>OX376228.1:7166915-8366915 GCA_947364205.1 Agrochola lota | reverse complement strand
ACATACCTTTGCTCCGAAGACAACGTTCTTCAGTACACAGAGGAAACATGCGTCGAGCAACTTATGTTACTAAAACATAATTTCACGGATTGTCAGCAACATCAGGTAAAAATAGAAGAAACCAAGATACAACCCATATCCGAAAGTCACTGGTTGGTGTATGCAGAAAAAAGTATCCAGACAACGGAACATTGTGACGACGAAACCAGGAAATACACCTTGCAAGGTACATACATCTTAGTACCAAGTCAGCACTGCACACTGCAGATCGCTGACATCTCCATTACAACGCCAACGAATAGTAGCACAGTCTCCTTCAGCCTGCCAACAGCACAGATGCCCGAACTTCGACGTGACGTCAGCCCACCAGCGAAGCAAATGGATCTTAGAGGGGTGGACTTAGGTGACATCAAGGACTTAGTGAACTGAGCAAAGTACAGTGAAAGTGTTAGTGATTTCGAGTCATATTATGTACGTGTAACAAGTAACAATATCAGTATATGGACCCTAAGTATTTACGTCATAATCCTAGTTTCTGTTATAGGTTTCATTATATATAGATGGGACTTATTTAAAATTTGTAAAAGAAATTCCCTAAAGACCACACAGTTGCCTTTAGATAATTTCTCTCTTGGGGAGGGAGGAGTTAAGTGTGGTAACCCTACTACAATTAGCTTTGTCAGCAGTACAGCTTCTTCCAAATCTAGTGAGTGAGTTATTATAATGTAGGACATTGTCGTCACGCAACAATTGTCGTCTTAGCATAATTTAGCTATAAGTACCTTGTATCTTTAGGATTAGATCATTATTATCTTCACTGTCACTCTGTCAGTTAAATAAAGTTATTTTTATAAACTCACCGACTGTCGTTTACTTAATTCGCGCCTCAAAGAGATGTCAGCACCAACTAACGGGGCCCGTTTGGGCCAATGCCTGCTAGAGATGCGAGTTTGTCCGAAAGGGATATCGCGGCCCCGGCTCACAGGCAACGGAAGGAACACGGGTGGGTTTTAGTCAGTAAGAGTCTGACACGCCCTCCCGCTCCACCCAGAGCGGGAGAAGTTATTTGATAATTTCCCACCCTCAAAAAAAAAAGCCCTTGTAGCTGAAGAAAATAAACGGGTCGATATATTTTTAACACTGGACAGCTTTATGTCATTCTACTGCCCGTACCCCAATTTATCTGTGATCGGCACATAGCAAATATTAAAATATACACTTACCGTCAATGGTCTCAAATTCACCTTCAGTTATTATGTCTGATATGCCCACAAACACCCATGTATCATGAGGTTGGGTATTGTTTTGGTACAGTGTCCAAAACGATATCACAGCATTGGCCTCATCGCTGTTTTCTAGGTAGAACAAACTGGCTCCTTCCAGAGCACACACTCGCTTGGCATCACGCCAATTCTTTTTTGTCGTGTGGATCTTGTAGAAACTCTCTTCTGCTTCTATATAAGTATAGTCCTCCCGAAAAAACACTTGATTTTTTTGTCCATCTATGAAATAGAAAATAGTCATATAGGGTTTAAAAATAATTTATTCTCAAAAATGACACAAAGTCACTTATATGAGAACAATGCTTAAAATAAGTTATAAATATTTCGTCACAGACGTCACGGTAGCAATTATGATACACCCATCCAAATAAAATCCATAAATCCATAATATTAAACTGCATGTTTTACTAAGGCATAACATTGGAGATAATATAGTTAAGAGTTGATCGAAATTTAATGCATAAAAACAGCGACATTAATACTCACGTGAGAAATCCGATAAAATGTATACTACAAGAAAGACAACCAACGTTTTAGAATACATTGTTGTAACTATACATACGACATGCGTCTAAACTCTTGCAGCAGACACGACAATATGTGAATGCTTACAATGAAGTGAGGCTTTTATAGTGAGTAATGAACTCGTGCAGATAAGCTTTATCGCTGTTTTTGGAATTGAACTTATTATATCTAATAGTAGGGAATACTAGGCCTGTTTCGCTAACTTATGACTTATCGGTATATATTTTTTGATGTTTTAAACTTTAAGATATAAATTATAAATTATATCTTGTCTTATCTTAGATAAGACAAGATATAATTTATTTCTTTTTATTTCCTTACTTGATAGTGATACTACATATTAGCCTTATTTTTTTTTTTGGTGGGAAATTATCAAATAACTTCTCCCGCTCTGGTCGGAGCGGGAGGGCCTGTTAGGGTGACAAGTCAACATCGAGCTATGCTGCGCTGTACTGCGCTGTGCTGTGCTGTGTTTCTTAAGCTACGTTTTTTTAACAATCAACATCAAGCTGTGCTGCGCTTTGCTTAGCTCAGTATTAAAAGTAATCAGCAGCTCGTGTAGTCATTTATCTCGTCAAAAATGTCTTTATTTTCAAAATAACGTAAACATTACGACATAGTTGAATCCGATGAAGATGAAAGGATAGGCTATATGGCAGAGCTCCATAAAAAACATAGCACAGTTCGGCACGGCGCGGCTCAGCACGGCGGGTAGCGCGCCTCGCTCGAGACTGCTGCGTTTTTCAACAGAGCGTAGCCTCACACAGCGCAGCACAGCATGATTTGTTTGTATCCTCAATAAAATATTAGACGAGCGAGTTGACCAACATAGCACAGCGCAGTACAGCGCAGCATAGCTCGATGTTGATTTGTCACCCTTGGACTTTTTACTGACTAAAACCCACCCGTGTTCCTTCCGTTACCTGTGTGCCGGGGCCGCGATAACTACATATTAGCCTAAGAAAATAAATAAAATTTATATCATAATTAATCATTGTTGTTCACTGGTTTTAGCAGAACAAGAAATCTTAAAACCAGCACCGGGGTAGGTTGCCCACAGACCTTGGGTATGTTGACTAAAACGGTAAATATGTTACTATGAAATCATGAGAAGCCGCTGCGGGTTGCGGTCTGCGGTCGCCTTCGGAATTGTACATATACAGTGTGAAATTTTGAGATGGGAATTCAGAGAGAAAATCGAGACTTGCTTTTTGTGGGATGATTACTTCCAATCAATATAAATACTATTATCAATACTTTCGGCGTTATTTTTGATAGTAATAAGAATCAAATGTTGGAAATAAATAGTAAGTCTGAAATAAAAGCAAATGTATCTTTTTTTTTTGCTTTTTGTCTACTTGTTGCAGCCGCGCTGCACGCATTTAGTTTTTTACAAATGAAGTGTTGATCTTTTATATTGTGTGCCTTTTAGTCGGAAACAAATTTTTTATATAATTTTCCTAATAGTTTAAGCATTGAGGTCCATGTTTATTTTTCACTTTTGAGTTTTGGTACATACCCCTAAAACAAATTCGTATAGCACTTTGCTATGTAAATAACAGTGACTGGAAGTTAAAATACGTACTGTTTACTGAAACGAATTCAAAAACTCAAATTCAAAGCATTTACTTCAATTAAACCAATTACAGACACTTAGGCACTTTTGAATTTTCAAGGGGTCGGTCAGTCAGAAAGATGAAGCTAGTCGCCCAAAACTATCCTAACAAAGTTAAGTATGTTACTAAAACTACTTTAGATAAAAAAACTAAGAAAACGTTAAATCAAAATTATGAAAATCTGTTCAAAATTTGTAAAGTTCTCCCGATCCATCTTAAAAGTAAGTTGAATATCTTGACTGAACTATTTAAAAATACCATATATTTAATCAATACCACAAAGTGGAACGTAAGCATATGTACGCAACTCGTTTATCTAGGAAGAAGACACTTGTTATTCCAAAAGTAAAAAACTACTTTGGTAAGCGCACACGAAGGTACTTATTACCAACGTTAGTGAATGAGCTACCCCCAAAGCTGATATCGCATGTCAAGTCTAAGGATCAACTTAAAAGAGTTCTACAAAAACATTACCTATCATTGTGTCCATAGCTATATCTGTAACAAACATCGCGCATGCAACTTTTTGTACAATGTGAGATTTCCTATCTCGACTGTAGGTATGTTATCTTATAGTTTACTTAGCATAATTAAGTTTTAGCACATAAATATTTCAAAATTCAAAATTTGTAATTCATTGTTAGACGAGAACAACTGCCGACAAACTGTTATACAGTTTGGCAGACTTTATGTATGTTATTGTTAATACAGATTTTGAATAAATAAATAAAATAAAGAAATATACTACAACGATTTATGTAGTGTATATGTGTACTGTATATATGTAGTATTATGTATTTCAGGCAAACAAACATTTGATTTGATAATAAAATTTATGCGGTACCACCACGCAAGCTTCTTCTACCAATTTTTTTTTTTTGTTTATAATCGGTCCGCAATTGAAGAAAATATAGGTGAAGATATAATTATAAAAAAAATGTGTTTACTGACGAATTGAGAACCTCCTCCTTTTTAAAGAAGTCGGTTAAAAACAATCAATACTTTAATTATAAATTCGAAAGAAACACTGTCTGTCGGTTACTTTTCCATGTCTTAACGGCTGAACGCCGAACGGGTTTGAACGAAATCTGGCATACGGTTAGACCATGACCCGGGGTAGGTATGTGACTTTCAGCCCGGTAGTACGTTCCATGGGATAGTTTCCGACACGACGTGGGCAAAGCCGAGGGCAAAACCAAGTATCCGATAAATACAAGCAAGTTTTTGTAAAAATTAAGGTAACAGACAGGTGTATCTTCGAAGTTCTCGGTTATTCCGAGAGGCATGGTGACAAAAATATTCCGTTGAAGACAGTCGTATCTTGTGATGCTACGAATAATAAGTTGCTAGTTCATTTTCCCCTGAAAATGGAAAGAACTACCGATCAGGTTAAGCTACGCTTGCTGCGGTTGGGCCGTGGATAGGTGACTATCTTTACATATGACCCCTCCGTGCCTCGGAAAGCATGCTAGGGACATTGGTTCCGGCTCATCAGAAGCCCGAAAGTCTGACAACGACTCTTATCAAATATCGTATTACCCAATAACTGGGTTGTGGATGTCAGATAGGTCGCTTCGTGTAAAATACTGGTATTCAGCTGCATCCGGTTAGACAGGAGGCCGACCCCAACATAGTGGTGAAAAGGTTAGACGATGATGATGAAGAAAGTGAAAGAAAGGACTTGGGACCCATCTCAATTCTTCTATCGGCGAACTTGGCCTCTTTTTAACATTTTTGTTTTTGTGGGGTATAATTTGTATCACTCACTTTTACCCTTCACCACCATGTAAAAACTATGGTACTACTTATAGATAAATATAAAAATAAAATAAAAAACGAACTGTCTGGCTTTATGTTTGGTACTCTTGGTGTTAGCTATCCCACCTCTAAGCTTTCGTAAGCTGAATCGTAGAACTTCGTACCACCGCGTCTGCGAAGTAGTTCTTTATCATTGTATTAAATATTTTGTAATTAGCGATCCGCCTTTATTTTGCATGGATGACAAAACATCGAGATTACTTTGCTGTATCTAAGTTAATGAATGAACTTAAAAGAGGCAAAAGCAGTATGTAAGGATCGTAGCAGTTCGTTCTGTAGTTTCTGCCTACCCCCATGGGAAGAAAGCGTGAGTTTATGTATGTATTTAAGTAAACTGATGATGAAAACCGTATCAAAATATTTTGTGAACCGGTCACAGACAGACACGAAAAGTGACTTGTTTTATATGATGTATAGATTGAAGATAATAGATTTGAGGACCTAGGTGTTTTTTTTTCACTAGCATATATTTCTTTGATGTATTTATGGTATCGTTTCGGAAAAGTATAACACGTTTTACAGTTAAACTAAGATGTCTAAGTGCTCTAGATAAACATTGTTTTTGGGTAACTCTCCTGATCATTGGAAAAATGTGGGTAGCGGTGAATTTAAGTTTTAAAATAATTATTTTCAGTGGTATCACTTAATTAAATGGTTGAACAATGTTGAGCAACAGTTAGCCGCATAAAGGCAGGATAACAATATGGGTATCATAAATAAGTTAATTATAACTAATTCACCATTGTTCTAACTCGAAAACACCGTTAATGATTTAAATAACCTTCGGGGTATCCCGACATTATCGCCTCTGTAACGTTATCGTTTTTGAAAAAATATGGTAATCCCTGTGCTAACTACCGGTACTAACTAATTGCGAACGAGTTTAACAACAATTTCATTCCTATTATTTTACCGATGTAAATGCAGAAAATCCAAACCGGAAGTACCAAGAATAGGAGACTTACCCATTGCTAGAATGGCCCATCAGGAACGGCTTTTCACTTACTGCGTTGTGGATTTATTTAGCCCCATGGAAGTCACGGTCGGAAAGCGCCGCGATAAAAGATACGACGTCTTATTCATGTGCTCATCAGTACTAGCAATCCATATGGATTCTCGATCTGATATTTAGCACAGGGCATACCAATTTTTCTTACCATTTTTTTTCTGACCGAGATACACCTCTGAGTTTGTTTAGGTGTTTCATCTCGGAGTAGTTGGTTGGGAAACGCCGACGTCATCTAGTTTTAAAATACATTTTTTTGGACATGTAAAAGTGTTTTTTTACAACCGTAGTTATACAGAAATCAATTTTTCAACAAAATTTTATCCTTATAAAATGTTGTTACAGATGAAGCCAAGTCAGAGGCCCATGGCGGCTTTAAAACTCTGACACCTGCTATCTAATTACGCAACACATTTTCGATTTGCAATTGAGTCAAATTGGTTTCGTTTGACTAGAATTGCTTTCAATTTACAACTTTTGAAAACAATTCTAGTCAAACGAAACCAATTTGACTCAATTGCAAATCGAAAATGTGTTGCGTAATTAGATAGCAGGTTAGTTACTAAACACAAGAAAAGAAGAAGATTGGGCTCCACTGTACATTAGCACCTGCGCGTGCGAAGCTTTTTTTTTTTGGGTATATATGTCTTCATGTAAAACACTTTCGCAAAATATCACACTGCGCAAACGCCTAGTATTCAAGTTTTTTTTTCGTGTTTTTAGTGACCAAATCTTGGAATTCGCATCAGCGTTCATAAAAGTTTAATACTGTAAATCTACTATTTGCTACCTGTGCACTATTTTAGGTACCTCAGTGTATCCGTAGTTATTTAACAAAATCCTTGGTTCATTTTGACGTCAAGATGGAGGGACCAAATGGATACGCTGGTCGGGGGAGTATTCTAGTTACCTATAGTATTTCAATACCTTTAAAAATTAAGGCAAACAATTAGTCTAAGAGCTCAAGTGTCTTATATAAATGGCTTAATACAAACATAAGAAGACAGGAACAAAGAGACGATGGATGGACTACGTGAAAGCTAGAGAGAGGTGACTACCGACAAATAGAAAATATAGAAGACGAAAACATGTTGCGCCGACCCGGTATAAATTGGCAAATTACCCAGGTACCGTAAGTTCTGTAATTACTTAAAAAGAAAAGCTGAAACACTCGTAAAAGATATAATTTAAAAAAAGTCCACGTCGGAACAATACAAAATACATAATTATGGAAGACTAAGATAAACGATTCTATAACTGATTCTAAATAACTACTTTCAGTTGATGTTTATTTATAAAAAAGTTTTTTTAAACAATTTTAACTACGTTAACTATGTTACAGATATTAACAATTTTGTTTTAACCTTTCAAACATCATCTAAGGCATTTTCTATGATCACTAGGAGATTCTAGATCGTGTTCACAAATGAAGAAGCTCCTCGTATTGCAATCGATGTTGATCAGACAACCGGTGTAGAACATTGAGTCGCACTGATCACGGTCGCCTCCTTCAGGCTGGTAGTTGTAGAACCAAGCATCGGCATCTATATTCATCACTTCTTCTGGAAAAGGAAAGTAATCAAAACAATCATCGTACATCAACAACATTGTTCCGTAATGTGCAACACCCTTGCTGCTGTCTGCCGGCTTAGGGCGAGGGATTTTATTTTTCGTATGGCAATAGCTTATAATTCATAAAAACTGCTATCTGACAGTCACACGAGTCTATGTGTGCGAGAGAACGACAATGGTCTAGCAGGCGATGTTCCATGTTCAAAGATGGAAACTGCTAATTCATGTTTATTTTGGGCTAGCTGCCGCCCGTGGTGCCAAGCCAAAGGGTTACCACTGCATGTTACCTGATAAAAAGATGGAAACCTATGCCTTATTTAATCCGTTCAGCCGTTAAAACATGTTTACACAAAGCGGACAGATATTCGGGTGCTGGTGAAATAGTGATCATAAAAATTAAATATTCATGTGAATTTATGACAACTCCTGAAACTTGCGCGAAACTGCAGTCATACATTCGAGAGAGACCAGAGTCAACATAGGAGATAATACACTCGTGTACCTTTTACTGTCTGCCATCCTACATTAAATTTGTTTCGAAAGCCCAGGTGATATATTCCTCTTTGATAGTTCCCTTTTACCCTTGATTTCGGTTTGGATTCCGTGAAATTCACAAGTTTATCCGCTTCCAAACGATTGTTGATCACTGTTAGGGAGGATTGTTCTAATCGGCACACTGCATACGCTTCGTTCCAGCTCTATGGAGTTGTATGAAGCTTGTAGCACTTGTCCATGCAAATATCTGCATTGTAAGTGTAATCTGTAATAGTAAATGAAATGTGGCTATTTTAAAATGATCTAGGTATTAGCAGATTGAATAATAAATGTACGAAGAAATATACAAATGAACTTCAACAATAGAGGTTTCTGAGTTCGATTCTTTAAAAGAGTCCTTACATATGAGTGTCGAAACCTAGGCCTTATCAGGTCTTTGTCTTTAATTAGATGATCCTATAGAGAAACAAAGTCAGCTAAATAGCCTAGCAAAGTTAAAGTAATAATGAACTATTTTAGCCACGGGATATTAAACCGATATTTATGCTCTTTGTCTGAAGGTGTAACTTTAGAACATTCAAAAGCAACGTATTGCAATAAACTTCCTCGACACATTAAGACACCATCAGGAACAGCGCCTCGTGGGTGCGGCTTAACAACTGAAGCATTTATGTAGTGCGGCACATTACAGGAGTTTAAAAAAATACCTAAATTAGGCATCTATGGTTCTACTCTAGTGACAGAAGGCTCTTCTTGCATATAAAGCGACGTTTGATTTCACATTTGTTATCATTCATAAAGCCCTGTTTGAACAGGCGCACACAGTCTTGTTTCCCGCCATAGTCGTTCGGCTGACCAGGCTTCCACTGGGAATACACCTCAGAGATTGACTTTCCTAGAAATATGAACACTTTCATAACGTAAAAATGTGTATGTATGTATTAACAGGTGAATAATTTTAGTAAGATATAATAAACACTGTATTGTCATGACTAACGCCATTGTGACCTACACATACATAGTATGTTTACATTTTCATTATATACTTTTGTAGCACACCATAAGTACTTTTTTTCTGTATGTATAAATGATCTTGTCATTGCATACAGTGTTAGTAAGGGGGTGGCAATTATTATATGTACGTAATAGTGCGTTCATTATAACTTAACCCGTGACGCGATTGGTAGCACTGAATTTTGCAGTAATGTGATTGGTCGTACTGTATACTGTTCTGTCAGTCGCCATTTTGAACTCTATTATTATTGAAACGACTGCATCACTACTACCAATCGCGTCACGGGTCAAGTTATAATGAACGCACTGATTAGTGGACTGTTCTCACAATGAGCAATTGAATTTGTTTTTCGAACATTCGTTTCGCAATTGTTGGGCAACAAAAGGGACATTCATTGCAGCTTCGTAAGAATTAGTTTTTCGTGTAAAGCCCCCCCAGCACACGTTGGGCGAGCCCGTTACTGGATCTTAGCTGGGCCTTTTTGCATCTATATGCTAAATTTGCAGTAGGTTTTGTGGTACAGTCAGCCCCTAAAATATGTATATATGGGCGCCAAACCATTATTTGATATTAATGTTAAGCTTGTTTTGATTATTTTGCACTTGATCTGACTGCCATGATATTTATTGAATTAATACTTGTATTTCCGGTCGAATTGATAAAAGTTTATTATGTTACCTACTTCCTTTTGATTTATTTAAAATATTGTGTTTCCGGTTGACTTTATTTTAAGTTTCTATGTTGGTATTAAGGATTTATCTTGACATCCGCTTGAATTATTTAACATTGTATAGAGTTAATATTATTATGGATTTATCTTGATATCCGCTTGAATTATTTAAAATGTAATTTCCTTTAGAGTTTATATTATTAAAGGACATAATTTGACTCATATATCCGCTTGATTTATGTAAATTGTTTCTGGCGGTAAAGTTTCGCGCTAAAATTTGGCGGCAAAGTTTGGCGGTAATTTTGTGTATAAATACTGTTGTAATATGAATGAAAGGACACTCTTTGTGAGCTGCTCATGGAATAAACACCCTAAGTTGAAGTAAGGTATTTTCTTTGTACTCTCTTAAATATTTTCCTGCTATTTCCTATTGCTGTGTATTTGTGTGAAATATTGGTGCAAACCAATATGTGTGACTCTGGCAACGACGACGCTGATGCGCCGACAGCAGCGGTGGGATCCACCTCGCCCCTACTGAGGTCTTCTGGATTCCGGGTCCGCAAACCAGTGCCGACCGCCCAGCCAGACCCAACTTTCTCGATGGAGCAAGTGATGAGTCTGGTGACATCAATCACGAAGCAAGCCACATCAAGCGCCGTGGCCGCAGCGCTGGCCGCTACTCCAGCGCCTTCACGGGATCGCGGCAATTTCTACCTACCTACCGAGGTAATTGATGCTCTTATCACTGGTATCTACCCTGATTTTGTGAAATGTGAATTGTTACGTAATACGCCTGACTCTTTGCCCAAATTAGTTTCCGTTCTGAAAACTTTTCGTAAGCGTGACCGACCGAAAAATGACAGTACTGACAAAAATCATCTCAACAAAAAACCCCGGCTTTTGGAAACCCATGAGTCGTTATTAAGTCAGTCGCCAATGTGTTTCAAATGTAAAAAACCTGGTCACCGAGCTCGTGACTGTAAGGAAAAAACAACACAAAATACAGACTCTAATATTTCCGCAAAATCAGCCTCTCAGGTTACGCCAGAAAACCGTAAGTTCATTGAATGCAACTATTGCCATAAAAAGGGTCATTTAGAGAAAACTTGTTTCCGTAAGCAAAATGACGAAAGATCGAAGTCAACCGATCTAAAATCCGTAAATTTTTGTGGTCCTATAAATCGTTGCACGACTACCGTCAAAATTGGAGCTAATTCGTATCCTTGCCTATTTGATTCCGGCGCAGATTGTTCGTTAGTACGTAAAAGCATTTCTGGCTCGGTTCCGGGCAGAAGGAAGACTGTCAATACAGTTTTCAAGGGAATAGGCGGCGTGAATGTCATGTGTACCCAGAGTATCTCGGCTATTGTCGAGATCGATCAAGTTAGTGTAGAATTAGAACTATTTGTCGTCGAAGATCACCAAACCCAGTTTAATATTTTAATTGGCTATGATTTAGTGCAAATTCCGGGTCTTACTATCACATTAATAGATAAAAATATGACTGTCTCGAGAAATATTATTATTAATGAATGTTCTTTAGCAGAGTCGGAAATAAAACTAAATACCGACCTTGCTGACCCTACCATATTAGAAAAATTACATTTAATTTTAAACAAATTTAAAGACAATTTCACTTCTGGTAATAAAGTTTCTGAGGTAAAAACTGGTCAATTGACTATTAGACTAAAGAATAAAGATAAAATTGTTCAACGTAGACCCTACAGATTGTCGCCAATGGAACGCGAAAAAGTCAAAGACATTTTAAACGATCTTAAACAAAACGGTATAATCCGAGACAGCTCATCCCCTTTTAGTAGTCCCATTTTATTAGTTAAAAAAAAAGATGGAACTGATCGATTATGCGTTGACTTTCGGGAGTTAAATGCAAACACAGTTAGGGATAATTTTCCATTACCATTGATTGCTGATCAGATTGATAGGTTAGGTAAAGCGCGTTATTTCACTTGTTTAGATATGACGGCAGGGTTCTATCAAATCCAGTTTCAGTAGATTCTATAGAAAAAACTGCGTTCGTTACACCCGACGGTCAATTCGAATTTTTACGCATGCCTTTTGGGCTGTGCAATGCGCCGTCTGTTTATCAGCGTGCCATTAATAAAGCTTTGGGTGACTATAAGGATAAGATTGCTCTAGTTTATATTGACGATGTCCTTGTAATTTCTGCAAGTATAGAAGAAGGGTTAACTAACTTGGAACTAGTTTTGGAGAGATTAGCTAATGTAGGTTTTTCCCTAAACATAAAAAAATGCTCATTTCTAAAAAAATCCGTTGAATATTTAGGAAATATAATAGAAAACGGAACCGTGAAGCCCAGTCCTAGAAAATTAGATGCCCTCTCTAAGTCTCCTGTACCAAAAAACATTAAAGAATTACGGCAATTTAACGGCCTAGCTGGTTATTTTAGGAAATTCGTACCAAATTTTTCCAAAATCATGGCCCCTTTATATGAATTAACTAAATCTGGCGTACCTTGGAGGTGGACTGAAAAGCAGGAAAATGCCCGAAAGGAAATAATTAATAGATTAACATCTTCCCCACTCCTGACTATTTTTGACCTAATTTACCATGCGAACTCCATACAGACGCTAGTTCTCTAGGTTATGGTGCTGTTTTGATTCAGCGACATGATAAGAATCCTCATGTCGTTGGTTATTTTAGTATGCGAACGTCTAATACTGAGAGCAAATACCATTCATATGAGCTCGAAACATTGGCTGTCGTCAAAGCTATTAAACATTTCTGCCACTTTTTGTATGGTAGATGCTTTAAAGTAGTAACAGATTGCAATTCACTAAAAGCATCCAGAACCAAAAAAGAACTAACGCCAAGAGTACACCGCTGGTGGGCATTTTTGCAAACTTTTCAATTTGATATTGAGTATAGGAAAGGTGACAGGCTTTCTCATGCCGATTTTTTTAGTCGAAATCCCGTAGCAAGCCCCTATAAAATTCCAAAAGATAATATTTCGTTGCAATTTTCAGTAAATGCTTCTACGCTTGATCATAACTGGCTCCTAATAGAACAAAAACGTGATACAGTTCTTAAAAACCTAATTGAACAACTTAATTCCGATACTATCCCAAAAGACATTGCGGATACTTATGTCATATCGCAAGATAAATTGCTTAGACGTAAAGTTCAAATAGAAAATAAAACTCGTAAACTTATTATTGTGCCATGTAATTATAGATGGAATCTGATTTCTTACTATCATGATAATCTTCAACACTTCAGTTGGGAAAAGGTTCTAGCTAAATTAAGAGAGCAATATTGGTTTCCCAATATGTCAAAATTAGTTCGAAGGTTTACTGAAAATTGTGTTAGTTGTAGAATTCGCAAAGGTATGTCGGGTGCTAAACAAGTTACCCTACATCCTATAGATAAAATTGCAGTTCCCTTTCACACCGTACATGCCGACATAACTGGACGTATGAACGGTAAACGTAATAACGCTGAATATGCGTTTGTATTTATTGATGCCTTTACAAAATATAGTCATTTAATTTATACCAATGATCGAACCTCTGATACAGCCATATCTTGTTTGCAAGAAGTAATTTCTATTTTCGGCACCCCAAATAGGCTCATAACAGATCAGGACAAAAGTATGACATCATCTGATTTCAAGAATTTTTGTAATCGTTTCGGTATTCAACACCACGTAGTAGCTAAAGGTGCTAGTCGGGCAAATGGTCAGGTAGAACGTATTATGAAAATCATCAAAGATAATGTCAGTTGTGGAGCTTAATAAACAGTGGCATACTGCTATTCGAGATTTACAGTTGGCTATTAATTCTACCGTTTCTAAAAGTACGGGAAGATCTCCCATTGAGTTGTTGTTTGGGAAAAAATGTTCGCCACCGGGTATTAAGCTCTTACAAATCGATAATGATGAACCAATTGAAGATCTTAATACTGTTAGATCATTATGTAAATTAAGGATGGACGAGCGATCATTTCGGGACAAGTTAAGATTTGACAAAGGCAAAGCTCAAATCAAGCCTTTTGAAAAGGGGGATTTTGTCTTAATGCATAAGCATGAAAGACATACGACTAAACTTGGTCCTAAATATGAAGGTCCTATGGAAGTTTTAGAAGTATTGCCTAATAATCGCTACAAAGTAAAGCATGTCAATTTAAGGGGATGTTCCGAAAAGATCGCTAGTCATGATTTTTTGAGACCAGCACCTCTGGCTCATGATCCATTTATGGATGACAATGATAATGAACCAACCGTATGGGCGGATGATTTGTAAATTATATCTTAGCTACTCCACCTTCCTCCCTATTACACTGGCTGGCCACCATGTGTATCCTTTTTCCTGGTCTTAGGGCTATATCCCAGGCGGGTTATGCCATGAAATATGGCTAGATCCAAGGCGGATGATGCCGTGTTAGGGGGCTATATCCTAGGCGGGTGATGCCATGAAATATGGTTAGATCCAAGGCGGGTGATGCCGTGTTAGGGGGCTATATCCTAGGCGGGTGATGCCATGTAATATGGCTAGATCCAAGGCGGGTGATGCCGTGCTAGGGGGCTATATCCCAGGCGGGTGATGTCATGTGATATGGCTAGATCCAAGGCGGGTGATGCCGTGTATTTTTGGCTAAGCCCGAGGTGGATGCCGTTGCCGTGATCTATAATGTTTTACAGCGCAGAGAGCGCGCTGGATCAGAATGGCCGTATGGGCGCCAAACCATTATTTGATATTAATGTTAAGCTTGTTTTGATTATTTTGCACTTGATCTGACTGCCATGATATTTATTGAATTAATACTTGTATTTCCGGTCGAATTGATAAAAGTTTATTATGATACCTACTTCCTTTTGATTTATTTAAAATATTGTGGTTTCCGGTCGAATTTATAAGTTTATATTATGTTACCTACTTCCTTTTGATTTATTTAAAATATTGTGTTTCCGGTTGACTTTATTTTAAGTTTCTATGTTGGTATTAAGGATTTATCTTGACATCCGCTTGAATTATTTAACATTGTATAGAGTTAATATTATTATGGATTTATCTTGATATCCGCTTGAATTATTTAAAATGTAATTTCCTTTAGAGTTTATATTATTAAAGGACATAATTTGACTCATATATCCGCTTGATTTATGTAAATTGTTTCTGGCGGTAAAGTTTCGCGCTAAAATTTGGCGGCAAAGTTTGGCGGTAATTTTGTGTATAAATACTGTTGTAATATGAATGAAAGGACCACTCTACGCTCGACACCGCTCGCGGACGGACGTGCTGCGCTGTGTGTACGAGATTCCTGTTTCCGGCTCTGTGGCTCCCGCTGTGGTTCCCGAGCCGTCTATCGTCGCGCCCTGCGACGAGTCTTCTATAGTCTATTGACTATCATCGACCTATTAATTGTTT
The DNA here is from genome assembly GCA_947364205.1 of Agrochola lota. Lineage (NCBI taxonomy): Eukaryota > Metazoa > Arthropoda > Insecta > Lepidoptera > Noctuidae > Agrochola > Agrochola lota. Next base: position 8,351,510 of record OX376228.1, on the reverse strand, counting down.
GTCTTTTTCAAGACACAATTAATAAATATTTCTCTTCAGAGTTGTCAAAAACAAAACCGTCGCGTACTTTGGCCCCTTCTGGGTAAAATCCACAGTTTCGTGGTTCTCGGTAGAAACCATACGGTGCCAACGAAACCGAGAGGGTGTTGCCCCAATTACACCCGCCGAAACCCCTTCAGGGCTAGGCAATCAGTTGGACGGGTCCCAGTGTTCGGCCTTGGGGGATCTCCTAGTCGACATTGGTGACAGTTTTGCCTTCACAGCCACACACCTAGTGTCGGTCGGGTGTGTCTACCCCGGCGCACTAGACTGGTTAGGACCCCGTTGCACAAATAAGATAGGCAACGGGCAAAAGCAAGCTTAGGGCTCACCATTAAGTACACAACCTCCCTGTCTATACCCGACAGGGAGGGTTTACACATCCCCGGCCAATCCGCCCGGGGAGTTAGTGTTAGGAATTATTAGGAGTAATTATTAGGTACCATCCCCTAGAAACCATTAAAATGGAGTCCCTCCTAAAGTCTCTTCAAGACGATATTAAATCACTTAAAAGTGACAATTCAGCCCTTTGTAGCATCCTTAAAAGGAGCATAGCAAGCTCCCCCGACTTAAAAAACGAGTATGGCCCGGAAATTATCGCACTAAGACGGCCTACTCATTCGCAAACTGTTCCCTCCGAACGTATCATCGCTGAACGCAGCGATGACAGGCCGCGATCCCCCCAGCTAGATAGCCCTCTTAGCCCGCCGATGTCCATGGACATAGAGGAGCCCGTATCCCAACCTAAACGCGTCACGACCCCTTACCCGTACAGCCCGGAACCGGAGGCTAGTTTCTCGGCTTGTTCCGCTTCGTCCCACTCCGAAGACGATGGGTTCATCCCCGTCAACGGAAAAGGGAAAAAGCGGAAGAATAAGAGACATTCGTCTACCCAAGCGAGTAAAGTCATAGCTTTCGAGGAGCATGACTCATACTCACATTCCCCGCTGTCCCCTGCCCCGCCCGCTACTTGCGCCACCGTAGCTTCCCCCTCCCCCGCCCCCCGCCCGACCGCGTCACCCGCGTCACCCGCTTCGCAGGTTACCCCCTCCCCCGCCCCCGGCCCGATTGCGTCATCCTCTTCGCAGGATACTCCCATCCCACCTAATTCGGCCCCTAAAAAGGCCCCTCCGCCACCACCCGTGTTCATACAGGACAAGGGCAAGTGGACGGATGTATCCAAATGGTGTTGCGACCAAAAAATCGCATACACCAATGCCCGAAACACCCAACAGGGTATTAAAGTCAATGTCCCTACGTCCCGCGACTATAGGGACCTCACTAGTCTCCTGAGACAGAGAAAAGTGGCATTCCACACGTTCTCTCTCCCGGAAGAGAAACAAACCCGCGTAGTCATCAAAAGGATGCCGCGCGAAATATTACCCGCCGACATATTAGCCGACCTTAAGTCGCAAAACATCCCCGTAGATGAAGTCCACCGTATGCACCGCGCTAGAGGCGGAGAGCAATACGACATGGTGCTTGTCATCTGTCCCCCAGTTCAGGGTTATCACCCAATATTTAAAGTAAAGTCTATCTGCCATCTCACGGGTCTCGAGATCGAGAAACCCAGGAAGAATGGCATAGTAGGGCAATGTCACAATTGCCAACTATACGGCCACTCGCAAAAGTTTTGCCACGCGACACCCAGGTGCGTAAAGTGCCTGGGAGCGCATGGCACAACTGAGTGCACCCGCCCCAAAGACCGTTCCCTCTGCCTCACGCCACCTAGCTGCGTGCTATGCGGGCAAGAGGGCCACCCCGCCAATTACCGTGGCTGTCCCAAAGTTCCAAAGTCAACGACTAAGTTGACAAAGCGCGCAAGCGCTCATCAACAGAGGGAAGCTCCCACCAGCTATAGGGTCCCATCCTCTCAACTTCCTGAGAGATTAAGCCCTCAGAGGCCCAGTCCGTGGAGTTACCTCCACCACCAGCAGGCTTTCCCAGCCATGGCTACCTCCCAACCCCCACCCCCCACTATCCCCCCCCTCATGGGCCCCCGAAATCGCGTCCCCGCGCCTCTTATCAGGCCCGCACCTGCTCCTACAGCACTGCATCTCCAACCCGCGTATACTCCCGTAGCCCCTTCTGGCATGCCTCAAAACATGCCTCATAACATTTTCTCCTCCGCGATGACATACCTCTCCCCTCGCGCTTTCCAAATGGCCAATTTACTCGCGGCCGCTCAAGATGCCTGTGATCTCATAAGGATCCAAGCCATCTACAACGCGTATCCCGACATTACGCGTGCCCTAACATCCCGCGGCACCCATAGAACCAACAATGTCTAACACCATCTTAGCTAGGTTCAAACCCCGATCCCTCATGTTAGGCATCTTCAATGCAAACGGCATTAACGGTCAACGCGATGAGATCGCGGAATTCCTCCGCGACCATCACATAGACGTCTTCCTCTTACAGGAATCCTTTCTAAAACCCATCAAACGTGACCCGCAAATCGCAAACTACCGTGTAGTTCGTAACGATAGGACCCGTTGTCACAAGGGCGGCACCCTTATCTATTATAAAAAAGACCTCTATTGCATCCCCGTAGACCCTCCCGCGCTCTCGGTATTAGAAGTCTCCATCTGCCATCTAGGCATGTCAGGCCATCAGCCGATCACCCTTATATCGGCCTACCTTCCTCCCCAATCCACCTCAGAGGACCCCCGTCTCTTTGCAAACGATCTCTCCATCTTATTTGGCCTGAGTGACTCCGTTATCATAGCGGGCGATCTCAACGCCAAACATCCCGCCTGGAATAGTACCAGAACCTCCACCAGAGGGCAACACCTGTTTGACCTCTCTGCCTCTATGATCTTTGACGTCATCGCTCCGATGACCCCAACTCACTACCCTCATAGCCCTAACCAGACCCCCGATGTCCTAGACCTGGCGCTCCTTAAGAACGTCAATCTACGTTTAGACTCGATAGAAACGGTACACGAGCTTAACTCGGATCACCGTCCCATAGTCATAAGACTGGCCCCACGCATAGGTCTCTCCGACCCCAATCAACCTCCCGTCACTAAAAAGATAACGGACTGGAAGAAAGTAAGCACCCAGCTGAAATCCACCACGTCCCCCCAATTAGATAACATCCCCGACCAATTTGACTCTATCTCGGACACGATGGCCGCGATCGACTCATTCACGGATCACATACAATCTGTCGTGAACGAATGTTCAAGGGAAGTCACAGTGACGGATGACCGTCGCTGGAAGCTACCTGACGATGTACGTAATCTGTTGACTGAGAAGAACGCGTCTATCCGTGCATATAGTAACTTTCCCTGCGACGCGAACAAAGCCCATATGCGCTACTTACAGAGAACTGTAAGGAAACGTGTAGCGGAGCTGCGTAACGCGGGCTGGGATAAGATGCTAAGCGAGTTAGAGCCCACTCACCTAGCCTTCTGGGAACTTGAGAGAAAACTCAAGTCCCCGCAAGTCACTTCCATGCCCCCATTAGTACGCCCCGATAAGACCATGGCATTCGACGACGTCGACAAGGCCGAGTGCCTAGCCGACAGTCTAGAAGCTCAGTGCTCACCCAGCTCCCTACCAGTAGACCAAGCTCACCTCGCTGAGGTGGACGCGGAAGTCGAACGTAGAGCCTCTCTCCCTCCCGTAGAAGACCCTGAGAATCCTCTGCCTTCCGTCACTCCAGACGAAGTGCACGATATCATCAAAGGTCTTAAAACTCGTAAAGCCCCCGGTTCAGACGGACTCACCAACAGAGTGGTCCAACTTTTTCCCGCCCACCTGATAATGCTACTGGCCACCATCTTCAATGGTGCCCTAAGCAACAATATCTTCCCACAAACGTGGAAAGAAGCCAACGTCATCGGCATCCCGAAGCCAGGCAAACCCAAGTCTGAGCCTTCTAGTTACCGTCCCATCAGTCTGCTCAAGGTTCTCGGTAAAATCTATGAGAGGCTTATTTATAAGCGTCTCAGAGAATACGCCGAGACCAAGGGCCTCATTCCCAACGAACAGTTCGGTTTTCGAACTCAGCACTCTAGCGTGCATCAGGTCCACCGCATCATCGAGGATATTAGCGCTGGTTTCCAGCGCGGCTTGATGACGGGTGCTATCTTCTTCGACATAGCGAAAGCGTTCGACAAAGTCTGGCACAACGGCTTATTATATAAGCTCTACAAACTCGGTGTGCCCGATCGTCTCGTGCTCATCTTACGAGACTTTTTGTCGAACCGCACCTTCCGCTATCGCATCGAAGGAGCGCTCTCCTCCCCCCGACCCTTACGCGCGGGAGTCCCACAGGGCTCCGTGCTATCTCCTCTTATTTTCACGCTGTTCACCAGCGATATCCCTAACAGTCAAAAGGCGCAGTTGGCTCTGTTCGCAGACGACACGGCCATTTACTATTCAGGCAGAAGCCCCGACGCGATAGCTCTCACTCTTCAAACCGCAGCCGACAAGCTCGGCACGTGGTTCAGAAAGTGGAGAATCGAGGTCAATCCCGATAAGAGTCAAGCGGTTCTCTTCAAGAAACCGAGACTCAAAAAACTAACTGACACGCCCCCCCGACCAATCACCATGTTTGACAAGCCGATCCCCTGGGAGAAGCGAGCCAAATATCTAGGTGTAGTCCTGGACTACAAACTCTCATTCTCCGAGCACATAAAGCAGGCACGCTCGCGAGCCGCTTTCGCTCTCGGTAGGCTCCACTCCGTTCTCAATGCACGAAGCAAGTTGTCACTCAAGTGCAAATTGCGTACCTACACGACGTGCATTAGACCTATTATGACCTATGCGTGTGCCGCCTGGGCACAAGCCAAACCCTATCATCTTCATAAGATGCAGACCCTCCAAAACCGTTTCCTTCGAACAGCGACGGGTTCCCCCTGGTACGTTAGGAACGAGATCCTCCATCTCGACCTTAGAATCCCCACAATAGTCCAATTTCTGAAACGCAATGCAACGCGCTATTTTGATAAAGCCGCCAAACATCGCAACCCTCTGGTTGTGAAGGCCGCCAGTTATATTCCCTCCAGAATAAGTAAAGTCCGCCGTCCAAGGCATGTTCTCAACGACCCAGATGACCCCATAACCCTCCTCCAGGAGAGCAATAGGGCCACCAGCACAGTAAAGAAACATACACACCGACACACGTTCCGACCTCGCCGCAGAGGTCCGCGACCGCGTCCCTCCCGAGTAAATGATACTCCCCCCCGACCCTTGCTCGTCGATGCGCCAGCCCGCGTCGAAGCTGAGCCCGTAGTCTTAAATTCCCCGATTAATAATAATAATACTCTAAGTTTGATCCAGCCTGTCCCATCTTGCTGTCCTCCCCCCAGCGACGCCCTAAGCCGAGGTCCGTACCCCACAGGGGGTGCCCTTAGCGAGCGTTCGCCTAATTTTAATTAGTATAGTTTTATGCCCCTGGCTGGAGGCTTTAAGTGTAGCAGCTTAAGGCAGCCACAGGAAAGTCCGGTTAAGCAGCTACGACCTCCTCAGAGGTCAACTGCGAGATGCCATTTATAAAAAAAAAAATGAAAGGACACTCTTTGTGAGCTGCTCATGGAATAAACACCCTAAGTTGAAGTAAGGTATTTTCTTTGTACCCTCTTAAATATTTTCCTGCTATTTCCTATTGCTGTGTATTTGTGTGATATATTGGTGCAAACCAATATGTGTGACTCTGGCAACGACGACGCTGATGCGCCGACATATACATGGACAAGGAACCATTGTATTGTCAACAAGCTTTGTTTCCCAACATTGTATCCACTGTATAGGTACAAAATATAATATACAAATTAGTTTACCAAACCCATCTATAGATGAGTTTGGTAAAATAAATTGCACCCTATGACCAAAACAATGTTCACACTGATAGTTCCAGAACAAGGTAACAAGGCTGACAGCGTCATACGACTTATATCCAATGACACGTCTTTAGCTACGTATAATAGAAGAACAAGAATTTTATTTTTCTCCTTTTTATTTCATGCATGACGTCACTGACGTGTAATTTGTTTTTTATTTAAAATACACATAGATAAATCATGAGTTCATTACTAATGTTGCTTACGCTTTTTAAGTTGGTCACTCAGCGGGTAATCCGGGTATTGGTGTAATAAACATTACATGATTTGAGCATTGGATTACAATACTGCGCCAGCTCAACGCACTGCCTAAAGTCTTGTTACCGCTCGAGCTGTGAACTGTGAGTATTTGTACGTGTAACATCGATTTAGTTGTACCTAATGCTCGGTTTTTCGCTCTCACTGCTGCAATTTTACGAATTTGTAACATTGCAGCAATGCATTGATGTATTAAATAATTACAGGCACGCACTGTAACGCTCACCTGGACGCTTTTACTGATGAAATACTCGAATCTGAACTGTAAGATTACACGCAAATGCTCCCGGTGAGTGACTACATTAAGATGGGATCGTTATCATGACAATAATAATATGTCAGTCTGACGCAGTAGAGTAAAGGTAAAATTTTTATGACAACTAAACAGTCAATTGAACAGGGGGCTGTAGATTCGGAATGCCAGTGTCTGTTTGACTCAACGTCGTAAGACTTCGTCTCTGGCATCCCACTTCTGACACCAATTTGTTACAAAGCCGACCCCGTTTGTCTTTTTTAAAAGAAAACAATAATTCTACTGGAACCACTTTTATTAACCACAGTACAAAAACACAGATACACAAAGTCAAAGTCAAAGATTTATTTGCAGATAAATATGTTTACAAAAGTTCTTACAATGGTATTATAATAGTAGCTTAATATATTTAATCATAACATATTGACATGCAAATTTTTGGTACATATACAATTAGATTTATTTTAATTTAAACTGAAGGAATTATTTCACAGTATAAAAGGAATTCTCAATTAACCAACTGCGTAAGGCCCTTCTGAAGGGACCATTGGAAGTTCTTTGATTTGGTTAGGAATCTTGTTATATATCTGAATACACATAGGATAGCAACTTCGCCCATATAGTTCCGTTTTAATTCTAGGAATAATTAATCTGTTAGGATATCTAGTTTTGAACGTACATTTATCTCCCAGTTTTTGAAACATCTCAGGGTGAGATTTGGTAAATTTACATATTTCCTCAATATAAATACCTGTTAATGTAAGTATTCTGAGTTTCCTAAACAGTGGTTTACAGGAAGTAAGTGGCTCTACATTACAAATCGCACGTATACATCTCTTTTGTGTGATGAAAGCTCTTTCGAGATGCACCGAGTTTCCCCACACCAGTATACCATAACGCAGTATTGAACCAACATATGCATGATAAGCCTGTAATGTGGCTTGTCTACTTGTTAGGTTAGATAAGCGCCATAGAACATAAGCAAACTTACTGAGTTTTCCACATATCTTATCAATATGATTAATGCAGGAACACCTCTCATCTAGATCTATCCCAAGCAAAATAATACTATCTGATTTTTGTATTTGTTTATCTTTATAAGTGATGTTTAAAATCCATTTCAATCCAGTTTTTGTTACGAAATCGTACATATCTGGTTTTATCTATGTTAGGTTTAAGGTTATTCTTTTCCATCCAAGTTATTACTTTGTTTACGGTACTATTTATTTCTTCATTATAGTTTTCTTTATTTTTAGGGATAATTACGGCCACATCGTCTGCAAAGAGTATGCAGGGATGATCAGTTACTTCGGTCAGGTCATTGATATATATCAGAAAAAGTGGGGGCCTAAAATACTGCCCTGTAGAACGCCTGTGCAATTGTAACCTAATTTTTATTTAAATAACATTTCATCGTTTTGATTTGATTTATCCACAGTAATATCTACAAATTGCGATCTGTTTGTAAGGTAACTTTTTACCCATGTATTTGCTTTACCGCGTATTCCATATTTATCACATTTTTTTAGTAGTAGGTCGTGCGATATAAATTCAAAGGCTTTTGACATGTCAAAGAATACAACAGTTGTCGGGATTTTCTGGTCAATGTTTTTAGTAACTAGGTATGTTAATTAAATTAAATTCCGCTGTAGTTGTCGATTTCCTTTTTTTGGAATCCATGTTGTTCATATTTCAACATTTTGAATTTATCGATATAATTTACTAATCGCGCATGCATGGCCTTTTCGTAAACTTTCGCTAAAATAGGCAAGAGGGCTATCGGTCTGTAATTATCAACAAGTTTTTTATTACCTTTTTTATGTATTGGTTTAATAGTTGTCATTTTCAATTTCTCAGGAAACACTCCCGTGAATAATGATAAGTCTATTAGATGTAATCTACTAGTACCGGAGTAATAATAGGGCCTATGTATTTTATAATTTTTGTAGGTATTTGATCATAGCCTATTGAGTTTGTATCCGTGAGTGATTTTATTACTTTCTGTATTTCGCCATCATTAGTCGGCATTAAAAACATACTAGAATTAGGATCAATGTTATAATTATTAGTTTTAATGTCAAAATCGTTGTTCGTCACATTGATAAAATAGTCATTTACATAATTGGTAATGTCCGTGGGGCTTGTTAGTGGTCCGGTTTCAGTTTCTATCTCCTTTATATTTGATTCCAGAACTTGATTCCTGAACTTGATTATAATATTTATTATTATTATAAATTATTTATTATTATTTTTTATTTATTTTTGATTATTTTTTCAAGTTTATGGGTACGTATATTTGGCAATGTCCCTCTTACTTGATCCCTTAATTTGGATACACTAGATTACGCGACGGCGTCCAAAATCTAACTAACTGAATTATACATTTTATTTCTATGCATTGAGTAAAAATGGATCATCAGTACTTTAGTAAAGGAAAAGTACACTGCTATATGTTAAAAGCTGACTTAGGCTTTATTGCCTTGTAATAAGGGTTATAAAAGATCGATCAGGTTAAGCAACGCCTGCTGCGGTTGGGCGGTAGATAGGTGACCATCTTTACATACCAGGACCCGTCCGTGCCTCGGCAAACATGTTTAAGCCATTGGTCCCGGCTCATCAGAAGCCCGAAAGTCTGTCAACGACTCTTATCCTTTGATAAAAAACGATGTCAGACTTTAATAGTAACTGGGTTGTGGAGGTCCGATAGGCGGTAGCTCCATGTAAAATACTGGTATTCAGCTGCATCCGGTTAGACAGGAGGCCGACACCAACATAGTGGTGAAAAGGCTAGACGATGATGATGAAGAAAGTGAAAGAAAGGACTTGGGACCCATCTCAATTCTTCTATCGGCGAACTTGGCCTCTTTTTAACATTTTCGTTTTTGTGGGGTATAACTTGTATCACTCATTTTTATCCCTCGCCACTATGTAAAAACTATGGTACTAAAAAAATCTAACCAAGATTACCAAGCATAAAGCCATGGTACTCTTGGTGTTAGCTATTGGAGCTTCTACGTTTTCGTAGAACCTCGTACCACCGCGTCCGCAAAGTAGTTCTTTATCTTTATCGTATTCAATATTTTGTAACTCGATCCGCCTTTGTTTTGCATGAATACAATAGCGATATGACAAAACATCGAGATTTCCATGCTAAGTTAATGAATGAACGTAAACAAAAAGGCAAAAGGAGTAGGTATGTAAGGATCGTAACAGTTCGTTCTGTGGCCTACCCCCATATGAAGAAAGCGTGAGTAGCTGTAGTCCAGCTGGAAAAACTTTTGCTCTCTTTGTCCATCTGCAACATGAAATACTTAGTCATAGTCATCGACCTACTACTGTAGCCTTATCTTAAATAAAGACATAACATTTCCATTCGCACAGCCCAAACAGCTAAATAATAAAACTTGAGTTTTTGAGAGTTATTTTACACGAATACGCATAACAGCGGCAACGCCCTTTTTTTTTTATGTTGGGAAATTAACTGACTAAAACCCACCCGTGTTCCTTCTGTTGCATGCGTGCCGGGGCCTAGGAATAACAGGTTCGGTGTTTTGAATAAAACTTTCTTACTTTATTGATTACTACAAAGATAGGGGTTATAAAATGTATAATGTGCTGTAAACAGAAACAAACCGTAATGCGTATCAACTAGTATGCCAGTAGCAGACTGTTACTGGCGGCCTATCTATAATGTAAAGCGAATAGTCTACCGAAGACTCCTATTTAATTTTTTACGCAAATTCATGATTTTTGACGTTGTAATTTTCTGCAGCAGCAAAATATTTTAATTATTTGATTATGAAAAATGATAGTGCCTTCTCTTTTTAGTAAGTTGGAGCTATAGGTCTACGACACAATACTCACGTGAGAACTACGATAAAAAATACACTACAAGAGAGACTGCTGAAAAGCATTTTCCCTTTGACTGTTTTTTCATCAGATACACTATAATTTTCTCTTTTTGTGTAAATCTTAGAATATTTAATACTTTGCCATGTGTCATTGTCAGCGGAGACGCTTTGCAGCGCCTCAGCTATCCATCTCTCTATCGGCGTGGCGTGTCCACTCTTAGACAGAGAGGCCTCTGACGTCAGAGCATTATTCTCGCGTGGTGTAAGATGCCAACGCGTCCCTCCCGCAGGCGTGAAGCGTTGTAAAGCGCCTCCGCTACGACAAAACTTTTTTTTATATCTTTAACTACTATGGACAGGGATGTTGCCAACGCAAAACTCCTCTTGTTTCTGTTCGGCGTCAGACGCTACTGCCCCGTCCTCGTTCTTGCTCTGCTACTATACCGCCTGCTGATCCTGCTTCACGTCCCTGACTCCGAGCGTCACGAACCGCGTGAAGTTGAAGCCGACCAGAAGCTCCTATTCTTTCATAGCTTTATATGCTTTGTATTATTAAAAAAACATTTAACTTGTGACTTACAACTAGCCCTCCGGCTAATCGTAACGTTACAGTTTGGCACCCAATTTAAAAAACCTTACACCCTCCTAAAAACTCATTTAACAAAAGAAAAAAAAAATACTGACACGCTTTCATTGCTAAACATGGGCACAACCATTGATGTATTATTTAGAACTAACGTTAGATTGGAAATGCAAAAGAGAAAGAGTCGTAGGTTAAAGCGAGATAGATAGACGAGACCATTCACGTACACGCTATCGGCTTGTATCGGCCAACATCAGTCGTGAAAGAAATTAAACATATAACGTAAATTAAAACGCGAAACGCGGGTTCAAGCTAGTTTTATAACAATAAGATTGTACAAATATCGTCAATTTCTGTCAATTGTCGTCTATTTCTGTCACTTTTCTCTTTTTCTGATCGCGTTGCCATACAAAATAGTCCTCTCGTTCTGTCAAACTTGATATTTTGTCGACAAACCCTAACATGACATCTTAGTTATCTCGATTTTTGACATTCAACACGAGATAATCTGCGATTTTTCTGTCATTTTGTCGTATTTACTCGTCCTCGATTTTGACGACAAGAAGAGTATACAAAATAATAATACAAAAAAAACTCCCAAATAGCATGGCAGTTTCACAATTGTACTTATTTTGGTCATATTTTTTTTACAACATTTAATAATGAAAATACTTAGTTTTAAACTACTATTTATATTGGAACGACATGTTTTATATAGAATTTTTCGCTTTTTGTATGGAAAAATAGAAAATACCTACATGTTGAGAATCAGGGGCTTATGATTTTATAAAGGGGGTCGAAATTTTCATTATTTTTGCGATAGGACACACCATTTTCGAGATATAAGCAAAAGAAAAGAAAAATAAAGATAAAGTACTGTTTTTGCACCGTCGAAGTGTTGGTGTGAATTTGGGTTCAAGACAACTCATTTTAATTCAAAAAACAGTCAGATTTAGATAAAATTTTAGGTGAAAAACGTCAAATTCAGAATAGAATGATTTCCATTTTCACAAAATTCTAAACTCAGTGCCATATTGGTGGAAAAACGTCGTTAACAGAAACAATTTTTTTTGTGATTTTTAGTGTAATATAGAGGCATTTGTGACAAGAGAATCGGCATCATTGAATAAATGAAACGGAATCTCAAGCCGATGTTGCTATCATAAAAATGATTTGTTTTTAATAATTTGCAACATCGGTTTCTCGTCGCGAGATATAGAAGTGTCAAAGTGCCTTTTTCGAGTTTACTCGTCGATTACGGTCATGTTAGGGATTAGAATGACATCAGAATCGTAGACAAATTTCGACAAAACGAGAAAAAGATCTCGCGCTTGTCATGTTAGCTATACTGATAGATGGCATCTCAGTAATATTATTGATTTTGTTACCATATCAAAATAACACCAATTTTTACACTACCAATACCGATAGAGATTAGTTTTGTAAATAATCATAAAGGCTATTCCTAAAAATAAGGGAAACTTGTTTTTAACGACATCAAAAAAGGAAGTGGATTTTTTTATTTTATTTACTTCATTGCTTTGTTAACAATATCAACAATTTTACAAATTTTGTTCGAATTATATGTATTAGTTCGAGCTATCTACTTCGTGTTCACAAATGAACATGCTCTTCGTATTACAATCAGTGTTGACCAGACGTCCATTGAAGAACATTGACCCGCACTCCTCATAATGGTTTCCGACAGGTTGGTGGTTGTCGAACCAGACGTCGGCATCTACATTCATTGGTGTTCCTGGAAAAGATAATGATAAATCAAACGGTGATCTAAACAACAACCGAGATTTCTGGGACCTTTTTCTACTATCGAGGATATTAGCACAAAAATACTACCCGCCGACAACTTCTCAGACACAAAGATCCGCGGCGAGTAGTGTACCTATAGAGTAGCAAGGTCATCTGTCGCGGTGATGGCGACGCTGTCGGTGGAAAAAAAGTGACAGATCCTGTCAATTTAATAGTGATTTTTTTAGTTGCACTAGGTTAATTAATTCTATCGTCTATTTGATTGTGGATGACAGAACGCAATCACGGTAATTTTGACATATCTGGTTAAACATGAAGTCGACCACAAAATAGTTGTTAAGCGCAAGCATCTGCTGAATTTATTTAGTGGTTCAATTGTGAATCTCCTCTTTCAACATCCGAGGGAGATCGCTGTAGCCTAAGCCACACACTCACACACTTACGTACCTATAACTGTCTGCCAGCCTTCGTTGAATCTGTTATGAAAGCCCAGGTGATAAATTCCTCTTTGGTATTGTTCACTGATGTATGGTTGCGGCGTGGATTTAGTTAAATTCACAAGGTAATCCGCTTCCATCCGATTGTTGATCACTGCCAGGGAGGTATATTCTATTCTGCACATTGCAATTGCGTCGGCCCAGTTCAATGGAGTTGTGTGAAGCTTGTAGCACTTGCCACTGTCCTCATTGAAAGTATAATCTGAAATTATAAAGGAATCACTGTACTTTTTGGCCCGGTGATTTTTTATAATAGCTTATTTTTTTACCAATACTAGCAAAACCATAGCCGATTGTGTGCCCAGCAGTGGGAACATTAAAGGCTTATTTTGAATGTTTTTGTGAACGAACATTGATATTTTGTTACACTCAGTGACAAAATAATATTCGTTATTAGATATCTCAACTTATACACATAAAAGTTTTCTATATGTACTAATTTTAAATTAACAAATTGAAGTGTAAGCTATGGCCAGATGAGGTCTTTTTGATTAAGTCGTGACAAATTGAGATATCAAGGTATGGTTAACCCTAAGGGCCTCTCACCACCCTCAAAGTGTCGAGTAGGCTAATCGACAGTTTCCTACGCGTTTATATATTTAAATTTGTCTGGTGTCATTTTGTGAATATTTTTCCAACGATTATCTTAAAATAAATTAATAAAATGGATTTATTTGATTTAATTGATCATCAATTGGATGAATAACATTCTACGAATACCGAGGAATCGTGTATTTTTTTTTCCACGTTGTATGATCGCTTTGTTTGTTTTCTACCACAGCTTGTATTTCTGTACAAGAGATTCCAATTATTAATTATTTGATTAGCCGACCCCAACGTAGTTTTAGCACGAATTATACGAATTATGTACAAAAAATTGTATAAAACGTGCTGAAAGTACCCACTGGCTGGCTAAATGGAGCTATTCCATAAAGTTATACATTTTTTTTTTCATATCCCAACTATTTTAGTTAGTTTCTATTCTATCTGTTATGGTGTTTGTTTTGTCATTGAAAATTTATGAATATAATTATAATAAGATGAGTTCTTCCAATAACGAAAATGGGACACTGACTCCGGAATCATTTCGTTCTAAAGCAGCAGTTAGATACTACTATTTTTTTCTCACAGTCAATGGTAAAAAGAATAGATAGATAGATAAAACATTTATTCAGTGCATACAAAAGACACACAAAAGCACAATTAAAAGATAACAAATTACTTGAATTTACATAAAAACATGATGCCGCTATACAAAAAATAAAAACATAAGTACTAGAATAGTACACAACTCGTGAAAAAAAAACATTTCAGTCCTTGTAATCTAGAATCCCGCGCCACGCTTGGGATTCTAATGTAGAATCCTTCGCTGCTCTCGGGATCCAACTTAGTCCCTCGAATTAAATTCGTTTTTTTTTTCACTTGTTTTATAATCTACTATTATACCATTCCCTCTATAAAAAGCTTATTTTATTCACTGAAAACAGTGAATAAAAAAAACCAGCCAAGTGCGTGTTGGACCACGCACAATGCAGGGTTCGTAATTGGGATGAATTTATCCCAAGAACAAACTTAACATTGTAGTTGAAAAACATGTTCTCCCATACGGAATGTATGGGAGATCATGTTTTTCAAACCACAAATTTAAGTTGGTTGATTATTACTCGTTAACCTGTACAGCCTACTTAGCTCTGATAGTTTTCCTTTTAATTTCGTTATACACGATTATTTTTAAATCGTTCTGGAGCCAAAACACAGCGACTCCAGACGATTAATAGGTACTATTAGCATTGTTATTGTTTTTTTAAGACACCTAATATAGAAGTTAGAAATGTATCACTTTTATTCTGTCATTCGAGTTAAATCTTAGTAGCGCTTACACTATTTCATTCATAAACGCAAGATCGTACGCGATCCGCTCGGTGATGACGTAGCGCGGCACAGCTGTGCGTGTGCGAGTCCGGCTGCAAGTAAGTACCTGCAAGTAGGTATTTCATTTCTGGTACGATAGGTTGGTGTAAGTTCATTCACCTCGTTATCTCTCGTTTGTATCGGAAGCACGGCACGGTGTTTACCACTATCACATCTCCTCGTAAACGAGAGAAACTAATTGAAATTTCACTCACCACTCTCGCATCACGAAATCACTAGTACTCGTACCTTTTCAACTAGACACGACGAGTACGCTTGGGAGTTGTATTTAAGGCCTTGAATCGAGTGTCGACCAATCGAGCTAATTGGTGCTTAATAAGCATACCTACCTACCATATTTATGATAAATAAAAAGAATACTGCCTAAACCAATTTTTATACGACAATGCTTGCTTGCGAGTAGCTACGCGGCTTCTACAAAGGCAGGCAATGTAAACAGAAAAAATGAATCGTTTTGTCTGTCGAATAGAGTTCATTATAAGATGGTGGTGCCCTTTTCTATGAAAATATTGGACCGAATTAAGACCTTATTTTTATACACTTAACCGCGGAATTCGGTTGTGCATCCTTTTGAAGACCGGTCGGACACTTCTCAGAATAATTTTAGTAAACTGCGTACCTACTTACCTTGTACCTAGTTTGGTGAATTTTCTATTTGTTACCGTTTACGGTTAAGAAATAAAGTCTGAATTCGCTTTTCGTATTTTTATTTGTGTACCTATTTATCTATTGCGTATGTGTTTTTATGCTGTCTGATCGATGAATGGATTTTTCAATGGGTACCGTTCGCAAGTGTTGTCGTTCGTCGATACGTTTTACACACATATGCATTCATCGCAGTTACTTCGAGTTCTCATTATTTCACAAAAAAAACAATAAATTAGATTATTCGTGTTTTTTTTAAATTGTAATTTATTGAAAATAATAGTCCCACTCGTTTCGAGTTCGATGATCGAGTTTATGGCTTTTCGTTCCAGAACGAGCTAAAATTAACCGTGTATATACTATTGCTGTGAATTTTTTCACAAGTCCAAGTACAACCATTTAGCTGGCAGGGGGGGAGGGGCGACACATGACTCTAATAAAAAATTCAGTTAAAAGCTTAATATTTCGCAAACGGATCCCTGAATCCAAAAACTCACAATATTTTTGAACGACCTTTCTAACGATACCCCACAACATGGGGTAGACGAGATGATTCTTAATTTTATTTTACCACTTTGTCGGCTTGATTAATATGTACACATATGCCTAAAATTACAGCTTTCTAGTACTAACCGTCTCTGAGCTAAGCCGCGGACAGACAGACAGACGGACATGGTGAAACTATATGGGTTCCTTTTTTACTACGGAACCCTAAAAAGCACTTTTAATGACTATTCTGGTCTTTGAATTTAGAACACACCAATATATTCGTCCTCCATCTCAATGCTATACAACCTCTTTATGAAAAATTACTCGATACAAACTCCTTGTGCATAGAATATTCGACATACAAACTCCTTGTACAAATAACTCCTCGAGATTTGATTGGTCGACATTTTAGACAAGGAGTTTAGCATTAGAATAAAACTGTTTTGTGTTCTTTGCTGTCATTAGTAAATTGGAACTATTTTGAATAGTGTAACGCTGGGAACAAATTATCGGACGCGTCCGTAAGCCGCGGCTGAGAGACGCGGCTTATTTGTATCTGGATAGTACATTTAGCACTACACTGTGCAAACTATCGGTCGTAAGTCGCGGACGTGCCCTTGAGCGTTCGGAAGTCTGATGGTCGCAACTGTCAGCCGCGGCTTACAGACACGTCCGATAATTTGTTCCCAGCTTTAGTTGTACGATCGCAAAGTTTAGTGTTACATAATAATACATCGATTGAAAATGTATTCAAGTGATTAAGAAGATGTGTTAACACCTGAGTTTATGAAAGAGAGGGCGGCCGATATAGTAGAAAACTCGCTACCCAACAAATCACGGCTGGTTTATATCAAAGCCTACCATGAGTTTTGCAAATGGAAAAATAAAACTCAAGCTTCTGGCACATTTTCAGAGTCTGTTTTCCTAACTTATTTTAATAAGCTGTCGAAGAAAAAGAAGTCATCGAAATTTATGGAGTATGTTTTCAATGCTACGGTGGTATAAAAACAAGGCATAACATTGACATAAAAACATACTCGAAGTTGCAAGCCTACCATAAAAGGATATCAAAAGGCTACAAACCAAAGATTTAAATCGTAGATGTGCCCTTACCGTACTAGGTCGCGCGAAAAAGTGTCCACACTGAGAAGAGTGACCTCGCACAATAATAATGGCGTTTCCATGACAATCAGGTCAAGTGTCTGCGATATTGTATGTCAGAGGTGTCAAAACGAAACAGAAACGCGACCATCTTTTAACGCGGCAGGGCGAATCTACGATTGAAATCTTTGCTACAAACCGAAAAAATCTCTGGTTTTTTCGGGCAGTAAAAGTAAGTTGTCTTCAACAAATGTTATTTAATACAAGTAGTTTTGAACTAGGTATTTAATTGTAAACTTATCAACATTCATTTTGTAACAGATTTTCTATTTTTGTTTACAGGTTGCGTTGATTCTAGGCATTAGTAGAGCATGTCGTTCAATTGAGCTCATTTCTTCTGTTAAACTCACATTGGATGATGTGCAAACGATCTCTGACACCGCTTTACTGGTTACTTTAAGGGAGATGAAAACGAAAATCGACCGAACCTTCGTAATCTGAGATGATTACATGAAAATCGTAGAAAAGTATCAAAGTTTTCGTCCTCCAAATACAAACAACAATAGATTATTTTTGTTCTATTCTAAAAATAAATGTACAAAAAACCCGATTGGAATAAATAAAATTGGTTAATTGGTGGTAGAAATTGCATTATTTTTGGAGCTACCAAATCCCGAGATGTATACAGGACATTCTTTCCGAAAGACTTCTGCAATGTTACTAGCAAACACTGGTGCAGATATGACGGAATTAAAGTGACATGGCGGATGGAAGTCTACTACTGTGGCTGAAGGTAATATCGAAGATTCTATTGAAACACAGCCTTCAGATAGCAAGCAGCATAAACCTGAAGACCCATGGACACCTGAAGATCCACGCCCTTCAACGGCCATAAATGCCCCAAAAATGAAAAAAAAATGAAAATTACTCTTAATTTTAGTAATTGTTCCAATTTTAATGCGCATTTTAATCAATTTAACCTTCCTTTCCTCTTCATTAAATGTCTATTTACGCTTAAATCTATCTTTTTCTCGTAGTCTTTAGAGTATAGTATGCAACTACACAAGTAATAAAACGGATTTATATCTAGTTAGTTAGTTAATGAAAATTACTCTTAATTTTAGTAATTGTTCCAATTTTAATGCGCATTTTAATCAATTTAACCTTCCTTTCCTCTTCATTAAATGTCTATTTTCGCTTAAATCTATCTTTTTCTCGTAGTCTTTAGAGGATAGTATGCAACTACACAAGTAATAAAACGGATTTATATCTAGTTAGTTAGTTAATGAAAATTACTCTTAATTTTAGTAATTGTTCCAATTTTAATGCGCATTTTAATCAATTTAACCTTCCCTTCCTCTTCATTAAATGTCTATTTTCGCTTAAATCTATCTTTTTCTCGTAGTCTTTAGAGGATAGTATGCAACTACACAAGTAATAAAACGGATTTATATCTAGTTAGTTAGTTAATGAAAATTACTCTTAATTTTAGTAATTGTTCCAATTTTAATGCGCATTTTAATCAATTTAACCTTCCCTTCCTCTTCATTAAATGTCTATTTTCACTTAAATCTATCTTTTTCTCGTAGTCTTTAGAGGATAGTATGCAACTACACAAGTAATAAAACGGATTTATATCTAGTTAGTTAGTTAATGAAAATTACTCTTAATTTTAGTAATTGTTCCAATTTTAATGCGCATTTTAATCAATTTAACCTTCCCTTCCTCTTCATTAAATGTCTATTTTCGCTTAAATCTATCTTTTTCTCGTAGTCTTTAGAGGATAGTATGCAACTACACAAGTAATAAAACGGATTTATATCTAGTTAGTTAGTTAATGAAAATTACTCTTAATTTTAGTAATTGTTCCAATTTTAATGCGCATTTTAATCAATTTAACCTTCCCTTCCTCTTCATTAAATGTCTATTTTCGCTTAAATCTATCTTTTTCTCGTAGTCTTTAGAGGATAGTATGCAACTACACAAGTAATAAAACGGATTTATATCTAGTTAGTTAGTTAATGAAAATTACTCTTAATTTTAGTAATTGTTCCAATTTTAATGCGCATTTTAATCAATTTAACCTTCCTTTCCTCTTCATTAAATGTCTATTTACGCTTAAATCTATCTTTTTCTCGTAGTCTTTAGAGTATAGTATGCAACTACACAAGTAATAAAACGGATTTATATCTAGTTAGTTAGTTAATGAAAATTACTCTTAATTTTAGTAATTGTTCCAATTTTAATGCGCATTTTAATCAATTTAACCTTCCTTTCCTCTTCATTAAATGTCTATTTTCGCTTAAATCTATCTTTTTCTCGTAGTCTTTAGAGGATAGTATGCAACTACACAAGTAATAAAACGGATTTATATCTAGTTAGTTAGTTAATGAAAATTACTCTTAATTTTAGTAATTGTTCCAATTTTAATGCGCATTTTAATCAATTTAACCTTCCCTTCCTCTTCATTAAATGTCTATTTTCGCTTAAATCTATCTTTTTCTCGTAGTCTTTAGAGGATAGTATGCAACTACACAAGTAATAAAACGGATTTATATCTAGTTAGTTAGTTAATGAAAATTACTCTTAATTTTAGTAATTGTTCCAATTTTAATGCGCATTTTAATCAATTTAACCTTCCCTTCCTCTTCATTAAATGTCTATTTTCACTTAAATCTATCTTTTTCTCGTAGTCTTTAGAGGATAGTATGCAACTACACAAGTAATAAAACGGATTTATATCTAGTTAGTTAGTTAATGAAAATTACTCTTAATTTTAGTAATTGTTCCAATTTTAATGCGCATTTTAATCAATTTAACCTTCCCTTCCTCTTCATTAAATGTCTATTTTCGCTTAAATCTATCTTTTTCTCGTAGTCTTTAGAGGATAGTATGCAACTACACAAGTAATAAAACGGATTTATATCTAGTTAGTTAGTTAATGAAAATTACTCTTAATTTTAGTAATTGTTCCAATTTTAATGCGCATTTTAATCAATTTAACCTTCCCTTCCTCTTCATTAAATGTCTATTTTCGCTTAAATCTATCTTTTTCTCGTAGTCTTTAGAGGATAGTATGCAACTACACAAGTAATAAAACGGATTTATATCTAGTTAGTTAGTTAATGAAAATTACTCTTAATTTTAGTAATTGTTCCAATTTTAATGCGCATTTTAATCAATTTAACCTTCCTTTCCTCTTCATTAAATGTCTATTTACGCTTAAATCTATCTTTTTCTCGTAGTCTTTAGAGTATAGTATGCAACTACACAAGTAATAAAACGGATTTATATCTAGTTAGTTAGTTAATGAAAATTACTCTTAATTTTAGTAATTGTTCCAATTTTAATGCGCATTTTAATCAATTTAACCTTCCTTTCCTCTTCATTAAATGTCTATTTTCGCTTAAATCTATCTTTTTCTCGTAGTCTTTAGAGGATAGTATGCAACTACACAAGTAATAAAACGGATTTATATCTAGTTAGTTAGTTAATGAAAATTACTCTTAATTTTAGTAATTGTTCCAATTTTAATGCGCATTTTAATCAATTTAACCTTCCCTTCCTCTTCATTAAATGTCTATTTTCGCTTAAATCTATCTTTTTCTCGTAGTCTTTAGAGGATAGTATGCAACTACACAAGTAATAAAACGGATTTATATCTAGTTAGTTAGTTAATGAAAATTACTCTTAATTTTAGTAATTGTTCCAATTTTAATGCGCATTTTAATCAATTTAACCTTCCCTTCCTCTTCATTAAATGTCTATTTTCGCTTAAATCTATCTTTTTCTCGTAGTCTTTAGAGGATAGTATGCAACTACACAAGTAATAAAACGGATTTATATCTAGTTAGTTAGTTAATGAAAATTACTCTTAATTTTAGTAATTGTTCCAATTTTAATGCGCATTTTAATCAATTTAACCTTCCTTTCCTCTTCATTAAATGTCTATTTACGCTTAAATCTATCTTTTTCTCGTAGTCTTTAGTGCAACTACACAAGTAATAAAACGGATTTATATCGAAGGCATGAATTGGCCATGAAACACTTGAGTCTCACTAATTCATCTATGGCCCTCGCTTTCATATCCGTATTTTATTCACTAATTGCATAATACTCGTATACTATTGTTTTGACACATATGTGTGAAAAAAAATTGGTATCATTAAGTAATTTTAATTTCTGACTTTTACCAATATTTTTTGATTTTGATGAGTTTTATGTAGATTTGTGAATGAGATGATTAATTATCTATTGAGAATAATCGGTGTCGCGTAAAGGATGATTATTTTTAAAGTCTAATACATTACCTGTTAATCAGAATTTATTATTATAATATATTTAATAAATCTCAGGTGTGTCCGTTAGGAAACCTCCCCGTGTGCCTGTGGGCTGGAGTTCCCTTATGGATGCGTCCGGGGGGAAGGCCAGTCTCCGGGACGGTGCACCATGTCTCCCCATTAAGTACTGTGTGCCTAAGGGGTCTCGTGGTCCGTATGCCAATATCCTGTCGGAGGACTGAACGCTCTAACATGTACTCGTAGAGAGCACACGTTGAGCAGCGTTCGAGTGAGAGCGAGCTCGGCGTGCACTAACTCTGCCGTCGGGCAGGCAGGAGGAAGCCTTCTCTTCTGCCACCGTTGGTCTCGTAGCCCCGAAGAGTGTCAAGGTCATGTCTCTGGCATTTGACGGGGGTCGAGGATCTTGGCTTAACCGCCCGGGCCGCGAGGATGAAAACGTCTATAAAAAATCACCACAAACCTCCAAGCGGCGGCGCACCGTGAGGAAGGTTGATAGCTTGACTAATTGGTAGCTTAATTAGTCACTAGTGCGAACCACAATTTTTTTGGTTGGTTGGTTGAAACACTTTTTGCTCGTTCCAATAATATGAATATTATGAACAAAAAACAAACAAGCAGAAGACGTGCCAATTTTATTGGTGGAGGAACCACTTGCCGGCGACGGCAACCAGAGTCGAGGAGACTTCAGTCCCTCAGGGAACCAAACCTTTAGACCTCAGGGGAGGGACAAAGGTTATTGGTGGGCTGGGTTTCCGCGCAGGTCAAACTGTTGGAACCCAGACCTCTGAGGTCCTTCCGCTGCCATGTGGCTAACCTCGTGGGAGCTAAATGCACCTCAAAGGTGGACCGCAGCGATCACTGCTATCGCTGTGGTCAGCCCGGTCACAAGGCCGGCTCGTGCGATGCCACGCCACACTGCGTCGTATATGCGGCGGCTGGCAAGCCGGCCGATCACCGGATTGGGAGCAAGGCCTGCGCCCAACACGCCAAGGCCGGAGCCAGGGGCAAGCCCTCCGCGACCGTCGTTACCGCCACAGTCACCGTCACCACCGTTGCCGCCACGGCAGGGCCCTCACGGGGGGCTCGGGAGGTGGCTAAAATGGAATAATAACCAATAATGGCACCATTACGCCTCCTCCAGGCGAACATCAACCACTGTGCCGCAGCTCATATGTGCCGGATCTATTACTCCAGAGCATGGCGTAGTGGTCGATTAACATCGCCATGGTTGCTGAGCCGCACTTGGTCCCGGTCCCAGGGATGACTGGATGGAGGACCTGAGCGGCTCAGTGACCCTTATTTCGTCGGCCACCGCCGATACTCCGTCCCTCGAGGCTGTCAAGAGAGGACGGGGTTGCGTGGCAGCACGGTTCGGGGAGATTGTCGTGGTAGGGGTGTACTTCTCCCCGAACCGAACTCTCATCGAGTTCCACAACTCCCTTGCGGATTGAGAGTCGTCGTTGTCGGGTTCCGTTCCCTCCCCGTGCTCGTTCTCTAGGACTTCAATGCCAAGAATGTGGCTTGGGCTTCCAGGTATACGGACGCACGGGGCAGGATGGTGGAGGACTGGGCTCTGTAGGCAGGCCTGGTCGTCCTAAACCGGGTTTTGTCCCGACGTGTGTGCGGATGCAGGGCAAATCAGTGGTAGACATCTTGTGCGCCAGCCTGCTCTGACACCGTGTGTCGTTGACTGGCACGTCATGGAGGAGGTGGAAACTTATTCCGACCATCGGTACATCCGGTTTGATGTCTCCGCCCAGACCTTGAGCGCGGTGGTCCGACAGGCCCCGAGTGGTCCGCGATGGGAACTGAAGCAGCTGGACCGGCAGCACCTCCTGGAAGCCTCGATCGTGCAGGCCTGGGTTTCATCACCGGACAGGCCTGCTGACATCAACGACAAAGCCGAGTGGTTCCGGGAGGCCATGTCCGAAATATGTGACGTGGCAATGCCCCGGGTCCAGCCCGGATGTGATGGTACACCAGGCACCGTAGGCTCCGTATTCGCCCTCCGGATACGGAAGCCATTCAGGCGGAGCTGTACGAGGAATACAGAGCGGCGAAGACCGCCCTCCAAGCGGAGATCGAGCGGGCCAGGGGACTGGCCCGCGAGAAGTCGCTGGGGACTCTGAACAGGGACCCGTTGGGACGCCCATACAAAATGGTGCGGGAGAAGCTGCACCCATGGGCTCCCCCACTGACGCAGTCTCCGGTTCCAGCTTGTGGAGAACGCGAACGTGAGCAATCGGTAGCTCGCAGTCCGATAAGGACCAGGCCCGGGTCGACGACGCGTTGTGTTCCACGCGCACCTCAAAGAGATTTCAGCACAACGGAAGGGGTCTGCTAGGACCGATGCCTGCCGGGGTCGCGGGAAAGTCCGAAAGGGATACCGTGGCCCCTGGTAATGTACAGGCAACTGAAGGAACACGGGTGGGTTTTAGTCAGTAAGAATCTGACACGTCCTCCCGCTCCGGCCAGAGCGGGAACAGTTATTTGATGATTTCCCACGCTCAAAAAAAAAAAGCTGTGTTCGTTAAGTACGAGTATTTTGATGCAATTTCAATCGAATGTAGTCATGAATACAGAATTACTGTTGCTGACTTAGTATGACAATGTATGGCGGGAGAGCAATGTCCTTTAAAAATGGGGTTTACGAAGAAAAACACAGCGTTACTTAAAAAAAAAACAACATACCTAAATTAGGCATGTTGCAGTTATAATTCCACTCGAGTGTCTCGAGACTCTTCTTACAAATGAAGTAAGACTTCGCGTCACATTGGTAATCATTCATAGTGCGTAGTAGGTCCATGAGCACACAGTCCTCATCACCGCCTAAAATGTCTGGCTGATTACTCTGCCATCTGCTATACACCTCACCGATTGGCGTTCCTAAAAAAAAAATAGTTTATGATTATAAAATATTGTTGTTACTAAATTAACTAGTACCTAAATATGTTTATTATTTATTTATTTAACAGTTTATGTACACACATTATAAATAGACAAGAAGAAAGGAACAGAAAAAAACGTACATACGTAGGTACGTACGTACGTACGTTTATTGTCAGTTTGGTTTGAACAGGTTGAATTTTGCTCAAATCCATAAGAAACTATAAGAAAATAAGTACCGAATAATACTCAAAATAAGATCTCAGGGCCGATTTCGATGAAAACTAAAAAGAACGATAAGGAATAGAATGGGTGTAAAAAGCCATTAAAGTCATTAGTAAATAATTATTTTGCTGTATGTTCTTACTCGGCCATACCTGGGAACCGACTTGTTAAGGGTCCCCGAAACTTTCAATTGCAAATTGTAGTAATGTCGTCATTCGCTTCAATTACATTTTGTAGACGATCTTTTGCGCATTAATGTGTATCAATCACGTAAACATTGACAATTGCTATTGATCGCTTCGGGGGTATTGAAAATGAATATAAGTCACTTTTTTTTTTACTGTCGTGTTTTTGAGGGACGATTCCCTTATTTAGAAAAACGCTCGCATTCTAATTTGTCTGAATCTGTTAAAAAAATCTCTACAATACCTACATTTTTGACGATTTTTGAGATTACGGCTTTTTTTAATACGAGAGTAATTGACCTTTACGTTCAAGTTCAGTTAAACTAAATGTTTAGTGGGGAACGTCACCAAATATTACTACCCAGTGCTACATGGTAAGATGAAAAATGGCTTTGTTATATCTTGTAGGTATACGTACGGTCAACGGTTTCAAAAGATTCTTGAACCATTTTGTCCGACAGCCCCACGAACACAAATGGTATGTTAGGCTGGGTTCTGTTCCAAAACGAATTAACAGCTTTAGCTTCATCTTCGTTTTCTGCGTAGAATAAACTTGCTCCTTCCAGAGTACACATTCGCTTAGCATCAGCAAAACTCTGTGGTGTTGTGTGGACCTTGTAGAAACTCTCTTCTGACTCTATATAAGTGTAGTCCTTCCGGAAAAACTTTGTCTCCCTTTGTTTCGCTACAATATTGAAAATATATTTGAGAACGATTAATATTTTTCTGAATACAAACATCTTCTGTCTAAACAGAATATAGCCTCAATAGGCTATATTAAGGCTAGGTTAGGTTATATTATTAAGGCTCATTTTTAACCGACTTCTTTAAAAAAGGAGGAGGTTCTCAATTCGTCTGTATACAGGACGGGGCAGTAAGGCCGTTGTTGCTAGAGTAAAACGGTCTTAGGAAACTGTCCTTAAGTTTTTGAGTTTTAGCTACATTCACATATTTTGTTAAACAATGTACAGACAGCAAGAAAATAAGTCATTATCACAAAAACTTTGATGCCTGTCGATCCTGTTTCTTATAAGGATCAAAAAGTGTATTGGTCCCATACACTGAGGTTAGACAAAGAAGTACAAAAAAGGTCAGAAATCACAAAAAACTTTTCCCATACATTTCGTAGGAAATTAGACTCGCAAGAAACTCCACGATTAGTCTTTTAAAAATAATTAACTTTTACAATATTTCTAAATTACAGTGTTAATAGGTATGGTAGCTAGGTTCAAACAGTGGTAAAAGCGTATGATATTAATTTTACACTTTAAAATATATTTTAACTTTAGATACTTATGTGACGTAAATAAAAGAAAAAAAAATGGGGTGTGACTGTGTCGTGGACACGGCCGTGTGTTTTACGCGAAAACGTGTACGTTACTAGTACTTAATATTTTCTTTGAGATGAATTATTTGATCCTTAGCTATCGAGTGGAGTAATTACATTTTGGATGTAAATGATTGATATGTAGCGGCAACATTAAACTGTATCCTCCGATTTTATA
Organism: Agrochola lota; assembly: GCA_947364205.1. NCBI lineage: Eukaryota > Metazoa > Arthropoda > Insecta > Lepidoptera > Noctuidae > Agrochola > Agrochola lota. The sequence continues at coordinate 8,325,141 of OX376228.1, read as the reverse complement.
TATCGATTATATTATGGAAACACATTTAAAGACGTATTTACGTCAAAATAAGGATATGAGACTGTGTAGCGTGCACTGACACACTGTCTCACAAACATTAAACCACAGCGCCGCACTGTGCATCGAAAAAGGCTCCCGAAGACATTGGAGCTTAAATTTTAAAGTGTCGGTTTTTTGCTTGAAATATCTTCTAATAGCCAATATTATGCATAAATATGTCATAGGATACAATCTGGTAGGCAAATTGGCAACTTATCTTTTTTGCAAAAAATATATAAATATGGAGCTGATATTTTTATCTTCGGAAGCAATGTCTTCGATAGCCTTTTTCGATCCACAGTGTGCCGCGCCGTTAAGCCGTTAAGAGCGTTTATTCTGAAGGTGGGCAACGTCGCAAATAGATGTCAAATATTTCACTGTTTTGATTAATTTAGTAATATTACTGTGTAGAAATAAAAAATGTGGCTAACTAGCGAACTAGAATATTGATTATGAAATACAATAATTAATATCGTAACACCGAATGTTTAGTTTGAGATGTAAAAAAACTATTTGGAAACTTTCCAAATGCGTTATTTACACCTAAAATGGGTACAACATCAAATTCAATGTTTTTATTGCAATTCATTATTAATATTCGCTAGTTAGTCACATTTCTTATTTATATTCAGTAATATTGCTATAAGAATCAAAACAGGTAAATATTTGACAGTTATTAGCGACGCACGTTGCCAACTTTTAGGATAAACCCTCTTAAGTTGGCGGCGAGTGCGTCACCAAGACACCAACCTAACCACCGCGTCCTTCCGCCGCAATTGTTTTAAACGAGTGTGCGGACAGTTTTAATTCCACGAACCCCTACAACTGTAAATTAATAAAGAAGTAAATATTTTTGGTATAGACGTTCTAACGTAAGAATTGGTTTAAGTTGTTAAGTTTTCTGAGGCTCATTGAATAATAATATTGTTTTACTACTTATCCCTTCTCATAATTATTTTCACACGTATGAGCGTTTATCCTAAAATTTGGCAACGTCGCAAAAAGCTGTCAAATATTTACCTGTTTCGAGTAATTTGGCTATTTTACAGTAATATTTTCAAATTAATCAAAACAGCGAAATATTTGACATATATTTGCGACGTTGCCCACTTTCAGAATAAACACTCGTATTGAATTAAGTACCTACTTTTAACCTTCATTACTTTTTAGGTCAACCTATCCCGGACATAACTACGTAGGGTACGTTGACTAAGAATCCGCGTTCTAAAACGCAAGTCTAGTAAAAACCAAATAAAAAAATGAAATATGAAAATTTAAAAAGGGATAATCGTACTAAACTTATCATTATGAACAACTTTTAATTTGGAACCTGGTATCATATCTGAACCCACGAAAAAAACAATAATCTACTAGGAGTTATAATTGATAAACTGTTCCACCGAACCGCACATATCTAAATGTTGTTACAGTGCGGTTAGTGGAAGTGCTCAGGTGCGGTTCGGATAAGTGCTATTGAAATAAGTGCTCTGACTGGAATACCTCCTTCGGCTAACTCGACAAAATATTGACAGATATTTTTTCCTGGTTTGGTTTGTTTTATCTATATGAGTGAAAAGACTCAGCTGAGTTATCATAAAACCTTAGAGCTTTAGCTGTGCAGCTGTATAATCTCCGGAACCAAAGCTCCTGTTTGAAAATTTATTTCACCATTCAAAAGGTACATTATTCCAGATGGACATAGGCTATATACTCGTATTATGTAAATATATACAAAAAGAAAAACAACTACATTTCACTACATACTGTTTTTCAATGGAGCAAGACCAGTGGTAAAAACTTACTTTTATTGGACTGCTGAATATTGCTGCTACAGTTTCGCTCTAGTGACGGAAGGCTCTTCTTGCAAATAAAGCTATACTCTGCGTCACATCGGATATCATTAAAATGGCCAAACTGGTTCAGGTGCACACAGTCCTCATCGCCACTATTGTCCGGCTGCTCTTGCGACCAGGTGTTGTACACCTCAGAGACTGACTTACCTATAGATTAAGAAATGTATAACTAAATTAACAACGTTAAAAACCTTAGTTTGCCCTTATAACTGAAGCAAATAAACCATCCCGTCATCCTCCTGCCCGTATCCTAATGTTTTTTGTGATCGGGACATAACAAAAATTAAAATATACACTTACCGTCAATGGTCTCAAATACACCTTCAGTTATTATGTCTGATATGCCCACAAACACCCATGTATTATGAGGTTTGGTATTATTTTGGTACATTTTCCAAAACGATTTCACAGCATTGGCCTCATCGCTGTTTTCTGGATAGAACAAACTGGCTCCTTCCAGAGCACACACTTGCTTGGCATCACGCCAATTCTTCTTTGTCATGTGGATCTTGTAGAAACTCTCTTCTGCTTCTATATAAGTGTAGTCCTCCCGAAAAGACACTTGATTTTTTCGTCCATCTATGATATAGAAAATAGTCATATTATTAAACTGTATAATATTGGAGATAATATAGTTAAGAGTTGGTCGAAGTTTATTGCATAAAAACAATGACATTAAGAAATGTGACAGTGAGAAATGCGATAAACTGAATACTACAAGAAAGACAATAAACATTTTAGAATACTTTGTTGTAACTATACATACGACATGCGTCTAAACTCTTGCAGCAGACACGACAATATGTGAATGCTTACAATGAAATGAGGCTTCTATAGTGACTCACAAGAAACTCCACGGTTAGTCTTTTAAAAATAATTAACTTTTACAATATTTCTAAATTACAGTGTTAATAGGCATGGTACCTAGGTTCAAACGGCGGTAAAAGCGTATGATATTAATTTCTTGAGATACTTATGTGACGTAAATAAAAATAAAAAAAATGGGGTGTGACTGTGTCGTGGACACGGCCGTGTGTTTTACGCGAAAACGTGTACGTTACTAGTACTTAATATTTTCTTTGAGATGAATTATTTGATCCTTAGCTATCGAGTGGAGTATAGAATTACATTTTGATAAGATAAGATAAGATAAGTCTTTATTTGCCTTAAACATGGTATAAAGTTATTACAGTCAGATATTAACCTAAAGTCCGCATGTTCAGCTATACAGGATATGTATCAATTGCATGCAAAATAATAATTATTAGTAAATTTAAAAGTTCAATGTCACAGATACAAAGTCAATACAATAATAATAGTTTTCTCTCAGCATTATCTGCAATTACAGAAGTCCAGAAATTTATAATTTATTGTTGAGAAAATCTTTAATGTCATTAAACATGTGTTCTTTCAACCATTTCAGTAATCTGATTTTAAATGAGTTAATATTAAATAACAATTTTATTTCTTTACGAATTTTGTTATAAATACGTATACACATGACTAGGAAACTTTTCGCATACTTGGCTGATTTAGGAGTATCCTGCAATGCAAGTCTGCATGGATCTCTATTTCGAGAGTTCAATTGATAGACTTTTTTGAACAATCCCTTATTATTATAAACATAATTACAAATTTCAAGTGGTAATATACTTTAGGGTATGAGGAACAAGGTGTAAAGTTCACTCATCCCCCATAGAAAACGGAGGATCCTCCGACCAGACGGGTGTGATGTCTGGCGGGCAACTGCCCAGAGGTTGACGTCGGGAAGCTTGTATATATGCTTATCGCGCGGTAAACTCTAATTGCGCGATGCAGGATTTCTGTGACGTCAGGATGTTGTTTGACGTCAGGTCTTTGATGCGTAGTGCGCATGTAGAGATAAAGATGGCGCTACAATACCTAGCTTTTTAAAGAACGGTTTACATGACTCGTCAGGACGGATACCACAAATGGCTCAGATGCAATTCTTTTTCGCAATAAATGCTCTGTGTCTATCTGTGCTGTTACCCCTGTTCTTTTGTTATGATATTGTATTTGCTACAGTAGTCGGAGTCTCTTTTGCATACATTTTTCAAATATTTTAGACACTATGGGTATAAATAAGGGTTATCGAACGATAGTTTTTTACATCATTTTTATCGTTTTTTTTTTGTACAGAGGTTTAACGACTAATAATTTTAGCGCATCAGGAAAAGTTCCATAAGATAATGAAAGATTTATTAAATTTAAGTCAAAATAGGAATTAATTCTGTACTGCAAGTTTTAATTACTTTTGTACTTATTCCATCGTAACCTTCTGAGTTAGTGTTATTTAAATATATTCAGTCAGTAAGTGTAGTCATAGGACTGAGAAACATGGAGTTAGGTATAGTCATGGTTTTATTACGCACGTCATTATCATGTAAATTATTAATTGTCACAGTTCTAGTCGAATCAATAAAATAATCATTAAAAGCATTTGCTATGTCAGAGGGATTAGTCAGTATTCTCTTATCTAATTCTAGTTGAGAAATATCATTGCCACATTTTGTATTTCCAATTTCACGGTTAATGACTGACCACGTTGCTCTGCATTTGTTTTGACTGCTATTTATGTATTTAATATTTGAAGTTATTTTGGATTTTAAGATACATTTTTTCAGTTTTGATGAATATTTTTTATATCTAAGTTTGTACGTTAGGGTTTTATTTTTATAATAGAGATACCGTACGCATCGTTTAGAGTTGCAACTATTTCTGAGACCCTTGCTTATCCATTTTTGTTTACTTGCATTAGCATTGTTTATTTTAATCTTAATCTTTGGGAAGCATAAATTATACAATAAACATAAAAACTCGTGAAATTGATTGAATGCATTATTTATATCAGTTTCAATATGTACCTCTGACCACGTTAAACTTGCAAGGCATTTTTCGAGTTCACTAATATTTTCACTACAATAATCTTTTTTATACATAAAATATGATTTGGACTTTAAGCTTTGCTCTTTTACTGGGAAATCTAAAAGTTGCGCTGTGTCGTGGTCTGATAAATATAGGGGTAAGACCTCAGTAGAAGATATTTTTATGTTACTTAGTATGTGGTCTATGCACGAGTCTTTACGTGTGGCAACTTGAACGTGAATCTGCAAGTTATAGTTATTGCATAGATCCTGTAGGTAGTTGGTGACTTTCCCTTGTTTAAAAGTATTTATATTGAAATCACCGGCAATAACTATGTTTGTACTTGATCCGTATTTTTTTACCGTATCGCACATAAATTAATCAAGTTAATCCAAAAATATGTTAGGATCAGACTTAGGCGTTCTATAAAGATACACGATTAGTAATTTGTGCAATGGAATTTCAACGCCACAGGCTTCAAATGATTTTTGGATTGAGTACTTTTTAATGTGGGAGAGCTCGTTATAAACAAAACCCTGTTTCGCGAGTATACAGGTCCCCCCTCTCTGTGTCTCTCTACCAAATGCAGCTGCCAGGGTGTAGTTATTTAATTTTAAATATTTCTCATTTCCGGCACGCATAAAGGTTTCAGACAAACATAATATGTCGGGTTCTTTATTTATGTCTCGTAAATCCAGCAATGTTAGTTCAAAAATTTCCTTTTTTGAAAGGATACTAGCGATGTTTTGGTGCAATATTTTAAAAGTTTTAGGTTCATTTGTTACGAAGTTGTTATTCACGAAAAAGCTGTTTATGATCTACATATAACTTTAAAATAGTATGGAATAGTACCTTTTTTTGTATGAGTAGAGTTTTCAATATCAGGACCATTTGTAGTAGGGTATTTCGTTTGATGACGTGAAAAATAATAAGGGATTGTACCTTTCAAAGCTTGTTTGCTATCAGGTTTTTTACAGTCAGTTTGATTACACAGTATTATTATCTTCAATTCTTTAACATTTAAATACTTTTTTTCGTAACAGTCAATAGCATAGTTTATAGATTTACAAATTCAAATTCAAATTCTTTATTGCGAACTGTACAGAATTTTGAAGATGTTAACAATAGGTAGGTTCTTAGAACTTAGTTGCCCGTAAAGGCATTGCAATGTAAATGGTTATAACTAAAAAAAATACCTATATAACCCTCAATATTACAGTTATACAGTTTACATTATATGTATTATATTAATTATCATTATTCATACATTTAAATTATATCATCCTATTCTTTTAATTAATAAAATTAAAATCACATCACATTATAATTAAGTATCACAATCATTTTAATATTCGATAATTATTTTTCTTCAAGGAATTCTTTTACAGAGTAACATGCCTTTTTAATCAGTAAGTATTTTAGCTTCCTTTTAAAAATACTAATTGGATGGAGGTTCTTAATGTCTATCGGTAACTTATTATATATTTTTATGCCCATACAAAAAATACTATTGCTATATACTGCAGTGTGGGAAGGTTTATTGCGTAATGTATTTTTAACTCTACTGCTTGTTAATGTTTCATAGCTACTGAGGTTTGATTTAACTAAAATTGAGGCCGCGTAGATAAATAAAGAAGGGAGAGTTAATATCTTGAGGTTTATGAATTGAGGTTTACATGAATCTGGTGTATCCCACATATAGATCTAATACACTTTTTTTGTGCCTTGAACGCAATTTCTTTACCAGTTGAGTATCCCCAATATAGTATCCCATAAGATAGAGTTGATCCCACATAGGCATGATAAGCAATAAGTAGTGTGGTTTGGTTAGAAATCTTTTTGAGCATGTAGAGGGCATAAGAGAATCGATTTAATTTACTACATACACTATTTAAATGTGTTTTCCATGACATATTAGAATCTATATAGATACCTAGATATTTTGTACTTGTAACCTCAGATACAGTTGCATTATTGTACTCAATAGATAGTGGAATTGATTTTGCGTTTTTATTCTTAAAATTCATATAATGTGTTTTTGTAAGATTTATTTTTAGATTATTTATTGTAAGCCAATTTATTAATTTAGATAGGGAATCATTTATTTCTAGTTAATGATTTTTATTTTAGTGAAAAGAGCCGTACTGTCATCTGCAAATAAAACCATAGGGTGCCGAATAGCGTTAGGTAAATCATTTATATAAATGAGAAATAGTAATAGTCCTAGTATGGACCCTTGAGGTATACCATGTTTTATAGATCTTGGGCTCGATGTATATTTGATTTCTGTTTTTGTGAAAGGACATAATTGTTATTTCAGTGAACTGTATTCTATTACTGAGATAGGATTTGATAATTTCTAGTGCTTTACCTCGAACTCCGTATATTTCTAGTTTATGTAGAAGTAGTCCATGGGCAACATAATCAAAAGCTTTGGTCATGTCCATGTAAAGGGCTGTGACCTGTTTTTTTTTTCTATTTCCGTTAATTTTTTTTTGGAAAAACTGATGCATTGCCGTATTAACCGATTTCCCTTTTCTGAATCCAACTTGATTATCTATATTTTTTTTTTTTTTTAAATATTCACATGATTATTATGAAGTACTCTTTCAAATATTTTGCGACTATTGGAATGAGAGCGATAGGTCTATAACATCGTGCATCTTATTTTATTATGTTTTATTATTTTTGTGGAAATTCCATCACAACCTGTACTGTCAGAGTTTTTTAATGTCATGATTATTTTGACAACATCGTAAGGGGTAACTGGTGTCAAAAAACAGGAGTTTGGTTTGTTATAGGTTAAAAAAATTAGCGCATTACATGCAATATATAATTTGTATTCAGAATCAATATATTTACATTTGTATTCACTGCAAATATTACGTATAGCTTGTTTCAAATCATTTATATTTATATACATATTCTTAAGTGGACTCAAAGCAATTACAAAATTATTACTGAATAAGTCGAGGATTTGGCGTAATTGTGCAGAAAAGATTTTTGTATAGTCATTTTCCCCCACACAAATTATAAGTTTGTCGCCACTTGATGTAGAAATATTTTGACAATTCTTAATGATGTCACTAGTAAGCGCGTGTGGTTTTGTTTCAGCCGTCACAGTATATTTTATATATGAAGTAGCCGCTCTTGACTTTATCAATGTAGAAGAAAGCCCAACAAATTGTTGTGTGCCAAAGATAAATACATATCTTGTTAGTACGTTCTTCTTTTAGTCCAATAGAAGTTTTCTTATCGTTGAATATTTTACCGCTCTCTTTTAAATCGAATAACTTCTGTAGTTTTAGAATTTGATCCTTGAGGTATACTATATCGTTTCCAGCCTGTTTCAACTGATCCTCCAAGTCAGCGATGTTTTTTTGTAGGCTTAGGATATTTCCGTGTGTATCCGTTGTGTTTTTGTAGTTCTAGACAAATTTCTAGGCGGTGTAAAGAATGCTTGCATATCTGAATGTAATAAAGAGTACGACGTATGTGCTTTTTTGTGCCTTCATTGCTGTACAATACTTTTTGTGGGGACTGGCCTAAGAATCCTTTTAAAGTGATATTATCTTTAAAGGTTTAATGTTTTTTAGGCTGGCAACACTGGTAGCTGGTCGTCAATAAAACGGTCTCTAGGTTAATTATTTTAGTAAATTATTAAAAGTGTTTTAATTATGTTAAATTAGTGTAAATTAGTCGAACCTAGATATTAAGTTTTCTATCCAGTCATTATACGTAGTGTTTTTTGTCGCGAAAACTTCGTACTAAAAGTATTTAAAACCGGCTGTCAACTCAATGCCTCAACGGTGACGGATTTCAAACTATCATCGTTCCCGGGGAGTATTTTGTTTTATTTATGTGATTGTAGTTAATATTTACAGACCACAGAACACCACAAAATACTGCTCAGGTTTCTGAGCTACGTCCATGACACAGTGGCACCGTTTATTGTCTCTTTTTGTTTGACAAACTAGTGGAAGCAAAATCGACGACGAAAACATTCGCCCAGACAATAAACACTACATAATTTACTATACAAAATAAGCTCATTACGAGCTCTTACTATAAATATTTGAATCCTGTAATGTGTCATTAACTCTTCTCATAAAATAAAGTTTAATTGTACACATTTATATAGTTTTATGATAATAACAAGTTAAGCAGTGTTTTCTATAGTATTTCTCTTTTGTATAACTTTCCCATCTCACTCTAATTAACTTATTCTAAATGTATTAGCTATTTCTCAACAAATTACTTTGTCTTTTTCCCCAACTACCTCCTACTTATCCACATATCAGAACATCTTTTCTTGCACTGTTATTTAGCTGCATAACTTCACACATTCCAGGTGACTGATAATTATTCAAAATGATGACCCGCAGTGCTACAATCAAAGAGATGGAAGCAAAACTGAGAGCTACCTTAAAGGATCTCGAAGCGTCTCAAGCTGAATGCAAACAACTGCTCCAGGAAAGGGAAGACAGTGAAGTGGAAGTGGAGAATGTTATCGCCAAAAACACCTTCTTCAAAAACAAGCTGGCTGAGCTACACACAGAACACATAAACTTAGCCGACCAGTACAGTAGACTACAACATTAAGTGTCATCATTTCAAGAGTGCAGTGACACCCACGACCTGGCTTTGAACAATATTTCAGAACTTAAACTGAAACTATGTGAAGTCCATAAGGCCCTATCTCTCTCAGAGTCTGACAAGGTCAGTGAACAGGTTGCTAACACTAATAACCTATTTTATGATTTGGTAGGCAGTAAGTCAAAATCAGTGTGTCAGCCAGCGATAACAATAGATTTGACTGGTGACGATACCATACCATTGTGTCCTATTGTTACTAGTCATAATAAATTTAAGAAATATATAAAATTTAAGAAAATAATTAAACGGTCACAGAGAGCTATTAAAAAACAAAATCTTTTAAAATGAAATCTTTCCCTTAGAAAGGAACGTGTTATACTTTCAAAAAGTTTAAATAGTTCTAATGTTCAGTTAGATGAATGTAGGGAAAAGTATGACATTGATGCTAAGCTCCTTTATAATGATATACTACACAAGGAGCAGTTGCTGAAGGATATTTTTGAGAAATATGAGATTTCACAACATCAACTAAGTGAGCGCTTATTTGAGGCTGGGGAACTACTGGATTTAGTGAAGTGCAATGCTGAGAGGTATGAGTCTCTGACTAATAATCTCTCATGCAGCTGTGCCAACCGACCACCACCTCCTCAGCCTCAGCCTGACTTGCCTATGCCGGTGTTGGCTCTTCCAGCAGAGACCTGTGTTAATACACAGCATAATAATAACAAATCAGTATTTTTCTGTGACGAATTGGGTTCAGGCTTTGAAAAAATATTACTCAATTACCTTAGCCATAGTTTTACCAATCATAGTTATCATAACATAAGTTTCAAACAAATGATTAAAACAATTGCTAACACAAACCTAGATAATTATTCTACAATGGTTTTGCTATTAGGTAATAGTACTGGTATTACCAGAAAGGACATAGTGGATGGTGTGGACACCTTATTAAAGTTAAATATAGGAAAGCTAATGTTGTGTGCTTTACCTTACTCTGATACTTTATCAGTTTATGAAAATAATAATATTTATAAGTTGAATAGTACTATTGACAGGCTGACATGTTGCCATAGTGACAAATTATTGTATTTTGACACTAACAAGTTTATTACTGCCACACTCAGAGACGCCTAATGGTTACTTAGGGCGCCCCTTAGTAAAAATTAAAAAAAGTTCACTCTCAGAGTCAGTTAAGGGTTCATTAGCGTCCCTTAATGACAATTAAAGTTAAGTATAGCAAAACCTTTACTTAACTTTTTAACGATTGATTTTGACATTTACGTTTGGGGTTATATTTTTATTTTTACCAGTGAATTCGCTTTCGCGTTTATTAAAAAGCAATAATGTCTGATTTGGCAGACTTTATTGAGTTTGTGGACTATGCCAGAAGATATAGAGAAGTAGGACCGAGGCGGTATTTACGAGATTATTCTGATCCTTTTACAAAATATTCAATTCAAGAATTCCATGCACGTTATAGATTTACACCTGAATCTGTAAAAAGTGTGATATTGCCATTGCTAGCATCCGACCTCAGGAAACCAACGAAAAGAGGATTACCGTTTGCACCGGAAATAATGTTACTAATAACATTACGCTACTTCGCTACAGGGAGTTTTCAGGTTAGTAGTTACCTACTATCATAGAATTGAACTGTATTGTATAAAAAAAATATTGTAGGTATCAATGGAGTTTGTAAGTTGTTAAAGAATTATGTACCCCTACCTAATAAATGGCTCTACATTTTTTTTTACAGAAAATGACTGGAGATGTCATGAATATCTGTCAACAGTCAGCTTCACGAATTATTGCTCAAGTCTCTACATTGATAGCATACAAAATGAAAGACTTTGTTAAATTCCCGTCTACTGTAGAAGAAATTAACACAGTGAAGTAAGGCCATTTTCTTTATTATAATTGATCTGTACCTACTAGGTTCTCATGATAGGCATTCTTAATTTGTATGGTGTTTTTGTTGCAGGCAAAAATTTTATGAACTAGCTCATTTTCCTGGAGTGATTGGATGTATCGACTGTACTCACATTAAAATGAGAAGCCCTGGGGGAATAACTTCAGAAGTGTTTAGAAATAGAAAAGGGTATTTTTCTATCAATGTCCAGGCAGTCACAGGACCAAACTTGCAATTTTATGATTTAGTAGCCCGGTGGCCTGGCAGTACACATGATAGCTTTATTTACAATAGCAGTGCTGTTAAGCAAAGACTTAATACTGGGGTATTACAAGGGATTGTTTTAGGGGACAGCGGGTATGCAGTTAGCAATGTGCTTCTAACACCATTTTTGTCACCCAATTCAACTCCCCAAGAAGCATATAACAGAAGCCAAATTAAAACCCGAAATACTGTGGAAAGATGTTTTGGAATTTGGAAAAGAAGATTTCCTTGTCTTCAAGTGGGAATGGGAATTAAAGTGGATACAGTTGTGGCTGTCATATGTGCATGTGCAACACTGCATAATGTAGCATTATTGGTAGACGACTTGGTGCCATTGAACAGGGATGATATTGATATTCATAGTGATGTTGTTGATGTAGCACAAATGAATGAAAACTCTAACAGCAATGGTTTTACAGTGCGACAAGCTTTGGTTGAAAGGTTCTTTTCTTAAAAATAATTCCTTGATAAATAAAAATGCATAAATTAATCAAATATTATTACTTTTATTTTAAACCACCCGTTTCACCAAAAAGCAACAAGTCAGTTAGGACTTTGTTTTCCAATAGATTTTTTTAGTTCCTCTAATTCTATTTTAGATTTTTCTAGTAATATTTTGCTTCTTTCTTCCTCTAATAATGCAGATTTTTTTTTTATTTGTTCAACTTCCAACTGTAAAGAAAAATGTAAGTTTATGTACTTATATGTTGTGCAATAAATAAACATAGTAATAAATCATTAGATAGGTTAATGTAATTCATAATTAGGTACCTGCGTTTTCAATATTTGCATTTCCACCTTTTTTTATTTTCTAAAAAGTTTATTCGAAGCACAGCTTCCCGACGAATGTAGTCTGTAGGTCTACGTACTTGATCTCTGGTCAATGGTGTTCGAGGGCAATCTAAAATATAAATAAATGCTTTTAGTATAAAGCTGTTAAAATGATGTTGAATTATAGCATACATTGTATAATAATTGTACCTGTGCTATTTTTTGTATTTTCATTTTGGGGGCTATTAATTTCATAATCATTGTCCTGAACTTCAAATGTGTTTCCATGTACATTTTTCTCCACATCCAGAATATCTGATAAAAATAAACTTAATTAGTAGGTATGCTTAGCATATATTTATTATATGGGTGAACAAAACATTTCAGTTGATTCAATTACATACCCAAATTGTCAATCAATATAGAAGGCATTGCTTGTGCATTATTTTCAAAAAAATCCATTTCTTGGCTTGTATCAATTGCATCTAAAATGGTGCCATCACAATCGAATGCATTTTTTATTTCACTTATCATCACAGGTGCAGCCTGAATTGGAAAATAGGAGAAAGTATTGACATAATAATTAGATAATATTTAATAAAGTTCTGCAAATATAAAATGTTTGTACACAACACAATAATTAAAATGAGCAGAGAATAATTTAATTGAAACAATATTGGACCACACAATGGTTACTGAACAATCCGGAGGATATTTTGATACTAACCTCTTCAACCATACTAATTATGGCTCCATGTTGTGGTGGTGGAGGCGGTGCATGTGGTCCACCTCCAGTTCTTAACAAATTGCCCCTTTCTGCAGTGGCGGATTTGCCCTAAGGCCCAGTAGGCCCGGGCCTAGGGCGGCCAGATATTAGGGGCGGCCAATCTTGACAAAAAATTCACAGATGATAACAAGAAATAACTCAAAGTACCTATATATTCTAAACGTTCGCGCACATTATGGCGGGTCGCACTGCACCGCATCTTATAACAATAATGACTTAAAAACATTTAAAAATATGTCCAAATAACTAATTGAAACGCGTCAAAGAATTTCGCGGCGCCAACCCGACTCATAGTTAACTTTTCTGAACCGATTTCGATATAAGTTGGCAATAAAGTAAATTCATTATGTAGTCTATATGATGGGTGCTGAGAAAGGGGCGGCCATGGCCTAGGGCCTAGGGCGGCCAGGACTGCAAATCCGCCACTGCCTTTCTGTAGCCCGTGATTTACGTGTGAATGCTTTCATATTTTCCCATGCCCTTCTTAAAGTTGCAGTCTCACGCTGAAATAAACAGTATGAAAAATATTATTAGCAAATTATTCATAACACTGTATATATTTAATCAATAACAGTGGACTATCCTACCTTATATACATTGGCACTGCAGTTAAACTCTTGTGTAATTAAATCCCACGCTGCTTGTTTCTTGACGATCGACTTGCCATCTGTTATTTTGGATTCCACGATTGGTCTCTTTTTAATTAATTGTGCCAATAACGCCTTTTCATCGGCGGTGAAATTGGCCACTCTTTTGCGTGGTGTTTTTGTTTGTAGATTCTCCTAAATTGTAACAGAAATATGAATGAAAGTTCTTCGATTACACAAGGTGTGTCGCAAAATTGTTATCACATTTTCACTTAAATTACTTGTATACTTACCATAATGGAAATGAATACCGATTTATATTAAAATATACAACACAAAACTTTCTCGCCCGGTTGAATGAAACGCCAACAACAAAATACGTAAATACAACAGCTACTAGTCTTGATTTGACATTGACAGTTAGTAGCAGTGATGCCATAGAAAAAAGGTCGCAATCGCTTTATTTTATTTTAAATGAAAATAGCTGTTTTACTTTACATTTTAGTAAATACTTACAGCAAAAGAACTGATTATCTTTTATATTACTATGAATAGTTTAATATTACTAGTTTTCAACGTGTTTATATAAACTTTTTGTTATTTAATATCGACACTTTTTAAATGTGGCTACACCAAAGCTTTATCGATACGCAATCGATAGGACGATTTGCAGATGCTTCGCCCTACGGATACTTAAAACTGTCATTAGCTAATGAACCCTTAACTTATGTCTCTGGGATGTACCGTTGATTAACGGATTTAATGCTAATTAGTTAAGTATTAATTAGGACTAATTTAATGAAGCTTTCTGAGTGCGGCTGTTAGTGGTTTTAAGTTAACTCAGAGAACTTTATCTCTGTCTTGGGAATGTAAACATATGATTGCTATTTTGATAGCATATAATATTAATAAGGTTATAGATAATATAACAGATTGTAGTATTAGTGACGAGTCTGTGTTGTCTAGTTACACTAACAACATAGTGATTAATTATGGATCATCATGTTGTACGAAGGAGGTTCCACCTATAATACCAACATCTTTGGAGGCAACTACCAGTCAGATAGGGTATTCTCTTCCTGCTGGAATTCATTCAGACATTCTAGACTCTTCAGTTGTTATGTAGTTGTGGAGGTCACTCCGGATAACTTTTTAAACTAGTAAGTAAGACAACAGAAGTTACCCCTTCGAATAACCGATTATTATTAGAGAATAATAAAAAGGTATCTTCTGGCAATATTACACATAGTAATATTAATAAAAAACCAAAGGGGGGCAACATAATCAAAATATCCAAGGTTGCTCTTCCAAATTACTGGAAATAGAATTGTTTTTAGAAAATACCAAGTTTGATGTCATTTGTATAACAGAACATTGGTTAAAAGATCATCAAGTAATGTCAATTAACTATGAAAATTATTGTGTAGTTAGCCATTTCAGCCGAAGACGTATGATACATGGTGGGTCATTAATATTAGTTAAAAATTAAATTCAATCGAAAAAACGAAAAGACATAATCGGGCTGTCTGTTGAACACACCATAGAATTGTCCTGTGTTGAGCTTGATAAGCATGTTATAGTATGCGTATACAGACCTCCAAGTTACCAGAATCTATCTATGTTTGATTCTGTAATGGAAGATGTGCTAAAGAAACTTAATGTTAGTAGTAAGTCAATAATCATATGTGGTGAAGAAAAGAACACTAATACTGTCAGACTATTAAGTCTTTTTAGGTCATTTGACTTGTCAAATGTTTTTATTGAACCAACTCGAGTGACAGCTTCTTCTGCGACTTGTATAGATAATACATCTGATCACAGTGGACAAACAATAACATTTTGTTCCTACATGCCTATACAAAAAAAACAAATAAGGTTTAGGCCAATTACATGTAAAAATTTAGATAAATTAAATAATTCTTTGGCAAGTAAATTATGTGTTCAGAATTTTAATAATATATGTGGCCCAAATGAATTCTACGCCGAGTTCTTTTCCTATTAAATGAGCAATTTATTGTCATTTTTCCACTAAAGACTAAAACTATTTACATAAAGTTGTTATTTAACGATTGAGCGACTCCAGGTATTCGTAAAAGCAGGGAAAAACTTTTTGAACTTTATGGCCTAAAGTAACTCATGAATAATACAAGCTTTCATCAGCATGTAGCAAAATATTCAAAAACTTTTAAAAGTGTGTGCAAAATGGCTAAAGTTCTTTACATTAGCAATAAATTAAAATCAGCTGGTGATAAAATAAAAACTACCTGGTAAATAATGAATAATGAAACCGGTAGGAAAAAACAGCGTAATACTGAATTTAACTTACAGACTACACATGGCCCTATCAACTCAGATACAGAAACAGCTCAGGAATTTGAAAACTTTTTTGCTAATATTCCCCTTAAAACTACGGAAACTATAAAATCCTCACACGCGCTTTCTGCTGCCTTACTTAGAAAAAATGTAAAGTCATGCCCTTTGGAGCTGCATATTTTCAAAATAGACAGTTCAATGTTTAATATAAGATATATGAGAGTATTCGATTATGGTTGAAATTTTTTGTAGGTCTATGTGAAGTCAACTATAAGAATAGATATGATATATAGATGTAATCCCTGTCTTTAAATCTGGTAGTAAATACTTAGTAAACAATTATAGGCCAATATCGATACTCCCCTCAATATCAAAAATATTAGAGAAAATTATAAAGAGTAGACTAGTTAACTATGTCGAAAGAAATAATTTCTTATCCCTTGCGCAATTTGGTTTTAGAGCCAAATTATCCACAGCCGATGCGGTGCATAGCCTGACCTAATATATTTCAGAAGAACTCGACAAAGGTAACCAAACCCTGGGAATCTTCCTACAATAGACGACGTATATTTAGTAACCTAATCCGCGTAACTGTTCTTAAGGAGTCATAAAGAACCCTGTAAGAAATCGACACGTGTTTCACCTCTAAAAGAGGCATCCTCAGGATGGCTATTGACTTGTTCCAAACCCGGACCCGACGTGTGGACACGTCAAGTGTCGAGAGCAGTGCGAGTCACTTCGCCCGCCAACCCCACTTATATTCCTGTGTTTATTCGCGACCCCTTATCGCGCTGATAACGATCCTAGCCGAGGTGGGCGGGGCAGTAATCCTATATAAGTGTATCGTACCGCATCCAGCGGATTCCTGCGGCCTTCACAAGGTCATCGAGTCATCTTAGAATACGTGTAAAAGGTGTTTCAGGTTGAAATACTGTATGTTTATATTTAAATGTCTACAATTACTTGTCATTTCACTCCACCCATTGGGACAATTTAGCAATGAAACGCTATATATCTGTTTAATTGGACCGTTACGAAAACGTACACAGATTAAAACATACCTGAGCTGATCAGATTGCAGCTATAATTCCGCTCCAGAGTCTTCTTGCAAATGAAGTTCATCTTGTCGTCACAACTCTGATCATTCAAGTTTCCATTTATGAAAAATTCCACACAGTCCTCGTCACTGCGCAAATCGTTGGGTTCACCTAGCTTCCATTGGTTATATACCTCAGAGACTGACTTTCCTAGAAGTATGAAACATTAATACTTAATTATTAAGATATTCACCGAGATTTGTAAATCTATATACATACATATTAGGGGTAAATTAAAGTCGCTTTTCGTGTCTGTCTGTGACCGCGTTGTTCTTCTAAACTGCGCAATGGATCTTAATGTGGTTTTCACCATAATTTAGAGAATTTATTCCGGAAGGTTTATGTGCATACTACATTAATATTAAACTTACACATAATATAGAAATTTCGATGTTTTGTCCAGTCGTAATAACCGTGCGGAGCGGATTCCGGTCGCTAGTTAATAATATATTAGAATTAGAAACGTACCGTCAACCGTCTCAAATTTTCCTTCAGAAGTGATGTCTGACAACCCAACATACACATGTTCGATTTTAGGCTGGGAACTCTTCAAAAATGTTATCACAGCGTTGGCTTCATCTGTGTTGTCTGGGTGAAACAAACTGGCTCCTTCCAGAGCACACATTCGCTTGGCTTCAGCCCAAGTCTGTGATATCGTGTGAATCTTATAGAAACCCTCCGTTGTTTCTAAGTAAGTGTAGTCCTCACGGAAAAACTTTTTATCTCTCTGTCCATCTACAAATAGGAAAAAACACAAAGCACATTTTTTTATTCTGACCTTAAATAGAAACTAAAAAAACATAACATCACGTTAGCTTTCCTCGAAGGGTTAGACAGACGTCTACCTTAGTACATCCACATTTCGCCAGATAAGTTTAAGTCCCACGTAATTAGTGGACGATAACTAAAATATTGGTAACTAAAAAAAAAAAAAAAACCACTACGAGCAAAACTGACCAAGTTTTAGAAAACATCATTGTAAGTATACGACACGCGTCTTGACGCTTGCAAGCACGACAATTTGTGAACGTGAAGTGAAGGTTGAAAGTATAGCTCTCAACTTTTATATCAGTTAGGTGCTGGTTTAACACGTAGATACCCACATCTTTACAATAATAATTGTACTAAGGAAAAAGTGCCCAAATAAGTTGATAAACTATTGAACTTTAGGAATTCCCATTTATTCGTAAAAATAACAAACCTATTAAGTAACTATGTACCTCCGTAATTCAAAAAAATTCGCCAAGTGCAAGTCAGACTCGCACACGAAGGGTTCCGTACAACCCTACAATATTTAACACTACGTTTTTTACTTTAGTAAAAAAATACCTTAGCCTTAGCTGTATTAAATAACTGAAGGGTGCCGTTTTGGGGGACTGTCGTATGTACCTAATGTTGACGTTAGTAGTTAGAATAAATGACTTCTATATTTCACTACATACTATTTTCCAATGTAGCAGGTAATCTTCGAAACTACTCATCTGATCTCAAAAAATATTTCATTAATAAAACCGGACGAAGTCGCACAGTGTGAAAAATGGCCTTAAAAGCGGTCATCCTCTTTTTATTTGTTTAATGGATACTACAAACTATTTGAATTGTCAGAGTAGAACTCCCGAAGTGCAAATGTACTTAGAAACGAAGTGACGGCGATTTTTAGTTTTCTATAGAATTTCGAACAAATCTAAAATGATGTATTTAAAAAACATACTTTTATTTTTCCACTACTATAGCCACATAGCAATGATTTTTTGGCATATATTAGACATAACAAAATAAAAAATGCTTTTAATAGAAGACGTAAATCTATTTTTTTGTATTTTTTCTTATTTATTTTTTATTTACTTAATATTAGCGAATTTTGATTTTATATTAATACGACATATTCTACAGAACTATATGTATTATTAAAAAAAATCTCGAATCTTTAACTTACAAGATTTTGCAGTAAAATGCTTCTATAGTTTCATGTATGGTTTTAGGGTGTTTCAACTGCTCAATACCAAATATTTTTATTATTATTTTTGTATGCGATAGAGATATCGTTATGCATATTACATACCTATCATATGATAGTTCAATAATCTAAAAAACATTTATTTAAAAAAATCCGAAAGTTTGAACATTTTTATAGTCACTTTAGACCACTTTATGCATGCTCATGCACTTGCTGCATGTATGTTATCATAAATTTTATGTAAACTCATACTTTTTCACAAAAAGTAAACAGAAAAAAAAATACGATTTGGTGACAGCCCTAACACAGTTTAAAAAAACTTAAATATCTCTGAAATCTTGCATGAGTAAGATTAGATATTTTTATGGTTTATAGAAAAGATTCTAAGGAACCTCTGGTTAAATATTAAAATCCACATTCGTAAAGAATTAAGAGAAAAAGAAAATTAAATAAATAACACTAAAAACGGCATAGTTTTGTTATTATTAGGAAAAAATATATAGCGATTGGTGGATAATGTAGATAATTAATTAATCTTTTCATAATATTAAATATAAAACAACTCTATTTACCTAGTACTTTTACATCGCTGGCGTTTATATAGTTTTTTTTTTTGTTTCCATAGAAAATAATAGTTAATTGATTCAGGCGTGACTTTGCGGAAATCCATTATAAAATACAATAGACGACGTATATTTAGTAACCTAATCCGCGTAACTGTTCTTAAGGAGTCATAAAGAACCCTGTAAGAAATCGACACGTGTTTCACCTCTAAAAGAGGCATCCTCAGGATGGCTATTGACTTGTTCCAAACCCGGACCCGACGTGTGGACACGTCAAGTGTCGAGAGCAGTGCGAGTCACTTCGCCCGCCAACCCCACTTATATTCCTGTGTTTATTCGCGACCCCTTATCGCGCTGATAACGATCCTAGCCGAGGTGGGCGGGGCAGTAATCCTATATAAGTGTATCGTACCGCATCCAGCGGATTCCTGCGGCCTTCACAAGGTCATCGAGTCATCTTAGAATACGTGTAAAAGGTGTTTCAGGTTGAAATACTGTATGTTTATACTTAAATGTCTACAATTACTTGTCATTTCACTCCACCCAATGGGACAATTTAGCAATGAAACGCTATATATCTATTTAATTGGACCGTTACGAAAACGTACACAGATTAAAACATACCTGAGCTGATCAGATTGCAGCTATAATTCCGCTCCAGTCTCTTCTTGCAAATGAAGTTCATCTTGTCGTCACAAGTCTTATCATTCAAGTTTCCATTTATGAAAAATTCCACACAGTCCTCGTTACTGCGCAAATCGTTGGGCTCACCTAGCTTCCATTGGTTATATACCTCAGAGACTGACTTTCCTAGAAGTATGAAACATTAATACTTAATTATTAAGATATTCACCGAGATTTGTAAATCTATATACATACATATTAGGGGTAAATTAAAGTCGCTTTTCGTGTCTGTCTGTGACCGCGTTGTTCTTCTAAACTGCGCAATGGATCTTAATGTGGTTTTCACCATAATTTAGAGAATTTATTCCGGAAGGTTTATGTGCATACTACATTAATATTAAACTTACACATAATATAGAAATTTCGATGTTTTGTCCAGTCGTAATAACCGTGCGGAGCGGATTCCGGTCGCTAGTTAATAATATATTAGAATTAGAAACGTACCGTCAATCGTCTCAAATTTTCCTTCAGACGTGATGTCTGACAACCCAACATACACATGTTCGATTTTAGGCTGGGAACTCTTCAAAAATGTTATCACAGCGTTGGCTTCATCTGTGTTGTCTGGGTGAAACAAACTGGCTCCTTCCAGAGCACACATTCGCTTGGCTTCAGCCCAAGTCTGTGATATCGTGTGAATCTTATAGAAACCCTCCGTTGTTTCTAAGTAAGTGTAGTCCTCACGGAAAAACTTTTTATCTCTCTGTCCATCTACAAATAGGAAAAAACACAAAGCACATTTTTTTATTCTGACCTTAAATAGAAACTAAAAAAACATAACAACATCACGTTAGCTTTCCTCGAAGGGTTAGACAGACGTCTACCTTAGTACATCCACATTTCGCCAGATAAGTTTAAGTCCCACGTAATTAGTGGACGATAACTAAAATATTGGTAACTAAAAAAAAAAAAAAAACCACTACGAGCAAAACTGACCAAGTTTTAGAAAACATCATTGTAAGTATACGACACGCGTCTTGACGCTTGCAAGCACGACAATTTGTGAACGTGAAGTGAAGGTTGAAAGTATAGCTCTCAACTTTTATATCAGTTAGGTGCTGGTTTAACACGTAGATACCCACATCTTTACAATAATAATTGTACTAAGGAAAAAGTGCCCAAATAAGTTGATAAACTATTGAACTTTAGGAATTCCCATTTATTCGTAAAAATAACAAACCTATTAAGTAACTATGTACCTCCGTAATTCAAAAAAATTCGCCAAGTGCAAGTCAGACTCGCACACGAAGGGTTCCGTACAACCCTACAATATTTAACACTACGTTTTTTACTTTAGTAATAAAATACCTTAGCCTTAGCTGTATTAAATAACTGAAGGGTGCCGTTTTGGGGGACTGTCGTATGTACCTAATGTTGACGTTAGTAGTTAGAATAAATGACTTCTATATTTCACTACATACTATTTTCCAATGTAGCAGGTAATCTTCGAAACTACTCATCTGATCTCAAAAAATATTTCATTAATAAAACCGGACGAAGTCGCACAGTGTGAAAAATGGCCTTAAAAGCGGTCATCCTCTTTTTATTTGTTTAATGGATACTACAAACTATTTGAATTGTCAGAGTAGAACTCCCGAAGTGCAAATGTACTTAGAAACGAAGTGACGGCGATTTTTAGTTTTCTATAGAATTTCGAACAAATCTAAAATGATGTATTTAAAAAACATACTTTTATTTTTCCACTACTATAGCCACATAGCAATGATTTTTTGGCATATATTAGACATAACAAAATAAAAAATGCTTTTAATAGAAGACGTAAATCTATTTTTTTGTATTTTTTCTTATTTATTTTTTATTTACTTAATATTAGCGAATTTTGATTTTATATTAATACGACATATTCTACAGAACTATATGTATTATTAAAAAAAATCTCGAATCTTTAACTTACAAGATTTTGCAGTAAAATGCTTCTATAGTTTCATGTATGGTTTTAGGGTGTTTCAACTGCTCAATACCAAATATTTTTATTATTATTTTTGTATGCGATAGAGATATCGTTATGCATATTACATACCTATCATATGATAGTTCAATAATCTAAAAAACATTTATTTAAAAAAATCCGAAAGTTTGAACATTTTTATAGTCACTTTAGACCACTTTATGCATGCTCATGCACTTGCTGCATGTATGTTATCATAAATTTTATGTAAACTCATACTTTTTCACAAAAAGTAAACAGAAAAAAAATACGATTTGGTGACAGCCCTAACACAGTTTAAAAAAACTTAAATATCTCTGAAATCTTGCATGAGTAAGATTAGATATTTTTATGGTTTATAGAAAAGATTCTAAGGAACCTCTGGTTAAATATTAAAATCCACATTCGTAAAGAATTAAGAGAAAAAGAAAATTAAATAAATAACACTAAAAACGGCATAGTTTTGTTATTATTAGGAAAAAATATATAGCGATTGGTGGATAAGGTAGATAATTAATCTTTTCATAATATTAAATATAAAACAACTCTATTTACCTAGTACTTTTACATCGCTGGCGTTTATATAGTTTTTTTTTTTTGTTTCCATAGAAAATAATAGTTAATTGATTCAGGCGTGACTTTGCGGAAATCCATTATAAAATACAATAGACGACGTATATTTAGTAACCTAATCCGCGTAACTGTTCTTAAGGAGTCATAAAGAACCCTGTAAGAAATCGACACGTGTTTCACCTCTAAAAGAGGCATCCTCAGGATGGCTATTGACTTGTTCCAAACCCGGACCCGACGTGTGGACACGTCAAGTGTCGAGAGCAGTGCGAGTCACTTCGCCCGCCAACCCCACTTATATTCCTGTGTTTATTCGCGACCCCTTATCGCGCTGATAACGATCCTAGCCGAGGTGGGCGGGGCAGTAATCCTATATAAGTGTATCGTACCGCATCCAGCGGATTCCTGCGGCCTTCACAAGGTCATCGAGTCATCTTAGAATACGTGTAAAAGGTGTTTCAGGTTGAAATACTGTATGTTTATACTTAAATGTCTACAATTACTTGTCATTTCACTCCACCCATTGGGACAATTTAGCAATGAAACGCTATATATCTATTTAATTGGACCGTTACGAAAACGTACACAGATTAAAACATACCTGAGCCGATCAGATTGCAGCTATAATTCCGCTCCAGTCTCTTCTTGCAAATGAAGTTCATCTTGTCGTCACAAGTCTTATCATTCAAGTTTCCATTTATGAAAAATTCCACACAGTCCTCGTTACTGCGCAAATCGTTGGGCTCACCTAGCTTCCATTGGTTATATACCTCAGAGACTGACTTTCCTAGAAGTATGAAACATTAATACTTAATTATTAAGATATTCACCGAGATTTGTAAATCTATATACATACATATTAGGGGTAAATTAAAGTCGCTTTTCGTGTCTGTCTGTGACCGCGTTGTTCTTCTAAACTGCGCAATGGATCTTAATGTGGTTTTCACCATAATTTAGAGAATTTATTCCGGAAGGTTTATGTGCATAATACATTAATATTAAACTCACACATAATATAGAAATTTCGATGTTTTGTCCAGTCGTAATAACCGTGCGGAGCGGATTCCGGTCGCTAGTTAATAATATATTAGAATTAGAAACGTACCGTCAACCGTCTCAAATTTTCCTTCAGACGTGATGTCTGACAACCCAACATACACATGTTCGATTTTAGGCTGGGAACTCTTCAAAAATGTTATCACAGCGTTGGCTTCATCTGTGTTGTCTGGGTAAAACAAACTGGCTCCTTCCAGAGCACACATTCGCTTGGCTTCAGCCCAAGTCTGTGATATCGTGTGAATCTTATAGAAACCCTCCGTTGTTTCTAAGTAAGTGTAGTCCTCACGGAAAAACTTTTTATCTCTCTGTCCATCTACAAATAGGAAAAAACACAAAGCACATTTTTTTATTCTGACCTTAAATATAAACTAAAAAAACATAACAACATCACGTTAGCTTTCCTCGAAGGGTTAGACAGACGTCTACCTTAGTACATCCACATTTCGCCAGATAAGTTTAAGTCCCACGTAATAGTGGACGATAAATAAAATGCTGGTAACTAAAAAAAAAAAAAAAACCAGTGACATAATACTCACGTGAAAAATCCGAGAACAGGTACACTACGAGCAAAACTGACCAAGTTTTAGAAAACATCATTGTAAGTATACGACACGCGTCTTGACGCTTGCAAGCACGACAATTTGTGAACGTGAAGTGAAGGTTGAAAGTATAGCTCTCAACTTTTATATCAGTTAGGTGCTGGTTTAACACGTAGATACCCACATCTTTACAATAATAATTGTACTAAGGAAAAAGTGCCCAAATAAGTTGATAAACTATTGAACTTTAGGAATTCCCATTTATTCGTAAAAATAAAAGATAAAATTATAGCGTAGATAGCCTAGAGGGTCAATGCCACCGTTTCTTGAGCACAAGCTTGCGATCAAAATTAATAGTTTACTAGAATTAGGCACTCAAATGCTTTGTATTCAAACCATCTTAAACCTAACCATACAACGAAACTTGTCTTTAAAACAAGCACTCGAAGAGCTTTTTTTTAATCCCAATAACAGCGTCGTACTGTACGTACTGGGGACGGCACGACGTATATAAAGCCGTATACAGGATAGGGTGAGACATGCGCCGCGAATGCTTTGCCACGTGTGCCCCAGGATGTATGCACATGGTACTGTGAGCATTCGTCGGTGCGGTGAATTTGATTGAAGATGTGATGTGACGCATGCCTCGCAATGTCTGTACGCACCTTTAGGTTCTTTATTCTTGTAATCAATAGACTAGAGAGGGAGAGTTACAGTATATTAAAAACTAGGGTTGTACCGGAACTTTGCGTCCGTCTCTGTATTTATCGTACTTTATTGTACACCATTTATTTATTATTTATTTAAACTTTTAACACTCAAAAAAGTACAAAGGCGGACTTAATGCCAAATGGGCGATCTTATCGCTTTCTGCGATCTCTTCCAGGCAACTTTTGAATGACTGTCCATTCCAAAGTTACCTGGAAGAGATCGCAGCAAGCGTGGACTGCGTGGACCTACGAATAATAAATTATTCGTAGGCGTGGACTTAAAAATGGGGTTGGCATTGGTGCAAAATAATAAGTATATAGATACAACATAATATAATATTTTTTTATTTATATATTTATTTAACACTTTAAACACACAAATTAATGTCCGGAAGCGGACTTAATGATAGATACATAAATATATGATGATAAAATAAATTCGGAAAATGAAATGAGAATGAGAAATCCAAAACGAATTAAAGTAGGTTGATTAGAACCATATAGTGGGCGCTGGTTTAGGTGATTGTTACCACAGTCCACAGGCCCAAACATAAATCAAACAATAAAACTCCTATTTGATAGTACTCGGTAGGTTATCACCTGGTTGACTACTACTTATCAAGTAGTTAAATAGAATAATATTTTGAGCTTTTAAATATTTACGACCGAAAGACTAACAAAGTTTTAGAAAACATTGTTATACTGTGCGACACGCGTCTGTTGCAGTATGTACGACATGGGTTGCTTATAAAGTGCTTCTTATCACAGTTATTGTTATTGCATTTACATCTGTACAATAGGTAATAGGTAATAGTCTAATATTTTGCGTAAATAATAAGGATAAAATGTTGTTATGAAATTTGTCAGCAATTAGTTAATTTAATAACGGTAGTTAGCACAGGGAATACCATTTTTTTCAAAAACGTTAACGTCGCACCAGCGATAATAATCGGGTTACCCCGAAGTATTACTATTGATTATTGAACAGTGCACTATTTCAACTTTAAATACCAATGAAACCTATTCACTCGTTAGACAATCGCTCTTGTGAGATTGAAGGTTATAGTGAGGGTAATGTTTTGATTGTCGTATTTCACAGTATTCCGGTTACATATAGATTTGCTAATATTACCACTGTAATCTCGAGATTATAAGGAATAAACCAACATGCATTTAATTACTATACGCCACAATATGTGGTGGGCCCATTCCCCAAACAAAAAAAAATTGACGTCAATTTTTTATTATTAAGACAAATACAAGTCATGGGTAGGCAGAATTATACCGTGCCATTTGAAAAGGTTAATGGTAAGAACCAATCACCTTATGAAAATATACAAATACAAAAAACTAAATAAAACAAAGTTAAATCGAAAATATTTTAAATGTTTAAAATTTTACTGTAACCTACTGTTTAACATCCCAAATAGCTGAGTATTTTTTTTTATGATAGTGTCTTTTACTTTGAGAGAAATAAAGTTAAATATTTTTCTGGTATGTCAGGGACATCGACGCGAAAACTGATATAATGGATTGATATTTTTCGTCGGATATTAAAAAAAAACTGCTGTTCCATACATTTTGACCCCGTAGATATTGCACTTTTCTATGAAACAGCAGATTTTTTTAAAAATAACCGACAAAAAATTTCAACGGAGGGGCGCGGGCGTTCAGAATCATGTACTAAATCCTTGGTGTCAGTTTTCGCGTCGATGTCCCAGCCACCTTTTGTTTTCTGTTCCGGCGAATGTGTTCAGATTCTAAGTTTAAAAAAACGCTTTCATTGCCAACAAATTTTCCTATAATATTTGTGAGAATGTAATGTGAATGTAAACTGCAGATGACACAGTATTTGTTTGAAATCCAATCGTTTTCACCGTTAAAATTTCTAATTATTTAAATCCAATCATTTCTCCGTACTTTATTTTCTTTAGGAAATCCAGAAAAAATTATTTAAAACAAAGAACCTAGTAATAAATAATAATAGCAACCCAGAACTAACTATGGAAGAAAAAATATGCTATACGAGTGAGCAAAGCTGTATAATCAACTACCTGATGATGTAAACAATAGTGACACCATGTATACATTTAAAAAAACCCTAGAAGAACACGTTAGAAAACAACACTAATAATACCGACTGTCACCTTTATCTCTTAATTCTCTTATTGTGAACACAGAGAATCGTTCTTACTTTTATTTTTATCTTACTTTTCTCATAAGTTAAGTGAACAAATGTGAATGTTGGTATTGTTGATCGAAGACTGTAATGTTCTTTTTTTTGGGAAATAAATGTCTTTAAACCGAAATAACCTCAATAAATGTAATTTAATAAAAAAACTATAAATTTCCCATAACAGCACTGGCCTTGACGAATTTGGTGGATGAAGATTGATTTTAATGTATAAAATCGGGAATTAAATGATTAAAAGTAAAAATCCTGGAATCACGTTTCATAGGTAAATACATTTTATTTACCTATGAAACGTGATTCCAGGATTTTTACTCTTCCGATAACTACGGTTTTTACACCATTTCATCACAAGATTGCATATTATTAGCTGTATTTTTTTTTAATATTTTCGCCCCATAAACGTGTCGCCTGTTTTGACGTTTGCGCGTAAATGGCTGACTAATGTGTGAATGTGTGCGTACAGCGGCTGTACGTACAGCGAGCTGGCCGACTCTGAGCGACACAGTTTTTTGTTAGCGAGAATCTGTCCGACCTTTTTTATACGTCCATGGAGTATAGTAATTATCTATAGCAGTTCTTCGTGGATATGATACGATAGCGTCACAGTTGACATCATCTGTCATCAGAAGATAGACGCCACGCAACCATCGTTGCTTTGTCTGCCCCCAAAAGTGCTGTAGTTGTATTTACACGCAGGAGGCTGATCCCACAAATTTCAGTGGGCATCCAAGGCAATTGTATACCAGTTTCTTCAAAAGTAAAATTTTTAGGTGTCGTTTTAGACTCCAAATTGAGTGGTTTACACCATGTTTACACCATCTAAACTATTTAGTGAATAGATGCGAGAGAACTATTCCTATATTAAAAGTGCTTGCTGGTGTCTGGTGGGGTGCACATCCCTACACCATGAAACTGGTATATAATGCCTTAATCCGGAGTGTTCTGGACTACGGATCTTTTCTCCTAATCCCCTGCAACAAAGGTGCTTTGAATAGATTGGACAGAATTCAGGCTAAGTGTCTACGGATCATATCAGGCTGTATGAAGTCCTCACCAATTAACGCATTGCAGGTAGAGTGCGCAGATCCACCGTTGGCCTTGAGAAGACAGTATTTAGCATCGAGATTTTGGGCTAGAGTCATTACCAAATCCTCCCACCCTCTTGCCAAAAAAGTGAACGATTTGGATGCTGTATGCCGGAATTCCAATTATTGGAATCATAAAGAAGTCCCTTTGTTTTTAAAGTCGTTTCGTTGTTATAAAAATTTAGATTACTCCATTATTCAGTTTCCGAAACTTCCCATTTTCAGTTTCGACTATGAAATTATTTGCTTTAAACCAGATATATTCTACAATATTGGCATATCGAAAAGGTCTTCTTCGGCGTACTCTATTTTCAATGCGGCGGTTGGTGAGCGTTGGTATAATTTTGAAAGATTTTTCACGGACGCCTCTAAATTATCAGATGCAAGTTGCACTGGTGCTGGGGTATATTACCAAAACTCTAAAATTGTTTTGAAATTCAAGTGCCCTCCACAATTTTCAGTGTTTACGGGTGAGTGCGTGGCCATATTAGAAGCATGTCTATTTATAGAGGCTCATAGCGTTCGACTTGGTGTCATCTTTACGGACTCACTAAGTTGTCTACAAGCTTTGGAGCAGAATCCTTTTAAGAGTAAACTCCATAGTGCAGTACTGATTCAAATCAAAAAGTCCCTTTTCTCTTGTGTCAAGAATCACAAAACTGTACACTTGGTTTGGATTCCAAGTCATTGTGGCATAAGAGGAAACGAATATGTTGATGCTCTTGCTAAGGATGCTGTTACGTCCCAAGACTCTGACCTTAAACACTTCCAATGTCAGGGCTACGACTTGCTGAGCCTTCCCAAAAAGAGCTTACTAACCTCATGGCAAGTCTAGTGGCAAAACTCAAGTAAACAAAAAGGAGCCTTTTATCACGCAATACAGCCCAATGTTACACCCAAGCCCTGGTTTTATCCCTACAAAAAAACATCTAAGAAAGTAATCTCAATTCTGTGTCGTCTCCGTATTGGCCACTGTTGTTCTCCGGTTTTCATTCATAAAATCCGGGTCAAAGACTCATCGCTCTGCGAATGTGGGTTGGATGAAGGTACTTTGGAGCACATCTTTTTTAACTGCTCCAATAATAACCCAGCCCATGACTTATATAGCCATCTTCCTAAATTAAAAATCCCTGTCCCAACTAACTTTCCATCCCTACTAACACATTCTTCCCCAAAGCTCTTTGCAGCTTTGATGTTTTTTATTCGTGTCAATGACATCAAATTATGATGTTTTTTTATGTGATCTGTGACCATTTATGCACATATTTAATCATATAGATAACAATATTTTTTATCTGTCTGTTTCAGTGTACTAATAATATCCGTCAACAAGTTTCGCATTAATCTCAATTACTTATTGGTAATTAATTTTAGCTTCTATCAATTTTTATTTTTTATTTTGTTTCCCACCGCACGTTTTCTCCATACATTGACATTGGCAGAATTGTCAACATCGGCACCATTGCCATAAGGAAAAATAGAATAGAATAGAACCATCGTTGCGCACGGCTGACTTCATCTGTCATCAGAAGTCCGATGCTACGCAACCATCGATCCTCAGAGTAATAACTAAAGCATAGAGAGAGCATACAAATTAGAGACAAATTACTATATATCTAAGCTCTTCTCTCTTATGGCGCAGATTGTACACTTAAAAGAGACAAATGCATAGGGATCCATCTATGCTTAAAACTAAATGGACATTCCGAAATTGTCAAACGGTCACACTTGGTCTCTGAGCTTGGTCTCTTATTACACGACCAATTAAAAAAAGCACAATAGTTACTTAGTACACGGTTAACCGTACAAAGTATTTGATTTAGTCGTATATTACGTCGTGAATTTCAGTACGTGTGCTGGTTGAGGTGTTGGTCATTATTTTATTCAAAATTATAGATTTATGCACAATTTTCAACAAAAAAATTGGTGCAAAGGACAGATCAATAGGCTGTTAACATGGCTTGTTTTGTGTTCTCGTGTAAATCACATTCGTAACGGAAAGAAAACAATGAATTTGTAAGCTTTTATCGGTAAGTGTTTTTTTTACAGTTTTCCTATAAAATCACGCGCAATATTTGGACGTCATCACTAATAACCTACGTACATATTAGAATGATAATGATCTCTTCAAACTATCTTTATTACAAATTATGTTGTGATCGAAAATACATTTTCAAAAAAATAAATTTGATAAATTGTAAGATTTTGAATTGTTCTTTGTTTTATCTTTTTATTACGGACGCTTTTAACGTGCACGTCTTTCTACATTGTTCTCACATGTATAATTTCAACATGAATATTTTGTAACAATTTATTTTATTTAAAAGAGTGTCCGTGGAGTTTCCCGCCCGTTCTTCTCCATAGTAGGTACCTACTACGCTTTTGAATGGGCAATTAGCTTCATATTTCTGACGGACCGATTCCTTGACAATTCAAAAGTGCCCGTAAATGGTTTAATTGAAATAAATGCTTTGAGTTTGAGTTTGAGTAGGAAGCAGTTTAATTATTCGATTGAAAATCGAATACGGTAAACTGTTTATACTTATGACAAATTCAGTGTGAAAAACAAGGACAGATAAATAGTAATAAGGGTTGCTTATGGCAATGCTGTCCACTTTTTTTGTCTCGGTACTGATGTGCCGTATTTTGCAGAGGTATCGATATTAATTTATTTTAGACAGGTAATTTTGATGTAAAAGATTGAATTGAATGTACCTTATTGTCATGTCATACATTCCATGGACGATAAAATCAAAGAATACATTGTTTGTTTAAAAACGCTCTGGTTCCAACAGGCTTTTACATGTTACTCTTATTCTTCTTCTTGTCGTGTGAGCTGCAAGATCTATCAACCAAACACTGATGTCAGTATTTTTACCGCTTTCCAAGCTCCAATGTTAGTAACGACCATTAGTTCGCAGCTTATCGTTCCTTCCGGAGCATGAAACCACCTTACTTTTCTTTTTACCGACTTCTAAAAAAAAGGTTATCAATTCGATACGTATGTATCTAATATTGTTGGAATTGCACAATATTCATATAAGTTACTCTATGTGGGCTTCTTTCTAAACACGTGTGCCAAATTTTGGAAGTGTATCTATGTATGTAAACTTGAATCGGATCGTGGTCATTCTTTATTGGATTAAGTATCTCTCAACTTAGGAAACAGTATAAGTTTAATCAAAATCAGTTCAGCAGTTGTCAAGATATGGAACATATAACCGAACTCCTTAACGACAAACAGTACGAATGTGTAAATTGTGTTCCTAAGGGTATTTTGTCAATCCTTTAGATACGTTAATATAGAACTTACACATTTTTTAGTGATGGTGTACCAAAATTAAAAAGAGAAAAATAAGAAATTTTGCACCAAAAATAAACCGACTTCCAAAGAAAAACACTAAAGAGCAAAAATAACTTTCGTTTCAGAATTCCGTGTCACACAACGACAAAAAAATAAGAGGTAAAGATACCGACTTTCGAAACGAAAGTTAGTTTTGCTTTTTAGTGTTTTGCTTTGGAAGTCGGTTTATTTCTTATGAAATAGTTTTTTTACCATAATTTTATGAAATGGAATTGAAACAACCGGATCAAAACGGATTTTTTGATAAACAATAAAATAAAGGGAGGAGAAGAAAGCAGTTTAATTATTCGATTGAAAATCAAATAACTTAAACTGCTTTCTTCTCAAATTCAAACTCAAAGCATTTATTTCAATTAAACCATTTACGGGACTTTTGAATTGTCAAGGTATCGGTCAGTCAGAAATATGAAGGTAATTGCCCATTTCAAAGCGTAGTAGGTACCTATGGAGAAGAACGGGCAAGAAACTCCACGGACAGTCTTTTAAATTAAATAAATTGTTACAAAATATTGGTTACATCATTCATGTTGAAATTATACATGTGAGAACAACGTAGAAAGACGTGCACGTTAAAAGCGTCCGTAATAAAAAGATAAAACAAAGAACAATTAAAAAATTTAAATCAGCCAAGGCAGCTAAGAGTTGACCAGTCCCAGCTGACGGCGCCCGTTTACGAACATGACGCATGTATCAGCACCATTCAGGTTGTCAAAATTTCGGGCTTCTGGCAACCCGCAACGACTGTCAAAGATCCACGAATGACAGCCGGGTAATTCATCTGATAAGAG
This sequence comes from Agrochola lota, assembly GCA_947364205.1. Lineage (NCBI taxonomy): Eukaryota > Metazoa > Arthropoda > Insecta > Lepidoptera > Noctuidae > Agrochola > Agrochola lota. Next base: position 8,292,575 of record OX376228.1, on the reverse strand, counting down.
AAAAAGTGCGGAGAGCGGTCATTTAAAGTTTTAAATTAAGTTTTCATTTCACGTACTTGGAAAGTACGCTTGAAGTTACCTGATCGGAGGAATGAAAATAGTACTTTTCGTCCCGGGGAAACGATTTTACCTGCTATCAAACATATTATAAACTATGCAAGCCGTGTCCATGCCAATTTTGTATACAGCCACTGTTATATCGCGGCGTAAAATTGTAATAAAAAAATATTATCAACACTTTCGTAACATGACTAAGTACAGTGGTGGTCTAAAAATGTTTATCAGTTTTAAAATTAGGTTCTTTAACACACTGTGTGCAACAAAGTCTGAAATGCTATATCTACTTGTACTTGTTAATTTTTAATAGTTGTGAAGCATCTATTCTAACAAAAAGAGTATTAATTACTTTTTGATGATGACACTATTTCTTAATTTAAAAGTTGACTCATTGACAATAATTAATGACATTTATCAAAAATATTAAGTGTAAATTTATACGTTTATGTGAGTAAAAAGTAACAAATATTGATTCAAGATTGAAATAAAATGGCAAGTTTAACCCTCCAACAGAGGGCTGAAATATTACATCTCCATGAAGATGGCTTGAATATTAGTGCTTTATCGCGAGAACTAAATATATGTCGATTCACAGTGAGATTTTGGATGCGGTGACATGGCTAAGAAGGGTAAATAACTGATCATAGAAGCAGTTCAGGACGACGGCTGATACTAACCACCGTGATAATAACTGATATGGTTCGATATTACGAAGAGCACGCACGGCTTCACACCAACTAGACTATGTGCCGTCATATCTGCAGATGAATGCTATTCCTACTAGTTATTAAAATAATAAACTGTTGTTAGAATTTAAAAATATACGTATGTTATATTGTTGTATTGTTGTAGTGTTGTATGTTTTATTGTATATATTGTTATATATATGTTCTTTTAAAAAATAAAGATATTTTGAATTTCTATATGATTATTTCTTCCTATTTTTGAGTTTTTCGTAAGGCGTATATAGACTGGCGCGACTTGTCACGCGTCGTGTCGCGTCGCGTGTCTGCAATATTATCGCCATGCAACATTTCACACTGGCGCGCAACAACAGTGCGACACCAAAGGAACATTTTATATGGCGCCTCGCGTCGATACGCGGTGATATCGACGCGAGGCGCCATATAAAATGTTAACGCATCGCGTTAGCGACGCGACACAAGAGAGTATCTTCTCTGTCGCTGCGCGACAGGTTGCTACTGTGTGTAATGTCGCACGCGTTTTCATAGAAATTGTTCTACGAATATAATATCACAGAATCGTGTCGCGTGACTGTCACGCCAATCTGTACGACCCTTATTAAGTTCGACCTCGCTAAAGAAATGTAATAAAAAAGGCGGAAAAGCGGGAATTCGATCTTCAGTTGTTTTGACGAGGGCTAAATCATTACGTATACCTACAGAGATTTGTATTAAATGAGTTCATCAGATTCAGATATGGATTTAACGCCTTATTTCAGTAGAGAAGAGGGTAAAACAGCAGTCAAATACCTTTTTCAAATCTTACGATATTTTTATGAAAAAAAGAGTCTTTTCCGGAAAACGTGTTATTAACATATTTCAATGAATTTTCTAAGAATCATAAATCTTGAGCGTGTATTCAATGTTAAAGACGAATTTAAGTACAAAACACGAGATACCTCTGAAAAATTTCGCCAAACTATCATCTTTTCTGAAGAGACAGTCAGTGTCAGATGGATTCAATGCGAAAAATCCAAAGTTTTCACAACACAAGAGGTCCAACCCTTTTTAAATCAAGCGCCAGACGAAATATACTTAGAAATAACGGTAAGGAAATCTTTATAGTATCATCGCAGCTAAGAAATTTGTCTTAAACTGTAATTAGGTATAAATATAAATACTCAAAAATACAAATACCTCAAACTATAATTATATAAATATACTCGAAAATACAGTTAATGATTTAAATAACCTTCGGGGTATCCCGACATTATCGGCGCTGTAGCGTTATCGTTTTTGAAAAAAATATGGTAATCCCTGTGCTAACGTCCGGTACTAACTAATTGCGAACGAGTTTAACAACAATTACATCCTTATTATTTTACCGATGTAAATGCAGAAAATCCAAACCGGAAGTACCAAAAATAGGAGACTTACCCGTTGCTAGAATGTCCCATCAGGAACGGCCTCTCACTTACTGCGGTGAGGATTTATTTAGCCCCATGGAAGTCACGGTCGGAAAGCGTTGCGATAAAAGATACGGCGTCTTATTCATGTGCTCATTGGTATTAGCAATCCATATGGAAGTAGACAGTAAACTTACAACCGACTCCCTTATTATGGCATTACGAAGGATAGCCGCGAGACGGTGATGGCAACAATATTTATATTCCGACAACGCAACAAATTTACGAGAAGCAAATACGGAGCTGAAAAAGGCTATGAAAGAACTAGACGAAGAAGTGCTGAAAGGTGAGGCCTTGCATCGCGGAACCAAATTACCTTACATACCACCCTCGAGTCCCCACTGGGGTGGGGTTTGGGAAAGGCTCATCAGAAGGGTAAAGACCAGCCTGAAAATAACTTTAAAAGAACGCGCACCCAGAGATGAAACTCTAAACACGCTGTTGACAGAAGTGGAAAATATGGTGAACAGCCGGTCGTTAACTCACGTATCTGTAAATCCAAATGATCCTGAAAGTTAACTCCTAATCATTTCTTGCTGGGTTCGTAGTACTGCTTACCTCACATCGGAAAATTTTATGATTCAGACGGTTACCTGAAAAAACAATGGCGAATTTCGCAAAGTTTAGCTTACAATTACTGACGCACATGGGTCAAAGAAGTACTGCCAGACTTGCTACCACGCAAGAAATGGCAAGAGAAATACTTTTTTTTTTTATGGGTGACTTTATACACATAGTGGACCCTGATAGACCCCGCAACTCTTGGCCCGAGGGAATAATTCAAGAAGTGATCCCTGGAAAAGACGACCAAGTCAGAATGATTCGGTTAAAGATCAAATCAGGAACGTTGACAAGACCGGTCACAGGTGTCCCTCGAATACCAGTTAAGGGTGAGTGCTGCTGAGACAGCACTGGGGTAGGGCATGTTAGCGACGCAACAAAAACGTAACAAACTCAAAGATTTATAAAAAAAAAGACAGTGCGCGGGGTCAGAGCGGGTCAAAAAAGGGCGAATCCCGAACCGCCATTTTGATTTGCGATGACGCAGTGCCATATCTAACGCCACGGACAGCGCGCGCTTCCTAACCCTAAAATGTTTTTGCCCAACCCTACAGTTTTAAAATATAAATCCTATGCTCAACACCCGTTGTGTTACCATCGATCCACACCCTTAACAAACACCAATGCATTCTGTGCCGCAAAACATCAATCATCGTAATTTTCGCGTTCTTCTTACTTTGGAACATTAGTATAGTTCGTCATCATTGTCATTGCACAAAACACAGTACCTTTTGCTTTTTACTTCATAAATTTTGGGATTTTGGATTAATAAAAACACAGTTGACAGGGACGAACTGACGATCATTTTATAATAATAAAATGGTACAAATATGTCCTGGTAGATGGCATCTCAATCACATATTGACTTTATTAGGTACCTTAACAAAATAACATCATTTCCAAGTTTGCACTATCAATACTGATAGATATTATTACTTTTGTAAATAATCATAACGGCTGTTCAAAAAAACAAAAGAAAACTTGTTTTTAACCGACTCCAAAAAAAGAGGCGGAAGCTTTACTTTTTTATTGAATTTATTACTTTTTTAACGTTATAAACAATATTATACATTTTGCTCAAATTATATGTATTATTTTGAGCTATCCACTTCGTGTTCACAAATGAACATGCTCTTAGTATTACAATCGGTGTTGATCAGACGTCCATTGAAGAACATTGAGCCGCACTCTTCATACTGGTTTCCGTCAGGTTGGTGGTTCTCGAACCATGCATCGGCATCTACAGTCATTGGTGTTCCTGGAAAAGATAGTGATAATTCAAACCAAAGATCTAAACAACCACCGAGATTTCAGGATCTCTTAATACTGTCGAAGATATTAACACAAAATAACTTAACAGGCCCAAAGATCCACGGCGAGTAGTGTACCTACAGAAAAGCAAGCCCATCTGGCTCGGTGATGACGATGCTGTCGGTCGGGACATAAAAAGACAGATCAGCGCAGCTATTCCCAACCGTTGTTTTCTATCGGTTTCGTTTATTAAGCTTCGCTTAGGGGGAAAACGACAAAATGGTGTTTTAATGTTTAGGTACGAAATAAATTATAATTATTAAGAATTTCATAACATAAAGTATGTAGGTGCTACTATAAAATATACAGTGTAAAAAGTGAACTTTGAAAAAGATGACCTTTTTCTGTCTCCGATCCCACTTATTACTATAAATAATCTTATGCAGTCGTAGGCAAGTCGGGTAAAAAGGAGTAGACCAGTAGTCATTTATAAAATAATATAAATTTATGTTAATTCCTGGGGAACTTTAAAAACAGCTTTGGGGTTTTTTTTTACACAAGCCAACTTTAAACTAACCTAATGTGAAATGATTCACATAAACCAACTAGAGAAGCTAATCGGCATCTACTTCAACATACCGAACAATAGGTTTAAACACTGGTTTTACAGAATGATTCAGTGGTCCTTGGTGAGTGTCACTCGGTAACTAGATTATTTATTAGGTTATTTTTATGCCGACACCAAAATGTCATTTTAGTCTAGCAAATTAAAAATCTGCGTAAAGTTTGGGTACAAATTCCTGTAATGCTTGGGCTACATTTAGGTACTGCCGGTGGGAGAAGTTGTAAAGTGGGTTTAGCTGCTGTATTTATTTAGTGCTTCTACAACGGAACACCTCTTTCAACATCCGAGGGAGATCGCTGTAGCCTAAGCCACACACTCACGTACCTCTAACTGTCTGCCAGCCTTCGTTGAATCTGTTATGAAAGCCCAGGTGATAAATTCCTCTTTGGTATTGCTCATTGATGCGTGGCTTCGGCGTGGATTTCGTTAACTTTTCAAGATAATCCGCTTCCATCCGATTGCTGATCACTGCCAGGGAGGTATATTCTATTCTGCACGTTGCATATGCTTCGGCCCAATTCAGTGGAGTTGTGTGAAACTTGTAGCACTTGCCAGTATTGTTATTGAAAGTGTAATCTGAAATTATAAAATACATATGTAGGTAATGAGTCTATTTGATGGTGGTACATTGAGATATCATCATGTTCGGCCGAAAGACGTCCGACTGCTGGATAAGGCGTCCCCCAAGCACCGCCACTTCAACCAATTCTGAGCTTCCTGCATCCAGCGGATTCCTACGGCCTTCAAAAGGTCATCATTCCATCTTGTGGGAGGCCTTCCAATGCTACGTCTTCCGGTACGCGGTCGCCACTTCAGAACGGCCATCATACATAATACAAAATGTGTTTTGAATGAATACATTTTTAACTATCAAAATTGTTTGGCAAATGTATTTTAACGACAGCATTAGTTAATTGCAGCAGTAGATTATGATTCTTCTAAAAAACTCGCTCGTTTTTGTTGTTACACATCATATACGACTACTTTAAACCCTCGTGCAGACTGGCGTGATGCGACGGCACGACGCGACTCTAACAAAACAAATTCTAAGAAAACTTCACGGTGTCGCGCCATTCCGTCGCGTCGTGCCAGTCTGCAAGAGGGTTTACAGTAGTTGTATATGATGTGTAACATTTGAAATCTCATCTTGGTAATAAGCAAATTTAAATGGGCGGGGCCGCGTCAAGGTCGTTTCTGGTGGCTAACGCTAGCACCGCGCGCGCTCATTGGTCAAATCGAATAGCGCGCGCGTATCCCCCCCCGGCTTCCTGTTACACACTTCCGTCCCTTTTCACGAAATCACCCCCACAGATTGAGCTATCTAATCTGTACAGATTACAGGAAAGCGAGAGGAAAGATGTTAGCCATAAAAAAACTCCTATATCCCATCCGTGCATAGGCCTTTACAAAGCACGCGCCGCACTTGGTGAATAGCGTTAAGCCGCTGACAAGTTCATTAATTTTAAGTATTGTCTTTTACGTGATAATATTATGTCGGCTGTTAAAAACTCCGTGCTTTGTGGTAGGGAGTAATACATAATGCTGTTTCTTCAGGCAAATTGAAAAATGGAGCTTACCAAGCAATAGGTCGCGTTACATAAAGAGATTTTAACCTACCTAAATTAGGCATATTGCAGTCACAATTCCACTCTAGTGACTGGAGACTCTTCTTACAAATGAAGTTAGACTTGGTACATAGGTAATCATTCATAGTGCCCCGTAGGTCCATGTGCACACAGTCCTCTTCACCGCCAGTATTGTCCGGTTGATTTCTATGCCATCTGCTGTACACCTCAGAAATTGGCCTTTCTAAAGATAATAAATACATTTATAATTAGAAAATAATGTAAAATTAACTGGTACTTATTTATTTTGTCATTAAGTTTTAAACAGGCTAAATTTTTCAAGAGTCCGAGGATGATCAAAATTTTTGTTGAAAACGGGTGTAAAAAGACCCGTAACGAATCCATGAGTCACACATTCTTCATATCGGTCATTGCTAATATTTTCCTATACTAGGCAATACCAGGGAACCGATTTGATGTAACCGAGTGCAGATATTAAATCAAGAAGTCAGTAACAGAGCGACATCATTACATAATATTACATAATTAGTTTTTTTTAAATTCGAAATCATGATGGTTTAAATCTATGTAGTTCCAAATTATTTTTGCTTAATGCTACTTGGCATAGTGAATATTTAGAATGTGTATTATTTATTTCGGCTTGGCGGTATCATTTTACAACCTATAGTTATACGTACGGTCAACGGTCTCAAATAGTCCTTCAGCCATTATGTCCGACAGCCCCACGAACACCCACGGTATGTGAGGCTTGGTTCTGTTCCAAAAGGATGTAACAGCGTTGGCTTCATCTTCGTTTTCTGCGTAGAACAAATTGGCTCCTTCCAGAGCACACATTCGCTGGGCATCAGCAAAACTCTGTGGTGCTGTGTGGACCTTGTAGAAACTCTCTTCTGACTCTATATAAGTATAGTCCTTCCGGAAAAACTTTTTGTTCCTTTTACCATCTACAATATGGAAAATAAACAAACCTTTTTGAGAACGGTTAACATTTTTGGAAATCTTACGTCTAAACAACCTATTAAGTAACTATATACCTTAATTCTAAAAAATTCCCCAAGTGCAAGTCAGACTCGCACACGAAGGGTTCCGTACAACCCTACAATATTTAACACTACGTTTTTTACTTTAGTAAAAAAATACCTTAGCCTTAGCTGTATTAAATAACTGAAGGGTGCCGTTTTGGGGGACTGTCGTATGTACCTAATGTTGACGTTAGTAGTTAGAATAAATGACTTCTATATTTCACTACATACTATTTTCCAATGTAGCAGGTAATCTTCGAAACTACTCATCTGATCTCAAAAAATATTTCATTAATAAAACCGGACGAAGTCGCACAGTGTGAAAAATGGCCTTAAAAGCGGTCATCCTCTTTTTATTTGTTTAATGGATACTACAAACTATTTGAATTGTCAGAGTAGAACTCCCGAAGTGCAAATGTACTTAGAAACGAAGTGACGGCGATTTTTAGTTTTCTATAGAATTTCGAACAAATCTAAAATGATGTATTTAAAAAACATACTTTTATTTTTCCACTACTATAGCCACATAGCAATGATTTTTTGGCATATATTAGACATAACAAAATAAAAAATGCTTTTAATAGAAGACGTAAATCTATTTTTTTGTATTTTTTCTTATTTATTTTTTATTTACTTAATATTAGCGAATATGGATTTTATATTAATACGACATATTCTACAGAACTATATGTATTATTAAAAAAAATCTCGAATCTTTATCTTACAAGATTTTGCAGTAAAATGCTTCTATAGTTTCATGTATGGTTTTAGGGTGTTTCAACTGCTCAATACCAAATATTTTTATTATTATTTTTGTATGCGATAGAGATATCGTTATGCATATTACATACCTATCATATGATAGTTCAATAATCTAAAAAACATTTATTTAAAAAAATCCGAAAGTTTGAACATTTTTATAGTCACTTTAGACCACTTTATGCATGCTCATGCACTTGCTGCATGTATGTTATCATAAATTTTATGTAAACTCATACTTTTTCACAAAAAGTAAACAGAAAAAAAATACGATTTGGTGACAGCCCTAACACAGTTTAAAAAAAACTTAAATATCTCTGAAATCTTGCATGAGTAAGATTAGATATTTTTATGGTTTATAGAAAAGATTCTAAGGAACCTCTGGTTAAATATTAAAATCCACATTCGTAAAGAATTAAGAGAAAAAGAAAATTAAATAAATAACACTAAAAACGGCATAGTTTTGTTATTATTAGGAAAAAATATATAGCGATTGGTGGATAAGGTAGATAATTAATCTTTTCATAATATTAAATATAAAACAACTGTATTTACCTAGTACTTTTACATCACTGGCGTTTATATAGTTTTTTTTTTGTTTCCATAGAAAATAATAGTTAATTGATTCAGGCGTGACTTTGCGGAAATCCATTATAAAATACAATAGACGACGTATATTTAGTAACCTAATCCGCGTAACTGTTCTTAAGGAGTCATAAAGAACCCTGTAAGAAATCGACACGTGTTTCACCTCTAAAAGAGGCATCCTCAGGATGGCTATTGACTTGTTCCAAACCCGGACCCGACGTGTGGACACGTCAAGTGTCGAGAGCAGTGCGAGTCACTTCGCCCGCCAACCCCACTTATATTCCTGTGTTTATTCGCGACCCCTTATCGCGCTGATAACGATCCTAGCCGAGGTGGGCGGGGCAGTAATCCTATATAAGTGTATCGTACCGCATCCAGCGGATTCCTGCGGCCTTCACAAGGTCATCGAGTCATCTTAGAATACGTGTAAAAGGTGTTTCAGGTTGAAATACTGTATGTTTATATTTAAATGTCTACAATTACTTGTCATTTCACTCCACCCATTGGGACAATTTAGCAATGAAACGCTATATATCTGTTTAATTGGACCGTTACGAAAACGTACACAGATTAAAACATACCTGAGCTGATCAGATTGCAGCTATAATTCCGCTCCAGAGTCTTCTTGCAAATGAAGTTCATCTTGTCGTCACAACTCTGATCATTCAAGTTTCCATTTATGAAAAATTCCACACAGTCCTCGTCACTGCGCAAATCGTTGGGTTCACCTAGCTTCCATTGGTTATATACCTCAGAGACTGACTTTCCTAGAAGTATGAAACATTAATACTTAATTATTAAGATATTCACCGAGATTTGTAAATCTATATACATACATATTAGGGGTAAATTAAAGTCGCTTTTCGTGTCTGTCTGTGACCGCGTTGTTCTTCTAAACTGCGCAATGGATCTTAATGTGGTTTTCACCATAATTTAGAGAATTTATTCCGGAAGGTTTATGTGCATACTACATTAATATTAAACTTACACATAATATAGAAATTTCGATGTTTTGTCCAGTCGTAATAACCGTGCGGAGCGGATTCCGGTCGCTAGTTAATAATATATTAGAATTAGAAACGTACCGTCAACCGTCTCAAATTTTCCTTCAGAAGTGATGTCTGACAACCCAACATACACATGTTCGATTTTAGGCTGGGAACTCTTCAAAAATGTTATCACAGCGTTGGCTTCATCTGTGTTGTCTGGGTGAAACAAACTGGCTCCTTCCAGAGCACACATTCGCTTGGCTTCAGCCCAAGTCTGTGATATCGTGTGAATCTTATAGAAACCCTCCGTTGTTTCTAAGTAAGTGTAGTCCTCACGGAAAAACTTTTTATCTCTCTGTCCATCTACAAATAGGAAAAAACACAAAGCACATTTTTTTATTCTGACCTTAAATAGAAACTAAAAAAACATAACATCACGTTAGCTTTCCTCGAAGGGTTAGACAGACGTCTACCTTAGTACATCCACATTTCGCCAGATAAGTTTAAGTCCCACGTAATTAGTGGACGATAACTAAAATATTGGTAACTAAAAAAAAAAAAAAAACCACTACGAGCAAAACTGACCAAGTTTTAGAAAACATCATTGTAAGTATACGACACGCGTCTTGACGCTTGCAAGCACGACAATTTGTGAACGTGAAGTGAAGGTTGAAAGTATAGCTCTCAACTTTTATATCAGTTAGGTGCTGGTTTAACACGTAGATACCCACATCTTTACAATAATAATTGTACTAAGGAAAAAGTGCCCAAATAAGTTGATAAACTATTGAACTTTAGGAATTCCCATTTATTCGTAAAAATAACAAACCTATTAAGTAACTATGTACCTCCGTAATTCAAAAAAATTCGCCAAGTGCAAGTCAGACTCGCACACGAAGGGTTCCGTACAACCCTACAATATTTAACACTACGTTTTTTACTTTAGTAAAAAAATACCTTAGCCTTAGCTGTATTAAATAACTGAAGGGTGCCGTTTTGGGGGACTGTCGTATGTACCTAATGTTGACGTTAGTAGTTAGAATAAATGACTTCTATATTTCACTACATACTATTTTCCAATGTAGCAGGTAATCTTCGAAACTACTCATCTGATCTCAAAAAATATTTCATTAATAAAACCGGACGAAGTCGCACAGTGTGAAAAATGGCCTTAAAAGCGGTCATCCTCTTTTTATTTGTTTAATGGATACTACAAACTATTTGAATTGTCAGAGTAGAACTCCCGAAGTGCAAATGTACTTAGAAACGAAGTGACGGCGATTTTTAGTTTTCTATAGAATTTCGAACAAATCTAAAATGATGTATTTAAAAAACATACTTTTATTTTTCCACTACTATAGCCACATAGCAATGATTTTTTGGCATATATTAGACATAACAAAATAAAAAATGCTTTTAATAGAAGACGTAAATCTATTTTTTTGTATTTTTTCTTATTTATTTTTTATTTACTTAATATTAGCGAATATGGATTTTATATTAATACGACATATTCTACAGAACTATATGTATTATTAAAAAAAATCTCGAATCTTTATCTTACAAGATTTTGCAGTAAAATGCTTCTATAGTTTCATGTATGGTTTTAGGGTGTTTCAACTGCTCAATACCAAATATTTTTATTATTATTTTTGTATGCGATAGAGATATCGTTATGCATATTACATACCTATCATATGATAGTTCAATAATCTAAAAAACATTTATTTAAAAAAATCCGAAAGTTTGAACATTTTTATAGTCACTTTAGACCACTTTATGCATGCTCATGCACTTGCTGCATGTATGTTATCATAAATTTTATGTAAACTCATACTTTTTCACAAAAAGTAAACAGAAAAAAAATACGATTTGGTGACAGCCCTAACACAGTTTAAAAAAAACTTAAATATCTCTGAAATCTTGCATGAGTAAGATTAGATATTTTTATGGTTTATAGAAAAGATTCTAAGGAACCTCTGGTTAAATATTAAAATCCACATTCGTAAAGAATTAAGAGAAAAAGAAAATTAAATAAATAACACTAAAAACGGCATAGTTTTGTTATTATTAGGAAAAAATATATAGCGATTGGTGGATAAGGTAGATAATTAATCTTTTCATAATATTAAATATAAAACAACTGTATTTACCTAGTACTTTTACATCACTGGCGTTTATATAGTTTTTTTTTTGTTTCCATAGAAAATAATAGTTAATTGATTCAGGCGTGACTTTGCGGAAATCCATTATAAAATACAATAGACGACGTATATTTAGTAACCTAATCCGCGTAACTGTTCTTAAGGAGTCATAAAGAACCCTGTAAGAAATCGACACGTGTTTCACCTCTAAAAGAGGCATCCTCAGGATGGCTATTGACTTGTTCCAAACCCGGACCCGACGTGTGGACACGTCAAGTGTCGAGAGCAGTGCGAGTCACTTCGCCCGCCAACCCCACTTATATTCCTGTGTTTATTCGCGACCCCTTATCGCGCTGATAACGATCCTAGCCGAGGTGGGCGGGGCAGTAATCCTATATAAGTGTATCGTACCGCATCCAGCGGATTCCTGCGGCCTTCACAAGGTCATCGAGTCATCTTAGAATACGTGTAAAAGGTGTTTCAGGTTGAAATACTGTATGTTTATACTTAAATGTCTACAATTACTTGTCATTTCACTCCACCCATTGGGACAATTTAGCAATGAAACGCTATATATCTATTTAATTGGACCGTTACGAAAACGTACACAGATTAAAACATACCTGAGCTGATCAGATTGCAGCTATAATTCCGCTCCAGTCTCTTCTTGCAAATGAAGTTCATCTTGTCGTCACAAGTCTTATCATTCAAGTTTCCATTTATGAAAAATTCCACACAGTCCTCGTTACCGCGCAAATCGTTGGGCTCACCTAGCTTCCATTGGTTATATACCTCAGAGACTGACTTTCCTAGAAGTATGAAACATTAATACTTAATTATTAAGATATTCACCGAGATTTGTAAATCTATATACATACATATTAGGGGTAAATTAAAGTCGCTTTTCGTGTCTGTCTGTGACCGCGTTGTTCTTCTAAACTGCGCAATGGATCTTAATGTGGTTTTCACCATAATTTAGAGAATTTATTCCGGAAGGTTTATGTGCATACTACATTAATATTAAACTTACACATAATATAGAAATTTCGATGTTTTGTCCAGTCGTAATAACCGTGCGGAGCGGATTCCGGTCGCTAGTTAATAATATATTAGAATTAGAAACGTACCGTCAACCGTCTCAAATTTTCCTTCAGACGTGATGTCTGACAACCCAACATACACATGTTCGATTTTAGGCTGGGAACTCTTCAAAAATGATATCACAGCGTTGGCTTCATCTGTGTTGTCTGGGTGAAACAAACTGGCTCCTTCCAGAGCACACATTCGCTTGGCTTCAGCCCAAGTCTGTGATATCGTGTGAATCTTATAGAAACCCTCCGTTGTTTCTAAGTAAGTGTAGTCCTCACGGAAAAACTTTTTATCTCTCTGTCCATCTACAAATAGGAAAAAACACAAAGCACATTTTTTTATTCTGACCTTAAATATAAACTAAAAAAACATAACAATATCACGTTAGCTTTCCTCGAAGGGTTAGACAGACGTCTACCTTAGTACATCCAGATTTCGCCAGATAAGTTTAAGTCCCACGTAATAGTGGACGATAAATAAAATGTTGGTAACTAAAAAAAAAAAAAAAAAACCAGTGACATAATACTCACGTGAAAAATTCGAGAACAGGTACACTACGAGCAAAACTGACCAAGTTTTAGAAAAGATCATTGTAAGTATACGACACGCGTCTTGACGCTTGCAAGCACGACAATTTGTGAACGTGAAGTGAAGGTTGAAAGTATAGCTCTCAACTTTTATATCAGTTAGGTGCTGGTTTAACACGTAGATACCCACATCTTTACAATAATAATTGTACTAAGGAAAAAGTGCACTAATAAGTTGATAAACTATTGAACTTTAGGAATTCCCATTTATTCGTAAAAATAAAAGATAAAATTATAGCGTAGATAGCCTCGAGGGTCAATGCCACCGTTTCTTGAGCACAAGGTTGCGATCAAAATTAATAGTTTACTAGAATTAGGTACTGAAATGCTTTGTATTCAAACCATCTTAAACCTAACCATACAACGAAACTTGTCTTTAAAACAAGCACTCGAAGAGCTTTTTTTTAATCCCAATAACAGCGTCGTACTGTACGTACTGGGGACGGCACGACGTATATAAAGCCGTATACAGGATAGGGTGAGACATGCGCCGCGAATGCTTTGCCACGTGTGCCCCAGGATGTATGCACATGGCACTGTGAGCATTCGTCGGTGTGGTGAATTTGATTGAAGATGTGATGTGACGCATGCCTCGCAATGTCTGTACGCGCCTTTAGGTTCTTTATTCTTGTAATCAATAGACTAGAGAGGGAGAGTTACAGTATATTAAAAACTAGGGTTGTACCGGAACTTTGCGTCCGTCTCTGTATTTATCGTACTTTATTGTACACCATTTATTTATTATTTATTTAAACTTTTAACACTCAAAAAAGTACAAAGGCGGACTTAATGCCAAATGGGCGGTCTTATCGCTTTCTGCGATCTCTTGCAACTTTTGAATGACTGTCCATTCCTAAGTTACCTGGAAGAGATCGCAGCAAGCGTGGACTGCGTGGACCTACGAATAATAAATTATTCGTAGGCGTGGACTTAAAAATGGGGTTGGCATTGGTGCAAAATAATAAGTATATAGATACAACATAATATAATATTTTTTTATTTATATATTTATTTAACACTTTAAACACACAAATTAATGTCCGGAAGCGGACTTAATGATAGATACATAAATATATGATGATAAAATAAATTCGGAAAATGAAATGAGAATGAGAAATCCAAAACGAATTAAAGTAGGTTGATTAGAACCATATAGTGGGCGCTGGTTTAGGTGATTGTTACCACAGTCCACAGGCCCAAACATAAATCAAACAATAAAACTCCTATTTGATAGTACTCGGTAGGTTATCACCTGGTTGACTACTACTTATCAAGTAGTTAAATAGAATAATATTTTGAGCTTTTAAATATTTACGACCGAAAGACTAACAAAGTTTTAGAAAACGTTGTTATACTGTGCGACACGCGTCTGTTGCAGTATGTACGACATGGGTTGCTTATAAAGTGCTTCTTATCACAGTTATTGTTATTGCATTTACATCTGTACAATAGGTACAATATAATAAGGATAAAATGTTGTTATGAAATTTGTCAGCAATTAGTTAATTTAATAACGGTAGTTAGCACAGGGAATACCATTTTTTTCAAAAACGATAGCGTCGCACCAGCGATAATAATCGGGTTACCCCGAAGTGTTACTATTTATTATTGAACAGTGCACTATTTCAACTTTAAATACCAATGAAACCTATTCACTCGTTAGACAATCGCTCTTGTGAGATTTAAGGTTATAGTGAGGGTAATGTTTTGATTGTCGTATTTCACAGTATTCCGGTTACATATAGATTTGCTAATATTACCACTGTAATCTCGAGATTATAAGGAATAAACCAACATGCATTTCATTACTATACGCCACAATATGTGGTGGGCCCATTCCCCAAACAAAAAAAAATTGACTCCTTTACATGGGTAAAGGAGTAATTTTTTTTTTATTAATACAAATACAAGTCATGGGTAGGCAGAATTATACCGTGCCATTTGAAAAGGTTAATGGTAAGAACCAATCACCTTATGAAAATATACAAATACAAAAAACTAAATAAAACAAAGTTAAATCGAAAATATTTTAAATGTTTAAAATTTTGCTGAACCTCAGTAGGTTCAGTAAAATTTTAACATCCCAAATAGCTGAGTATTTTTTTTATGATAGTGTCTGTACGGTGAAACCATACACTACCGACGACTAAGCATTTTTACATAACTATAACGCAGCAGTATCATTGACTATCTTCCAACCTTCTACATGGTCCTTCGAAGGATCATGTAGAAGGTTGGAAGATAGTCAATGATACTGCTGCGTTTTAAGGTAAAATAAATGTATTTAACGGACCAAAGGTTATAAATATAAAGGAGCGAGGGAGCACACGCGATGACCGCTAATCGAGTACTGATTGCTCAGTGGATATTAATTAATTAAGTTATGTAAAAATGCTTAGTCGTCGGTAGTGTATGGTTTCACCGTACATGCTCCCGGGCAAAAAAGTTACACATCTTCTAGTCTAAAGCGACATGTTTTAGACATAGGTGACGTTGCTACGTCTCGTTTAGGGTTAGTGTCCTCACTAATTATATTCACTTCACTAGGCTGACGGTCAGCCGTACTCTGCTTTCGCGAGAACACAACACTATTCGCCACACTTTGTGATAGTAGTTCCACTGAAGAAACTGAACGGCACCTTCTCCATAAAAAGTATGACGCCAATAAAACGGCTACACCCAGCAAGCCGTAACAAATAATATACTGATGAATGTCATCTGTAGACAGAGAGTAATCTGGTAAGATAGTATTGGCAGATTTCAGTTGTTCTATTCGTTCGCCCAGGTCCACTAATGTGCTGTTCAGTGGATCCTCGTATGCGGTGTAGTGAGATAATGATATATTAACCATATGGTTTAATTCTGCTATCTGAGGTATCGGAATATCAGAGTTTGATTTAATTGTGTTTGCTGATAGGGCATGAGAATACAAGGTAAAATCTTTACTTTTTATTACGCATTTCGGACCTAGATCAATAATTCCGACTCCAGTCACCTGTTTAAAGGAAACTTGATCTTGACATATAATCCTCACTGAGTAGGTATTGCAGCAAAAATACATGTACCTCGATGGATCATTTAGTTCGAGCCAGCTGTCTTGGCAAAGGGATTTAATTACAACGCATTGTTTTAATTTATTATCCAGATTGCAGAATTTTTCATCGATGCTTAAGTGATTAATTGGTTTGTTAGCTTGGCATAAATATGACTGATCATTATGCAGGCATGATTGGAGCTCCATAAACGACATTGTGAAGAAAGCATCTTTCTTCAAACTAATAGCCACGAACTCCGCAACTGGTAGTACGCTAATCATATCATTTTGAACCTGCTGAGGAACTGGTATGATTTTATAAATCTTGTAGCTGTCTCTACTGGTCAATGGAAAAGTAATCTCAAATATGAAGTATTCTTCCATCATTCTCGCCTTTACCTTCAACATACTGTAAATATGTTTTAAGTCAGATTGTAGATTGTCCACGGGCAGGGTAGTACCCTTTGTTAGTTGTCCAGAAATGAACTGTAACTCACGCTGTAACTGATCTGGAGTTAACAGATGAGCGTTGAATTTCCCGTGGTAAATATCCGTGATGATATCTAACAGAGTATCCTGGATCCTTTTAAGGTTTTGAAGTAAGTTGATAGTTGTGACTGCCGACAGAGCAAAGTCTTGCGTTTTAGCTAAACCTTCAACTTCTTGTGTTATAGCAAGGGCAGCATTATCCAATTGATTCAAGTGTTTGTTTATTGTTTTATGTTGTAACTGGATAGTTTGCTCGGTTCTTTTTAATACGTTGTATTCAGCCTCAATGATAGAGGTCTGATTTCTTAACAAACTATTAAGATGCTGTTCGTTTTGTTTAACAAGCTGTATATCTTTTTTATACTGTTCGGCGAATCGTTCGTCTAATACTCCGAACAAGCATGGCCACGTAACCGATACCGTTAATGAGTCCGCGACGCTGTCTGGTGCGCACATCAAAGTGCTGACTAATCATAAGTTGATTATAGTGCTGTATTTCTTTGAAGTCGTGATTTAATTGAAGTGTTATCATATTACAGTGACTCTTATCGTTTAGGGATGCACAGAGTCTTTGTAAATATTCCAAGAATTTTGTGGCGGCAGTATTTCCTTCCCAATAAGGGCTCATATCATAATAAACAATCAGATTCCATTTGTCTCGAATAACTTGCATGTTGTCTACTGACTCAAAATACAGCGAATTATTGCTAGGCAACTTTGATATATTAAAAGCTGCTTGAGACGATGTTATCAATGAAATAAAAAAGATGAACGACATTGCTAATGATATGAAGTTAGTTTTGATTTTGCTGCTTCTAATCCGCACGTCAGGCTCTTTCGAGGTGACGTTGTTTGCTTGATTAACATTGTTATCTACCGTATTACTTGAAGCTGGCGGTATCGGCAAGATTGACAGTTTCACAATCGGCCTTTTAATTGTTCCGCTTTTTGTTTTTAGAGTTACTACCCGAACTAATCCATCTTGACCTGGATGAGTTTCTATTACTCTACCCATCATCCATTTTCCAGGTGGCAGATTGTCGTCCTGGATGGTCACTAAATCATCGATGGTAATATTTCGCTCAATGCTTCGCCATTTGCTTCGTACAGATAACTGAGTCAGGTACTCCGCTCTCCATTTCTTCCATATGTCGTTTACTATTTTAGCTGATAAATACCATCTAGTTCGAGCATCTGTTTCAGTTTCAATTATGGCAGTTCCGCTCCTTCCGGTCAAGAAGTGAGCCGGAGTCAGGACATTCAAGTCTTCGATATCTTCCGATAAGGCACATAAAGGCCTAGAGTTCAAACAAGCCTCCACCTGTGCTAAGATAGTGCTAAATTCTTCGAAGGTTAGCTTTTGTTCTCCTATTACTCGCTTGAGGTGATGTTTTAAGCTTCTAATGGCTCGCTCCCATAGACCCCCTGCACTAGGCCAAGATGGGGCATTGAAGTGCCATTCTATATTTAAATCTGCTAGCTCAGCGAAAAAGTTATGATCATATACATTTTCGAAATCGTGATAGCTTTCCTGTAGCATTCTATTAGCTCCCACAAAATTCGTCCCGTTATCGCTGTAAAGATGACGCGGCGCTCCTCTTCTGGCTGCCATTCGTCGTAATGCTGCTAAGAACCCAGAACTGGTTAAATCGGATACAAGCTCTAAATGGACAGCTTTGGTCGCTAGACAAATAAACAGCGCAATATATCCTTTAGTGGTCTTAATTCCACGTCCCTTGTTACTTTTAACATCTACATAACCTGTGTAATCCACTCCAGTGTGATAGAATGGTGGGGCCGGGTTGCTTCTGGCTACGGGTAACTCTCCCATCAGTTGATGCTGTATTTTGGGCTCATGCTTTGCACAGGTAACACAGTTTCTCACTTCCTTCCTTACAGCTTTATTTCCCGCAATAATCCAGTATCTCTGTCTAAGGTTAAATAAAGTTAATCGCGGTCCACCATGAAAGGTGAGCTGGTGAGCTAGTTGAATTACTAGAGCAGTAAGCCGGCTGTTATGAGGCAATATCGCAGGATGCTTCATGTCCATACTCATGTTTGCTTTGCTTAACCGGCCTTTAACTCGTAGAATCCCCTCGTGATCAATAAAAGGATTAAGTTTTAATAGATTACTTCTGCTACTTAATTTACTATGTTTCCGTAATGACATAATTTCCGCTGCAAATTCAGTTCGTTGTATGTATTTTATAATGAGTAATTTTGATTTTCTCAATTCATATATGGTAAGATATTCCGGTAAGCTACTATGCTTGCTTGACATGACTTCATTCTTGCTAAATTGTATTGTTTTGATTGCTCGTAAAAGCCATGCCAATATTTTAGTTATTTTGTTGAGTGAACTGAACTTAAGTAACAGTTGCAATATGATGCTGTCCTTGCTATCATTTTGGACAGCATTTACTTTGTTTACTGCTGCTTTTCCTTTGATTTCTTGATCAGTGGTATAAATGAGTTGCTTGGCTTCTAATTTTTCGTCAAACGATTTCAAGACCTGTGGTCCTTGCCACCACAGCGTGTGATTCTTTAGTTGTGAAGCTGAGATGCCTCTACTGGCTGCATCTGCTGGATTATCCTCAGACTTAACATATCGCCAGCAGCTTGGTTTCATTACTGTTGTTATAATTTTAGTCCTATTCGCTACAAAGGGTTTCCATCGGCTGGATTCTCCTTGCAGCCACCCTAGGACCACCATGGAATCAGTCCATCCATAAATCCTCATATCTAACTCACTGTAACAGCTAATAACTTTGTTCATTAACTTCGCTAACAAATACGCACCGCTCAATTCTAATCTCGGCAAAGATATGCTTTTGGAAACAGGTACTAATCGAGCCTTAGCAACAACCAGTACTACTGATGTCTCATTTGCTTTCCATAATCGTGCGTAAATTACTGCTGCGTAGGCTTTAGTTGATGCGTCACAATAACCATGCAGTTCTATGACGTCAGTAGGTTGATACCCTATCCAGCGCGGTATTTTGCATTGATTTAAGTATTCCATGTCTGATTGTATCGCTACCCATTCTGTTTTGATGTTTACAGGAACTTCTTCATCCCAATGCATTTTGTTTAACCACAGCTTTTGGAATATCAGCTTTAGCCTTGTTGTGAGTGGTGACAACCATCCCAACGGGTCGAATACCTTTGATATTTCCGATAAAAGTAGACGTTTAGTTACTTTTGCGTTTGGATTACCTATGCTATATTTGAAATTAAACATGTCATCACAAGAATTCCAGCGAAGACCTAATGTTTTTGATGTACTTTCTGATTTAAAGTTAAAAATTATATCGCCGTTGCTGCTGCTGCTTTTTTCTATATTTTGAAGGAGTTCTGAATGATTTGCTGACCATTTTCTTAGAGTAAAACCTCCTGATTTTAATAATCTGTTGAGATCATCAATAAGCTGCTTTCCTGTTTCGATGGAGTGTGATCCATGGACCAGATCATCCATATAAAATGACTCTTCTAGTATCTTCGCAGCTTCCGGAAAATTTCTTCGTTCATCCGCGGCTAGACGTTTTAGAGACATCATTGCTAGAAATGGTGCTGATTTAGTTCCGTATGTGACGGTGGTAAGGTTATACGTTTGCAAAGGTTGATCTGATGCATACCTCCATACGATTTGCTGATATTGCTGATCTTCTTTGCTCATCAATATCTGCCTGTACATCTTCTCGATATCCGATGTATAAGCGAAACGATATTGACGCCACTTTAAAATTCGTTCTTGTAGGTCCTGTTGTAAATTTGGGCCTTTATTCATCAGGTCATTCACACTATATCCGCTTGACGTCCTTGCTGACGCGTTAAACACTACGCGTAGCTTCGTAGTTGCTGATTCTGCTCGTTGCACGGAATGGTGCGGTAAGTAACATGATAGCGCTTGTTTGTTAATTTTGCTGTTACTAGGTACCATATGTCCTAAGGCAATGTACTCACTAATAAATGCTTTATATTGTTCTGCTAAAATGGGTTGTTTGCTAAATTTTCGTTCCATATTATGGAACTGTGCTATGGCCATCTCTTTCGATGAACCTAGTTTTTCATTTATATCAGCTTTTAGTGGCAATCTTACTTCGTACCGCCCGTCTTCACGACGTTTTGTTGTAGATGAATAGAAGTCAACACATTCTTGATCTTCCAATGATAAGTTCGTATTTTCGCTTATATCTTCGATCTCCCAAAACTGCTGAATATCGTGAATATTATTCATGACGACGTTGCATTGAAGTGATGACATTTGGCCACCGCCGTATATAATCCAAGCAAGCTGTGTTTCTTGTAACACTGGTTGCGATAAGCTTTCTCCTTTGATCAATCCTCCTAATAATATCAAGCCATTCACTTGAGCGCTTAGTAATAAGTCCACTGGACGGCTATGATTAAAATATCGATCAGCTAGTTTAAGATTTTCTATGTAGGACCACTTCGATGTGTCAAAGGATTTATACGGGATATCTTTTAGTAGGTTGCTCATGATAAGTACGTCAGTATTAAACGAAAAGTCATTATGTGTAGAGAAACAACATAATGTGACCACACCGTTGCAGTTGTTCTCGACTTCCCCTACTCCGAATATCAATCCGTTGAATTTTGATCTTTGTAATCCTAACTTCTTCGCTGCACTTTCTCTTATCAGAGAAACTTGTGATCCAGGGTCAATGAGAGCCCTCAAGACATGATAAGATCCATCAATCGCTGCGACTTTGATCAAGGCTGTAGCTAACAAAACTTCATTCGTTCCTGGTTCATTTTGTGACATATGCGCAGTCATTGCGACATTGTCTTGCGAATTTGGGTCAGCTGTTGTCGTTACAACGCTATTCGATTGCGATATATTTTTTGAGCAGGCGTCATGTAAAACGGAGTGGTGATTTCCGTCACATTTGCGACATCGCCTAACGGAAATGCATTGCTTGCCATTATGGTCGAATAAACAATTTTCGCATAATTTTAGCTTTGCGGCTGTTTTTAATTTTGCTTCATTAGGCAACTGCAAAAATTTTTCGCAATTGAACATGGCATGTTGATGACCGCAAAATTGGCATTTGCTGGTCGACACGTGTAAGGCTTTTAAATGCGGCTTGTTAAATTTATTGGCGTAGTTGTATCGTCTTGCCTTTTGATTTTCAGGAAGATCGTTATTTGTATGGTTGTTTGATTTCGGTGATGCTTGATCTAGCTTTCTGCGGGATGTTTCCAGGCTCGTAAATTTACTTTCTAAGTAGTCCAAAAAATCCTGCAAAACCGGTAGCTCTCTAGAATTTTTAAGGGAGTCTATGTAATCTCCGTAGGTTTCGCTATCAAGCTTCTGTGACAATAAATGCACGAGAAGTGGATCCCAGGTGCTTATATCAATCCCTAAGTTCCGTATGGCATGTAAGCTTTCTAGTGTTATGTCATGCAGTTTTTTAATATGACCTACTGTTTGCTGCTGCATAGTAGATAAACCTAGCATAGTATTTATAATTGATGAAAATATGAGCTTTTTATTGTTATACCGATGGTTTAAGATTTCCCAGCAGGTATCATAGTTACTGGAACTTATGGGAAGATGCTGAATGAGTCTTTCCGCCTCACCCTTGACCTTTCCTTTCAAAAATTGCATTTTTTGCGCTTGCGACAAGGTAGGGTTGCTGTGAATAGCTTCGGTAAAGAGGTCCTTGAATGACGTCCAATGCTGATAATTTCCTGAAAATACAGGGATATCCATTTTCGGTGTGGAGTGCTCTCTATGTGATACACTCCAAAGCTTTTTGTTGATCATTTTCTTTAGATGGATATATGCTCGCTCATGCTGTGTATAAGCTGCCTCGCAATCATCATCCTCTCCACCTATCTCGCTATCAATCTCCCAATGAAGACAGTCAATTTGTGACCAGCGTGCTTGTAGAGTTCGTATTGCGTCCTCCATTTCCCACTTTTCGGACATGGAGTCTAGGTCGATTAAACCCGCTGATCTCTTGAACGCTTTAAAATTTGCTGCTTGTTTACGTATCATATCATCAAATTTGCTAGTTGAGCCTCTTGACTCCATAGTACGTAAACTGTTGACTTTTCTTGTCTGCTCATAACCCGATGGCCCTGCTTCTTGTTCGGCTTCCTTTTGCTCCTCTTGTGTCGCTTGAGTACTCCTAACGATTCTCATAGGCGTTAGCTTGCTTGATAACTGCTGGCGTTGTTCGCTGATTAGAGATTTGGCGGCTGTATAATGCTTGCTAACCTTTTCATGCTCTGAGTTTATAAAGTACGAATGATCTTTGACCCCATATTCACAGATAGCTAAATGATTATTCTGATAATCTGACCAATACTTCTCTAACATCTCTAATCGCCTTTTGAAATAGTCATCAGATTTCCTATCTGCGCTATCCTTTTTTATATTTATCGGTATTTTCTGGATTAATTCGCTAAGTTCAATTTGTTGATAGTAAAGATCCTCCATGTTGCTGCTAGTTAGTTTTTGAAGTTAAAAAGGAAAGATCTTACTTGAACAATAGTGGCGTTTGACTGCCCCTGGTTTGCTGTTGTCGCACTTCGATTGCTGATGCTCGGCTATAACTGGACACTGTCGTCCTGCTGCTGTAGACACCGAGTGCTGCTGCTGTAAATACCGATTCGCTGCTTGCTATTCCGGATGCTGATTGCTTCGTGCTTGAAGCGCTGATGTTCCGTTGCTCGGGATGCTCAGGAACGTTGCTCGTGTTCACTAGTATTGCAACTCCGCCTTGTGCTGCTATAGGGTTTTGCTACAAATACTTTGCTAAAGTTCTGCGTTTGCGAAACTATGTCCACAGTTCACGCGTATCACTGTTATCCAATATGCTGATTTCTGAACGAGATCACTCACTAGATTCTAAATACACGTAACTCCCCAAAGAAAAACGAATACTAAAACTCGCGAGGTCCCGCCCGATAGCTCGAAGGACCTCAAAGGAAGGTCATGGTGAAGGGATCATGTAGAAGGTTGGAAGATAGTCAATGATACTGCTGCGTTTTAAGGTAAAATAAATGTATTTAACGGACCAAAGGTTATAAATATAAAGGAGCGAGGGAGCACACGCGATGACCGCTAATCGAGTACTGATTGCTCAGTGGATATTAATTAATTAAGTTATGTAAAAATGCTTAGTCGTCGGTAGTGTATGGTTTCACCGTACATGAGATTTTTACTTTGAGAGAAATAAAGTTAAATATTTATCTGGTATGTCAGGGACATCGACGCGAAAACTGATACAATGGATTGATATTTTTCGTCGGATATTAAAAAAAAACTGCTGTTCCATACATTTTGACCCCGTAGATATTGCACTTTTCTATGAAACAGCAGATTTTTTTTTAAATAACCGACAAAAAATTTCAACGGAGGGGCGCGGGCGTTCAGATTCATGTACTAAATCCTTGGTGTCAGTTTTCGCGTCTATGTCCCGGCCACCCTTTGTTTTCTGTTCCGGCGAATGTGTTCAGATTCTAAGTTTAAAAAAACGCTTTCATTGCCAACAAATTTTCCTATAATATTTGTGAGAATGTAACGTGAATGTAAACCGCAAATGACACAGTATTTGTTTGGAATCCAATCGTTTTCACCGTTAAAATTTCTAATTATTTGAATCCAATCATTTCTCCGTACTTTATTTTCTTTAGGAAATCCAGAAAAAATAATTTAATACAAAGAACCTAGTAATAAATAATAATAGCAACCCAGAACTAACTATGGAAGAAAAAATATACTATACGAGTGAGCAAAACTGTATAATCAACTACCTGATGATGTAAACAATAGTGACACCATGTATACATTAAAAAAAAACCCTAGAAGAACACGTTAGAAAACAACACTAATAATCAGTGATCGGAGTAGGTAGATTGAACTGGGGTCATTGATCCGAAACGTATATATTACTATGGACATTCCTCCGGAATTGGTGGATTATTAAAAAAAAACCGGAAATTATGTAGGAATTGTATTCTGCCAGAGTGGAAGGAGTCATTTGATGATTTGCCATCCTCAAAAAAAAGGTAGGAATTGTAATAAAATGAGCAATTTTATTCTTTATTATTCTTCCTATTTTTTTTTTTTTGTCACGATTTGACAAAACCCAACGACCAATCAGAACAAAGGATCATGGGTGGTACAATAACCGGTTATCAGAAAGCTAAAGCTTCGATCGGAATTCGATTGTTTTTATTATTCAACAGATAAATAATGAATTAATTTAGTTTTGATACCTTCCTTTAAATTTTGAATTGAGTAGTAATAATATCACTACCAACATTAACAATATTTAATTGAATCCGGAAATACCGGAATTACTTTCCGGAAAAATGGCTTATCCATGTTATTCTTTCTGTGTGCATTTATGATACAAGTACTAAAAATCAATCTACCTACTCCGATCACTGCTAATAATACCGACTGTCACCTTTATCTCTTAATTCTCTTATTGTGAACACAGAGAATCGTTCTTACTTTTATTTTTATCTTACTTTTCTCATAAGTTAAGTGAACAAATGTGAATGTTGGTATTGTTGATCGAAGACTGTAATGTTCTTTTTTTTTGGGAAATAAATGTCTTTAAACCGAAATAACCTCAATAAATGTAATTTAATAAAAAACTATAAATTTCCCATAACAGCACTGGCCTTGACGAATTTGGTGGATGAAGATTGATTTTAATGTATAAAATCGGGAATTAAATGATTAAAAGTAAAAATCCTGGAATCACGTTTCATAGGTAAATAAATTTTATTTACCTATGAAACGTGATTCCAGGATTTTTGCTCTTCCGATAACTACGGTTTTTACACCATTTCATCACAAGATTGCATATTATTAAACGTGTCGCCTGTTTTGACGTTTGCGCGTAAATGGCTGACTAATGTGTGAATGTGTGCGTACAGCGGCTGTACGTACAGCGAGCTGGCCGACTCTGAGCGACACAGTTTTTTGTTAGCGAGAATCTGTCCGACCTTTTTTATACGTCCATGGAGTATAGTAATTATCTATAGCAGTTCTTCGTGGATATGATACGATAGCGTCACAGTTGACATCATCTGTCATCAGAAGATAGACGCCACGCAACCATCGTTGCGCACAGCTGACATCATCTGTCATCAGAAGTCTGACGCTACGCAACCATCGATGCTCAGAGTAATAACTAAAGCATAGAGAGAGCATACAAATTAGAGACAAATTACGATATATCTAAGCTCTTCTCTCTTATGGCGCAGATTGTACACTTAAAAGAGACAAATGCATAGGGATCCATCTATGCTTAAAACTAAATGGACATTCCGAAATTGTCAAACGGTCACACTTGGTATCTGAGCTTGGTCTCTTATTACACGACCAATTAAAAAAAGCACAATAGTTACTTAGTACACGGTTAACCGTACAAAGTATTTGATTTAGTCGTATATTACGTCGTGAATTTCAGTACGTGTGCTGGTTGAGGTGTTGGTCATTATTTTATTCAAAATTATAGATTAATGCACAATTTTCAAAAAAAAAATTGGTGCAAAGGACAGATCAATAGGCTGTTAACATGGCTTGTTTTGTGTTCTCGTGTAAATCATATTCGTAACGGAAAGAAAACAATGAATTTGTAAGCTTTTATCGGTAAGTGTTTTTTTACAGTTTTCCTATAAAATCACGCGAAATATTTGGACGTCATCACTAATAACCTACGTACATATTAGAATGATAATGATCTCTTCAAACTATCTTTATTACAAATTATGTTGTGATCGCAAATACATTTTCAAAAAAATAAATTTGATAAATTGTGAGGTTATGTTATGCTAGTGATGTAGATACTTTTTATCGATATGATAATTTTATGCCGATAAATTGGAAAAGGTATTGTTTTCTTTTTCTGTATACCTTCAAATGAGAAAGAAATTTAGTGTGAAGTGATTCCAAGAGCCAGAAATTATTGGACTATGCATAGCGGAGTATGTTCTAAACATTTTACGAACGACTGCTTTGTAAGTAGGGATAAATGGAGAAGGTTTAAACCTGGCGCCATACCATCCCTATTATTGGTAAGTAAAGCCATCTTCACGTGCGCTCACTAGTGGTGAATTCGCGTTAATTTTTACCTATCACAAAACGTTCACAGTTCTGTGCCCCAAAGCTCCGTGAAAAAAAATGATTTTCTTGTATCTTCAGTTGTTTTTCTTGCAGGCTTGAGGGGTCGACTAAAATCGCGGGAAATTCCGAAAGGGACACCGTGGCCCCTGGCAACGTACAGGTGACTAAAGGAACACGGGTGGGTTTTAGTCAGTAAGAGTCTAATACGCCCTCCCGCTCCGCCCAGAGCGGGATAAGTTGTTTGCCAATTTCCCACCAAAAAAAAAGGTGTCGACTAAAAGGTTTGTATGGGGACTGTGAACTTTACCAATTGTTTTACTTTACTATATACTTGTAATTATGTTATATGTATTTGATATGTATTTTGGCTATAAACAAAGTATAGTAAATAAAACACAACACACCAAGTTAGTTTTCTTTGTTGTTTTCAGAAATTTTGTATGTTATATATTATTTGTTTGTGTTTATTGTGAGCTGAATGGTGCTGATCCATGCGTTATGTTCGTAAACGGGCGCCGTCAGTTGGGACTGGCCAACTCTTAGCTGCCATGGCTGATTTTAATTTTTGAATTGTTCTTTGTTTTATCTTTTTATTACGGACGCTTTTAACGTGCACGTCTTTCTACATTGTTCTCACATGTATAATTTCAACATGAATGATGTAACCAATATTTTGTAACAATTTATTTTATTTAAAAGAGTGTCCGTGGAGTTTCTCGCCCGTTCTTCTCCATAGGTACCTACTACGCTTTTGAATGGGCAATTAGCTTCATATTTCTGACGGACCGATTCCTTGACAATTCAAAAGTGCCCGTAAATGGTTTAATTGAAATAAATGCTTTGAGTTTGAGTTTGAGTAGGAAGCAGTTTAATTATTCGATTGAAAATCGAACACGGTAAACTGTTTATACTTATGACAAATTCAATGTGAAAAACAAGGACAGATAAATAGTAATAAGGGTTGCTTATGGTAATGCTGTCCACTTTTTTTGTCTCGGTAGTGATGTGCCGTATTTTGCAGAGGTATCGATATTAATTTATTTTAGACAGGTAATTTTGATGTAAAAGATTGAATTGAATGTACGTTATTGTCATGTCATACATTCCATGGACGATAAAATCAAAGAATACATTGTTTGTTTAAAAACGCTCTGGTTCCAACAGGCTTTTACATGTTACTCTTATTCTTCTTCTTGTCGTGTGAGCTGCAAGATCTATCAACCAAACACTGATGTCAGTATTTTTACCGCTTTCCAAGCTCCAATGTTAGTAACGACCATTAGTTCGCAGCTTATCGTTCCTTCCGGAGCATGAAACCACCTTACTTTTCTTTTTACCGACTTCTAAAAAAAAGGTTATCAATTCGATACGTATGTATCTAATATTGTTGGAATTGCACAATATTCATATAAGTTACTCTATGTGGGCTTCTAAACACGTGTGCCAAATTTTGGAAGTGTATCTATGTATGTTTATCCACGCATTTCTCCGAAACTTGAATCGGATCGTGGTCATTCTTTATTGGATTAAGTATCTCTCAACTTAGGAAACAGTATAAGTTTAATCAAAATCAGTTCAGCAGTTGTCAAGATATGGAACATATAACCGAACTCCTTAACGACAAACAGTACGAATGTGTAAATTGTGTTCCTAAGGGTATTTTGTCAATCCTTTAGATACGTTAATATAGAACTTACACATTTTTTAGTGATGGTGTTGTAGCGTTGTGAGGGATCACAGGTGCAGGTAGTCGAGTGATAAAATATCACAATTAGTAAGTTCCTAGTCACATCACAAAAAACGGGGAACAACACTGTCCTTCCGGAGATAATCTGGCATTTCGTTTCCGCTTGCAAGGCTGATAAGAGTTGTTCCCTGACCCTCAGAATTCCTTGTGCCCCGACCTAGGGGTTCTTCGTACGGGCTGAGGGCAGGTGCCGACTACTATGGATACCGCTGATGGTAGTGGTGCTGCACATTGCTTGCGCATGCTGCCAAGGTCTCGAAGGCCTAACAACCTGCGGCCTACCGCCGCAACTACCTGCGCGAGCTTGTCCCTACCGCACACTGCTTGCGCACGCTGCCCAGGTCTCGAAGGCCTGACATCCCGCGGTCTACCCCGCGAGCCTGTGCTGACAGGCCTCCTCGCGCTACCGACAAGACGCTGTCGGTCTCACTAGGGCCGTCCGGCCTACCACTAAGCCTGTGCTGACAGGCCTCCACGTCTGCCACGTGCTACCAAGGACGGTACCCTTCCTATCCTAAATGTGCGAGTGCTCAAGACTCAGTGTGTAGGACCTTACCCGCGACCTAGCTTAAGGGTTTTTACCTACTCATAATAATTATATGTATGTACGGATCCTAGTGTATCAATTGCGACTACCTATCTACCTACCTATCTGTTAGCGGCCTGCGCCCAACTCTAATCTAGCCTACCAAACCTAACACTGACCACTGAGCCCTCGCACACACCTCTCGCTACACATCGAAGCGGTATAGTTTTAAGTTTATGCTATTGTGTTTTCTACTTTTATGTGACTACTACATGTAATATCTAATACTGTGTACATAATGGGAACTCACCCGATGTAACTAAATTTTTAAACATTATCTCTGTGCTGGCAGCGGTGAAATGCATATTTTTTCTAAATAATTACTAGTGATTTCTACACTACCTATTGATAGCTGTGAAACTATAACTAACCTAAAGCTGTGATAATAGCTACTACAAACATTGTGATTACAAAAATAATAACCTAACCTAACTATAAACTTTGCTAAAACAAACAATAAACTCAACTTGCTATGCCTACATTCATAATTTTAATGCAACAAAACTTCATAATTACTATCTAAATAACTTAGCTACTGGCTCACAAATGATAAAACAACATTTAAATAACTACTGTGCCCAAAATTAAACACTAAACACAGCTATCACTTTAAACAAACTACCGAATAAATTAAACTACTTTGTTAACAACTACAGCTGTTCATCTAATCACAATATGATAAAATAATTACTACTACTAATAAAATAACACTACCTACCAAATTGCTAATAAAATACAAAAAATGAAACTACTTATATATCATACTAAAAAATAAATACAGGTTAAAAAAATAAACTAAAATTGTGTTCTTGTCTAGCCAATCTATGAACTAAAAACAAATAAATAACTATCTTCTTATTTGATTGACAAACTAAAACAATACTGAATATTGTAATACTTACTATTAACACATGCAAACAATCAATTAACTACTAAATACCTAAATAAATAAATAAAACACTACCTACACTAACCTAAAAATTAAAATTATGCCATATCAGGTATGAACAATAATGCAACTATACCTTCTACTATGCCCTATACATATACACACATATATACAAACTAAAACTAAACTAAATTCTAACATTCTAATAATGAATTGCTGTCAAAACACTACATACACACATATATACAAACTAAACTAAATTCTAACATTCTAATAATGAATTGTTGTCAAAACACTACTAATAGAACTAATCTAAAATCAATTGCCAACTAAACATATGAAAACTTATAAATAACAGGCTACCACTAAATTAAACAACAGATCATCCCCACTAACACTAATCTACCACTACTAAACTAACTTAATCCAACCTACCCACACTAACCAAATCAATCCTATCCTACAAACTACAATTAATTGCACACACCCACTACAAGTACCAACATACTGTGACTACTATAACCCAACAATTATCATAATAACTATTTGGAAAATCCAAACGGTTCTATTCATGATGGTCTACCCCATCCGCCTTATATTTCTACCATGACTAATGGCCCTACAGCCATAGTTGTTATTGATGATGGCCCTACCCCATTTATCACCTACCTTCTATAACTATTGGCCCTACAGCCATAGTTGTTATTGATGATGGCCCTACCCCATTTATCACCTACCTTCTATAACTATTGGCCCTACAGCCATAGTTGTTATTGATGATGGCCGTACCCCATTTATCACCTACCTTCTGTAACTATGGGCCCTACAGCCATAGTTGTTATTGATGGTCTACCCCATCGATCAGTGGTTTGCTTTATCAATTGGCCCTACACCATTGGTAACCTAAGCAACCTAATATATCTACATATATGTACTATCTATAACCTTCTAAAGAGCGGTGTAACTCTATAAACAAGCCTTTACAGCAGCGGACGGTTACTGCCTAAATAAGCCTAAACCAAATTATCTATCTACTACATATGTATGTATATTCTAAGGAGCGAATGGTTACTCCCTAAATAAGTCTAAACCAAAACTATATATTTATGTAAACTATCTATCTATTACACATACATATTCTAAGGAGCGAATGGTTACTCCCTAAATAAGTCTAAACCAAACGTATCTATCTATGTAATTGTTGGTATTCATATGCAGTTAGGGAATTATATACTAAATAAAACCTACATACTGGTTACTTTGTTCTATGGACTAGACCCTAATTTCTATTCTTGTGTGTGCATTATACTATTGGGACTTGGGTTGAAACTACAACAGTAATCAACTTACTGAAATCTGATCTGTTGCTGGCATAACTATTCTATTATCAGTGACATTATATAATGATATTGTGGGAAATCTAATGACTATTAAATCTATAAATAAAATAAAACTACTATCAATAACTGCAACTAAACTATATCTACTACCAAAAACTATCCTTAACATATGCTGCACTGGCGCTATTTTAGGGAATGCTGTTGATCCCAAGGGATGTCTAATTATTATTGCAGAGCAGGTCACTATTATAACTACCCTTAGCTTTTGTGTTGTCTATCTGTTAACAAAATGCCCCAAAGTACATACTAAAATTAAATCTAATAATGACTTTGGCAATCTAACTACATGTGCATACATATCTACTTATCCGTTAATGGCCTGTGCAGTCTACCCTGTGCAGCCCTAGCCGTTATCGTGCCTAAACTACATAACTACACCTACAAGTACTGAACTCACTTACCTATACTTACCTAAAGCCAGTTAAAAACCTACATACCTAATATACTACATGTAGGAAAACTACTAAACACACTGGCACCAGCTACTAATAGAACACTACCGAATGAGATACACTTGCTCTCACACTTTGTGTATTTCTTTGCTTGCTGTCTGTAAATCTTGAGTGATCTAGGACCCACTAGTTTCACTCATGGCTGCTGAGTATGGTTCCAGTCTTTTCTAATATTGGACTGGATACAGACTTGTGCTAAGGATTAGACAGCAAGTGGAAAGTGATAGTTCTAGCGGATTTTATATAGGTAAAATCCTCTCTGCAGCCGGGGTACTGTAGCGTTGTGAGGGATCACAGGTGCAAGTAGTCGAGTGATAAAATATCACAATTAGTAAGTTCCTAGTCACATCACTAAAAACGGGGAACAACACTGTCCTTCCGGAGATACTCTGGCATTTCGTTTCCGCTTGCAAGGCTGATAAGAGTTGTTCCCTGACCCTCAGAATTCCTTGTGCCCCGACCTAGGGGTTCTTCGTACGGGCTGAGGGCAGGTGCCGACTACTATGGATACCGCTGATGGTAGTGGTGCTGCACATTGCTTGCGCATGCTGCCAAGGTCTCGAAGGCCTAACAACCTGCGGCCTACCGCCGCAACTACCTGCGTGAGCTTGTGCCTACCGCACACTGCTTGCGCACGCTGCCCAGGTCTCGAAGGCCTGACATCCCGCGGTCTACCCCGCGAGCCTGTGCTGACAGGCCTCCTCGCGCTACCGACAAGACGCTGTCGGTCTCACTAGGGCCGTCCGGCCTACCACTAAGCCTGTGCTGACAGGCCTCCACGTCTGCCACGTGCTACCAAGGACGGTACCCTTCCTATCCTAAATGTGCGAGTGCTCAAGACTCAGTGTGTAGGACCTTACCCGCGACCTAGCTTAAGGGTTTTTACCTACTCATAATAATTATATGTATGTACGGATCCTAGTGTATCAATTGCGACTACCTATCTACCTACCTATCTGTTAGCGGCCTGCGCAGTCTGCCTGCAAAGCCCTAGCCGTTACAGTGTACCAAAATTAAAAAGAGAAAAATAAGAAATTTTGCACCAAAAATAAACCGACTTCCAAAGAAAAACACTAAAGAGCAAAAATAACTTTCGTTTCAGAATTCCGTGTCACACAACGACAAAAAAATAAGAGGTAAAGATACCGACTTTCGAAACGAAAGTTAGTTTTGCTTTTTAGTGTTTTGCTTTGGAAGTCGGTTTATTTTTTATGAAATAGTTTTTTTACCATAATTTTATGAAATGGAATTGAAATAACCGGATCAAAACGGATTTTTATTTAATATTTGGGGATAATCAATAAAATAAAGGGAGGAGAAGAAAGCAATTTAATTATTCGATTGAAAATCAAATAACTTAAACTGCTTTCTTCTCAAATTCAAACTCAAAGCATTTATTTCAATTAAACCATTTACGGGACTTTTGAATTGTCAAGGTATCGGTCAGTCAGAAATATGAAGGTAATTGCCCATTTCAAAGCGTAGTAGGTACCTATGGAGAAGAACGGGCAAGAAACTCCACGGACACTCTTTTAAATAAAATAAATTGTTACAAAATATTGGTTACATCATTCATGTTGAAATTATACATGTGAGAACAACGTAGAAAGACGTGCACGTTAAAAGCGTCCGTAATAAAAAGATAAAACAAAGAACAATTAAAAAAATTAAATCAGCCAAGGCAGCTAAGAGTTGACCAGTCCCAGCTGACGGCGCCCGTTTACGAACATGACGCATGTATCAGCACCATTCAGCTCAACCATACAATAACATACAAAATTTCTGAAAACAACAAAGAAAACTAACTTGGTGTGTTGTGTTTTATTTACTATACTTTATTTATAGCCAAAAATACGTATAAATATAACATTAGGTAAAGTAAAACAATTGGTAAAGGTTAGCACCTTTTAGTCGACACGTTTTTTTTGGTGGGAAATTGGCAAACAACTTATCCCGCTCTGGGCGGAGCGGGAGGGCGTATCAGACTCTTACTGACTAAAACCCACCAGTGTTCCTTCAGTTGCCTGTACGTTGCTAGGGGCCACGGTATCCCTTTCGGAGTTTCCCGCGATTTTAGTCGACCCCTCAAGCCTGCAAGAAAAACAACTGAAGATACAACAAAAACATTTTTTTTCACGGAGCTTTGGAGCATAGAACTGTAAACGTTTTGTGATAGGTAAAAATTAACGCGAATTGACCACTAAGTGAGCGCACGTGAAGATGGCTTTACTTACCAATAATAGGGATGATATGGCTTCAGGTTTAAGCCTTCTCCATTTTTATCGCTACTTACAAAGCAGTCGTTCGTAAAATGTTTAGAACAAACTCGGCTGTGCTTAGTCCAATAATTTCTGGCTCTTGTAATTACACCAATTTTCGTTCTCATTTGAAGGTATACTGAAGAAGAAAACGATACCTTTTCCAATTTATCGGCATAAAATTATCATATCGATAAAAAGTATCTACATCACTAGCATAACATAACTTCCCAATTTAACGATTTATATTTTTGAAAATTAATACGCGATCACAACATAATTTTTAATAAAGATAGTTTGAAGAGATCATTATCATTCATTATCATTAATATGTATGTTATTAGTGATGACGTCCAAATATTTTGCGTGGTTTTATAGGAAAACTGTAAAAAAACACTTACCGATAAAAGCTTACAAATTCATTGTTTTCTTTCCGTTACGAATGTGATTTACACGATAACACAAAACAAGCCATGTTAACAGCCTATTGTTCTGTCCTTTACACCTATTTTTTTATTTTTTATTGTGCATATATCTATAATTTTGAATAAAATAATGACCAACACCTCAACCAGCCCGCGTACTGAAATTCACGCCGTAATATACGACTAAATCAAATACTTTGTACAGTTAACCGTGTACTAAGTAAGTATTGTGCTTTTTTAATTGGTCGTGTAATAAGAGACCAAGCTCAGAGACCAAGTGTGACCGTTTGACAATTTCGGAATGTCCATTTAGTTTTAGCATAGATGAATCCATATGCATTTGTCTCTTTTAAGTGTACAGTCTGCGCCATAAGAGAGAAGAGCTTAGAAATATCGTAATTTGTCTCTAATTTGTATGCTTTAGTTATTACTCTGAGCATCGATGCGACCCTCCGCTAGAGTGATAGTAATCAACCAGTGTCAGTCTTATCCAGCCTCTTCGGTGATTCCAGTAGTTTCTCAACAAAACTAGTTCACGGCTACACTTACAAATAAGTAAAACCGCCCTCAAATATAAATAATGGCAGGTAAACTGTTCTCTTATGGCGCGGTGTGGTTAAAAAAATTAAAAACTTTACCCGCTACCTAGTCGTGTTACTTCTACCTATTGAATTATAGTATGTATTATATGTATGTATATTAACCTATCCTGCTGGTTACAGTTATATCTCTACACTACCTAGCAGTTGACGGCCTTTTTTTTTTTTTTTTTTTTTTTTTGAGGGTGGGAAATCATCAAATGACTTCTCCCGCTCTGGGCAGAGCGAGAGGGTGTGTCAGACTTTTACTGACTAAAACCCACCCGTGTTCCTTCCGTTGCCTGTGTGCCGGGGCCGCGTTATCCCTTTCGGACAAACCCGCAACCCCAGCAGGCATTGGTCTTTCGACCCCGTCGGTTGGTGCTGACATCTCTTTGAGGCGCGCGTGGAACACAACGCGCCGTCGACACGGGCCTGGTCCTTATCGGACGGCGAGCTGCCCATTGCTCACCGTCCACAAGCCCGCGCCTACGGTGGCCGGAAGTCGGCTCTGGACTCCCGACGCCCGGGGCGTCTCCTGCGGCGACTAGGGCCGCGAGGGCGTGCAGCTTGCATCTCCCTCGCGCGCTCCGCCTCCTCCTTCGCGAGCATAACTGCTTCGCAGAAGGAGGTGACGGCCTCCCATGCACTCTCGCTCCGAACCATGGCCTGAACCAGGGCCGGACGCGAGAGATCGCCGCCGCCGATCGCCTCCGTGAGGACACGGCGGTGCTCCGCCCAAGCTGGGCAGACCTCCACCGTATGCTCCACCGTGTCCTCCGGGCGATCCACACAGTGGTGACACCCGGGCGTTTCCTCCCGCCTTACGCGGAACAGGAACCTCCCGAAACAACCGTGTCCGGTGAGGACCTGCGTCAGGCGGAAGGTGAGGACGCCATGGCGCCTCTCAAGCCACTCCTCAAAGAGGGGACTTATCGCCGCAATTGTGGCGTGCCCAGCGCTGGGTTGCGACAATCTTACACTCCATGCCGCCATGAGATCCCGCCGGAGCTCTGTCCGCTGTGCCGTGATTTCTCGCGGCAGCGGAGTTACACCCCGGCGTTTCGCCTCCTCGCGCAACTCCCACATGTGCGCGAGAGCAGTTGACGGCCTGCGCAGCCCTAGCCGATAGTGGAATCTTGGATTGTTACATTACAGGCGAATAAAATGCTCTCGGTGATTGAGTGCCTTTATAGGTACTTAGGTACATAATACAGACTTTATTTACAAATTTTTTATCTGTAAGTAGCTAGGTACTAATGATTGCCTACCCATTTTATTGTTATCCTATAATATTAAACGAACAATATTTGTATATAAATATATATTATCATCATTTCAGTTGAAAGACGTCTACTGCTGGACATAGTCCGCTCCCAATATCCTCATGAAAAGTGTAATCTAAACAAAAGGAATAAAATTGTAGTAAACGTAGTAAATGTTCTAAGAAGCCTAGAAAATACTACAGCTCTGCCCAAACTGAAGCAAATCCCGCACGGTGTGAAAGGACAAAATTGTCTCGCGCCGATTGTTTCAACTTTTAAGGAGGTGTTTATACTAGCAAGGATATTCGCGTGACTTTCTAATCATTAATATAGCCGAAGTTCAGGTCTCGCGCGGTATTGGCACCAGTCTGACTAGAGCTGTACTTATACCATATTTTCCATCAAATAAAGTTCTTAATACAAAAAAGTGATTTTCAAACATTTGTCTGAGTAATTATTTTGTCAATTTCATATTACTCAGAATAAAGTCCGAAATACAAAAAGTGACTCAAACGTTAGCCGTAACTTCTGCACTATTGAAGTGGGTATGCGCGTATGAAGAATGAACACTTTCCTGGCCCACTTACTGTGCGAGCACTGGTAAGTAGGTACTTGTCGGTTAAGGTGAGATTAATAAAAAGTAAATAAGTTTAGACGAGTATTTTAATATTGATAAATGAATAAGCGTACAACAGGTGAGTTAAACAGTGAATGCTTATCAATAACGTCAGGATACGGTATTTATACTAGCCGGTAAACATACTACGTGCGTCACCGTTAGGAACGGCCTCAACGCAAAGTCAAATATTTTATTTCAAATAGCTTGCAAGGCACTTTTGAACGCCAAAAATTACAAAAAAAAATATTGATTCTAGTCGCCCCTTCCAAAAGGTAGTTTTCGTATGGAGAAGAATGGGTAAGAAACTCTACCGTTACTCTTTTAAAATGTTTTACAATATCTTGTATATGTAGTGTACATTAGTTATATAATTATATGTGAAGACGATGCATCTAAAAATAAAAATAAAAAATTACTATACCACAATAGGTAAAAAATATTAAAAAAAAGGAACAACAGATAAATAAATTATTTATGTGATAGATACACGGTTCTCAAATATTTACAAACATTGTAAAAGTAGATGATTTTCCTAAAATTTTACAATTAATAAGTCAGTGTGTGAGAAAGTAATCACAGAATGTAAAATCAATGTCATATAATAAAATACTACGGTGGAGGTCTGCCCGGCTTGGGCGGAACACCGCCGTGTCCTCACGGAGGCGATCGGCGGCGGCGATCTCTCGCGTCCGGCCCTGGTCCAGGCCATGGTTCGGCGCGAGAGTGCATGGGAGGCCGTCACCTCCTTCTGCGAAGCAGTTATGCTCGCGAAGGAGGAGGCGGGGCGCGCGAGGGAGATGCAAGCTGCACGCCCTCGCGGCCCTAGTCGCCGCAGGAGACGCCCCGGGCGTCGGGAGTCAAGAGCCGACTTCCGGCCACCGTAGGCGCGGGCCTGCGGACGGTGAGCAATGGGCAGCTCGCCGTCCGATCAGGACCAGGCCCGTGTCGACGGCGCGTTGTGTTCCACGCGCGCCTCAAAGAGATGTCAGCACCAACCGACGGGGTCGAAAGACCAATGCCTGCTGGGGTTGCGGGTTTGTCTGAAAGGGATATCGCGGCCCCGGCACACAGGCAACGGAAGGAACACGGGTGGGTTTTAGTCAGTAAAAGTCTGACACACCCTCTCGCTCTGCCCAGAGCGGGAGAAGTCTTTTGATGATTTCCCATCCAAAAAAAAAAAAAAAAAAAATATATAATAAAATACGTATAATAATTTATACAACTTAAATTAGCAACCAGTTTGATTTTGTCTAGATTCTAGATTATCCTATGGAGCAGGACCAGCATATTTCCAAGCATTCGTATCTTGGATATAATCCTCTAATTTATAATATGCTTGTTTACAAAGTGTACTTTTAATAAGAGTTTTAAATGTTCTTTCATTTAATTGTAATATATCACAAGGTATTTTGATGTAACATTTAACACAGTATCCCATAAAAGATGTATGTACTTTAGATAATCTGAAAAATGGTTGATCTATTTTATCTTCATATTCTAGTATTAAAATTATGTCTAACACTTATTTTATTAAAAATATGTATATTTTTTCTTACATACATAATATTTTCATAAATGAATTGGCACAGTACCGTCATAATATTAATCTTTCCAAATAGTTCCCTGAGAGATTCGCGACGAGTTACATAATAAATGGCTCTGATAGCTTTCTTTTGTAAGATAAAGATGGATTCAATGTCAGCTGCCCGACCCCACAGTAAAATGCTATACGACATAATACTGTGGAAGTAGCTAAAATAGACCAAACGCGCGGTTTCTACATCTGTTAACTGTCTTATCTTTCTAACAGCATAAGCGGCTGAGCTTAGCTGCCCCGCAAGAGATGTTATATAAGGTCCCCATTGTAATTTCTCGTCTAGCTATTCCTAGGAAAACCGTTTAATTAATCCCGACCTACCTTTGTCGTGTGGTCGAGGCCTATTTGACGGACAGCATTTCCGACGTTTGGCTCCCAGACTGAAGCGGGCCGGGGCTGCCTTGAAGCGGCTCCTGCCCAATGTAGGGCGTCCAAACGCCACCTGCCGGAGGCTCTACGCGGGGTCTAATGCCCTTTACGGGGCACCGGTGTGGGCGCGTTCTTTGAGGCTGCGGCCAGCCCGTCGGTTGAACGCGTCCCAAAGGGTCATGGCCATGGATGATGTAACGTTACGTTTACCTCCGGGGAGGAGTTAGACGTAAGTCACAATAAATATAATAATAAAAATTAATAAATAAAAATAAAAGTTAAAGTTAGAAAGTTAAAGGTAAGTTTTAGGACGTTAAGGGACGGCTTCACAGGACACGGGAGGCTCGGGTTGGA
Source organism: Agrochola lota (assembly GCA_947364205.1). Lineage (NCBI taxonomy): Eukaryota > Metazoa > Arthropoda > Insecta > Lepidoptera > Noctuidae > Agrochola > Agrochola lota. Next base: position 8,252,989 of record OX376228.1, on the reverse strand, counting down.
CGGAAGGCAGGAACAGGCAGGCAAAATTCGAGTAGTTAACTGTTCGACAAATAAGACTCAAGGGCAGAAAAACAGCGACTCCGTAGCTAGCCAAAACGAGCCCTCAAAGCCGAGACAAGACTAAACTAAAAAAAATTAAGGCCGTTTTTTATTGTTCTGTGTCATATTTTAAACATTTTAAAAACATATCAAAGTTATTTCTTCATTTAGTTATGACCAGAACTAATAAAAACGGCTTACAGAGGAGAAATCTTAGACCTGCTTATTGCGAAGGTTAAGTGTGTACATCCACTTTATGAGAGATCTGGAAGAAGATAGAGTGTACTTATCTATGGTATGTTCTGTCTTTAGTTTAGAAAAGTAAATTAGACAGATGACAGCTTAAGATAAAAACATCAGAATATAAATACGAGTATTCTAAAGTTTTTACAAAAGAGAATGATAATAATATAAAATCGATTTGGATGCTAAAACAATCAAGAGATAATTAAAAGTATGCTTTACAGAGATAAACAGTGTCACAGAATATCAATAGGTAAATAAATCAAAAGGTGGTTTGTATAGTATAATAAATATATAACAAAGAAAGAAAGACTAAAGGTTGTGCTTCTGCACGGCAGAATACGACAATGGTACGGGGATACCGCACGGTCTCCTGTGAGGCGGCGAGCCTCCTTGCCGGATAGCCGCCAAGGGATCTGGAGGCGAAAGTCCTCGCGCACATTTGGGAGTGGCGCGAGGAGGCGAAACGCCGGGGCGTAACTCCGCTGCCGCGAGAAATCACGGCACAGCGGACAGAGCTCCGGATCTCATCGCGTCATGGAGAGTGCGACTGTCGCAACTCCGTGCTGGGCACGCCACAATTGCGGCAATAAGTTCCATCTTTGAGGAGTGGCTTGAGAGGCGCCACGGCGTCCTCCCCTTCCGCCTGACGCAAGTCCTCACCGGACACGGTTATTTCGGGAGGTTCCTGTTCCGCATAAGGCGGGAGGAAACTCCCGGATGTCACTACTGTGTGGATCGCCCGGAGGACACGGCGGTGCCCCGCCCAAGCTGGGCAGACCCCAGCTTGCGGGGCACCGCCGTGTCCTTGTGGAGGCGATCGGCGGCAGTGATCTCTCGCGTCCAACCCTGGTCCAGGCCATGGTATGGAGCGAGAGGGCGTGGTTAGGCGTCACCTCCTTATGCGAAGCAGTAATGCTCACGAAGGAGGAGACGGAGCGCGTGAGAGAGAGGCAATTTCGCGCCCTCACGCCCCTAGCCGCCGCAGGAGACGCCCTGGGCGTCGGGAATCGCAGGCCGATTCCTGGCCACCGTAGGCGCGGGCTTGCGGACGGTGAGAAATGGTTAGCTCGCCGTCCGATAAGGACCAGGCCCGGGTCGACGGCACGTTGTGTTCCACGCGCGCCTCAAAGAGATGTCAGCACAACTGAAGGAGTCCGCTACGACCGATGCCTGCCGGGGTCGCGGGAAAGTCCCAAAGGGATACCGTGGCCCCTGGCAACGTACAGGCAACTGAAGGAACACGGGTGGGTTTTAGTCAGTAAGAGTCTGACACGCCCTCCCGCTCCGCCCAGAGCGGGAGCAGTTATATGATAATGTACCAAAATTAAAAATTAAAAAATTGTCTGATTAGAACCGTATAGTGGGCGCAGGTTTAGGTGATTGTTACCACAGACTACAGGCCCAAAATAAAACATAAATAAAACAATAAAACTCCTATTTATAGTACGATAGTAGGTACTTGGTAGGTTATCACCTGGTTGACTACTGCTTATGAAGTTAAATATTATTATTATTATTGAAATATTTCAGACACCATGCGAATTGTTATATGAATAAATAAATACTGAATAAAATAGAACAATATTTTGAGCTTTTAAATTTTTTACGACCCAGTACTCATGTGAGGAATCTGATAAGAAGTACACTATAAGAAAGACTAACAAAGTTTTAGAAAACATTGTTGTTATACTGTGCGACACGCGTCTGTTGCATGTACGTCATGGGTTGCTTAAAAAATGCGTCTTATCACAGTTATTGTTAAATTTGCATTTATATCTGTACAATAATAAAGATAAAATATTGTTGTGAAACTTGTTCTTTTTTATTTAAAAAACGATAATGTTGCAGCGCCGATAATGTCGGGAAACCCCGAAGGTTATTGAAATCATTAACGTTGTTTTCGAATTAGAACAAAAATAAATAAATGATTAGTAGCTTATTTATGATACCTATATTATTATCTTGCCTGTGTGCGGCAAAGTCTTGAACTCTGAACACCGTTCGACCGTTTAATTAGGTTTACCCATCTTTATCTAGAGCGCTTATAAGTATAAAAGTTTAACTGCAAAATGCGTTGTATTTTTCCGTTACGATACCATTTTACGTACGAGTATATACGAGTATATCAAGGAAATACACCCTAATGAAAGAAAATTTCACCCAATTGTGTGCAAATCCATATGTTCTATATCTATACATCTAAGCTCGTAGCTAAGTAATACCCGCCGCACGGGTCAATCCATCAGATTAAGCTACGCTTGCCGAGGTTGGCCCGTGGATGGGTGACCATCTTTACATACCGTGACTCCTCCGTGCCTCGGAAAGCACATTATCCTGTAGGTCGTAATTCAGGATCTTTGACAGTCGTTACGGGTCGTCAGAAGCGCGAACGTCTGACAACCAGTCTTACAAGGTTGCTACAAAAGTGTCACTATTGAAAAAGACGGAACCTTGTTATTTTTGCTCCTCAGTTTTTAAATTAGGAAAGTGGTAAAAACTAGATATTGTGACAATAATATACTGTAACCTTAAAGCCAGTGAAGTGACCTATTGAACCACTGTTCAATAGGTCACTGGTTCTTATGGTAAACGGCTTAAGTAATACAGAGCAATATTATTATAATTCAAATTAAAACAGTTAAAAAAACTCAAAATTTGAAAAGTGTGATATCGAACTCTAGCCCTGACTTACGACAACCCGCGGAGCGCTCGATACCTCCCGCGCTAACCACCACTGTCGCCTGCGCACTAGTCATCGCTCAGCGTGTGACCATAAAAATAATAAATGAACAGTTAAATGTTTGGATAAGCGTCATCTAGTGCAGAAACAACAAGTTAACAGTGATACCAACTAATAACTAGTGTCACCGTAAAATAAAAATGTGTGTGTGTGCTGAGGATCACACTGCAATTAAAACTTTAGGACAGAGCCATCTAGTTTGCAAACAGTTACAGTAATTGGACCAATAGAATTAATTCATATAAGAGTAAAGAAAGTAAATACTGATGGGGGTCACATATATTAATAGAAATGGATTTTCTTCATTAAATGTTATACAAACTATACAAGATATTTGTTTTTTTGTCTGTACCGTACCTCTGTTTCGTAACAGCGTGCAGCGCGCATCCAAGAACGATAGTTTGAACGCCCGTTCGGTACGGTACGGTGGTACGGCGTCTCAGCGTACCTTACCGACCTGCGCCCGATACGTACCCGCCTTGTGTGTGTATTGAGCTTTACAGTTAGGTATATTAAGAACAATGAATACAAATAAGAAATGCATTTATTTAATCATATGTAAAGGATAATAATCAGTGATCGGAGTAGGTAGATTGATTTTTAGTACTTGTATCATAAATGCACACAGAAAGAATAACATGGATAAGCCATTTTTCCGGAAAGTAAATATTGTTAATGTTGGTAGTGATATTACACAAGCCAGGGTCAAGTAACGTTTTCACAACACAGTAACAAACAAAGATGCGCACTCTACGGACCGAAGTAAACGAGTGAACTACCTGGCATGTCGTCGGCGGGCGTACGCATTGTTCTGATAACCGGTTATTGTACCACCCATGATCCTTTGTTCTGATTGGTCGTTGGGTTTTGTCAAATCGTGACAAAAAAAAAAAAAATAGGAAGAATAATAAAGAATAAAATTGCTCATTTTATTACAATTCCTACCTTTTTTTTGAGGATGGCAAATCATCAAATGACTCCTTCCACTCTGGCAGAATACAATTACTACATAAGTTCCGGTTTTTTTTTAATAATCCACCAATTCCGGAGGAATGTCCATAGTAATATATACGTTTCGGATCAATGACCCCAGTTCAACCTACCTACTCCGATCACTGATAATAATACATAAATATGCGTTTAAAATTACGCGCGCCGACGCCGTATGTAAGTCGCTACACTTCACCCTAGAGGTTGTCTAGCAAGCTCACGAGCGCCCAGTGTCCGTCGCCGAATCTCTGGATGTTTTTTAATGGATATTTCAGATTCGATTAGTGGAATTGATAATATTCAGGAATTATTATTCATAAAATATGTCCTTTCGAGTCATTTTTCCCAAGAGAAACGTCACTCACGTTTATTCAGTCAACTTGACAGCTTTTTGCCAACTAAGAAGAGATGGGGGGGTAGTTCATCTATTCCGTGACTTTTTTGTTTTTTAGATTTTGTATAATTCTATGCGTTTCTCGACAGTCTAAAGGTCTAAGAAATAGGGTATTTTCAGAAGGGTTGAGTACTAGCTGGCCTTTGGCCTCACGGCCGGTCACTTCGCCAATTGATGCAAAAAAGTTGTTGAATTTGTTTACTATTTGTTTTGGGTCTGAAACTAAAGTATTATTAATTTGTATTTGTATATTATATTTATCTGTAAGTGTTTTTTTGTTAGTACGTTCGTTCACAATATTCCACATAGCTTTGACTTTGTTTTGAGACATTTGAATTTTTTTAATGTAATGCTGATTTTTAGATGTCATTACCGAATGTTTTAGAATCTAGAATTTGACCAAGGTTTTGAGATGTTTCCCTATGACACCACCCACGCCCGGAGCTCGTATCAATAAGCCAGGCCGTCGCACTTACACTTAAAATTTTGTATGTTTGTTTGGAAGCTCTAACAGATTACCATATGTGAATATCTTGCAGTTCCAATAATATTACATACATATTTAGGTGTATGAGGAACAGGGTGTAAAGTTCACTCATCCCCCATAGAAAAGGGAGGATCCTCCGACCAGACGGTTGTTGTGTCTGGCGGGCAACTGCCCAGAGGTTGAAGTCGGGAAGCTTGTATATATGTCCATCGCGCGTTAAACTCTAATTGCGCGATGCAGGATTTGTGTTACGTCAGGATGCTGTGTGACGTCAGGTTTTTGATGCGTAGTTCGCATGTAGCGATGTACATGCCGCTACACATACATGTCGAAATGATAACCTTCGTTTTTTTGAAGTCGGTAAAAATACATAGACGTAAATTATAAAAGTATCATTCCGAAGCTAGCAAAGCCACAAAGCAGTTGATAGAGTTTATGTAAATACAAGCCTTGTGCTCGATGGGATGGATTTCACAATTTCTAAATTAAAAATTATTCATTTTGAATATGGTAACATATTAACAATTAAACAATTACATCTAAATGTTGGTAACAAAAGTTAACACATCATTACATTAATATAACACAATTATAATTATCAAGTAGTAAGTATACATTTTACAAACAGGATTATACATGAAATATCGACAGGAAGTGCTAAGGCAGTACTACAACTGAATCCTGGTAAAGCGAAAATAATGACCATCGGCGAAAAATTTAGGGTGGTTGCGCCGGTTGGCGACCAGTTAATTGACTTGCTAGCTTTAGACGAATCAAAATATACTCCATTTACACGCAAAGTTGTTGGCGATCATGTAATTTGGTCCTAAATATAGTCTAGTTATGAAACAGAATATAAAATATCACGCTTCCATTCCTAATTATGAAAAATTATGGGAATAGTGCAAAAATAGCCGAAATGCTAGATAACGACCACTTTCTTCAGTTGCCGACCACTAGTATGCTAGATTACGGCCACTATTAAAAAACATAAAAATAAAGTAATAAACCAACTTTTATGGATAAAAAATCTTTTTTATTTTTGACTTTACATCAAACATATTTAAATATTAAATAATCATCAACACAAACAGTATTTAATCATCTGATTTAACGTTTTTTTATTAAATTCATAAAATAAAATAAATCTTTTTCGTTGCCCGATTTAACCTGGTACTAATTTTGATATCCCTTTGGAGGTAAAACTTTTCCAGTTTTTGGGCATAGAGAAGCGACTTTGTCCTCATCATTTCAGCCAAAAGACGGCCACTGCTGAACATAGGCCTCTCCCAAGCACCGACACTTCGACCGATTCTGTGCTTTCCTCAGCTAGCGGATTCCTGCGGCCTTCACAAGGTCATCGGTCCATCTTGTGGCAGGCCTTCCAACGCTTCGTCTACCGGTACGCGGTCTCCACTCCAGAAACTTTCGGCCCCATCGGCCATCTGTTCTACGAGCAATGTGCCCTGCCCATTGCCACTTTGGCAATTCTTCGGGCTATGTCGGTTACCTTGGTTCTCCTACGGATCTCTTCATTTCTGATTCGATCACGTAGGGAAACTCCAAGCATAACCCTCTCCATCAACCTTTGGGGGTCTTTTAGCCTTCTGATAAGGCCCATTGTGAACAACTTTGTCCTGTTCCACACAATTTTGTTCTAGACGATCGTCTTTGAAGGGATTCTTTGACAATTTTTGGGCAGTATCCAGAAGCTCCTGCTTCTTAATTGGGAATCCGCACACTTGGCAACAGGCAAGCGGGCGGAGCTCTAGTCATGAGAGAACTAGCAAGTCTCTTTAACTACGTTATCCAGGAGGGTACAACGCTTGAGGCGTGGAGCAGGGGTGCGGTGGTTCTGTTCTTCAAAAAAGGTGACAATACCTTGCTGAAGAACTATAGACTCATCTCACTTCTGAGCCACGAATACAAGCTGTTCACGAACCGTCTCGCCAGGAGACTTGACGAGTTCCAGCCACCAGAACAAGCCGGATTTCGAAAAGGCTTTATTTAGTTCCGTAGACCACATACATACTGTTTGACAAATTTTACTGAAGACCGAGGAGTACAACCAGCCGCTGTGTATGGCATTTGTGGACTACGAGAAAGCCACTTTTTTTTCGACTCCATCGAAATATGAGCAGTTTTCGCCTCTCTGCAACGTTGTCGAATTGACTGCCGCTATATCAAGGTGTGATGCGCAGCATGATGACTGTCTTTCTGGACAGTTATCATGCTGCGCATCACAGGATGAGAAAACCAGCCCCATCCAATTGCTCACAAGACAAGACAGGGGGATACGATATCCCCGAAACTGTTTACCAATGTTTTCCAAGTCTCAACATTTGATTGAGCATCAACTTTTCAAACACCTTACTGAGAACTGGTAGAATTGACACAGGCCTATAATTGTTGGGTTCTTTACTATCACCGGATTTGAACAATGGAACTACTTTACTGTGTTTCATGAGATCCGGAAAGACTCCTTAGTCTACACTGGTGTTAAATATGAAAGCTAAATAGGGCGCAATGGTTTCGATAATAGTTCTACAGACCTTTACAGACATTCCCCAGAGATCTTCTGTTGATTTAATTTTAAGATCTTTAAAAGCTTTTATAACAGCCTGTGGGTTTGTATGCTGAAACCTAAACTCCAAAGGGCATGCCTTCACATTATGTCTAAGTAAGGCAGCAGAAAGCGCGGGTGAGGAATTTATAGCTTCAGTAGTTTTAATGGGAATATTAGCAAAAAAGTTTTCGAATTCCTGAGCTATTTCTACATCTGAGTTGATAGGGCCATGTGCAGTCTCTAAATTAAATTCAATATTTCGCTGTTTTTTCCTACCTGTTTCATTATTTATTATTTGCCAGGTAGTTTTTATTTTATCATCAGCTGATTTTATTTTACTGCTAATATAAAGCGCTTTGGCTATTTTGCACACACTTTTAAAAGTTTTTGAATATTTTGCAACATACTTATGAAAGTTTGTATTATTCATATGTTGCTTTAGGCCATAAAGTTCAAATAGCTTTGCCCTGCTTTTACGAATACCTGGAGTCGCCCAATCACTAAATAAGAATTTTGTGTAAATACTTTTAGTCTTTAGTGGAAAAGTGTCATTAAATTGCGTGTTTAATAGTGAAAAGAACTCGGCGTAGAACTAATTTGGGTCACTTATATTATTAAAACTCTGAACACATAATTTACTGGCCAATGAATTATTTAATTTCTCTAAATTTTTACATGTAATTGACCTAAACCTTATTTGAATTTTTTGTAAAGGTATGTAGGCGCAAAATGTTATTGTTTGTCCACTGTGATCTGATGGCAACTTGTTTACAATTTGTTTGTGTAAGTAATCACAATTACAATAAATATTATCTATACAGGTAGGTAGCAGAGGAAGCTGTCACTCGGGTTGGTTCAATAAAAACATTTGACAAATCAAATGACTTAAAAAGGCTTAATAATCTGACAGTATTCGAGTTATTTTCTAATAAGTTAATATTAAAATCTCCACATATGATTATTGACTTACTACTAGTACTAAGTTTCTTTAATACATCTTCCATTATAGAATCAAACATGGATAGATTCTGGTAACTTGGAGGTCTGTATACACATACTATAACATGCTTATCAAGCTCAACACAGGACAATTCAATGTTGTGTTCAACAGATAGTTCGATGATGTCTTTTCTTCCTTTCGATTTAATAGAATTTTTAATTAATATTAATGATCCACCATGTATCATACGTTTTCGGCTGAAATGGCTAACTACACAATAATTTTCATAATTAATTGACATCACTTGATGATCTTTTAACCAATGCTCTGTTAAACAAACAACATCAAACTTGGTATTTTCCAAAAACAATTATATTTCCAGTAATTTGGAAGAGCAACCTTGGATATTTTGATTAAATAATTTAATAGTATGTTGCACTCCCTTAGATTTATATTGAGTTATATTGCCAGAAGATACCTTTTTATCTACCTAAATGGTGTAACCATAAATAAAACATTGAGAACATAATAAGCAAAACAAAGTAAAACTGTGCGTGTCAGAATACGACCACCTGGTCGCTTTCTAACGTATTGTTAAAATATGCATTTCAGTAGCCGACCACTGGGTTTTAGTTTATATAAGGTAAAAATTGACTTAAATGTAATTAAAACAATTGAAGTGACTACATAATTGAAGTACCCACACTTCTAATTTGAGTAAAAAACTTAAAATAAGTAACAAAACTTACCTTTGAACGCCGCGCGCCTTGCTATTTTTTGGTCTAGCGGAGCACTTCCACACACCACTGAGTCAACGCGTGTATTGATAGATAGATAGATAGATAAAACATTTATTCAGTGCATACAAAAGACACACAAAAGCACAATTAAAAGATAAAAAATTACATGAATATACATAAAAACATGATGCCAATATACAAAAAATAAAAACATAAGTAATTCAAGAAATGAAGTGACATCACTACATACTTTATTTAAATTTAAAAAAAAAAAGGAAAAACAAGGTGCGGTGTACGTCTAAAGGTTGCACCAAATGGGAGTCCAGCTCAGCATGTGTCAGGCAAATATACCTGACGCTGATATTCTGCTGGATCCCTGCAGTGACATACGGACATCGAGCAGACGAGGTAAATTGGTGTTGTGACAAAGTGTTATGCGTGTGAAAAAAGTAAGTATACCCGCAACTTAGTAAAGTCAACGCAGTAAAGTTTTGCCTTTGGAAACGTTCTTGTTCATTAATGTGTTGATATTGTTGATTACTTTATCATATGTATAATGTTGAAATAAATAATGTTAATATAATTATAGTAGCGTGGGTGCAAATAAATAAACGATTCAATGGCTAATTTAAAATAATAATGGTTACTCATAGTAAATAAATATAGGTAAATAGCATGTGTATTAGAACTATTATATGTAGAACAAAAGATCCTCAGCTATTCAATTACTAAATACCCCCTTGTTCACAGGTTTTTGATCACCATATTGAGCGTCCTTTTTCTTTGCTTTGGGTCAAGCGGTTTGTATAAAATTTAGTAAATTCTTATTACGTAACTATTCAAATAATATTTAAGGCATACTATTTATTTTTATTTCCTAAAGAAAGGTCGAAAGGAAAAATCTTTAATTAAAGAAACCTAGTCAGACAAGTGGTCGGTTACCAGAAGTGGTCGGGAAACCGGCGCAATGACCCTACCATTAGATATGTGGAAGAATACATTTATGTACATTTACACCTGGGACTGCTGATGGCACCAAACGACACCGTAAATAAAGAAATTAAGAGAAGAATAGAAAACTGGAAGAGATGCTGGAGCTAGAGAGAGGTGATGAAAGACAAAAACCATCATAATATGTCCAAAAAAAAGTTATTAAAAACACAAAAAAAACCCGACTGCAAAAACACATAACTGAAAAGGCAAAAACACATAAATGAAGGGTTCCTTAATTGGGATGAATTTATCCCAAGAACAAACATAAAATTGTAGGTAGTTGAAAAACATGTTCTCCCGGAAATACGGAATGTATTTGGGCACATGTTTTTCAAACTGCTAATTTAAGTTGGTCGATTATTACTCGTTAACGACTACGCTGTAATTTTTTCACAAATCCAAGTACAACCATTTAGCTGGCGGGGGGGGTGACGTGACGAGTCATTCCCGCTCGTCCACACCCCGTCGTCCACACCCCGTCATCTCACGTCTAGTCTAAGAGTTAATAAAGAAAATATGATGAAAGTATTTCCATACATAATAAACATACTTTTAAAATATTATGTACTTAGCTTTATTACTTTAGTAAGGCAAATACTTTAAAAGTACATACCTATTAAATCTAAAGCTTTTTTTCGTATTTTATACTAAATGTATAGCATAAGAATGTTTCACATTTTTATTTTACACATTGGGTATTGTATCAATATCAGTTTAAATGCAACTAATATGTAAAAAGTTTTAAAGTTACATCAATGGTAATATTGCTTTTTTTGTGTCTTCTTTTCAAGAGATTTATGTGATCGAAAATATAGTCATAGTCCGTATTGTGAATTATCCTTTAGTCTTTATTTAATCAAAATTGGCCCACTTTGTCAAAAATTATTACAATTTAAAGTCATAAACTAACCTTTCTAACATAAAAGTCAATTCAGTCATTTATTTGCTTTAAATGCGGTAATACAAAGGTGTTATTTAATATGTATTCTTGTGCGATGACATATTTCGCCATATTTTGCCATGCAAATATAAATAGTAAGGCTTATTTTTAATAAGCAATTATCTATACCTAAAGTTGAAAATATTGACTAAACATGAAACTACTTAAATCAATCTTCAATTTACACACCACAAATAAAAAAGAACAGAAAAAAATTGTATCTATAATCACAGATTCAATAGGTAAGGAAATTATTACCTACTTACATATATCGTCACTTTAAAACCCACGCTCATTCAAAAGCGAGTGAGAATGACCGATAAGATAGATATACTCGTATGTATTAAATGGCGGCATTAGAGTAAGTATTACAAATGAATAGTGATAATAATAGTAAAATTAATAATTCGTATTTTAAGTAAGGCATTTAAATTCAAATAAACGTGTTTTTTTTTTACCGGGCACGTGTGAGTAGGACTTGCGCCCTGAGGGTTTTGTCTCTAAACTGTGCTTACTCGGCTGCCCGAATTACCAACTCTGGATTGAACTACAAACTTAACTATTCAATTGAAAAAGACCTTTGAATAGATGATTAAATACTATGAATTTTTGATCCCAGATTGACGATTGCAGTTCATAAATCATATACGAGTATATAACTATAAATTACCAATTTTAAGATTTTCCTCTTTACTTGACCTTGCTTCTCGCCAAATTTCATGCTGCTGGGCCAGCGGGAAGTACCAATTAGACTGCTTTATTTGCGAGTGTCAAAATATGCGGCATAAATGGCCGTATCTTTTTATTGCGTTGGCTTGGAAGTTTGATTTTCGTTACCGCTCCAAGAGACCGTAGATCTAAGTTTTTGATATCGATTTCAACTTGATGCCTCCACTCATTCCTGAGAAAAAAAAGAGTCTTGACTTGACAGAGAACGAAGTCATCCTTTAAGGGTTTCAATTTTTCATTTTGAAATACGGAACCCTAAAACTGATTTATTATCTGCTTTTTACCTTTTCGTGACGTAACGGATGGACGGATTTAGATGAAAGGCATACGGATAGGCCATGACCTGGGTTGGGACATAGGATACTCTGAATCCCGGTAGCAAGTTCTTGTGCGATATTTTCCGACTTCCACGCGGGCGAAGCCGCGGGTAAACGCTAGTTATTGTATAATTAGTGTGATAAAACGTATCTGCACATGAGAGAACAAACACTATTTTCTGTTCTATATAAGCTTTAAAATATTCACGTTCTCACATTGTAGTACCTGCTGCAAGAGCAGACGCATGTTGTGTACTTACAATAATGTATTCTAAAACTTTTTTGGTCTTTCTTGTAGTGTCCTTTTTACCGGATTTCTCACGTGAGTATTGTCGTTGACGTTTTTAATTAATCATTAAAGCCATCGGTCAAGTTTAAGATTATTAAAATAGCCCGGGGAAGTTACGCAGGATTTTAGGCTAACTTTGCATTAATTTAAAACAGCGATTTTTTTCATTTAACATGTAGGATATGGTCAAAGGAGTATGTTAAACTGTAAACCGCGAAAAGTTCACCCCCGCGTGTACGTTTTTTTTTAAGAAAACATCTAATTTCAATTTTACGTGGTAGGAATAAATATTTACAGATATGTTTGTATGGAGTGTTTGTCGAAGAGATTAGGTATCACAAGCAGGTCAAAAAAATTAACATTTTCGTCCACGGACATTTCCATAAATATAGAATTATGTTTTTTTTTTTGTACTTCAACCAAAAATATTAACAGCAGTTTTTTGCATTAAATTACTTAATTCAATATTTTAATACGCTATTTAACAAAATTAAACATATTGCACCAGCGCAAGATATAAATAAAAGTTTTTTTTGCTATAACGGTTCAGGCAAAAATGTAACAGAGTTAAATTTAGTTTAACTTTTACTATCCGACAAGAAAATTAAACAAATTAAAGCATTTTTTTTTATGGACAGGTATTTAACATTTTGCTTTAATGTGTTTAATTTTCTTGTAATTAGGTCGGATAGAGCCTATAAATAAAAATTAAACTAAATCTAACTCTGTTACAAATTTGCCTGAACCGTTATTGCAAAAAAACTTTTATTAATATCTTGCGCTAGTACAATATGTTTAATTTTGTTGAATAGCGTATTAAAATATTTAATTAAGTAATTAATGCAAAAAAACTGCGGATAATATTTTAGCTTGAAGTACAATTTAAAAAAATCGTAATTTTATTTTTATTTAAATTTCCGTGGAGGTAAATGTTTAATTCTGAAATAATATATTAGTTTTACAAATTGTTCACATAATATAACCAAAATGTTCCTGTTAACTATTTTGCCTCAATTTTTATTCACAAACATGTTTTTTTGTTTTTTTTTACCTTGATGCGGTCCTGGAAAATATTTTTTTTTTTATATTATTTGAAGAGCTAAGTTCAAAAACACGATTCAGGAAAAAAATCGCTGTTAGGATTTAGTGCAGGGTTCAAACCTAATTTCCCCGGCCTAAAATGTCAGTTTCGTTCGGTAATGGGACATTATGACAACATATGCCAAGAACTAATTCCAAATTATGGTAATGGTAATTATAGCTGATTAAAGTGACCGTCTTAACATCAGCTGATTGTCTCTCATTCTGGAATTAGCATCCTTATTCGACTTTGCTTTACGGCTATTTATGTTTTTTTTAGGTGGACAAAGGGATGAAAAGCTTTTCCGGAATGACTACACTTATTTGGACACAGTAAAAGGTTTCTATAAGTTCCAATCGAAGCCACGGAATTGGACTGATGCCAAGCATGTGTGTGCTCTGGAAGGAGCCAGTTTGTTTTACCCAGAAAACGACAATGAAGCACAAGCCCTGATAACGTTTTGGAACGAAACCGAGTCTCATACCATTTCGGTGTTTGTGGGGTTGTCTTATTCAATTATTAATGAAGTATTTGAGACCATTGATGGTAAGTTTGTTAAGGGCACATTCTGAAAGTGGCGGCAACGTCGCAAATAAATGTCAAATATTTCGCTGTTTTGATTAGTTTGTCAATATTACTGAATTAAATATATTTTAATGCATTACATGCATTAAAATAATGGTGATAAATTGTAATAGATTTTAGTTTTAAAAAAATATTTGGAAAGGTTCCAAAAGGCTATTTTACGCACTGAGTGCGGATTTCACCAATGAAATTGAACGCGTTCAGCACATCTAAACGCGTTCAAGAGCTCAGTGTACAGTATTCCATTACAATTTTGAAACTGACAGCTCTTGAACGCGTTTTAGAAATGCTGATCGCGTTCAGTTTCATTGATGAAATCAGTCCTTAAACTATTACAACATCTAATTCAGCGTAATTATAGCTACCTATTAATAATCAATTTATTTTCGTTTTATGTTCTTCATTCGTTCGAATTTGTGAAGGCTTTATTCACGTCCATTGTTGGATTCGAACCAATCTTAACTTTATTGATCTAAATTATTCATTTTATTTATTTTTTAGGTAAGACAGTCTCTGAGGTGTACAATAACTGGGGCCCAGGTCAGCCAGACCAAGAAACCTCCGATAATGTGTGTATGGTCCTGGGCAAACAAGGCTACTTGGATGATGTCAGATGTAACAATTCGTATTCCTTCATTTGCAAGAAGAGCCCCCTACCGGCCCTACCCCTAGTTCCCCTACCCCTAACTTTCCTACCTTTCCTGCCTCCCCCACCTTTCCTGCCTCCCCCACCTTTCCTACCTCCCCCACCATTCCTACCTCCCCCACCTTTCCTACCTCCCCCACCTTTCCTGCCTCCCCCACCTTTCCTGCCTCCCCCACCTTTCCTACCTCCACCACCTTTCCTACCTCCCCCACCTTTCCTGCCTCCCCCACCTTTCCTGCCTCCCCCACCTTTCCTGCCTCCCCCACCTTTCCTGCCTCCCCCACCTTTCCTGCCTCCCCCACCTTTCCTGCCTCCCCCACCTCCCCTTGAAAACGGGTCTACCGGCCCTGCCGGCCCTATTGGCCCTGCCGGCCCTACTGGCCCTGCCGGCCCTACTGGCCCTGCCGGCCCTACTGGCCCTGCCAGCCCTACTGGCCCTGTCGGCCCTGTCGGCCCTACTGGCCCTGTCGGCCCTACTGGCCCTGCCGGCCCTACTGGCCCTGCCAGCCCTACTGGCCCTACTGGCCCTACCTGCCCTACCTGCCCTACCGGCTCTAACTGCTCTACCGACCCTAGTTGCCCTACCAGCCCTACCTGCCCTACCGGCCCTACCTGCCCTACCAGCCCTGACTGCCCTACCAGCCCTGACTGCCCGAATGAAGAACTTAAATTAGTTAAGGTAAAAGACTTACAATAGATACTTTAAAAGAGTGTCCGTGGAGTTTCTTGCCCGTTCTTCTCCATAGGAACCTACTACGCGTTGGAATGGGCAACTAGCTTCATCTTTCTGACTGACCGACTCCTTGACAATTCAAAAGTGCCTGTAATTGGTTTATGTGAAATAAATGCTTTGAGTTTTAAATGACATAAATATAATTTAATTTTAATGTTAACCTTTAATTAAGTTAACTTATAAGAGTTTGTCTGGTAACAATAAAACGAGCATGTTAACACTACAAAAAAGGTTTGTTACTTTCACCCATTTTTACCGACTTCAAAAAAAGGAAGGATAAGTCAATTCGACATGTATGTATGGAACTGCAAAATATTCACATAATTATGATAATCTGTTAGGCCTTCCAAACAAATATACAAAATTTTATAGGTGTATGTATGTATATATGTTTGTTTGTCCATGCATATATCCGAAACTATTAATCGGATTGTGACCATTTTTTTAATGGCTTATATTTACTTCAACTTAGGGTACAGTGCAAGTTTCATCAAAATCGGTTCAGTCGTTTTCAAGATATGAACTAATAAACGTGTAAGTGCGACGGCCTGGCTTATTGATACGAGCTACGGATGTAGTGTCATAGGGAAACATTTTAAGACCTTGGTCAAATTCTAGCGCGTGTTAAAAAAAAAACCAGCCAAGTATGTGTCGGACCGCGCAATGAAGGGTTCCGTAGTTGGTATAAATTCAGCCCAATAAAAAACTTAACTTAGTAGTTACGAAACGTTCTTCCATACATTGATATACGTCACGGTCAATTCTCCAACTGCAAATGTAAATTAGTAATCGCAAAAAAAATTGGTTGTTTCAAAGGTTTGTTGGGATCTAACTCATCTATAGCAAAGCCATCAAGCGTTTAACCCTACTCAAAGCAACATAAGCTTGACCCTTTGCAAATAACCTTTTGCCTAAATTTACGACTGCAGTTTCAAGTATTGTGCCCTGTAACTTACATACAGTTGCAGCCCAACTAAGTATCAGCGGTAAAGTGCGTCGTTCCACGTCACCTTAACTACGTTTAGCTTGAAACGTTACCGTGATTGGAGATGTTGGCACATAACTATTTGCATCTTTTGATTTCTCACTGATTGAAGCGTCATCGAATAAAATTAGCACTGCATCAGGCAACTCTCCTTTTTCAAGTTAATCACGCCTTAGTGCAGGCCATCGCAATCCTTTTACAACACCCATGCTGCCATTGACCAAGCCGTCAGAAACCGAAACATTTCTTCTCAGCATCACTTTTGAAGTTTTGATCCCACTTCCGCTTGAAGTTGAGTTAAAAGTCCAACACATTTGTTTGGGTCGGTTGAAATTACGTTTTCTGGTGGCGTTTTGCCATAAGTACCTGCTTCTCTTGACTCGTCTGTAGCCTTACTTACACTTCTTTAGACCCGTTTTTTTACATTGGGCAAGCATATTTTAAACATATATAGACCCGTTTTTTACATTGGGCAAGGATATTCAAAACAAACTATACTAGATTTTTTTAAATAGAAAAATCGATAAAAAAATATATATAAACTACTTATTACAAACATATTATTATACTCCAGTTTTTAATTCAAACAAAAAATTACGAAATAAAAAAGTAATTTAAAAAAATTAAACCGACTTCGAAAGAAATTAACTCAAAATTATGAAATAATATTTTTATATCTACACGAAATTAACTAACAAAAGTAGGTACGAAACAAATTAGGCGCCTACAATTTTTTGAGGTCGGTGCCAGCACTTAAGAAAAGCACCTATCTATAAAAGGATAAACTCACTGACTGACGTATATCGACGCAAGGTGAAACAAAGAACGTGAAATTTTGCACTTTTATAATGTTGGGGAACAGAAGGGGAAAATTCCACCTTTAGGGGGCAAAAAGGGCGGGATTTCGTTTGTATGAAAAATCTTATTCCTTGAGTTAATGAACTTGAAACTTGGCACAAAAAGGACTAGGCATGCATGAATTCAAGATAGTATTTCCATCATTAAGAGCGTTTATTCTGAAGGTGGGCAACGTCGCAAATAGATGTCAAATATTTCACTGTTTTAATTGTATTAATGTGGAAATAAAAAATGTGGCTAACTAGCGAACTAGAATATTGATTATGAAATGCAATAATTCGTATCGTAACACCAATTATTAATATTCTAGTTCGCTAGTTAGCCACATTTCTTATTTCTATTCAGTATTATTGCTCTATGAATCAAAACAGGTAAATATTTAACAGTTATTTGCGACGTTGCCAACTTTTAGGATCAACCCTCTTAACCGTTGTGCACAATTTCTGAGCAGTATCCTGACAAAAAGTAGTAGGTATGCATGAATTCACGATAGTATTCAATCATTATGATATGCTACTAAAAGGATTTGGATGAAGCAGTTTATAACCTGGATTAAGACAGGATACTCGTACATTTTATCCCCGTAGTACGTTTCCATGGGATAATTTTCGACTTCCACGCGAGTTAAAAGCTAGTATAATAATAATGTGATACAAGTACGACTATTATACAAAGAATTGGCTGTTATGTAAAATGTCTTTTAACTCCGTTTTGTATAAATCATTTCTATTTTGATTAACTTTTATATTCGATGGCTGTGCTGGCACCGACCTCAAAAAAATCGTAGGCCCCTAATTTTTTGTTTCGTACCTACTTTTGATTTCATTTTGTTGGTTAATTTCGTGTAGATATAATAATATTATTTCATAATTTTGAATTTCTTTCGAAGTCGGTTTAATTTTTTTAAATTACTTTTTTTATTCTCATTCAAGAACATAAAGAAATTAAATACCTATGTGATCACAAAAAATGTAACGCCCCTGCTGCCGACTTTATCGTCTACAAATGACGTAGCACCGAGGACATCTTTAATGGTCTAAACGCACGATGCTGAACGAGTCGACTGCCCTTTCCAAGCCAGTTGATAAATAAAGCAGCCATAACATTGAAGATATATACATAAAATTGTATAGGTATATGTATTATTCGCTTTTGCCCGCCGCTTCGCCTGTGTTTATGTCGGAAAATATCTATGCGTTGGGTTATCATACCCTAAAGCCGAGGTCAAGGTAATTACTTTTTTACGCGTAATTTTGAATCTGTAATATCTTTTAAACTATTTATTTAAATGATATGATGTCCAGGCATATTTTAATCTAAATTAAATGCCCAATTTAAGTAAGATATTTTATTGGATAAGGACTAATATACGGTCAAAATAGCCTTGGTAATAACAATGAAATTTTTATCAAATTCTAAAAGTTAAAAATGGTTATTGTACGTCATCCTTAGAAGATAAGATATATCGCGAACTTTTTGTTATTTCTCACGGTGCCCGGGGCGTACGCCAGTAAAGCAGTTGGTATGTTTTTTTCCGAAATGTTCAACAATAATCGTCATATTTCAGCCAATTTACACAAAACCATAATGAATTACACACCAAAACCTTCCTAATGAATCACTCCGTCTATTGGTGAAAACTGTTTGAAAATCCGTTTGGTAGTTTTTGAGTTTATCGCGTTCAGACAGACAGACGCGGCAGGGGACAAATGAAAGTTACACCATATTTCAGGTTGCTGGTTTACTGGCCTGCGATACCAAAAAGTGCCGCGGTAGTGTCGTTCATTGTCAATGACACTACCGGTAGGCCTACAATAAAATTAATTCTATCGATGCTTGTTTTTAGGGTTCCGTAGTAATCAAGGAACCCTTATAGTTTCGCCATGTCAGTCTGTCTGTCTGTCCGCGGCTTAGCTTAGAGACTGTTGGTACTAGAAAGTTATAATTTGGCATGGGTGTACATATTAATCACGCCGACAAACAGGTAAAATAAAATCAACAAAATATTTTTTTTTTATGGTACCTATACGTAAAGTGGGGATGTTTTTTTTTTCTCGTCTATTCCATAGTATGTCATGTCGGGTTATTCCCGTTCGTCCACACCCCGTCGTCCACACTGCGGACGACTGGGAAAGATGCGTTCTGTTCGTTCACAGTGTAGACGAACAGAACGCAACATTCCCAGTCGTCCGCACCTCGTTTCATGTCTAGTTTAAGAGACACTGTAAAGAAATTTTAAATTAAATAATATTGGTGACCTCCATGAAGTAAAACAGTCCCGTGCTTTCTTTTTATATACACGAGCACAGTTTGGTCACTTGACCCACCAGCCGGTGCACTTAACCCCGACATGATACCGAATGCAAAAGCTCATCGTCACTTTATTGCCATATACCGTGGGCTTGTAATATGCAGCGAGCTGATTGGCTATTTCAAGGCCATGTATCTATTGTTCATTCCCGGAAGCGTCGTCAAAACTGATAAGCAAAGACTATCTTTTGTTGGAGGATCGACAGGGTGCAGTTATAATAGTTGAGTATATCCAGGCGATTGTAACTTTAAAACTTTTTACATATTAATTGCATTTAAACTGATATTGATACAATACCCAATGTGTAAAATAAAAATGTGAAACATTCTTATGCTATACATTTAGTATAAAATACGAAAAAAAGCTTTAGATTTAATAGGTATGTACTTTTAAAGTATTTGCCTTACTAAAGTAATAAAGCTAAGTACATAATATTTTAAAAGTATGTTTATTATGTATGGAAATACTATCATCATATTTTCTTTATTAACTCTTAGACTAGACGTGAGATGACGGGGTGTGGACGACGGGGTGTGGACGAGCGGGAATGACTCGTCATGTCACCCCCTCCGCCAGCTAAATGGTTGTACTTGGATTTGTGAAAAAATTACAGCGTAGTCGTTAACGAGTAATAATCGACCAACTTAAATTAGCAGTTTGAAAAACATGTGCCCAAATACATTCCGTATTCCCGGGAGAACATGTTTTTCAACTACCTACAATTTTATGTTTGTTCTTGGGATAAATTCATCCCAATTAAGGAACCCTTCATGGTGCCTTTTCAGGTATGTGTTTTTGCAGTCGGGTTTTTTTTGTGTTTTTAATAACTTTTTTTTGGACATATTATGATGGTTTATGTCTTTCATCACCTCTCTCTAGCTCCAGCATCTCTTCCAGTTTTCTATTCTTCTCTTAATTTCTTTATTTACGGTGTCGTTTGGTGCCATCAGCAGTCCCAGGTGTAAATGTACATAAATGTATTCTTCCACATATCTAATGGTAGGGTCATTGCGCCGGTTTCCCGACCACTTCTGGTAACCGACCACTTGTCTGACTAGGTTTCTTTAATTAAAGATTTTTCCTTTCGACCTTTCTTTGGGAAATAAAAATAAATAGTATGTGTAGAAGGTTGGAAGATAGTCAATGATACTGCTGCGTTTTAAGGTAAAAATAAATGTATTTAACGGACCAAAGGTTGTAAATATAAAGGAGCGAGGGAGCACACGCGATGACCGCTAATCGAGTACTGATTGCTCAGTGGATATTAATTAATTAAGTTATGTAAAAATGCTTAGTCGTCGGTAGTGTATGGTTTCACCGTACATGCTCCCGGGCAAAAAAGTTACACATCTTCTAGTCTAAAGCGACATGTTTTAGACATAGGTGACGTGGCTACGTCTCGTTTAGGGTTAGTGTCCTCACTAATTATATTCACTTCACTAGGCTGACGGTCAGCCGTACTCTGCTTTCGCGAGAACACTACACTATTCGCCACACTTTGTGATAGTAGTTCCACTGAAGAAACTGAACGGCACCTTCTCCATAAAAAGTATGACGCCAATAAAACGGCTACACCCAGCAAGCCGTAACAAATAATATACTGATGAATGTCATCTGTAGACAGAGAGTAATCTGGTAAGTTAGTATTGGCAGATTTCAGTTGTTCTATTCGTTCGCCCAGGTCCACTAATGTGCTGTTCAGTGGATCTTCGTATGCGGTGTAGTGAGATAATGATATATTAACCATATGGTTTAATTCTGCTATCTGGGGTATCGGAATATCAGACTTTGATTTAATTGTGTTTGCTGATACGGCATGAGAATACAAGGTAAAATCTTTACTTTTTATTACGCATTTCGGACCTAGATCAATAATTCCGACTCCAGTCACCTGTTTAAAGGAAACTTGATCTTGACATATAATCCTCACTGAGTAGGTATTGCAGCAAAAATACATGTACCTCGATGGATCATTTAGTTCGAGCCAGCAGTCTTGGCAAGGGGATTTAATTACAACGCATTGTTTTAATTTATTATCCAGCTTGCAGAATTTTTCATCGATGCTTAAGTGATTAATTGGTTTGTTAGCTTGGCATAAATATGACTGATCATTATGCAGGCATGATTGGAGCTCCATAAACGACATTGTGAAGAAAGCATCTTTCTTCAAACTAATAGCCACGAACTCCGCAACTGGTAGTACGCTAATCATATCATTTTGAACCTGCTGAGGAACTGGTATGATTTTATAAATCTTGTAGCTGTCTCTACTGGTCAATGGAAAAGTAATCTCAAATATGAAGTATTCTTCCATCATTCTCGCCTTTACCTTCAACATACTGTAAATATGTTTTAAGTCAGATTGTAGATTGTCCACGGGCAGGGTAGTATCCTTTGTTAGTTGTCCAGAAATGAACTGTAACTCACGCTGTAACTGATCTGGAGTTAACAGATGAGCGTTGAATTTCCCGTGGTAAATATCCGTGATGATATCTAACAGAGTATCCTGGATCCTTTTAAGGTTTTGAAGTAAGTTGATAGTTGTGACTGCCGACAGAGCAAAGTCTTGCGTTTTAGCTAAACCTTCAACTTCTTGTTCTTCTGCAAGGGCAGCATTATCCAACTGATTCAAGTGTTTGTTTATTGTTTTATGTTGTAACTGGATAGTTTGCTCGGTTCTTTTTAATACATTGTATTCAGCCTCAATGATAGAGGTCTGATTTCTTAACAAACTATTAAGATGCTGTTCGTTTTGTTTAACAAGCTGTATATCTTTTTTATACTGTTCGGCGAATCGTTCGTCTAATACTCCGAACAAGCTATTGGCCACGTAACCGATACCGTTAATGAGTCCGCGACGCTGTCTGGTGCGCACATCAAAGTGCTGACTAATCATAAGTTGATTATAGTGCTGTATTTCTTTGAAGTCGTGATTTAATTGAAGTGTTATCATATTACAGTGACTCTTATCGTTTAGGGATGCACAGAGTCTTTGTAAATATTCCAAGAATTTTGTGGCGGCAGTATTTCCTTCCCAATAAGGGCTCATATCATAATAAACAATCAGATTCCATTTGTCTCGAATAACTTGCATGTTGTCTACTGACTCAAAATACAGCGAATTATTGCTAGGCAACTTTGATATATTAAAAGCTGCTTGAGACGATGTTATCAATGAAATAAAAAAGATTAACGACATTGTTAATGATATGAAGTTAGTTTTGATTTTGCTGCTTCTAATCCGCACGTCAGGCTCTTTCGAGGTGACGTTGTTTGCTTGATTAACATTGTTATCTACCGTATTACTTGAAGCTGGCGGTATCGGCAAGATTGACAGTTTCACAATCGGCCTTTTAATTGTTCCGCTTTTTGTTTTTAGAGTTACTACCCGAACTAATCCATCTTGACCTGGATGAGTTTCTATTACTCTACCCACCATCCATTTTCCAGGTGGCAGATTGTCGTCCTGGATGGTCACTAAATCATCGATGGTAATATTTCGCTCAACGCTTCGCCATTTGCTTCGTACAGATAACTGAGTTAGGTACTCCGCTCTCCATTTCTTCCATATGTCGTTTACTATTTTAGCTGATAAATACCATCTAGTTCGAGCATCTGTTTCAGTTTCAATTATGGCAGTTCCGCTCCTTCCGGCCAAGAAGTGAGCCGGAGTCAGGACATTCAAGTCTTCGATATCTTCCGATAAGGCACATAAAGGCCTAGAGTTCAAAAAAGCCTCCACCTGTGCTAAGATAGTGCTAAATTCTTCGAAGGTTAGCTTTTGTTCTCCTATTACTCGCTTGAGGTGATGTTTTAAGCTTCTAATGGCTGGCTCCCATAGACCCCCTGCACTAGGCCAAGATGGGGCATTGAAGTGCCATTCTATATTTAAATCTGCTAGCTCAGCGAAAAAGTTATGATCATATACATTTTCGAAATCGTGATAGCTTTCCTGTAACATTCTATTAGCTCCCACAAAATTCGTCCCGTTATCGCTGTAAAGATGACGCGGCGCTCCTCTTCTGGCTGCCATTCGTCGTAATGCTGCTAAGAACCCAGAACTGGTTAAATCGGATACAAGCTCTAAATGGACAGCTTTGGTCGCTAGACAAATAAACAGCGCAATATATCCTTTAGTGGTCTTAATTCCACGTCCCTTGTTACTTTTAACATCTACATAACCTGTGTAATCCACTCCAGTGTGATAGAATGGTGGGGCCGGGTTGCTTCTGGCTACGGGTAACTCTCCCATCAGTTGATGCTGTATTTTGGGCTCATGCTTTGCACAGGTAACACAGTTTCTCACTTCCTTCCTTACAGCTTTATTTCCCGCAATAATCCAGTGTCTCTGTCTAAGGTTAAATAAAGTTAATCGCGGTCCACCATGAAAGGTGAGCTGGTGAGCTAGTTGAATTACTAGAGCAGTAAGCCGGCTGTTATGAGGCAATATCGCAGGATGCTTCATGTCCATACTCATGTTTGCTTTGCTTAACCTGCCTTTAACTCGTAGAATCCCCTCGTGATCAATAAAAAAGATTAATGACCATTTTCTTAGAGTAAATCCTCCTGATTTTAATAATCTGTTGAGATCATCAATAAGCTGCTTTCCTGTTTCGATGGAGTGTGATCCATGGACCAGATCATCCATATAAAATGACTCTTCTAGTATCTTCGCAGCTTCCGGAAAGTTTCTTCGTTCATCCGCGGCTAGACGTTTCAGAGACATCATTGCTAGA
Source organism: Agrochola lota (assembly GCA_947364205.1). NCBI lineage: Eukaryota > Metazoa > Arthropoda > Insecta > Lepidoptera > Noctuidae > Agrochola > Agrochola lota. Next base: position 8,228,644 of record OX376228.1, on the reverse strand, counting down.
AATGGTGCTGATTTAGTTCCGTATGTGACGGTGGTAAGATTATACGTTTGCAAAGGTTGATCTGATGCATACCTCCATACGATTTGCTGATATTGCTGATCTTCTTCGCTCATCAATATCTGCCTGTACATCTTCTCGATATCCGATGTATAAGCGAAACGATATTGACGCCACTTTAAAATTAGTTCTTGTAGGTCCTGTTGTAAATTTGGGCCTTTATTCATCAGGTCATTCACACTATATCCGCTTGACGTCCTTGCTGACGCGTTAAACACTACGCGTAGCTTCGTAGTTGCTGATTCTGCTCGTTGCACGGAATGGTGCGGTAAGTAACATGATAGCGCTTGTTTGTTATTTTTGCTGTTACTAGGTACCATATGTCCTAAGGCAATGTACTCACTAATAAATGCTTTATATTGTTCTGCTAAAATGGGTTGTTTGCTAAATTTTCGTTCCATATTATGGAACTGTGCTATGGCCATCTCTTTCGATGAACCTAGTTTTTCATTTATATCAGCTTTTAGTGGCAATCTTACTTCGTACCGCCCGTCTTCACGACGTTTTGTTGTAGATGAATAGAAGTCAACACATTCTTGATCTTCCAATGATAAGTTCGTATTTTCGCTTATATCTTCGATCTCCCAAAACTGCTGAATATCGTGAATATTATTCATGACGACGTTGCATTGAAGTGATGACATTTGGCCACCGCCGTATATAATCCAACCAAGCTGTGTTTCTTGTAACACTGGTTGCGATAAGCTTTCTCCTTTGATCAATCCTCCTAATAATATCAAGCCATTCACTTGAGCGCTTAGTAATAAGTCCACTGGACGGCTATGATTAAAATATGGATCAGCTAGTTTAAGATTTTCTATGTAGGACCACTTCGATGTGTCAAAGGATTTATACGGGATATCTTTTAGTAGGTTGCTCATGATAAGTACGTCGGTATTAAACGAAAAGTCATTATGTGTAGAGAAACAACATAATGTGACCACACCGTTGCAGTTGTTCTCGACTTCCCCTACTCCGAATATCAATCCGTTGAATTTTGATCTTTGTAATCCTAACTTCTTCGCTGCACTTTCTCTTATCAGAGAAACTTGTGATCCAGGGTCAATGAGAGCCCTCAAGACATGATAAGATCCATCAATCGCTGCGACTTTGATCAAGGCTGTAGCTAACAAAACTTCATTCGTTCCTGTTTCATTTTGTGACACATGCGCAGTCATTGCGACATTGTCTTGCGAATTTGGGTCAGCTGTTGTCGTTACAACGCTATTCGATTGCGATATATTTTTTGAGCAGGCGTCATGTAAAACGGAGTGGTGATTTCCGTCACATTTGCGACATCGCCTAACGGAAATGCATTGCTTGCCATTATGGTCGAATAAACAATTTTCGCATAATTTTAGTTTTGCGACTGTTTTTAATTTTGCTTCATTAGGCAACTGCAAAAAAATTTCGCAATTGAACATGGCATGTTGATGACCGCAAAATTGACATTTGCTGGTCGACACGTGTAAGGCTTTTAAATGCGGCTTGTTAAATTTATTGGCGTAGTTGTATCGTCTTGCTTTTTGATTTTCAGGAAGATCGTTATTTGTATGGTTGTTTGATTTCGGTGATGCTTGATCTAGCTTTCTGCGGGATGTTTCCAGGCTCGTAAATTTACTTTCTAAGTAGTCCAAAAAATCCTGCAAAACCGGTAGCTCTCTAGAATTTTTAAGGGAGTCTATGTAATCTCCGTAGGTTTCGCTATCAAGCTTCTGTGACAATAAATGCACGAGAAGTGGATCCCAGGTGCTTATATCAATCCCTAAGTTCCGTATGGCATGTAAGCTTTCTAGTGTTATGTCATGCAGTTTTTTAATATGACCTACTGTTTGCTGCTGCATAGTAGATAAACCTAGCATAGTATTTATAATTGATGAAAATATGAGCTTTTTATTGTTATACCGATGGTTTAAGATTTCCCAGCAGGTGTCATAGTTACTGGAACTTATGGGAAGATGCTGAATGAGTCTTTCCGCCTCACCCTTGACCTTTCCTTTCAAAAATTGCATTTTTTGCGCTTGCGACAAGGTAGGGTTGCTGTGAATAGCTTCGGTAAAGAGGTCCTTGAATGACGTCCAATGCTGATAATTTCCTGAAAATACAGGGATATCCATTTTCGGTGTGGAGTGCTCTCTATGTGATACACTCCAAAGCTTTTTGTTGATCATTTTCTTTAGATGGATATATGCTCGCTCATGCTGTGTATAAGCTGCCTCGTAATCATCATCCTCTCCACCTATCTCGCTATCAATCTCCCAATGAAGACAGTCAATTTGTGACCAGCGTGCTTGTAGAGTTCGTAGTGCGTCCTCCATTTCCCACTTTTCGGACATGGAGTCTAGGTCGATTAAACCCGCTGATCTCTTGAACGCTTTAAAATTTGCTGCTTGTTTACGTATCATATCATCAAATTTGCTAGTTGAGCCTCTTGACTCCATAGTACGTAAACTGCTGACTTTTCTTGTCTGCTCATAACCCGATGGCCCTGCTTCTTGTTCGGCTTCCTTTTGCTCCTCTTGTGTCGCTTGAGTACTCCTAACGGTTCTCATAGGCGTTAGCTTGCTTGATAATTGCTGGCGTTGTTCGCTGATTAGAGATTTGGCGGCTGTATAATGCTTGCTAACCTTTTCCTGCTCTGAGTTTATAAAGTACGAATGATCTTTGACCCCATATTCACAGATAGCTAAATGATTATTCTGATAATCTGACCAATACTTCTCTAACATCTCTAATCGCCTTTTGAAATAGTCATCAGATTTCCTATCTGCGCTATCCTTTTTTATATTTATCGGTATTTTCCGGATTGCTTCGCTAAGTTCAATTTGTTGATAGTAAAGATCCTCCATGTTGCTGCTAGTTAGTTTTTGAAGTTAAAAAGGAAAGATCTTACTTGAACAATAGTGGCGTTTGACTGCCCCTGGTTTGCTGTTGTCGCACTTCGATTGCTGATGCTCGGCTATAACTGGACACTGTCGTCCTGCTGCTGTAGACACCGAGTGCTGCTGCTGTAAATACCGATTCGCTGCTTGCTATTCCGGATGCTGATTGCTTCGTGCTTGAAGCGCTGATGTTCCGTTGCTCGGGATGCTCAGGAACGTTGCTCGTGTTCACTAGTATTGTAACTCCGCCTTGTGCTGCTATAGGGTTTTGCTACAAATACTTTGCTAAAGTTCTGCGTTTGCGAAACTATGTCCACAGTTCACGCGTATCACTGTTATCCAATATGCTGATTTCTGAACGAGATCACTCACTAGATTCTAAATACACGTAACTTCCCAAAGAAAAACGAATACTAAAACTCGCGAGGTCCCGCCCGATAGCTCGAAGGACCATGTAGAAGGTTGGAAGATAGTCAATGATACTGCTTCGTTTTAAGGTAAAATAAATGTATTTAACGGACCAAAGGTTGTAAATATAAAGGAGCGAGGGAGCACACGCGATGACCGCTAATCGAGTACTGATTGCTCAGTGGATATTAATTAATTAAGTTATGTAAAAATGCTTAGTCGTCGGTAGTGTATGGTTTCACCGTACAGTATGCCTTAAATATTATTTGAATAGTTACGTAATAAGAATTTACTAAATTTTATACAAACCGCTTGACCCAAAGCAAAGAAAAAGGACGCTCAATACACGCGTTGACTCAGTGGTGTGTGGAAGTGCTCCGCTAGACCAAAAAAATAGCAAGGCGCGCGGCGTTCGAAGGTAAGTTTTGTTAGGTACTTATTTTAAGTTTTTTACTCAAATTAGAAGTGTGGGTACATCAATTATGTAGTGATTTCAATTGTTTTAATTAAATTTAAGTCAATTTTTACCTTATATAAACTAAAACCCAGTGGTCGGCTACTGAAATGCATATTTTAACAATACGTTAGAAAGCGACCAGGTGGTCGTATTCTGACACGCACAGTTTTACTTTGTTTTGCTTATTATGTTCTCAATGTTTTATTTATGGTTACACAATTTATGATTTGGTGTTGTAAAAGCCTAAACATGCAATTCTTCAGTAAACGACCACATGTTTTCTAGATAAAACTTGTTTAATTCACCTACAAATATTGGTTCTAAATAGGTGGTCGCTAAGTGATGCAGTCCGAAAATTCCGATGGTAGTTTGCGACCACCAAGATTTAGTACTAAAAAAACGATGGCCGCAAACTAAAATATGTTGCTTAACTATGTTCAGTATTCGATCACATGTTATTTGATTTAGTATAAGTAAAATTCGTTTTTTTTTTCAAGATGATGCCCTCGTAAGCAAAAAACTAAAAAGAAGAAAAAGACTTGGACCATTGGTAAACAGTTTCGGGGATATCGTATCCCCCTGTCTTGTCTTGTGAGCAATTGGATGGGGCTGGTTTTCTCATCCTGGTTCTGGACAGTCATCATGCTGCGCATCACACTTTGATATAGCGGCAGTCAATTCGACAACGTTGCAGAGAGGCACGAACTGCCCATATTTCGATGGAGTCGAAAAAAAGTGGCTTTCTCGTAGTCCACAAATGCCATACACAGCGACTGGTTGTACTCCTCGGTCTTCAGTAAAATTTGTCGAACAGTATGTATGTGGTCTACGGAACTAAATAAAGTCTTTTCGAAATCCGTTTTGTTCTGGTGGCTGGAACTCGTCAAGTCTCCCGGCGAGACGGTTCGAGAACAGCTTGTATTCGTGGCTCAGAAGTGAGATGAGTCTATAGTTCTTCAGCAAGGTATAGTCACCTTTTTTGAAGAACAGAACCACCGCACCTCTGCTCCACGCCTCAAGCGTTGTACCCTCCTGGATAACGTAGTTAAAGAAACTTGCTAGTTCTATTATGACTAGAGCTCCGCCCGCTTGCCTGTTGCCAAGTGTGCGGATTCCCAATTAAGAAGCAGGAGCTTCTGGATACTGCCCAAAAATTGTCAAAGAATCCCTTCAAAGACGATCGTCTAGAACAAAATTGTGTGGAACAGGACAAAGTCGTTCACAATGGGCCTTATCAGAAGGCTAAAAGTCCCCCAAAGGTTAATGGAGAGGGTTATGCTTGGAGTTTCCCTACGTGATCGAATCAGAAATGAAGAGATCCGTAGGAGAACCAAGGTAACCGACATAGCCCGAAGAATTGCAAAATTTTGGTGATTTTTAGTCTAGTTTAGAGGCATTTGTGACAAGAGAATCGGCAGCAGTGGTCACTCTTTTACTGCAGTTAATTGTCTTGTGCTAAATAATAACCCGGTGAGAAATAATATGACTGCAAAGTTATAGGTCTAATGCATTTTAGACAAAATCTATAATTAAGGTAAGGATAGTAAATAGTAGCGCGGTAATAAAGCATTGCATTGCATTTCTAGTTAGTACCTATCTCATAATAGGTTCTTTACGTACTTTTTAACCGACTTCCAAAAGGAGGAGGTTATATGTTCGTCGCGTATGTATGTTTTTTTAATTTTTTTATGTACGTCTTTATATATGATTTCTCCGTCAATTGTGGAGCGAATTTGAAAATTATTTTTTTGTATGAAAGGTTATGCTCCCGAATTGGTCCCATATAAATTTTATTAACTTTGCTTGGATAGTTTTTGAGTAAGCTTCAATAATACGTATTTTTCCCACTTAGTATATGTGGATGATATGATGATAACTTCCTGTCACTCTTATTTACATAGCAGGTAGTGGTATTCGAATTTGTGTGGGGTACTGTAGCACAACAAAAAAGTGAAAAATAAAAACTTTGTATCTCTGGTATTGAATTTTCGTTATTTGCCACCGTCTTCCGAAATTAAAGTTATTTTTCACTTTGTAGTGTTTTTTTTGGAAGTCGGTTGTTTTGTTTTTGTAAAAAGTTTTTTTTCTTTACTAAGGACAAACGCAGCCACACATCTTACTGCATTTTAAATAAGTATTGTCCCTACTCAATTGAAATGGAGCGCTTAGAAAAAGTGCAGTATTCAATTTTACTGCATTTATAAGTAGTCATTTTTCATCATTTCAGCCAAAAGACTTCCACTGCTCTCCCCCACTTCGACTGATTCTGTGCTTCCCGCATCCAGCGGATTCCTGCGGCCTTCACAAGGTCATCGGTCCATCTTTTGGGAGGCCTTCCAACGCTTCGTCTTCCGGTACGCGGTCGCCACTCCAGAACCTTTCGGCCCCATCGGCCATCTGTTCTACGAGCAATGTGCCCTGCCCATTGCCTCTTAAGTTTGGTATTTCTTCAGGCTATGTCGGTTACCTTGGTTGTCCTACGGATCTCTTCATTTCTGATTCGATCACGTAGGGAAAGTCCAAGCATAGCCCTCTCCATTGCCCTTTGGGCGACTTTTAGCTTTCTGATAAGGCCCATTGTGAGCGACCACGTTTTTGTGCTATAAGTCATCACTGGCAACACGCACTGGTCAGACTTTCGTCTTGAGACACTGCGGTATGTGGGATGAGAAGATATTGCGTAGCTTCCCGAACGCTGCCCAGCCGAGTCGGATTCGACGATTGATCTCTTTCTCGAAGTTGGACCTACCTAGCTGGACAGTTTGTCCTAGGTAAACATACTCGTCCACAACTACGAGCATAGCGTCTCCGATCTTCATGAGAGTGGGTGTTACTTGGGCATTTGACATGACCTTTGTCTTGTCCATGTTCATTTTAATATATTACATTTACATACATTTTAATATAATAGGCTCAGAAGAGTGATAGGCCTATAGATCTTAAGCAGGGTATTGTCGCCCTTTTAAAAGAAGAGTACCACCACACCTCTGTTCCATGCCTGTGGCGTTTTACCCTCGAGTATGACGGAACCGAACAGCTTCTGGTGGGCCCCTTAAGAACGGGTTTTCCACCGTCCTTCAGGAGTTCGGCCGTAATTCCGTCATCACCCGGAGCCTTATTGTTTTTAAGCTGCTTCAGAGCCATCCTAATCTCGTACAAGTTGACGTCCGGGATGTCTTCGGTATCGTGTCGGGTCAATCTAATTCTTGGGTCGTTTGCCAGATTCATAACAGGGTTACTGGTTGACGTGTATAACTAGTCCATGGAAACTGTCGATCTCTCTCAACAGCTCACGTTTGGCGGATACGATTCTGCCATCATCGGTCTTCAGTTTCGCAAGCTGACTCTGCCCAATAGACGAGAGAGATAAGTAGTATCCTTAAATAATTCTCGAAACATAATTTACAAATCTTATCAGCAGCAAGTGTTTCTTACTGCGATTCTTACTTGTGCATTAAATTCAAATACTGGAAATGAAAACAAATACTGGAAGGCAAAGTGCAGTAATGTGTCTTACTGCAGTTGTTCTTAGTTATTTACTTCTAAGCAAGAAACATACTGCGTTTTTGCTTATTCAAAGTACCACTTCCCGAACAGCTATCAAAATAAACATCAAATCACTATAAAGAGCTCTTTATGAGGATTTCGAATCTCTATGTAACTCAATTTTCCGAAAATCCTACCTTATTGCGTTTCTAACGCGCACGGCAGTATACTGACTGGAATTCGATGTTTAGTTCGATTCACAGGCAAGGCAAAGTATAGCATGGGGTACGTGAGATTTGTACCTGTTTGATGGCAATAAGCTTGCTCCCTATTATTACAAGGGACTTCAAGCGCGGATCCACCGTTGTGGGCACGGTGAAAGAAAAGAAAAGAAATAAAATAAATTTATTTGACTCAGGTAAGACACAATATTCACACAAAAACAAAAAAATAGAAAAAATTAAGATACTTAAAATAATATTGTGTGCCTCACAGCTGCGCCAAATAGGCCCAGTTCAGCATAAATGCCAGACAACTAGTGTCTGACGCTGGTTTTCATAAAGATACTTAAAATAATATTGTGTGCCTCACAGCTGCGCCAAATAGGCCCAGTTCAGCATAAATGCCAGACAACTAGTGTCTGACGCTGGTTTTCATAAAGATACTTAAAATAATATTGTGTGCCTCACAGCTGCGCCAAATAGGCCCAGTTCAGCATAAATGCCAGACAACTAGTGTCTGACGGTGGTTTTCAACTGGAACTTCTGTTACGAGGACGGCTTACGGATGTAGATCAGTTTTATAGTGGGGACATGCAACCCTAATTGAGGTCGATAGGCTGATGTTCACACACATTCTGTGCAAGGATATAACCTTACCAAAGGAGACTGGGCAAAAGTGGTCTATGGACTTTATAGCAATCCGGTTTTGATATTTAATGTATCGATCGTGAGCGACTCTTAATCCAACGTGACCACAACCTTTTTTGAAGGCTGGATCCGCTCCTGAGGGGGTTCAACATAAGCTATGTAGTTTTACCTACCCTTTTGAATACAGTCATAGCTTTATAATGTGTTATGATATTGGATTGGAATTCTATCAGTCGCCCTAGGACGCTCTCAATTGACTTGGAAGAGTTCCAGACTCACAGAACCCGACCACTGACGAAACATGAAGTTTGCCGAGGGACATTAAGAAAATAGTTGTACTGTATTCAATTATATTTTTCATATTGATGTTGCCAATACCGTGTGAGAGATTTAAAATGATGGATAATCTTGGATATGAAATAAAAGACGAGATATATTTTTTATAATTTTATCTTGAGGTGTAAGTTTATTCGCATTTAACAATGTTTCATACAAATTTCCTCATTTTGTACACACCTTTCTTGGTTTTGTTTTTGTAGTTATTATATTTTATAAAAGTTGTTTCTCTAAATTTTAACATGTCGTCATGTCTGTTCCCTATATCTAATTCGCTTCACCACTGTTGTTAAATCATGTAACAAAAACAGAGGATTTACTAAGGCAAAGTATTAGGAGGAAAGTAAAATAGTTACTGCGGACTAATAGATTTAAGAAATAATAATTATACAAAATTATTGTGTTTCGATGAACACGGAATGGGCCCTTATCTCGTAATATCAGCCTTCCCACCGTTCGACGTGGCACTAAGGTGTAATATAGAGTTGGGCGTTAGTGCCGCAACGGTCGGCGGAGCCGCGCGCTGCAGCCGGACAGACCGGGTACGTATTACTAGACATTGCACACATCGCACTGGTATCAGTGGACTCCAAGCCAGTCCACAAGGCTGCCAGTTACACCTAATAAGAAAATTCGTTACTAAATAACAACTAAATCACTTTAAAATCAATTCAAAATGTACATTATTCATCTTATCCATGTAAACAAATCTAATCTGCTACAAAAAATTAGCAAATTTAAATACAAAGATCACCTAGTCCGTCTATTATAAAATTAATCACTTAAGTATTAGAAAAACACCATAGTGAGAGTGTATGTTGCGCTGCGAGCTGCAACTCACTTGTGATATCGTTTATTATGCCTTCTAGTGTACATTCAACGAATGAATAGCGAAACATATTGCGTTGACACATTAAAACTAAAAAATTGACTGTACATTTTATATTTAATATGTAAATATTTGTACATATTGCACTCTGAAGTAACAAAATTATTAAGAAACATCTTTCGAAACGAAGAACATATACGCAGAACAAAAATATCTCAGTAAATACATATTCAAAGTAAATAGCAATCACAATGTTCGTAGCTCGTACACTTATCTAAGTCCCTATGGCTTACAAAGCTTACAAAAGATAAATACAGAGGTCATTTACAAAAAATATACTTCTACCCAAATAATATAAAAATAACAACAGCCATCTGTACTTTCTTAGATGAATAAAATTAAACGTACATATGTCAAACATATGACAATAGAATCTAAAGGTACCTATGTACAAAGTTTAATGGACACATAGCAGACTTTATCAAATCCACCATATTTTATTTATTAGACTGGACGTGCCACGTTTGGTCACTACAATACTCAGTGCTTCCGAACAATATGAACAAAAATATAGATCAAGACATTAAAGGGCAACAGCTGAACTTTGACCTCCGCCGTGTCGCGAACCGTCGCCGGTCCAGTCTCCCCGCCCACCCGTCTATCGACTCAGCCTGGTGCTGCCTATGCATGTCGTATCGTATCTCTTCACAATTACATCTCGTCAAGCGATATAAACTTATTATCTTACTAATGTTCCATTATCAGCTAAAGACACAAATTATATTAGGGTATCTCATTACTTATTACTTTCTCATGTGAGATTATTACATACTTAATAAATCTATTACAATTTCGAAATTGAATAATATGTATCAAATACGATCGGCTGTGCACCGACAGAAGCCGAAATCTACGAAGCTATTTATGAAACTACGCGTCGAATGATGTATAACAATTACTTATCGAATGGCAGTTATATTTGTCACAAACTTGAGATGCGAGCGGCAGGTCGCAGGCGCGCGCGCTGTGGCCGCGCACGCGCACGCATCTCAGTTATAAGGCAACGTATCGTAGCGTTAGATTTTAATGAATAATGTTCACTCCTATCACCTACGGTTCACAACTGAAACATTTATCAATAGAAAGACCCGCTATGTCACGCATACAAAACCGCACCATGCAGTAATTTACACGTTTATAATGGCAGTGTGTTTGTAATCAATACGCTTTATTTCAGCAGAGACATTTAAAGACACTCCAGTGACGTTTGTGCTTCGTTTGCTATTTTAGAAACGCCTAATGCTACAATAAAATTATACAATGTTAATCGAAAAGATCATTTTTAAGCGGCCTAGCGCGCGGTCCGCGGTGCAAGCCCGATCGTCTCACGCTGATTTTATACGTATATTAAGAAATGCATTTCCAAAACTCCAAACACATGTATTATGTAAATATACAACACACTTAATGGCATGTAAAGAAGACACATTCAACACGCACCAAACAGACACTTAGGTTACTTATTTATCGATTAAATGTAATGGATGACGTGTCGCGAGCTGTGACGTGGAGATGAACGTGACACACGATGCCGGTGTTCTACTCATGAACAAACATTGCGACAGACAGAAGGCTTCGAGACGGACACAGCACAAGGGAGCCTACCACCTCTAAAGCAGTATTATTTTAATATTACTTCAGTGGGGGAAATAGATGGAGTTATACGTCCTGTAGAGCATCATCTCTTTCACACACTAAGTAATATTAAGAGCATTTATCCTAAAATTTGACAACGTCGCAAATAGCTGTCAAATATTTACCTGTCTTGATTAATTTGGCAATATTACTGTATGTAAATATGAAATGTGGCTGAACTGTGACTGAACCAAAATATTGACTACGAAATGCAATAATTAATATCGTAACAATATCTAGTTTCAGACGTAATAAAAGTATTTGGAAACTTTCCAAATGCCTTTTTTACACCTAAAACCGGTACAACATCAAATTCGATGTTATAATTGCAATTCATTATTAATATTCTACATAGTTCGCTAGATAGCCACGGTTCTTATTAATATTATAATAATACAGTAATATTGCCAAATTAATCAAAACAGTGATATATTTGACATCTATTTGTGACGTTGCCCACTTTCAGAATAAGCGCTCTTAAAATAATACTGTGTTAGGCCGTATATATATATATGTATATGGCCTAAAGCAGTATTATTTTATTTTATTTTCCATATATATATATGGGCATATGTTTTATGGTAGGCCGCCTTTATTAACTATGAAGGGAACGCGCCGTCGGAGTGAGCGAATGAACAAACGACGCCCAGAACGGAAAACACGCTTAACGTATTTTTTAACAACGCTTACCGGTAATTGAGATCGATTAATTTTATGTTCTATATACTATGATTTTCCTCTCATCAACAATGAAGGTACACGATACAGGTAACGCGAAATAAGGCATTTCGTTTTTGAGTCATCATTACCCATTACGGGCAGTATCTTTTATGTGTCGAATAAGTAGTAATTTTATTGTATTTAATAATGTGTTCATATTGCTATAACGAGTTTCTTACTGTATGTACTGACTTACTGACGGCAGACAGGTTCGGTTCTTGTTGCGTGCATGTCATCTATCAAAATGTTTACACTTTAGTGTCTACACCAATATTGTTCCCATAGAGTAAGCTCGGCCAAATCGATACTACTTCGCTATTACTTTTATATTGAAGCCATAGAATAGAGGTAATTCAGCTGCCATTTTGTACTTTTTATAATATACATAGAATTAAAGGAATGTTGTATCTAAACAATAAAATAAATACTTACAAAGATTAATGTTTTAATTTTTAGGCTCTACCGTTTATGCCATACCTACGTTACAGCTGCCTTAGGACATGCACGCAATGTCATGTCAACACATAAGTAGAACGATACTATATACACAATGTCAGAACCAGGGGGCCTAGCACCACCTCTAAAGCAGTATTGGTCTAGTGTGGGAAAGAGATGAAGCTCTACAGGATGTATAGCTCCATCTCTTTCCCCCAATGAAGTAAGTGGTGGTAGGCCCCCAGAACAAATAACTGGGATTGAGCCAAACCTGTCTCCGTTTACCTAAGCGTAATGTGACACATGTAGTCTATTCCACGTAAGTCTAGTTATTTTATTGTATGATTATGAACGTAACCTTAAATTGCACTGACATTTCAATTATTACTGGCTTCAGTATCTAAGCTTTAAGTGTTAACAGTACGGTGTATTCGTTCAGATACTAAAGTTGTGAGATATTATCCGTATGGTGAATGTACATCGTTTATTATTGCGCGCCGAGTGTCCATGTCAGTTAAACACTTACTAAACAGAGAGGCTTGCACGTGTGAAAGCTATCGATGACATACAGTTTGTATTGTATTAAGACGCACTTATATCAGCCTACGGTAGATAATCAACATTTTATAAATGTAATCACAGCAATAAATTATAATTACTCATTTAGTCGAGGGACGCGGGCACAGGACGATGGAACATGAATCGGAACTAAATAGACAGGACACGATAACACGCCTCACATAAACTATATATAAACAAACATGTCGTAGATCACCACGAGGACGTGGACACAGCGGACGACTCCTCACAATATCATATAGTCAAAAGGTTAATCAACAATTTTTTGTTAATTTTGGTATATAAACATAACTATCAACTTTTCATCCAATAGAAACATCTCTTCATATATTACTTTGTTTCTTATAACTCTCGTAACGTACTAACGTACGTATGTGTAATTTAGGAGGTGTACTTATCGAACGGAGTCTTATCATACAGTCGTATCCGAGTGACCAACTCAGTATCCAGTCGTAAACGAAATAAATTCGGAGCCGCGGCGGCCGTCGGTCGAGCTCGACCGGCGACGGCGCGGGCCCGTAACGATCAACACTAATATATATTCTCCAAACGTTCAACAACACATATATTCACTAATCTCTCGCACACATCGTCGTCGGTCACCGAATACGTACGAAATCGGGTAGGGGTGTACCCTCTTAAGTGTTAAAATTCGTCCTTATAAATAGGTTGATCACGTCCGACGTCAGTGTCCGTGCACTTCACTAAAACTAGCCAGTCTATGAGCGTTCTCTCCTGAGGGCCGGCGGAGCTGGAGGCCGGGCGGGCCGCTCCACGCGCGCGGCCGGCGGGTCGAGCGGGCGGGTCGAGCGGGCGGGTCGGGCGGGTCGGGCGGGTCGGGCGGGTCGCTACACGCGCGCGGCCGGCGGGCGGCGCGCGCGCTAGAGCGCCGCGTCGGCGGGCGGCGGCGCGGGCGCCGTGGCCACGTCCGTCACGTCCCAGATCTCCTCGAGGAACGGCGGCAGCTTCCTGTTCTTCAGCTTCAGCGAGATGCACATGTTGGAGTTCTGCATGCCGAGCGTCCGCAGCTCCGTCAGTATCCCCAGGATCTTGCCGAAGACCACGGCGCAGCGCGGCGACGCACTGTTCTGGTTCAGGATGTACACCCGCATCGTGTTCAGGTAATATCGCTGGATCTCCTCCACCAATAAGGGTTGCTCGAGCCCGGGCCGGTCTGGAATCAAACGAGTTAATGTTATTCTCTGAAGTTACTACACAAAGGTACGCCTCAAATGGATCTCTATGAACAGTTGGAGGTTGACATAATATTAGGACATCATTCTGCTGTCCATTTCTCAAATAATGCCTAAACTGCGTTCAACAGCTGTCAGTGTCAATATTCCTTAAGAATGATGACAGTGACAGCTCTTGAATGCGGTTTAGATGTGCTGATCGCGTTCAGTTTCATTGATGAAATTGGCGCTTAGTCACCTTCTACACTCATGGTTTGACTTTTCATATGTAAAAGGCTTTACTACAGATAGTATTACTCTGGGGCCACTATGAAGCAGCTCACCTGAGAAAATGACGATGGCCGTAAGCAGCGCGTAGTGCACATTATCCATCATCATGGAGTACATGCACCGACAGAAGTGCAAGAGGTCCTCGATGACGTAGGCCATGCCCGCCTTGCGGTAGTTGTCGCGAGTGTACGCCTGGTTGTTGGCGAATAGCACGCTGTCAGTCGCCGCGTCGTACCGCCGAGCCACTCGGAGCATCATCACCTCACTTGAGCACGCCTGCAAGTTATACAACAGTTGCGTTAGTGGGGAAGAATGAGAAAAAGGGTAAGAATGAGTAAATCTGTCATTTGGGAGGGTATGTCTTTTGAAGTATGTGTATAGTCAGTCGTACCATAGTTTTGATTGCGTGGTTAGTAGATCTTGATTCTAGGTAAATATTTTTATTCTAGCAAGATAAGATCACTACATATTATAAACCACAGTTTGAACGCGATAAACTCAAAAATTACCGAACGGATTTTCATACGATTTTTATCAATGAACGGAGTGATTCATGAGGAAGGTTTAGGTGTATAATTCATTAAAGGTTTTGTATAAATTGGCTGAAATATGGCGATGATTGTTGAAGATATCGGAAAAAATCATGCCGACTGGGAGCTTTACTGGCGTGCGCGATAACATCCGACCTCCACGCGGGCGAAGCCGCGGGCAAAAGCTAGTAGTACATAAATGGCAAGTTTGTTACCTTTAGTAACGTGATCTGATCCGATTGTGAGATCTTGGCGAAGCCTGGTAGGCCTTTCGCGAATTCTACGATGAGCTGAACTGTTAGGATCGTCATCTCAGTGATCTGCCGGAACGGCATATCCGACTCCTCTTCATCTTCGTCCGACTGCCAGGTCTGAAAGTGATAGATATCATTAACGATATAATACAGATTAAAATAAGAATGTTACTGAGGCTGTGTCAACAAAACTTAAGTCATCAACGTCTTTGAAACTTATTTAAAAATAATTTTGTACTATGTTAGTTAGTACTAGTTTAAAAATGACGTTGTTGTTACTCATAGCTCATACATAGCTATGGTTATTTAATTGCCAATTTGAACAGTAAAATTCTCATTTTATTATAATTTTGAAAAGGTGATATTTATAATAATCGATTGTACAGCTAAAAGCTGCTCTCGTTTATTTTCGTATTTTTCGAAAGTGAAAAAGTAGTTTAACAGATAATCCATAATAAAAAAGTTCGGTTTCATAGCTTTTATTTTTCCAAAACTACTAAACCAACTTTCCTTTATGGTTCGAATAAAGGTTTGAACAACGAGAGTCAGATTTTAGATGTCAGCATCAGCACAATCAGATTGTAATGTTCCCACTTCTGGGACGCAGGCCTCCGATCTATCGGGAGTGGGCTTAAAATCCACCACGAATTTTTGGTACTAGCCTACATGCGGGTATTCTCACGATGTTTTACTTCACCGTTTTGAGGTTCAGGGTATAAGTAGGACATTCACAATCGACGTCAAACCATTAAGTAAGTAAGTCATTGCCATATCACTCTTGTCTCGAATAGGTAAGGTACAAATTAGAGAGTTTTATAAAACTCACGACAATCATTCTAATTTATACTTTATAACAATGTAAGATAAGAGATACATTGCAATGTCTTACTAATGGTACTACGTCATTCAAAGATCGTGAATGCGCTGCTTCAGCGCGTAAAGAAAGAAATCAACAAGAGACAATTACCTGCGTCACCCTCTTGAGGTCATCTTCTGAAGGTTGCTCGTAGCCTTCTTGGTACCATACGAGCCTCGCGATCAGAGACTTCTGGTTGGCAGTGAGGGGGGGCACGTTCTTCAGCCGGTTCTGTTCCATCAGCTTCTCGTTGAGGAACCGCGGCACCACCTCGTGCTGCAAACATTCCAGCTTCACATAGGAAACCGTCGGGTCATTATTTGCTTCGAATATTAAGTGTGGAGGGGGACTAGCTCTGAATTTGTTGTTCAAGAAATAGTGATGATTTTTAAAACTAGTGATTTACTGTTATGAGGAATGTGAGTATGAGTGATGAATGGATTACTTGATGATGAGACTTTGTAATTTGCAAAATATTTTTATGTGGATGTGTATGATTGCTTTTTGGTTTTCTATCTTGTTTTAAATGTATAGTGTATCCTGATAAAGCCCTAACCACAGAGTAAAAAAAATGTTTACTCATGTGCCTACACTGCATGCATGAGGAGATAATGATAATACAAGAAGCAAAAGACCGGGATAAGTGCATCCCGCGAATACAGTAACATTTTTCATTTACATTTCAAATACAAGTATATACGAGTACTATTAGAAATTCATAAAACCCGACCGACGACGGTCTCACACAAACGTGTAAAGCAGAATTCCATTAATTTTGCTTTAATATTCAGGGTGACTTAACAAAAAAAAAAGTACGACAATATACTTAATTTCAACTTTCAAGTAGCATTGTTGCATGTCGGTGATATAAACTGTATTTTGGAAACTACTTATAGTGATTCATTTGCCAACTTTGTACTGCGACTTATAAATCAGTCGAGCCATACTTTCAATTTCGCTGTAGTCGAGTAATGAAGAGCAATAGTCACAATTAACTTACAATTCTTGCGGCCTCGGGGGGCGGAGGATCACATTGCATGATTGGAGGCATGTGATCGTCTACCGTCGTCGTACTGACGGGTAACTTGTCTTTTTCCCTCTGTGCCTTCTTCTCTTTCCTTTTCATCGCGCACTGGTTCTCTGGCACCACACACTCGGGCCTCATCCCCACCGCTAGACATTTCTTCAACCGGCACTCCTGACATTTTCTTCGCATATACATATCCATCTCGCATGCATGTCCGAATTTGCATATGTACACTGCATTTTTGGTTACACTCCGCCTGAAGAAACCTGGAAATTTAAAAAAACTGTTTAGCATGTTTCACAATATCTCCCAACATTATCTAAGAGTTAATAGACTCAAACAATGAACGATGATTCAGCGTTTGCGAAACCAGTTTTTAACGATAACATAATGGAGTCATGAAAGTTAAGGTCGCCTGAAAGGCGAGGGTCGTTGACAGCAGCACATATGCCGATTTTTATTACAAAACAAACAAGATAGAATAGCTCGCAAATGACTTGAATTGAACGTAATTGGTATGGACGAGGTATGAGCCTCTATAATATACTCAGATTACAGGCGCGCTCGGGGTTTATGCAGTTGTCTGAGTTAAATAGGCATATTTATTCTCGGGTCGACGATGAAGGTTGGCGGAGACGCACGGAGATGTCCGATAGGCGTCGTTGAGTCGTGAAGTAGACGCCCTGGAGACAGCTATTGTGACGACTAACTGTCTGTTACATGCACGCGCAGCTCATAACAACCTCGGCACAATGCGCCAATTTAAAGCTGAATTGGCACATTCGTGGGCGAGTCACAACTGCCACAAGGGCTACGTATGTGTAGAATATCTAGGTTAGCAACGCACATGACCTAGTTATGCTAAAAGTATTCCGAGAAAGATTTTGTTGTTGCATGAGCTGTATGTTTTGCAATCATGTAACTTTTACGCGAATGCTGTTTAGCGCATTTTAATTCAATTCTATTGAGTCTCTTGTTTTTTGTTTAGCCTAAGCTAATAATGTTTGTTCGAAGATACGTGAAATTCATACCTTTACATCCTTCACATGTGAGCGCGTTGTAATGATACCCGGAGGCTCTGTCGCCGCAGACGAGACACAGCTCCTCCTGCTGCCGCGGTGCTGGGCCTTTCTTCTGCCGCCTCGCTTCGCCATCTGTACTGCAGCCGTTTACACTCGAAGCTGGTGACAACTCCTCACGACCTGAGGACAATACAAATCGAAATTTAGCTTCTGGGGTAAAATGCAACTGTGGTCTGCGTAGTAATAAAGAGACTCGAGTCCGGTGGCCGCGCGGCGCCGTGTCGAGAACATCTAAAATCGGACGCTATAAAATTTGCATACATTTCATGAACCATTTGTCGAGTCGGCGAGCGAATGAAGCTCGTTTTATTTTTTGTTTTTTACAATGGGCGATGTTCCTTCGTCGAAGAGATGTTTTCGTAACGAAATACTCGCAAGTAATTTTCGGCAGTAGCGTGGACATTTCCTGCCCAAACAAAGGTGGCTAGAGCGGGTCCCGCATACAGATGAGGTCCAGTATTCAGTTTAGGTATTCGTGCGGCGCGGGAGCGGGGTGCGATGCGCGTTGGAAATGTAATCGGCAATTGTCAATCACGCAGTCGGAACTCCATAAAAAGTAACGATAGAATTGTTAATAATACCTCCTCAGGTTCGTGCAGTAAGTATAATGGCTGTCGACACTCATAATAATCAGGCGATAAACCTATTCGCTACAGAATTCAGTCAGTTTTAAAAGTAGGCTGTTTTCTCGGATCATCATTATCGTCATTTCAGCCGTAAGGCCTCCACTGCTGGACATATGCCTCCCCCTAGAGATTAAAATTTCCCGGATAAAAATCCTAAAATAAACAAGAGTGTATTGGTGGACATTGTGTATTTTTTCCATTCCTTAATATCTACGTTCAGTGCCGGGAACCGTCCTGGAGAGTTCACCTAGTCGTATATGGGATGCCGGAAGCCCTCGCGGAGGGATCATTATAAATGTAGGTTTTTCTTAGCGAATACATTATAAACCGTGAAAATAAAATCTGATGTATATTTTAACAAAATTTATTAGTATATTTATTTTTCACTGTTACAAATATTCACAAAAAATTTAAAGGATTGTAGATTATGTACCTGTAACGACAAGACCCCCGAAAACACTATTTTACATCGTTTTACAGTGTTTTATAACACAGTTTTAAACGTAATGCCGGAAACCCTCCCGCGGGGTTCACTTCCAATATGTATGGCGGCATGGCGTATGAGTTGTATGAAAAGCGGATGGAGTCGAAAGTGTTAAAAGCGTAAACACAGCGCTGTTTGCCATGGGCGGATAAACAAACGACACTAATTAAGTCGGACGAGTACCTACCTACCGCTCTAGCGTATTAACCGGGGGTCCATTTGAACCTCTCCTCATTAATTTTATTTACATTTTATGGTGTCCATTAAGCGTCGCGGCCGTGGGTCGCTGGCCGCAACCGCGTGTACCTGAGTTACGCAACCGGCCGAAATAGCCGCTGCCAAAAAACTAGTTCCATGTGGGACCGGAGCCAGCGGAGTGCTTCGCGGAACCATTGCCGCTCTCAATGTGAGAAAAACAATCTCAAATGACCCGAAAACCTCGTATCACGGACATTATTAATACTATTAAAAGCTTCAATGATCTTTATATTAAGAAAAACTTTACACCAACCCGATAGATTGTTCTATCATGTTGTAAACATTAATAGGTTCGATTCACTCGTGTTTCGTACGATGCGTGCCAATTTTTCTATTACACTCTTTACGTTGATTGCTGAAATTATGTATCGTGCAAGGCGGGCCGTAATAATTCACTCGATAAAAATGTCTCAATAAAGAGGTCAAGTGCGTCGTTTTATCGCGAAGTTATTTACATCGACGAGAACACCAGCTACTGTTCAATTTAACAACACCAGTATCTCCACATTCACATTGCACTGACCTATGAACTATGTACACTTATACAGTAGGTACAAACATTTGTATTGCTGTTGTTTTTTCTCAATTCTTTGTAGGTTCTACATTATCGCTCTGTTAATTATTTTGAACATACAATAGCTGGTACCCGTCGCGTTGCTGACGCAAAAGACATAATTGTTGTACCATGCCTCAAGAGCAAGCAATAAGTTGACAAATTGTAAAGGTTGTGCAGACTAGCGCGACGCGACTCTAACAAAACAATTTCTTAGCAAACTTCACGGGTATAAGAATAACGGGTGTCGCGTCGCGCTAGTCTGGACGAAGCTTTATCGCAATTGGATTAAGCCTCGGGCAGACTGGCGCGACGCGACACCGGTAATTGTTCTACCGTGAAGTTTTCTTAGAAATTGTTTTGTAAAGGTCGCGTCGCGCCAGTTTACACGAGGTTTTGTCGCAATTGGATTAAGCCTCGTGTAGACTGGCGCGACTTGACACCGGTAATTGTTCAACCGTGAAGTTTGTTAAGAAATTGTTTTGTTAGAGTCGCGTCGTGACAGTCTGGCAATAGCGATGATGACTGGGTAAAAAAAATTAAATTCTAATTAGTCCGTCAGTTAGATAATAAAAAAATGTTAGACAAGTATTTTTTGCTTTATCATATTAATAAAAAATTACTTAGATAAAACGCATTTTATGTTGGGGAGTGGGGCCGATACGTCACTAGTACGTATAAAATCTACATACTCGTGACGTCATGGCACATTTTACCTCTATGTATCGCCGTAATCTTTAGATTACGTAAAAAAAGAAAAAATACGTGTCCAATATTTTTTTATAATCTCAAAGACGGACTAAAAAAAGTTTTTAGTCATCATCCCTATTGTCAACGGTATGGCAGCGCATAAAATACGAACAAACATTGATATTTACTCGTATATATCAGATTATACTTCTATCTATACATAGCTTATTTTCAGTGTCTTTATTATTATTTTTTTACTTAAAATACTTGACCGAATGACCGTTGGCCGTAGTTGCACAAGATCTTGGCACTACTTCACAGGTAGGTGTGTTTCCGATTTAATTGACGACCGCGTTCATTAGGTTACCCGAATTAAATAACTTTTGTGAGTTGACGCAATATCATGTCTGTTTGAGAATCAGCCTGGTGAAAGTAAAACTATCGTAAAATTACTAAACTGGTGTTTTAAATTTGCCGTGTTTTTTAAGTTTTTTTTATTAAATCATCATCGTAATAATAATAGAACTATCGATCATTTTAATCTTATTTAATAAAAGCGTCGTCATATTATTGCAGACACAACTAAAGTTCCATAATTAGTAAGTAGCAATATCAAATCAGAGTCCGTGAAAAAGAAAGCTAATCAAAAGTTGAATGCACGGATGACCGAGTCAGTGTGTTATGTTATTACGTCTCAGCTGTTCAGTGTGTTGCGCTCGCGCATTGGAAGGTCTAGTTCGTGGCTGTTCGGCGACGCTCGGGCGCGGTCGGGTGTGCGAGCGAGAGGCTCTGAAGAGCGACAAGTGGGGCGCGAGCGTCGACCGGGGGCAGCGTGCGGCCTTGACTCTTGCGTCCCCCCTTCCCCACTTCCTCGCCACGCTCGCCGCGCAGCCACATTATTTATGATAGCATCAGAGCTCGAAGCAAGCTCGCGATTCTCTTCAACTAATAATAACTAGTTTTTCCTCTCACGCCATTTCGTTTTTTCAAATCACCGACAGGCCATGTTGCAAACTGAGGGTTTACGGTTTTATAAAATGTGAACATCAATCGTTGAAACTTTTCACTGGTGGAAAGTACAAAACTAAAATTTTAAGCTATTGTAAACTGACGCATGTTGAGAGACGGCGACAGGCATTGATTAAACAATACGCAACTTTCACTGACCTCAGAAAACAGACAACGCAATCATTTCGCAGGCGGGCCGCGTAAGCGACTAGTGAAAGTTACCCAAAAGTAGGTATTGCACAAGCCTACATGGCACACGTAATTGAAATTCGGGTGCGGCGAAAGTAAGCTGCTCTATGTGTTGTGACATCACATAGGGCCTATTTGGCATTCATCAAATGCGTGCAGTGCGCAGAGTAAGTTATGTTCAAACGAGTCGAGTGGCGCTCAACTAGGCAATAAGCAACGTCTTTTGTAATAAATTGCGTGTGTACATGCTAGTTGATTGTACAATGTATGCCACTTATTAGGATTTATAAGGTTTTTAAGAGAAACACAGTACACGATAAGAATCGAGACGCATTCCGATAATCGAAGTTGGCACGCGTGGGCTCTGATATAAGCGGGCAGTCAGAGGCGACAGAAAACACTGAAGCAGAAAAAGTGGTGTACACGTGATCGATGCATCGGCTGGGCGGAGACAGAGTCGCGATGTTACTTTCTACGATACTTTCTAGCAAGAGATGTGGGCCGGAGCCGGCGCAACTAGAGCGATCGGTTTCTCCGCGCGCCGGGAAAATCGGATTGAAATAGAAATCGCATCGCGGAGAAAATCGCCATTTTCACGTCACTCTGCACGCCAGTGTGGAAACTTTGTAGATGAAATACATTTCAATTAGTTTAGCAGTATGATTCTTAAATATGACTTGAGTAGAGACCCAAAATATTAATTTCATCACGAATATTGTCAGGTTAGGTTACACAAAATGTAGGAGTGGTGTTTCCTTGGTATGGGTGACGTGTTCTATATTTGAAGGGAATCAGGAAACGAGCGGCTGGTGTACTGGGAGTGATCTTCAGCGAGGAGGGCGGACGTGTCGGGCGGACGCACGTGGAAGTGTTTACATCCGTCGAGATCGAGCAGAGCTCACTGCCGAGTGCACGCCATCCGGTGTAGTTTAGCTGCATGCTCAAAAATGCAGCTCAAAAATTCCTACAGACATTTTTTTGTGAACCTCACATTTCTGAAATGCACAAAATATGATTTTGGCAAGTCAAAAGTACACTTATAATCAGTGCTGGCACTTCCTTATTACTTTTACACAGACAGTTTCTTTTTAGCCAACCTTGAATGGTGAAATCAAAGACGCAAATTGTTATTTCGGTATTTTCAAAATAACTTGTTTTCAAGTAGATTTTTCAGAAATTCTTGTTGTCCTCTATTAAGACATAAGGTCGATTGTATTTCGGTGGCAATGTAGGAATGATAAGTGCAGACAGGCGGAAGTTGGTTGGTAAAGCACCTAGAGATTCCTAAAGGTTTCGTCATCAGTCATCACCCAAAACGTAAATTAGAAAGTGGTGGCTGGTTACCACGTACACATGGTACACGGCACGGAGTACGTAATGGATACGCCACAACTCCCCAACAGATTGTTCCATTTATTGACAGAGTACTGGTTTATGTCGGGCCCTCTTACTTCCCCATGCCATACTTAATAGATAAAACTAGGTTTTTTGTCTCTGTCTACTCCCCAATTTAGTTGAGCGCGCGCCCACGCTCCGGCCTCCGGCGCGCCTTTTCGAGTAAACATGGGAATGGGTAAATAGAGAAGGGAGGGAGATATAATTAGAATCAATGCTGCATGCTTTCAGAACTCAGAACTTAACTGTAATGAACTTATAAAACCTTTAGCGTCGTCAGCTTGGTAGTAGGTATACCTACGAAACAATTGACATGATCCTGCGCGGAAATAGCGTTCATAAAAAATTGTGTTCATAATTTCTAATGTGAATTTAAGAATGTAATTTAAACTGCATTTGCTGAAGCCGTCATTCAAGTAGAATGGGTCAAGCTCGATGCTTAGTGCCAACAAAAAAAGCAGCCTCTGTTTTTACCGAGTTGTGAACTTGTGAACTATGTTTTGTGACGCATTAGGGCCATCGCGCAACGGACCGTGACTTGTCGGTATAGCTGCCCTTGCCCTGCTCCCGCGCAGCCGACCTCGTGGTCACAGCGCGCAGCCGTTGACACCAAACAGTTAACCATCTGGCATTTACTAACACAGATCAACGATTTACTCCATTTATTAACAAAAATATTCATAATTTACCTCAAACATTAAAAATTAATTATATTATTAACCTTATTTACTTTAAATGTTTGCTGGAAAGTAGGCCAAGGCATGATAAACTCGGTGACGTAAAATAATCGACCGCATAGGAGTCGCTTAAGGGCTAAATTAAAAGGAGCCAGTGTACCAATTGGGTCAACGACTCTTTGTTCTTGATGCTGATAACTTATCTGACATAATGACATAACCCGCTCCATATTGGTATGAAAAAAAAACACGGATTTTAATCAATACGAGAATTATCTATAACGTTTAGGTGTCAGTATAAAATCTTCCACTGATTTTATTGTTCCATGTTTGTTTATTACTAAATCACCTCAATAACATTCTCTATGTAGGTCATTAACACTTAATTTCTGAGAAAATCGCGAACGTAAACGAGGAAAATAAAGTGACGGAATCGCAATGTAGGTCGAGTAGAGCATCGAGGAATATCGAGGCTGAAATAACAAAATGTTTGTCCCAGTTAAGTAACCAATGGTAGTGGCACATTCACGTTTCATTGCTACGTTTATTTTGGGCAATGTTTTGACCGCTAAAAATATTATAATGGTGTCGCTCGCCCGCAGTCACAGACAGTGGCTATTGATAAGGCTCTTTCACACTGCATTCAAGCTGCGAAAATGGGCACCATTTATTCACGAATTTGTACTTAAAGAGTGCCTTAATATTCGTCCGGGTTCTTTCGAGATCACTGACCGGGTATCGGTGGAGATAAGCCAACGCCGTGGCGCTTATCGCCGACAAAAGAACGTCTTTGTTTTCGTCGTATTTGACGTCACACGACCGCACTGATTAGATCAATCACGTTACATACCAATCACGTTACATACCAATCACGTTACATACCAATCACGTTACATACCAATTCTCATTTCTAACCGCTTTATCTAGCTAAATGTCATTAGTGGCCAAATGCGCCCATTACCCACAAAAACCTGTATTTTGGTGCAGTGATAACAAGTGAGTTTTGACTAGGTTCAGAGAAAATAAGAGGAATTGTTACAAAATAGATTACTTTTTGAGATAAGATTACAGGTGAAAAGACAAATAAAATTATCGTTAAGGCCAGGTTGAACACGTGAGTGAATTGTTTATCAAATCCAGCAGCTGAGTTCGGAAAACGGTGCACGAAAATGTACCTATTTATTTCTAGCTTTGCCCGCGGCTTCGGCCGCGTTGATGTCGGAGCAAATCTCTCGGGAACGTACTACCGGGAGTAAAAGAACCCTTTGTGTTAATCCTGGTTACAAACTATCTGTGGGCCGTTTTTGCGCCTATCGGGGACATACACCCCCAGACAAACTTCTTCGTAACTGAGGAGCTCCGAAACAAAAGTCGATAAATCCACTTTATGCCCGATTTTTTTTATTTTGTTTTCCTTTTAGCCATAGTACTCGTACTTATCATACATCACACAGGTCGCAGCAGATCTCGATAAAAACGTACTAAATATTCCAATATAATATTCAAATATAGCCGATAATTACAATATAGCCGTTCAAATCCCGAGAGTTACAATATAGCCGTTAAAATCTCGATAATTACATTATGGGTGGACCAAAACCCGTTAATTCCATATTTTGAAACTAAAATTGTGGGAAACCTATCAACACTAGATTTGTTTAATCTTACTTATTTGAAAGCCCTTGCTACAATACAAATTGACGTTATATTAGTTTAACAAACAACATAATCATTCCTACGTAAATGGTTATTTTGTATTTCCTGTAAAAATACGAAAAGTGGATTTATCGGCTTTTGTTCCGGAGCTCCCCACTATTTTATTATGTATAGATCACAACACAACACATCTAAATAATATTGTTAGTCGATATAATTTCAGAGCAAAATGGTCATACCAGCAGGGCCTCAGCCGCGTGACCAGATCTCGGTAACGAGCAAAAACTGTGATAAGTAGGTACTACATATAATACAACATCACTGAGGCGGACATGGAAAAAAACTGCTGACAAGAATACTGGACGGGCAACAAAACTGTAAAGGCTTGTGCAGACCAGCGCGACTTGTCGCGCGACGCGACACCGGATAGTGTTATACTGTGAAGTTTTCTTAGAAATTGTATTGTTCTTAAGCCTTTACATAGTACATTAGTTAGGTACTTCAATTGTGAACGTTATCATTTGGTAGGAACGCTAAATAGGTATTACACGGAATGATTGAAAATATGGTATTTCTAGGATAATAGAGACAGAACTGAAAAAAAAATGCGGTAAGTTGATGTATGTACAGCGATTGTGGGACATCAACAGAAAGGGCGCCATATTATATTTCAGAAAATTCACACTGAACATAAATGTAGGACAAAATTAGCAATTTTCGTAAATTAAGACAGAGGAAAGTGGTTCGCTACAACGTCGCGATTTCGCGAGGTATTCGTACGTAAAAGTGATGAGACAGAAATAATCGTTTGTGGTGGCACATCTCTGAACTGTGTCATGGGCTCGGCCCACGCTCGGCGGAAGGTCACCCGCCCTCCAAGACGGACTCATTACTCAATAGTCTGCCGTTTACGACCGAAAGTCAACACAGAAAATTCCATTTGAGTCACCATCACCACCGGACGTGAGCCATTTTTAACCGACTTCAAAAAAGGAGAAGGTTCTTTGATCCAACACTTATCCCTACACAAAGTTTACTAAGTCGTTAAGTATACGTGTGATTTTTTGAACGGTAACTACGTGAATGCTACGCCACGCATCAAAGCAAATATGAAAATGAATTATGAGCTTCAACAAAACCCTTTTCTAACCCCCTATACGCATTTTTGTGAAAGGTACGCGCAAGTACGCGTTGGTAGCAGAGTAATAATAATCGGTGCTGTCAGTATGATGGATGGAGCCGCGATGACGAGGCGTGGTGGATACCGAACCACCCCGGCCCACCACCCTCGCCCCCTTCGTCCATTCAGCGCCGTTACCGCTGACGGCAAGAACATGGACGGAACTGCTAATCACCTCTCTTAGAACATTCATTTACTAAACTAAGCGTATACCCCTGTAAAGAGGTTTCACGTTAAGGCGACGATAACCGACTTTTAATGATTTTATACTGAACATCACGTCTAAACGAGTAGTGTTAATGATTTGGAAAAAAATTAAAAAATTGAACATTTTCTTAATAACTTAATATGTGAATATTTTAGAATATGTTTATATAACATAGTGCAATTAAAGGCTTGGGCAGACCAGCGCGACTTGTCGCGCGACGCGACACGAACAATACAATTTCTAAGAAAACTTCACAGTATAACAATAACCGGTGTCGCTTCGCGCGACAAGTCGCGCTGGTCTGCACAAGCCTTAATTTGTAAAGTTATATATAACACAGCATATATATCGGTGTCTTAACGGTATCTCCCTTTGTTTTGGTTCAAAAATTAGTAATGTTCTAACAGTTTCCACACGTCCGAGCAACTAGATTTTCTCTAGAAAACCATTTTGACTCAGAAAATAAGATTGTAGGTAGACAAATTGGATTTATTTGAGCTCTTGTTCAGCTCGTAGGTAAGTACGAGTTCTAATCTTATCAATACGAACTTCAACGACTTTCATGGTTTGATGTGCAGTTCGAAGAAGACATTTCCGATTCACGATGATAAAATCATTAAAGATTTACCAGCACATCTTCCTGACAACACCATCGGAACCTCCGATCAACGAATACCTACGCCTCTGAAACCATGTGAGAGACACGGAAAATATTTATCTAACGTCATACTCATAAAGTATTACCGAGGACATCTAATTTTATTATGTATCAGCCTTATGAGCTCAGTGGAATTCATCATGTCGAGCTAAAATAGCACTTGTCTAGGCGGCATTGTTGAAATTCGGCAAACAGCCAGGTAGGAAGGTCGACGACATTACGAACATCAAGTAATATTCGCAACCTATAAGTAGGTGTCAACAAACACTGCTGAAGGCTAGCTCAAGTACCATGCACATTACACAACGAATAATTTGTTCTTGAAACTTTAATTATTATCATTTAGCAATGATTCTTCGACGGATAACGTCCTTTAATGAATAGAAAAAGAATAAATTATCATTTCTACAAGCACGTTCCCACGTTCGAACATCGTTCAAAAACACTTGGTTATTTATTAATCCTATTAGAGACACTACAATGCAACTGGCGAGGTAACGAGCGCCAATTGGACCTCCATACGGGGAGAAGTTTTATATAGCAGCTACTGAAACAAAATACATTGTTAGCGCATTTGCAATCGCTGTCTGGTAGTGATATCCCATAGTTAGCGAGAGCAAGAACATTCCTGAGGGCCGGCCCGACCGGTTCCACTCTGCCTGTTCATGGCTGGACCAGATATAAATAGATACGCTGGAAACCATCCATCTTAATGCTACTATTTTTTAATGTTTTACACGAATAATATAGTCTACTCCATAGCTCAGTTACTAATACAAAGTTATAATCTTTGGCTTCAATCTCTTCGACTCTATTATGCAACCAAGCGACGCGCGACGCGACGGGACGAAGGATCAAGTACAAAACCATGCAGATTTAAATTGGTCGATAGTTTGAACACAGGATACGATCGTGATTTATCATTTGAACGGTTCTTGTTCTCTCTGACATATTGTGTTGTTAGAGCAATTTATTCGTCTATAGACAACTACATATTATCAAGACAATAGGCCTTGTTAAGAGTTGACACGTTGACAGAGCCATAAAACAATCTAATCAATGCAGCAAGTAGTCAGATATAGAGTGACGGATTGCCTCTGGCTGGACAAATGCAAGAAAGCCGCGGCGGCGGCCGTTAGTTACAGATTTGTATCTGCAGACATTATTACTGGCATGCGAGTAGTTCATTGCCGACACAACTTAGAAACATTGTCGATAAAATCTGCTAAGTAGTTAAACGGACGGGCAGTTGCTCTCACGAGCGTACTCGCGGTATTCACTTTCACTAAGAATAACAATCTACCCTCTTCCACAAATGTTTCGCGAACGCGTTACATTCCTTGCGCTTGCGCTGCAGGTGACCCAATAACAGGCTCATGAGCTTGTCGACTCTGAGAGGGCACGAACGTTGCATAACGAACCACGTGGAGTGGGGAGCATTGACCCCGGAAAATGTGGTTGAAAGACAAGCACTATCACAGACCAACGCACCTGTACTGGAGATAAGCGCGATATTTGGGCGCACGATAACGTCGTTCGACAACAAAGAACAAAGCCTACGAAAACACTTGAGCAATCAAACGAAAACTCGAAAGTCATCGTTCGTTTAATCATTTTCGGGCCGCAGATGCGAGATGGCCTTACTCAACCATCTCTACATTCCGTCTGCGCTGGAGTTACCCACTTTAGCCGTCGTTTGCCAATTCATTGCATAAACGACCCACTAATGTCAAAGGAGGTCATTGTCGCATTACACGAACGTTCGCTCGCCTCGCAGGCGCAGGTTGAGCGCTAGTCGCAGGTTAGATAATTATATCGATTGAACTTCAGTCTCCTTCGGCGTGTCTGTGACCCCGATGTAAATAACTTGAGGCGGTTGTACTGTAAACAACTGACGCTGCTTGCGTCAATCGCTTGCACAGTGTAGCGTCGACGCCCGTCTCGGCTCTCATTCCCTTACTGCAGTACTATTTAAAGCCGCCAGAACAAAAACCATCTAGGGAATGGAAAACTTATAATACGAATCTATGACGGAACGAATTATTTCCGGTAGTGTTGTGAACCCTAACCGTCATCATTACAACACTAGTGTTGTAAAACATGTAATGAGTAATGAATGACGTAGCAAGCTGTTATTTTCCTTTTAAAAGGTTTCATACCCGAAAGGTGCCAAACGGAACCCTCTAAGCCACTGCTGTCCGCCCGTCTGTCAGCGGGGTGTCTGTATCTCATGAACAGTAATCAATAGGTAGCCACTTGAAATTTTCACAGATTGTCATACATACAACAAATAATTTAAATTAAATAAAGTAAAAAATTAAAGGGGGTCCCCGTTACTCCCCATACAAGAAACGTGTTTTTTTTTCCGTTCGGCGTTTTTTGCTATTTATTGTACGGTGTGCGACTCCGACTCGCATTTGGCCTGTTTTTAAAGCAAAATTCTGGCAAAGATGGCATATTCTAAAAAAAAACGCAATTTCTAAAAGTTGCCTCTCTAATTAGCGACTTTACTGAGAATCTACTTTGATATTTATGTCAGTCTTCCGTGTTTCAAAGACTAAAATTCTCTCGCATTTGTTTCAGATTCAAAGATAGCAACCATGAATGATATTTTATTGTTAAAACAAAGCAATGTTCTTGGTTATCTTCAACATTATAAAGTGACATCGCGGTCGTTATTGTCGAGTCGCGTCAGTCGCCTTCAAGGTATAATTATTTACCTACTCGAATTTGTTCTGCGACCGTAGTATTGAATGCATGTACCTTTTAAAATGAATAGCACAAGTGGGAATCTTGTAGACGACGCGCGACGAGGCTCTATAAATTTTTCTTCATTTCAAATCAGGACCTTGAATACAGGCTGAGTATAAAATAAAAAAATAAATCACCGATTTATATTCCACGATATATTTCTACTCACGCAGCGCTTGTACACACCTAGTGAACGACTATCTACAAAGTAAGGTGACCTAAATGATAAGATTATTTCAATACTCGCTACATAAGCACACATGTGCGAAGTGCGAGTGTGTGTGAATTTGCATCAGGTTAGCTCGTACAATGACATTGTCGACCTTGACTACTGCCTCGTATATCAGACACACACACAGACACAGCGGTGCAAGGAATGAGTGCCCCACAAATGTTATTAGTCTGAATAAAACATAAGAGCGTTTACACTCGACTAAAAACACTCGAGCAGCAGGCAACGAAAGATTTTCAGACAAATCTAGGTCTTATAAACTTGGTAACAAAGATTATTGATGGGTCATATAATTAGCGCAGAATTCCTTCACGTCGTCGTCGCGCATTTAAACAATACTTCAGAACATAGGACACAATAAAAGATGCATCTGGTGCAATGTTTAAAAACAAATTGGGCATTTATAGACTGCAATATAGGTCCACGTCTGGTCGAATAGATACAGAACAGTTCAACACACGATAAGGCGCTCAGCGACCAAGGCCAGGCGAGCTAAATTATCACAAGCGCGATATAAACGAATACTTATAAATACATGTGAAATCATAATAAATACTTGCACGTACACTTTTACACTTTCATTATTTGTTATATTATATGCACCATTGATTGGCTTTGGATTCATGAAAAATCTGTCACCATCGAACAAGCTGTAAATTAAAAAAAAATGGATTGTTTGTTCTTAATTTAAATGCTAGAGTGATGCGCTCTGCGTTAAGGTGGTTACAAATATCGATATAAGAATAGTATTTTTTTTATTTGAAAGGAATAAATCAATTTTTTCTAGCATTTAAGTTTTTAAAAGTAAAGTAAATATATATAAATTTCTTATTTACATAATGTGTTGTTTTGGTTTGCCTCATTAGAGGGCACGGGATACACGAGGATGTTTTTATCTAACGCGATACCATCGTATGACAGATGTCAATTAATTACATATATGTATAGCAATGCGATATAATTAATAATCTACGATATTTACGTTATTAACGATGCGATGTTGCTTCGTTTGAAATATAATTAGCGAGCTTGGTATCCTTGTCCATTACTGCATTATTATGTATTACTATTGGACGTAAAAAAATTAAATCGATCTACCTATAATATAATTTTACTTAGTTTCTGTTGACAAAAACAATGAAACGCACTGGTCAAGAAAACATTTGTCTGTGATTAATATGTTTCTATATTCAAATTTTAATACTCACTCGGTTCAGGCATCAAACCTGTGTGTCATTTTATTATGGTAATTAGACGATCAAATTACCATATCACATTATTCAACGTCAAACAATATTTTGTGTAATTCCGTTTATTTCCGTATTGTTATAACAACTCATATGTCAACGTACTGGTCATAAACAGGTTCTGACTTTTAATAGACATTAGCTACGTGTTTGAAACAATTACCCAAGTTTTACTGTGAGAACAAAGTTCGTTCGTCATCATAACAGGCCGTCGCCCTCCACATAACGTAACACTTTTTTGAGTAAACGTAAAAAAGAAAATTAAATAATAAAATGTGTTTAGATAAGACTGATATACATACAGGTACCTAACCTATGTATCATGTGAGATTTGGGTATCACCTCACTAGCTACGTCATTTGTTTTTCTGTCACAATACCATTGTCGATTTTTATTCATTTAAGTTTGGAATTCGAAGACGCAGAGATCGCAAACATGACACAAACTTCTTTTACTGTACGTAGCTCGCATGAAGTAAAGTATACTTGAATTTGCGTGTGTTAATTTAAGTGTGAAGCGTTGGCGTAAGCCGTGAATGTCATCCACGAGTCCTGAGATTTAACCTCTGCGATACAACACATCTAGTGTCACGTATGCACACTTTATATGCCTTATTTGAAGCTACGCGTGCACTGATGCCCAACGTCTGGTGTAAACGGGCAAGTACGCTCATAACATGGCTAAAGAAATAATGGAGTGTGCAATTTAAAATCAGAGCGAACTAGGTAGAGATCATAAACATTCCCCTGCAACATCTTTTTATTCCTAATTTCTCTATTAGTAGTCATTTCGGTAGTCAAGTAGTCACCTCCATTCTCTTTCACGCAGTCCATCCATCGTTTCTTTGGCCTGACCCTACTATTATAGCCATTTTAGTTGAGTTTTAAATTAGACGACCTATAACTAGATGACCGTTTACGTTCTCTTCTTACCTTTTTTCCCCAAGAATACATAAATTTATTGATAGGTAGGTGATAAACTAAACACTTTTACCTTATAATGTTTAGGTTGGTATATCCGTATGATGACACGAACATTATCGATATCGACAAATGAAAGACGTTTCACTTTACTGAATCAAAGAAATGTTTGATTATTGGGAAAGATTATACGTATCTAGCAATCAATGTCGATTAGATATTGAATGACGTAAAATGTGAGAGTAGATAATAGTAGTCTTGATTTTTGGCGCCGCGAATTGTTCTGTTGCTCACGATTTCTACATCTTATGGCGCTTCACGACTTGTTTTCAAGTCAAAACTTCTCTTTTTCTGAACAGTGAACGAAACTGAAACGTCACTCTCAGTTCGGTACTCGGTGACGCTGAATCGACGGGGATCAGTGCGTTCATTATAACTTGTCCCGTGACGCGATTGGTAGCACTGTTCTGTCAGTCGTCATTTTGAACTCTATTTCTAAGCTTGATAAACAATAATGCCAAAATAACGGCAAGGGACAAGTTATATTGAACGGTCTGTAATTGACTGTAGCAATGGCTTTCATTTTGACAGTTCAACAACATTAATTGCGTCATTTACGTTGGTGAATTTTTTCGAACATATCAAGCAATGGATTAGCAATATCCTTCAAAACCATTGAGATTGTGATTGAAAGTGTGTTACGCAATTAGATAGCACTATACTTGGCTCCAGTCGGTCGATGACAAATCGCATATCCTCAGTGCTGAATGACTAGTTTTTAAATTAAGAATCCATAATACCTCAGCTCAAATTCACTCTTTACCTCGCTCGCGGACTGAGTGAGAGAGACTGAGCGGGAAGGCTCCAAGGCGCCGATAGTATAGGTTATTTCTTTATACGGTGAAAATAGTGGTTACAGAAAAACATATAAAAGCATAGTACTTATCTGCTTTATATTTGGTTAAGTAATTATGCAACGCTTCATGATCTAATTTCAAGTATTTTTTGTAATACTAGTGGTTTATTGTTTAGTTTGGGTGTGGAGGTAACTTTGTTTTTTTTTGTCGAGAAATTTTATGGACAAGTGTTTTCGTCAAACATACTACTCCTTAACTTTATCATATACTAGCAGCGCAGCTTTGACCCGCATAAATCTCGATCCCGTGGGAATATCGGGATAAAAATTATCCTATGTGTTAATCCAGGTTACAAACTATCTGTGTGCCAAATTTCATCCAAATCCGTTCAGTAGTTTTTGCGTGAAAGAGTAACAAACACCCATACATCCATCCATACTCACAAACTTTTGCGTTTATATTATTAGTAGGATTTACTATTTCAAAATTAATGCTGTAGTATTTTATATATAAAGGAGGATCATGCTAAGCGATTTGAAGCATTTATTATACACTCTTAACTGACCCCAATAATCAATTTTAATGGGCCCTATTTTACTTGGCTGGCGAGGATGACTGTGCGTAAACGAGCATTTTATTCAACAGTTTTTATAGTTCGCTACAAGAACAACACCGAAATATTCGCGTTATCGAGGCTAGAAATCACTGTGGTATAAAATTAGTATAGTATCATAAATCCAGTTAAATTTAGTAAGGTAAATTGCACGCTTGGTATTGCTAATACATTCAAATAACAGGTTTAACTTGTATGGAGCTGTAACAATACAAGGATCTTATAAAGATCATCGCCCTACGTGTGCGTCTTTGATTGACAATGCTTAAAGATACGCATTTTAACTACACAATGGTAAAGCTACACTGCTTGGTCTGTTTGGGCTGCTTGCTATAGATTATGTACACAATGACATGCAGAGATTTACTGTGACCGTTAAGATCACTCGATTTAGATCGATATTCGTGAGATCCGGGATGTGTTCACAGTTTAACAGTAACTTCACAACAATGCCAACTTTGTTAAGAATAAATTCAGTGGATGTAACAGATGTTATCGATTAGAGAAATTTTAAATTGATTACTTTGGAATGCTCATCGTTCAATTCTTTTTTGTGCAATGATTTATCGATCTTCGATTTATGACGCAGTTAGAATAAAAATTAATAATGGAAAACTTATCCTATCTTGGCTATTCCTGAAGATATTGCCTGGAACTAATAAGTAGTTAATAATATAAGTAACTAGCTGCTGCCTGTCTATAAGTTACTCCTTATAACATCAGCAATCTGCTAGTAAAAGTCCCGTCAAAATCGGTCCAGCCGTTTCGGATATTAAACGTTGACGAACAAATAAAAAACCAAGACAGAGTGCTGCGAACCTTACAGTGAAGCATACCAAAACTACACGGCTGCTCTGTGCATACACGCTCACACGCACACATTTACAACCTTTTACAATGGACACTACAATCAAACTACACCACACAAAGTGCACACATGTTTACTAAACCGGCTTCACTTCACTGTTGACAGCGCTCTGTCTTGGTTTTTTTATTTTGTCTGAGGCATGAGCCGTTAGTTTTTGTACCCGTTCATAACGATGACATTAAAGAATGATACAAACTCAACCATCCTCATGAAATCTATGGTCATAAAAGTTCAACATAAAACACAAACTCAAATACAACTTACTATCTTTTGAATCGCGGCCTTTTAAACATATCAGAATACAAAGGTATAACTATAATAAAACGTTGGTTTACCAAGAAATTCAAACTCCAGTGATTTGTCTCAAGATACTCGATCTCAAAGATGGTTACAGCGGCCGCTTCGAGTTGAGATAATAGAAGTAACAAGCGACGCGATGGCAGCGCTTGCGCACCCGAGCGAGACGCGCGCTCGACCGCATATCCGCCGCTGTCTCTTCCTAGATTCACTATATCGTCATTAGAAAAAAAAACCCTCTTTCTCTGCCTTTGTAATTCACTTTTCAACACAGATAGATGGTACCCTGGAAATCTAATTGGCTTCGTTAAATACCAGTTCAAATTCAACCAATCTTACTGTATCATTCTATACTACCTAATATAATAATAAAGCGTAAGAGTTGGTTTATTTGTTATGTTGTTTGAACGCACTAATCTCTGGAACTACCAGTCGGATTCGAAAATAATTTTTGAATTTGACAGCCTGTTCTTAATACATAAATATAAATATTTATTGCAGACCACATGATCCATAAAAAAACACGATAAAAAAAATAAATGAGGTTTTGGGATTGGGGGTTTTTTTAAATATTATTATTTATAATTACTTTTACTATGGGCCCAAAACCTGAAGTCGCGAAAAAAAATGAGCTCTCGCATATGACTTTCGACGAACCAGACTATTAATAGGTCCCATCTAACCAAAGCAACTTGGTGCGTCGCTATTAGGAAATACGTCCTTAGAGCTTGAACACTAAATTAGGTGCTTGTGTTAAGGAAACTACTATTAGAACTAGGGTTGCCAACTTTTAAATATATTAATATAGGATTTTCGATGCCATTACGTCTGACAAAAGAGCCGGAGAAAAAAAAATTGTAGATATGTTTCAAAAACATTTTTATTCTTTAAATGCATATTTTTTGTTAATATATTATCATAAACCTTTTTATACAGGATTTTTTTTAATGTCTTATAACTATTTTTACACTCTAAATTTAAGGTTACAAAATATATGAGATTCCTACTATTTGGACCATCTCGCCATTTTGTATAGAAAAAAAAATAGTAGTTTCGCAGACTATATTTTTTCTTTAGAAATATAGTATTTAGGCTTCTAATAGAGCAGCATACTATATTATACAGTAGGGTTGTCAACCCTAACCAGAACGGTCATTAGTACTCTTTAGTATTTACGTAATTATGGAGCACTTATCAACCCATGACACCAGAATGTTGAGTAATCGTGATAAATAACGCCTTAAATTCTACATCTAAGTAAACTATTAAGTAACTTAATATTATTATTTATACCTAAATCACGAACTCTTTGGCATTATACTATCAAATTGGGAAAACTCATGTCATCATGTGACTTGATGTGACGCGATCCGTTTTTTTTAAGCATAAATATTAACTAGGTGTCAACGAACTGCAAACAGATTGAAAACTTACTAGGTATTTAAAACTGACATTAAAAAAATCCACTTTTATTTTTAACAGCGACCAGTTCTCAGAATTTTGGCTATCGATGAAAAACTACATTATGTCACATAATTACATTTAACCCACTCCTAATTCGAGGGGTCTCTAACAATAAAATAGTCACGACTAATAAAAGCAGCGTGCTTAGAAAATAGGGGTCAGACAGACCATTACATTATACAGTCAAAGGGTTGCCAAAAACTTTTTATTATTGAAAAATATATGACCCTCACTAATGTTAGAAGCAGCTGCCGAGTTTCACTAAAGATTTATATTATTCTAACACTAAACCGCCTTAGTAGTTAATAGCAACCGAGTTGATCGGATTTGTATATGCTAATTTAAAGACCAATTATAAATGGACGGAAATCTACATTATGGTATGCATAAAATAAAAGAGTATATTGAAGTATAACAACATCGTGTTACGTGACTGCCAATAGTTACATAACAAGTTTTATTTAAATCAGATGAAGTCATAAGCTATCACTGTGCTCCTCCAGCGGGTCGTTGAACCTGTGATTAAGGATTCATCAATCATGCATAGCTGAGGACTGAGAGGGTATCGCATTTCACACATTGAAAACGTTTGCTCGCATATAAGCAATCGTTATAAATGGGATTTCGGTGTCATGTTCTGCAATAGCTACAACATGTATTCTAGTGGTCTTATTGAAACCATTACACGTCATACAGTGGAGTGCCTACAAGTATGTTCTACCATCTAACAAAGGTACTTGACTGAATAATAATTTCTGTTCAACAAAAAGTATTAATCACAGCACTTCATACCAGTCAACGAAGGTTGTTCAAAATTAATCAGTTAAAGATCTGTCGCGCGTTCTTACAAAGATTATTTTTTTAGCTCCAGCTGTCAAATCCGCAAGGTCCTGCCGAGGTCCGTAACCCTTTCGCTGCGATAAAAGAAACGATTATTCAAATTGAGAAACAAATGATTTCCGGTTAAGTGAACTGGGTATATTTAGTGCCATGAAATAATTAGTGCCGTGTACACTACACTGGCTGACTTCTCGACTATTTATATGCGACGTGTCAAAAAACGGCTGTGACCTTGGCGCCCCCACGCGGACGCCGCGATACATTCACCTCAGGTGAGGCCCGTGGGGTTCTACTGTACCCTACGTTTACTTTGCAATTTATTTCGTAACTATCGATGCTATAAATCATTCGTTGGCTGGTCATCTGAGACCCGCAACAGGACAATCCTCGACCATTTCTTTACCACATCTATAGACCAAAACAAAACTCCACAAAAAACTTTTCATAAAGTTTATACTTAACACAATCATGCCCTGTTTAATCATAACATCTAAGTGTGATTCCAGTTTCTAGTGTAACAGATAAATTATAACATATTCCTCGACTTCCAAGGTGATCTGAATGGGATTCGTTTGGCCTTTCAAAACAGACAAAACACCAAATGATTCGGATCGCTTACTATAGAATTAAAAGAGCGTTGATTGACCCAGTTCATTTGTTACAGATGAATAGGCATCAAGGTGTTAATATAATCTTTTACGCCATCTTGTTTTTCGACTAGCGGGAAAATTTTAACATAAAAACTCCTTTGAAGTCAAATCTTTGGAAATAATTCAAAGAATTGTGGTGGTTAATATGGATGTAAACAATAAATTATTACTTAAGTACTTACTGAGATAAAAATGATTGTATTGTTACTTTATGGATTTATTACAATACAAAAGTTACTTAAGTAGGTACGCTAAAAGCTAATAAAATTGATAATGAAGTCTTTTGAATAGATTCAACCAATTTCTACGGGATCTTTTCACTTTAGAAGGCGAGATTTTACAGAAGAATAGAGTACGCCTAACTTTCACAGAAATTAGAAGAAAAGCGATATATTTTTCGTACTTAATTAGTAATTTTGAAACATCACATAAAATAATAATTACTGTGCTTTAATGAAGTTTAGCCGATAGTTCTTGAAATATACTTATTGAAAATGCTATTAATAATTATATATTCAGTAGATTTCACTTAAGTGCTTAGAAATTATTCTTACTTAAAAAAAATACAGTATGGCATTGACCTGATATTAGATTATGCTGAAAGAAAAACGAGGTAGGTTACTTAATCTTGGTAAAACTAAGCTGAATTTTCTGAGCATGTAAAACTTGATGGATTGGGCGGCTAACGCTGTAATGACGAAGTATAGCGTTATTATTCACTGAAATCTAATTTAGTAACAACAGTATTATAAGCTTAAGGAATAAATCTTTTCTTATGAAAAATATTACAGAACCATTTCAAATGCTGTAAGTAATATTTTTCAAGTTGTGTTCTGATTAAGTGAGATCAAAATAAGTAGATACAAAATGGAGTTAATAGGGCGAGGAAAGATGTAAAAACAGTCATCCCCAATAAAATGGCCCGCATACACGTCATTCGAAGTAAATGCGTCAATAAAACTGACTGTGAAGCCTCGGCTAATAGTAACATCACAGATAACTGTAGTATGCGGGCTGTTACCATATAAAATATCTCAGTACGCTTTAATAAGGGAAAGAAGATATCTGGGACTGAGGGAGCAGACCGCAATGTTCCTATAATTGTTTAACTTTAATTAAATGGGTATGGATTCCCGACACACGAGGGTGGCCATCTGGCTACAGGCTACAGGCAACAGAAGTATTGCTACCTCGAAAATGTTTTAACAAAGAAAAAACAAACCATCAGAATAAAGGCTTGTGTAGACCAGCGCGACTTGTCGCGCGACGCGACACCGGTTATTGTTATACTGTGAAGTTTTCTTAGAAATTGTATTGTTCGTGTCGCGTCGCGCGACAAGTCGCGCTGGTCTGCACAAGCCTTTAACCAGCTGAAAAAAAAAATTACAAACAAAAACAACCGACAAAAAAATACAAAAAGTGAAAAATAACTTTAGTCGGTGGCAAACAACCATAATACAGATCCAAAGACACCGACTTCCGAAATTAAAGTTATTTTTCACTTTGTAACACTGTTTTTTTTTTGTCAGTCGGTTATTTTTGTTTGTAATTTTTTCACTTTTTATTTTCGGTACCTACACCAATTAGTAAAGCACTACTTGCTATGTAAAGAACAGTGACAGGAAGTATTATAACATCATCGAGATAATAAACACAGTGGGTTAAATACGTATTATCGAAGCTAACTCAAAAACTACCCACGCAAAGTTAATAAAAAAATTATGGGACCACCGTGCAAGGTTCTTCTATATAATGAAAAAAGAATTTTCAAAATCGGTCCACAATTGACGAAACTATCGATGAATAAACAAAAAAAAATACATACGGACGAACATATAAGCCGCTCCTTTTTTGAAGTAGGTTAAAAATGTACCCAAGCTTTGAAAATGCATGATGGATGACATCAATGTGTACCAATTAACACGGACATGTACAAATAAGCAATATTTTCGAGGAAGGACATTGCGCAACTTTGCCCAACTCGGAAGAGACCCTGGCGAGCTCGAAATAGCAAAGCACACGTTCTAATCTAACCACGAGTACCCTACAAATAACCTCTGAGATATGACTGTATGCCACAAAAATCATTCAGAGTTTTAAAACATTTCAAACAATATCAAGGAAAACTTTTTAACGCTTTTTAAAATTTAGTAAAAAAAAATAGGTGTACCGGAGTCAAAACAATTTTTTTCTGTAATACAATTTTGTCTCTGACTATGAAACTTTTGTCGCGAGAATGTACCTACACCATCATTGTTTTCACAGAGCCATAGTCTGTATAAAGCATGGAATTAGTATTTACTATTTCTAGTATTTGTCTCAAGTCTATGCCCAGCCTAAATTACCTCAAAATTATTGTCACTTCAATAAATACATTACTTAATTTTCTAGAGAGCTGATTCTGAATAGTTAATTATGAAACATTCGCAATTATCGAGATAAGTACCACGTATGTGAAACTTGAATTTATCGCATGACTGCGCATAGAAGAAAGTGGAAATCTGCAAGGGGTGACGATTTACACTATCGCTAGTATTTCACCAGGTAAATCTGAGCAATAAAGTTATTTTTAGTGAAGATTAAATTCATTTTAATTTCTACAGAGAATAATGTCATTATCGATCAGAGAAATTATAGCTTTCCTTTTAACAACCAGAAGAAAATCGAGTAAAGGCTTGTGCAGACCAGCGCGACTTGTCGCGCGACGCGACACCGGTTATTGTCATACTGTGAAGTTTTCTTAGAAATTGTATTGTTCGTGTCGCGTCGCGCGACTAGTGGCGCTGGTCTGCACAAGCCTTTATTGATCAGACATAGAGAAGAAAGGATCTCTAAATATGATGGTGCTTAATGATTTACATTCTATCTACTTGACATCCATTTGACAAGTTTTTTCAAATGAACCAAACACTTCATAAAGTCATTTACAGCGTATATATACGACTGCGAACTGCAATCGACTGACTTCATATAGATTATAATTTGGATTTACTTACCTTTTATTTGTAAAATCTTCACATTATAGTTAGTTAAAGTATATCATGTGCATACGTGCCTTGTCAGGCGATGCGATTTACCATCAGAAGTAGTCTTGAAACCGGTTGGACCGGCGCGACCGTGGTCGCTTCGACGAACCTCCTCTGCAACCAGCGCTCTTAAATTGTTTAATACAGTACCTATTTCTTACATTTCTTAGCAAATTGAAATAATTTCAACACTGACTGACTTCTGAGGGTCGCTCTTTATTAAGATACTTTCCGTTAAACTTCGCAGAAAGATTAACCAACTAAGTTGCTCTACGGTCGCAAGATTTAAAAGTTTTTTTTGTAACTAGAATTAGAAGTAGGTATCTCAAGGTTTTTTTAAAATATAAACTTGTGTCGAGTTATATGGACGACCAAACTCGTGTTGTCAATGGCTGCATTTGCAGAATATTAAGTAGGTGTTTATTTAGTAAATTCTTATAAGAACGTGGACATAGTTTTGTTTTGGTTCTTTTGTCTTGTTATTTTTGTAAATAGCTTCGTTACAAGTCTACTTGTTGGTTGAGAGGGTGCGGCCCTTTTTTCGTCCCTCCGCCTTCCCATTTGCCACCCTCCACGATTGATGATAGATTAAGCATACTTATACAGTTCTAGCAATATTCTGTATGTTTGTGAATCCTTGAAGAATATTTAGTCGCTTCATTAGTCATCATTAGATGCATCTGAGCACTATGACGCAAGATCAGTGCAATTTTATGATTTAGAAACACGTGACTAATAAATACCATTAGAGTTACGAGGTCAATTTTTGTAAATTATAGCCATCAAATCAGAGCAATGCGAAATCAGCACAGATTGTGAATCATATTTTTTTGTAACCTGCAGGTGATTTTGCAAACTGTACATAAATTAAATTGAGGATGTATTTAAATACCTACCTTTGGATTTCCTCAGTGTCAAACATACACACAGATGCATTATAGAGACGCTTGATGAAAATAAGTTTAGTAATTATTTAATTTCGATAAATGATAAGAAATGTTGTTGATACGCCACATTACAATACGGCCGATATAACTTGGCAGTTCCGAACTTGCCAAGTTATATCGGCCGTATTGTAGATGTTGTAATAAAAGTTATTATTAATAATAATATTATTAATAATACTAGTGATACTACATAATACCTTATCTCGTATGCTACGTAAACTTCAATCAATTGAAATCTATTAATAATGTCGCAAAAATCCAATTTTAAATGCGACATAGTATGGCAACCTTGAATTTGTAGGCACCTAGTCGCGATAAGAATTACTCATACTAGTGCTGATCCTCCTACACTAACCGTAGGTAGACGCTAATCAAATGGCAAGACGTAAACTATTGTTTACTAGGAAACTACACTAATTAACGCATAATTAGAAACCATATGTGGGAAATGAAGTTTATAACTTAAAAATCTTGAGTCGTATTTTTGAATTCGTTAGTTATAATGACTTCCTCATAAAATTAGCACATAATACAGTGCACCTGGATGTCACTGTTGCTAATTCAATACCTACGCGTACGTAGTAGGTACTGGCACAAATAGATACTCAAGTATTTTTAGCTGCGCGCCCACAGTCGATCATTCCAAGATTAGTCAGACGAACGCTCGCACATTCAAATGTATTGTTATGGTGGTGTAGTAAAATACAATCAACATCGGTTACGAAACCTATTTACTAGATTATTCATTGAAATACCTACTTCTTTAATACGCATAACCACGTATTTTAAAATAAAGCGAGTCTAATTTGTTTCTTTCTATAGCACTTTGACTCGATAAAACGTGTAAAATGCTCAGACGTGTAATCCAAATGCTGTTACAATACTACAAAAACATGATAACCCTTCCATTCGTTGAACTGAATGTAGGTAAACAAAACGATTGTGATTGTTGTAAGGGCAAGGAGACATCGGCTCGTAGCGGCCGGTCAAGGTATCCGGGCCAAAGGTCGATGACAGCCGCGGCTCGCTCGCGGCCGGCCGAGCGCTACGCTTGCCGCCAAAAAATACGCTAACTTTTTCGCATGTTACATTGTATTACAATATTCATAACAAAAATATCTAGTCCCTTATTCTTTTAAGTTTTTTTTTTTCAAACTAACCTGATGACATCGACTCATTTTCTGATTTCGGTGTTGTCGGGGGCATTGGTAAGGGCATCGACGGTAGGGGTTGTGTTTGCTGT
The DNA here is from genome assembly GCA_947364205.1 of Agrochola lota. NCBI lineage: Eukaryota > Metazoa > Arthropoda > Insecta > Lepidoptera > Noctuidae > Agrochola > Agrochola lota. The sequence continues at coordinate 8,185,142 of OX376228.1, read as the reverse complement.
GGCTGCTGTTGCTGTGGCGGCTGCTGCTGCTGCTCCATGGTGCAGGTGCCCAACGACTGCGCCATGCTGTACGTGATGCCATCGTCGTAGCCCCACAGCTCCAGGCCGCCGTACTCGGGCGACGCGAGCGACTCCGGGGACATCACCATAGCCGGCGGCAGGCCGAGAGCTGAAGACGACGTCACCTCAGACGAGCTCTCCTCGAGCATTCGCAGCGTCTGGAATCCTCCGTTGTTATACCAGCGGCGTCTCATGTCTGCGAGCGTGTCACACGCTCCAGTATCCACGAGCGCCGAGGGACATCCTCCGACGAAGGCTTTCACTTCACTTTTTCCTCGCACTAAACTATCTAAACGCGACTCTATGGACATGCACCACTCGTCTACGTAACGTTCAAACTGAAACGAATCGCTATCCACTGTCTCAACTTTCGTGCAATCCAATAGGACTCGGAAGTCTCGTTCGAGCGGCGACAACTTTTTCTAGTCACAACACAATCCAAGCAACAGGTGAGAAGAGCACGCGAGTCCCACGAGTTCGTGCGGTGATGTGGAGACTTGGTTCACGCGTTGTTCGAGCAGTAAAAACGAGTACGTTGCGCGCGCGCGACCGTCGTCAGCGGAGTACGTAGAGCGAGCGAACGAGCGACGCGGCCGCTCTCACTACTCACTGCCACGGTCGGCGTGACGTCACGTCCCCCGCGCCCCGCGCCGCAAGCCGGCGGCCCCCGCGCGCAACCGTGGCACAGAAAGTCAAGCCACCGGCGACAGAATGTAGCGCGCCGATAAAACACCCTCAATTTATGAAGACTCGTTCTATCAAAACAACTTCGCTGTTTGTTACGCAACTTTTGAACTTGAGAAAGTTATTTGCGAAATTATCTAATGGTAAACATTCCTGATTTCCTGTTTATCCGTTAGTGTCGCTAGGTGGTTTGTTCATTTGGACATGTATGTAGTACCTACCGACTACCTGCTATGCTGCGGCTATTACCCTGCATTTATAATCAGTTCTACTGCACGATATATTATACAATATATATGTGGCATAGTTATTTAAAACATAAATACTGAAGTAATTAAAGCAGATCTTATACAATATTATAATGTCATGCTAATGTAGCTATGTAACCTCAAAGTCACTAGTGCATTTTAAATGCTAGCACGTAGATGCTTCGTTCATTATCCATTTAGTTGTGTGATTATGACTAGCTACACTGTGTCCACGGTTAGATAAGTAGGTATTATCTACGGTTACAGACAGACAGCCGACAGGTAGGTACCTACTATGTTATTAATCATACTTATAAACCTAGACCCATTTTAGCAGATGCCCTTAATAGAGAGATAAACGGCGTAGGTACATATACCGTTTGTTTTTCTAGACTTATGTGAAACATTGACACGAATCTCTCTGATGTCCTCCACCGAAAAAATGGAACGACGACCTAAATTGCAGCATTCAGGTTATCAGACTCTTGGGCTGTACGAAGGTGTGCGATCATTTTTATCTGCAAAACCCCGGCGATAGCATTGGTTTGTTTAGATTACATTTCGTTGCGTGCTCCGCGGGGACTGTGGCGTGTTTCCGTGCGAGCAGCGATGTATAACGATTTGTTTGGGTATCGTCATCGGCTAGATTAGATTAGAAGAATGACGAGTGAGCCATGATTGTAGCGAACGCTGTTTAGCGTCACAGCATCACGTGGCGCGGAGCGTTGACCCGCCATGTTTTGGAAATACACTGCCGTGCCCAACGTATCCGTCATGCAATAAAAAAAACTATTTATCTGCATACACTATGTTAAAATTATTAATTCATTATTTATGTTTAGCACCCATTTTGTACGCAATACGTAGGTGTGAGACGATTTGTCTATTTCCCTCGCTGATTTATTTTTAAAAAGATAGAAGACTAAGCTGTCTTAAATATCTGAAATAGCTACCGCATTTTTGCTATGATTCAACAATCTGGTAATCTGGTTCATAATGGAGATGGAAAGATTATTCTACTATAATATTCTCCCTGCCTGAGGCATACACCAAATCACATTTCTATTAAAATGAGATAGTTTCTAAACGACTTACATTTTTATTTATTCAATTTATCACGTCCAACCGGAGTGAGAGATCTACTGCGTAACATCTATTCCCAATTTCACTTAACTAGGTCTACTGTTAACATTTTCTTCTCCATAGTAAATTATCTAAACTTTTATGAAAGATCATCTTCACTAAATACAATAAGTACACACAGCTACACATCAAGCTATACATTTCCAGTAAAAGCTGACCTCGCATTGTACGGAAATCCTATACAATGCGAGATCAGCATAATCTGGAAATGTATAGCTTGATGTGTAGCCGTGTGTACAACAATGGTTCCCAACTTCCCTTCTACTATTTTATCTTTTTACATCCGATTACTAAGCGTCTACTGTGGATTGCTAAATGACAAGCGATTTTGTTTGTAGCTATCCGATTTGAAACATTTCGTCATGATTTCGTACAATTGGGTACAGCGATATAAAAAGAAGTTCTTTAATTTTTATTTAGCCAGAAAACCACAAAAGAGTACCTGTAAAATCAATTTTAATGAACTAGTTATTAGGGTATAAATTATAACTGTATAAAGTAACCAAGATAAGAATTGAATGAAGATTGTATAAATGGGTAATTTGTAGCCAGCGTATCACAATATCAGAATCATAAAATAACCGACCGAAAAAAAACCAGATCGGAAACCTTCGTTTCATCTTCGAGACATCGCTTTACCAAAACGAAAAACGGACGCACTCACTTACTGGAGGTAGCCGGCAGCTTCATTTGGAAAACAAACAAAAATCACGAACGGCCGAAGTCTTTTTTCCTCGTTTGTACCGTGCAAAGTGTTTGTACAGTGGACTGTGGAGTCGAGTCGTGAGCTCCAATCGTGCGTGCAGTAAAAGGCTCGAATGCTCGATTGGTTCCTGTACCCCCTCCCCCACCAGTTCGTCCTCTTTGCCGAATTGTAGCAACCATGGTATAATAATATACTTCGCCGGGTATGGCATTCCGAAACACAGTGGTCACGTGGGTGACACAAGTCTACGTCATCACGTCTGTGTTACCAGAACTTTATAGTAATGACTCCCCAACCACCTTTATTACTTCTGCAATTCCGATAAAACAATGAGGTTTTAATTTACAATTACGTTGGTTTATGTTTATATTGAATTGTTTCGTTTGATTAGACACACGAAACGACAATTTAAAAGCTTTCGTTTCTGAAAAGCTTTCCTTATTCGTGTTTTGTTGCAATAGAGTGGCAACTGGATAGTGACGTAAGCATGTGTTGGTCCCGGAATGCCAGACCTTGTTTTATTAGACCATGGTAGCAACCTTGCCAACCAATTGTTACAGAACATCGGCCTATTTAAAAATAATTTACATAGCACTGCTCGACGTGTTAAAATCACGTTATTACACCAAAGAGAAAAATAAAAGTTTCGAAAAGTTGAAACTGAACATCTCAATCCGATACAGCTAAGCCATCGAACATACTTGAACTTCTGTGCTATAGTAAACACAAAATGAATACTTGGTACTCAGTAGAGCAAACTGTGAAACTGCCTCAACAATCTACATACATTGTAAAAGTTTATAAACTTTTGAGCCGCAACATGTATGCCAAACGTTTTCCAAGCAGAGCTTTGGCACTGATTGTGGCATTCCTGATCTGGCAGGGATTACTAGCCTCATTCCTTGCACCTATCTAAATTGTAGGTATAGTCTCTGCAAAGTTGAAGGCTCTTAGGAAATCAGGTTAAAGGCTTGTGCAGACCAGCGCGACTTGTCGCGCGACGCGACACCGGTTATTGTTATACTGCGAAGTTTTCCTAGAAATTGTATTGTTCGTGTCGCGTTGGTCTGCACAAGCCTTTATGTAGTGTTCATGGAATTGTTGGTATTATTTACTCCTATCCAATAGACTTGCTAGGTGCTTATCCAGTGGTCATAATTTTTCGTATTTTTCGTATGTATCCCGTTTAGTTCGGATATATCTCAGAAATATCATCAATACAAATATTTACTCCAATCATTTCAATTCAATTAACCATTGGATATTCCTCATTAATCATGGTGTTCCATTGTTTAAAGTCCGAGCCTGATACCGGAAAGCCTGGTATTACCTCTTCAATACGGATCCAATCGAGATTTAAGATAAAGGAGTCAGTTTTATATTCGGCTAATTACATATACCAGTACCCAAAGGTACCGATATTTTTTATGATTTTCTTATCAATAGCGTCGATTGTCAACAATTGCAAAACCAATGAGGGTATCCATTATGGGTATCATAATCATCAGCAGAAAAACTTATATGGTCTGAAACGTATTCCAGCCGCGATTCGATTCAGCCTTGTCTGTATTCCGTAGCTAGCTCTGCTCTGCTGAGTGTTGCCATTTTTTGCTCTTAGCTTTTCCATTAAATGTAAATTAGAGATGAAATTGATCGATGTCCGTGCTGGCGTCAAGGTTACCAGAGGTAACTAGTTGTCACTGTGCGGTGACGTCATCTTAGCAAGTTTTTTCTTTAAAATTACCTGCTCAGTCGTTTAGTTTGTTTTCTTCAACAACTTTTACATCTTATTGGAATTCATTTTTGAATCTGTTATAATCAAAAGCTTTTATAATTAGATACTTATCTCATACATTGTTCGCTAATGGCTAATACCTTTCTGGTAATCTAGTTGGCCCATTCAAATTTTTAATGATATTCATCGAAATAAATAAAACTTTTGCGTTTGTTTTCTTTTATGTTCAGTTATCATTAGTTGGTATGTACGGATTTATAAATGGCGAGTTTTACGTACCGAGGAATGATTAATATAGCCGAAAGTTGGCTGTTTGCCATCAAGCCTTTGTTGTGGCTTTCGCGAGAAAGATGGAAAACATCGAATATAAATTAAATATTTTTACTTACAGCCTTCCCTTTTGGAACCTTGTGTAAAGTATTCACAATACCTTTGTTACTAATCCATCACCATCCGTTCTTAATTTGTTCTTACCTGAAACAAAAATAAAATAAATAAGTACAAAAGTCAACATTTTGTTTTTGAAAGTTAAAAAAAGTAATAGTCTTTATAGTTTAATCGCTTTGCCCTGTCCGAGTCTACTTGAAACGTATGCCATTTCGTGATCATAATAACAAGAAAGCTGATTTATCGAATAAGATCTGCAAAGGATTCAGAATGTCTAAGCGTGGCTTTCTCGGTAGAGCGCACTTGAGGTAAACCAACGAGTTTGAGGAGCTGTCCACTGGTTGAGTTTTGTTAGAGTTATTGCACCATTTAGAGCCGGCTGGGTAGTCGTCGTTGTCGTGTTTTTACTAGCGATGTGCAGGCGCATAAAAAGTGGCCGCGGCGGAATGGTCCGAGCAAGCGCAATTAAGACCAAGGTCTCCGGGTTATCAAACCCGTGTCGGCGACTAGCGATGGCGGCCGCACCTCGCTGCGGTCGCAAAAAAAATGTTGCGAATAATGAAGTCGATGGTATTAAAAGATAATAGCAGGGTTAACACGCCGGCTGCATAGCTTTAACTGCCCACGTCGTACACACCGGCCATTCGTTCAGCATTACCGCGACATATTAAGACGACAGCCGCACCTAGACATCTCATTCCTCTTCGGCCGCGTTATTAGCATTAATGTGGCCGGAATCGAGTATGCGGGCGCCGGCAATGCTAATGCGGAGCCATTCTGGTACAAGCTTCAATTTATGGCTGTTTATCAAGCAAAATAATACAGGAGTTTCCGAAGACGCGTAGTGGGTCAGTGAATGGTTCTGGCTGCGAGCCATGCCAGCTACTATGGAGGAAGTCAAGGCTACGGTGCGTCTATTGCATACGCAATGCTAAATCCTGTTCGATGACTCCTATGCACTTGACAGCGACTGATGTCATTCGCACCAATGTGACCTGCTAAGGAACCATGTTACCGTTCCTCGCAGTCACACGAACACTTACATAATGCAACCTAGACAATGTTAACCAGCGTTAAGTAAACTTGGACTGTTTGTGAAAAGCTTTGGCTTTACTTTCGCTTGCATGCATTTCGCAGTGCGCTGCTCAAGTATTCGCATTCGAATGAGCCTAGAAACGTGTGCGATAGGAAAATAGAACCTTAAACTTGTTAGCAGAAGGTCTTCCTTTCAGTGTCAAGTGATTGAGTGTAAGTCGTTCTTGGTATACTGCGTTCATACTATCATTTACGTGATGTAACTATTGAGTCCGACTAGTGATATGAAATTGCGAGTTGGATCGAGACCTGCCGGTTTCCGACGCATTGTAGTCCCTGGGAATGGCCTACGAGGTATCGATGCGTGCATTGTGCCAATTACTACTGGGGTGCTTAAACACAGAAATAGCTAACTGTTATTTCTGATTACTCAGTACCTTTAACTATTTACTATCACGATTGTACAAATATCCGAAGATACATCAGATTGTTCTCGAGCTCGACTTCTGCCAACGCCAACGGTTGGTTTGTAATGGCAGCCAGTTAGCGTGAAAAGGATTTCTAATTTGGAAATTCGTACAATATCCTGTTTTGACACCGCAGCATGCCTAAACGAATATTAATCATGATTAAAGTCAGCAAAATGTAATAATTGGGTCCGGCAGAGCTTTACGAGCATATTTACGTTACTTTTTTTCGTGAAAACAAACTTAATGTGAAATATCGATGTTTGTTTTAGGTGTTTGTGCAGGCTTTATTAAGAGTTTACGTAAACACCCGCTGACAGGATATTAACGGTATGAGACGGGCTACCGAAATTAAGGCTGTAAATTATAGAACAGTTTGTAGAGATGGAAGAAACCTTCAATTTCAATTTAGCCACCTTATTTATGTTGCTGGCAAAACACGAAGTTTATTTTTAGCGCTTTTGCGACTTGCAAAAAGTTGCTAACACTTTGTAAAACAATACTTTAGACCTAGTTACTACGTTGAACCATCGGTACGCCATAGTACTTTGATCCATTCTCTCCATTTCTGATAAAAGAACACCAAATAAAGTACAATAGTGTTTACTGGAATCAAACAGCAATTGGGTCACAGAAGCTACGATGCACCGGCGCAGCTGACCGTTGCTCGGTGCGCGTGCGTCGACTGCCGATGCAGGCGCACTCGTTGCGTAATGTATTGTCTTCGCTACTGGTAATATTAGGTGCGATGACACAACGATAACATGCATTTAGGTCGCTTTTGTTGCCAAGGGGGCTTATTTAGCAATTTTATAAAAATAAAACAGAAATTCCAGCTGGGTCGCAAGAGTTTAAATTAACTCGCTCTGAAAATATTCCCATCAGAATTATCGTGGACAGCAATTATTCACGATCATAGCGGAACAATGAGATTGCAAGACTTTTTCTTTATTTTAAATTCTAGAAAAACTACCTATTTATTTCGCTGACACGAGCCGTGTCGACTGTCAGAGAAAGCGTTGACTCCGTGTAGAGGAGGGGCTTATGCCAAAAAGCACAAACTTGCGGGTTATAACAGTAACGGATTGACAGCCTGTGTCGTCTACCACTTCCTTGCCAACTTTGTAATTAGAAAAAAAAAAACTCGCAACCACATTTAAATATTATATGACATGTGGGAAGTTTGATAATTTGCACGTTTGTTTTAATTACTTTGAGATCATAGTTCGTATTTAGACCATTCCGCCATATGTCATGCAACTGTTCAACTGTACCTCGGCCTCTAAAGCGCGAGGATTTTTTTATATAATACTTTGTTACAGTCCGCTACATGTTTTATTATCGGAAAGGGCGAATTACGCAATAAAAAGGTAATTCCGAGCAAATAAACTTCCGCGGTAATCTAACGAGGTTTAATTTGCGAAGGCAAAATAATTGCAGAGAGCTAGTCAGACATCAGTCCAGACCACCGCGAATAACATTGGTAGCAGCACAAATTGAAGGTAATTATATCTAATTGCGAGTCACGGTCATGGCCAATAAGCACCAATAAGCAATAACATGGGAAGGTAGAGCGAAGGTCTGTCGTTACCTCAACTAAGTTATTATATCATCGTGTGCACATCTCGTATTGAACACGCATTGTTTTACTTTGTTCTCCACTCAGATGGATAGGTCGCCTTCCTCATAAATCCACGAAAAGCGATGACGACAATGTGCAAACAAGTATGGAATAAGATCTACATCTCTGATGTATACTTCAAACAGATTCATAAGAGGAGGTATGCATTCACGGAATAGCTGCGCATTTGTTTTCAAGGAGCAACAGCATTTCATTCACCCGTGCAACTAACTCTTGAGTAATTTATGTAGCCAGCGTTGAGAATTCCATATAACCTATTAAGGCGATTGCCAACAAACGGTCTACCGATAGTCACCTATGAGAGCTTGCCCCAGTTGTGCTGGAACAACGCCAAGGCCTTGTCTAGTCATGGCTTTGGCTATTCGCAAATATCTCAATTCGTACGAGCTTCATATCTTAATTCCATAAATACAAGCTGCAGAGAGGCGCCTCTAAATGAGCTTCATAAATGATGTAATTTAAATATGGCCAGCGCCAGCGCCAGTTCAATTTGAATAGCAGAACCAGTCGGGCTCGTTCTTGTTTACACAAACTTGGAACCAGAAAGTTGTAGACATAAAAAGAAAATTACAATAACATTATTTTCAGTCACGTATGAAGCTAAAGTAACGCATATAGTTCTCAATAACTCAATCAGAACGTTGCAAACAACGCGAAAAATATCAAAATAGTGCATTTAGTTAGAGTGGTGTGTTGTGGCGTGAGTGCGCTCGGTGCCCGGGTCACGGGCACGTCCTGCCGTATTTATAGCATCATAACTTGCACCAATGATCGGTGGCCGGCTACAAAACCGGCTATATTACCGGCAGGCCTATTGTTCGTGCTAGGAATAAAAGTGGAATAGTCGCAAAGGCTCGCGTCGCCAATAAGTGCACTTGTTTTAACTTCTCTTCTCATTCGTATTGGTAAAGCAATAATACGTGAGCTTTACTGCCGCATTGCGTTGCATACAACTATGTTCTTGATATTTCCTATATCGCAGATGTTTTGTATCATAACAGGGCCGTTTGTTCGCGACTGTGCGCGAAAATCTTGAGTAACGTTTTAATTGTAAGATTTATTAGTTCAGAAATTGCAAGATGTCGTCGAACTGCAATTTATTGATTGTGAACGTATAAGAGAGACTTGTAATTACGGACGACCATAAACAAGACGCGATGGCGAAACCTTTTGACTTTTAATTATTGAACACAACCGACAATAAGCTCAGCTCAGCTTGAGAGCTGCCTGGCTGGCTGCTCATGCTGCCCTTTAATAAAGTCTTGTAAATCATTTTGCCAGACGCTTCATTCACCCAGTACGAGATCAAGATAAAAATTTTGCCGTTCTTAAACATTCAGCTGACGCAGAGAATTGTTGCATTTATTTACGTTCGTGTGTATCTTTATATCTTGTCTCTGAAAATACTGTCGTTATTATTTTTTCTTTGTACGTATAATATTAACGATATTACAATATTGTCAAGAGACGGCCCTAAAGGTATAATAAGTAGATTTATCAACAACCGTTGGTTATTGTTATGAATGAAATGGCATTTACTGCGCATGCACATGTTTGTAGTGGCCAATCAGCATACTTTATGTTACCTTTAATAGGTCTTTATTATCATTATCAAATACAACAAAAATAACTACTAAGTGAAAAATAACTTTAATTTCAGAAGTTGGTGGTTTCATCGTTTTTTGCCACCGACTTCCGAAATTAAAGTAAATTTACACTTTATAGTGTTTTTTTTTTGGAAGCCTGTTGTTTTTTTTTTGCTATGTAAATAACAGTGACAGGAACTTAACTTATTATAACATCATCCTTATAGACTAAGTGATAAAAATACGTATTATTGCAGCAAATTGAAAAACTACCCAAGCAAAGTTAATAAAATTTATACGATTATAGGACCACCGTGCAAGCTTCACCGATGTTGAAAATTCTTTTTTTATTTCGAAGAGAACACAAAAAAAAAAATACAAAATCGGTCCATAATGGACGGAATAATCGATGAACATACAATAAAAAAAACATACTTAAAGTCGAACATAGAACCTCCTCCTTTTTGGAAGTCGGTTAAAAAATACTAAATTGTTTCCCTCTTAGCAAGTTGTAGTCACACTCGCAGATCACGTCCAACCCGCTGCACATTTTATAGAAGCTTTTATATATACTTCACATTAACTCTGACATTTTAAACGACCACCTATCGCCATAATTACTTGCCATAATATCTCCTGTCTTTGTCATGTCCTTGGTTTAAAGTCTTCTGTCTTTGTCTAACGTCTAGCGTCTAAATAATTAGTCTGTGCTGTTAAATACTAACTCAGGTTACTCAGGTACTGCATTATAACTTTGATCGTTATAGTAGTTTTAATGCACCTGGGCCTAATGCATCCGTAATGCAGGAAACGTCATTTCATTCTTGTTAGTATATATTATGTGTTATAAATTTTACATGTTAGGCTGTAGGTACGGCAAATTAATTTACATTAGGTTTTGCAGTGAAATTTTAAAATGTTTCTTGGTTTTTCAAAACATGTGTGCCATGAGTTATAGTTTTGTCTGTAGAAGTTATAACTGCTGTGGTTAAATGTGAAGGCGTATCAGGAGCATATTTCATGTCATCATAAGAAGCTATTTATAACCCAATGTTGTAAAATGTAAACGAGGGTGGGACCACCCCTCGACGGTGTATTTTCATACTATTTGTATCAGTATCAAGTCATGTTTTTTAACAGGCATATAAATCAGAAACCATAATCCCCATATCGTCTCAAGTATGAATTGAACTGTAAAAAAACATATTGCGTTTGTAAATATATACAGACTTTCTTCTTTAATAGAGGCAACTGTGCCAAACTATCTTACAATACCCAATTGATAATCAATTGGAAGAACATATTCGCTCGTTTTGGCGAGAGCAAATCGTGAAATTATTTATCCGAGAATAGATTGAGTAACGTTGGCAGGGAGCAGGAATACATCAGATTCCATCGGTTTGTCGGAAGCGCGCGGTCATCTCTCTCACTATACCACGACTACTTAGGAATAGCTACATAAATCATCCGTAAATTACAAACTATGTTTCCGAGTTTGTAAATCATTATCTTTACGTCCTTGTTGTTACTGAACGTGTCATTAATTCTGTAACAGGAGTTAAGCTTGTTATATTGTCTCTAGCATCTTATTATCCGCAAAAAGAACCATTAAAACCTCGTTTTTGATTCTTTACAAATGACGTATAGGTTAACGAATCGTGGGCGGAACGCGACGTAAGTATAATAAATCACTACAAGTAGGTATGCTTATTAGGGGTACTGACTGTGTATTTTTGCAGTCAAGTGTATGCATAAGTCTGTTGTTGAGATGCAAACAAGCAGCATTTATTTTTAGTTTGGGAGTTAATTTGTGAATGAATTTCTCTGTTTATTTATTTTAGTTTTAGTACTTGTCGATGGGTTTAGTGTCCTAAACGGTATCTTCATCAAAAAGCAGTTTTTGAACCCAAACTCGAATATCATCATTGCCAGACACAAGAAGTTCCCAAGTCAGAATAATCGTGAACAAAGTCAACATTAACACTATCTATGGAATGCAGCATAGACTACAGATGCTCGTGATGACGACACACTCATGTTCATGTCATTAACAAGTTGCTGTCCTGCGCCGGCGCAGGCCCGGCCTTGAGTGCGATAACCAAGCGTTTGTCGATAGGCGAGACTCGGTTATGTAATGTTGCAAGTTGCAATATAAAATATATTCAAGTATTTTAATTCCATCACGTTGAAACGAGGGTACTGCGACTGATTGACGGCTAAGTGGCTCAGTTATGAACATAAATTAATAAAACTGCAAGCATTCATTGGAAGTAGAGCTACTTGCATATCCGAATGAATATAATTTGTGATTTATGTGATATTATAACGTGCGGGTGTCTCATTAGAGAATATAAATTCAATGTTTGGTGTGAAGGTCTTCATGTTAATTTACAACAATATTTCCAGAGTTTTTTTCAGGATACATTAGCTGTGTGATAAAATTTAAAAGCGCAAGTTTATTTATTGGATTATAATTGTTTTTTTCTACCATAGTTTGAAATAAAACTTTAACGAGCAATAAACTTCACGGATTATTACATACTTTTGTTGTTTTTGTTTTAACCAATTGCGTGTCGACCATGTTGCTCTTGCTACGTAATCGCATGAACTCTTTAGATTACTGCAGTCGTTATGGCAACAATACAATGAAATTATTCTGATAATCTTGTGAGCCGTTATAACATCTATTTCTAGCATAAACAGGACGGGAATAAATAAAATTAAATAATCTTTATTGTGAGATAGAGTGTGTCAGAAATACATTGAAGGACTGAAAGGGGTATACAGATAGAAGTAATCTTTATACGAGTACAATGTACTGAATACTTGCATAAGCCATAAGTACTTGGGCGCCCGAGCTCTTCTCCGGTGAAAATAGAGAATACTCATTTAATAGTATAGGAAAGTTCTTACTAATTCCATGCTGCCATGATAGTAGGTACTTACTAATTCCATGCTGTCATTATTCTAAGGCGTCATTATTCTTGTTCTAAACTTTGGGTGACCGAGCTGAGCTCTGCTCGGGTGCAAATACGGAGAAAACTAATTTTCCGAGAATGACACCCAGATCGATTTTTCGCGGTTGTAAACCCTTATATTGCAAATTTCATCGAAATCGGTAAAGCCGTTTTCCAGAACGGGGTTACAAATATATATATACAAATATTGCTCGTTTAATAATATAGGATAAAATGTTCCTGTAAAAATAAAATAAAACTACCTTAATATTAAAAGTAGCGTTTCTAAATAATAAATGGAAATTATACATTATTACTATCGCACATCAGACATTTGTCTTGGCCACACCGCATCGGTTGGATATCTCCGATATGAAATATGAATAATTTTGTATTTTTAGAAGAAACGGATAGAAGACTATTGCACGTTGTGCAAAGTAGGTACATACTTGAATTTATGAATATTCCTGACAGCTTTTAAAATAGCAGATAGAAGCACAGTTCCAGTGCTATAAAGAAGGGAACATGAATAATAAATGCCCATTGAAAAAAGTAAAAAACGGATTATTTGAAGTCACAAAACAAAAGGGTTTTGGAAAAAGAACACCAAAAACATTTTTTTTTTCTAATGTCAAATGTCATGACAAATCGTTAACACAAAATAGGTCATTCGCAGCTAATCGGATACCTAAACAAATCTAGACAATTGCCCCAGTTCGGAGGAGGCACTTGGTACCGCGAGGGGATGAAACTAGGTCACGGGTATCATAAATTGCCTGCCAATGACAAGCCAGGTCAGATTCAAAACATAGTAAATGACGCCAGCATAAGTTTCTGTATGTTGCTTTATGATATATTATACAAGGAAAATAAACATAGCACATTTAGATGTAGTCAAACTAGGCGACCATTTTATGGTCTTTTGTTTCAAAGGCTTTTGTATTAAATATGGTCATAACTTAGAATATTACCGCGGAAGTCATTTTAAGGGTAAACAAATAGGTATTATTGTTCGTCTCTAACAAAGGAATATAGAAGTTTGTGTGATAAGACGTGGTCAGGGGGGAAGGAACAGAAGTAGTGCTGAAACTGGTGGCCCAGTGGTAACAGCCCCAACTTAAGAGTTGTAGGTTGTGGTTTCGAACCTAGGCAGGCGCTTTAGTTTGTGTGAATAATTTCATCACCACTGCTCTCAAAAAGGTGAAGGAAAACATCGTGCGGAAACCAGCATGTCTTAGAACCAAAAATTCGAAGACGTGTGACATCTACCAATCCGCACTGGGCCCGCATGGTAGATCACAGCCCAGTCCCTCTCGAATAGAGGGGGCCTGTGTCCCAGCAGTGGGAACATTATTAGGCTGATTTTGAACAAGATATGGTCTTAGATTCCCATTGCTGCCTATCTCTAGGTAAAGTCGATACGTCATAACCACCTACACAGGTTCAAACTCTCATGAAACAGAGCTCAGCGTGAATAATTTAAACGCAAAACGACATATTTAGGCGACGGCGACGATATTGAACTTCAGTGGATACCGGGCCAGAATTGTCGGGGCGACGCGCGACTCTTGCGCAGCCTTGACCCCGCGCATGCGCTGTGAGTCAGCGGTGTCGCGCCTGCGCCGTGCACTTCTCGTGCAGTGCCGTCACCGGGGGACAGTGGCCGACTTCCACTGTCCTGATAAGCGCCCACGCAGTGACGTCACCTATAGAACTCGTAATCAGCCGGACAAATGAACTGTTGTACGGAGTTGTACTATTACTCTACTATTCCTTGAATTAGCTTGTTTTCCTATAGCTCGTCACCGATTCAGTGGTTATAAATATTCCGACGACACTTAGGTATTAGGTGACTTACACCATCTTGTAAATGTTATTGGACATCCATCATAATAATTTACTTATCCTAATCATAATTAAATCTGATCATGTAAAATAAATCTACATTCATCATAGCTGCCTAATCAATGGGCCGACTAGCCTACCTACTACGCGAGCTGATTTCAAACAACCAATGATACAACCAAAACTGTTGAAATCACAAGGTACTTTCATGAGGTGTAAATTTAATGCTGCTGAAGCTTCAATCAGGCCAACAAGCCGCTAAAAAGCGCATCCTGCTCGGGCCAGCAGCGGTAACTAGGTCGCGGATCGGGGCCAAGGCTGGCCAGGACACATTATTCTATCAACCGCACTCCAGCGCCGCTATTTCTGGGCCTGCACCGGCCTCCACTCTTATTTATGAACCTCCACCCAACCTGACGTATTGCTCCATAGGAAATAAATATAAATCTCTTCTAACATTTATCGCCACTTACTCTTTAGTTCAAAAACCTTTCACAAATAAACTACTTTAAAATGTTTTACGTCTGGTTGCGTAACGTTAAAAATATCCTTAAATGCACACACTCAAATAATGTCCCAAATTATCGTGCCTTATCTACGAGGTCAACCTTGGAGTTCTTTAGACGACTTGTTTACCGAATGTTAAACTGACAAAAAATGTGACCATACACGTTGTATTGATGTTCCACAGATAAATGCCTCTATAATTTGGCAGGGCTGTAATGGATCGAATTCTTCCGCGTCCACTTAAGGCCGAGATAATTCTTATCAAACGCGACCTCAATATCAAGGAATAAAAACAAATGCATTTCATGATATCGGTAAGACCTTCCTAATTTAGGCAGTGTAGATTGTGTTGTTGCCTTTTTAATCTAGGTCTGTCCACTAGTTATATTTTCGGGAAACTGAACGTTATTAAAATACTACCTATAATATTTATATACTTAAAGTTCGAGCACCTTTAACCTATTTTTATGTGTGTTAGGTGAACTGTGTCATTTGGAGCCGATGCAGCGATGATTGAATAATAATTATATTTATAGAGCTAGAGATTACACAATAATAACGATAAAAATCTAATTAGGTAGTAAGTACATCGGAAAAAAAGGTACAATTTTACAATAAAACTTTGGACGACCAGTTTGCCGTCCTTACCTGTCAAATATAACCTTATTGAGATTACTGTTTATTTATGTGTTATATTAACGTGATCAATCATGCATGTTTTAAAAATAATATTTTTTTAAATCTTCAATATTTTATTGGTTTAATAACTGTTTATGTTACCGGATTTGAAAGAATTATAATATTAATTTATGTTTATAAATAATGACTAAGCCGTAGTTTTATTCTCAGTGATTTAGTTAATCTCCTTCTTCTTCTTTTTGTGTGGTTAGTGAGTAACCTGGGGTCAGAGTTTTAAAGCCGCCCATGGGCCTCTGACTTGGCTTCACATGCCGTCAATAAATATCTCTCAGGCATGACAGTTTACCTCCTTCTGCGAAGCAGTTATGTTCGCGAAGGAGGAGGCGGGGCGCGCGAGGGAGATGCAAGCTGCACGCCCTCGCGGCCCTAGTCGCCGCAGGAGACGCCCCGGGCGTCGGGAGTCAAGAGCCGACTTCCGGCCACCGTAGGCGCGGGCCTGCGGACGGTGAGCAATGGGCAGCTCGCCGTCCGATAAGAACCAGGCAGCCGACGGCGCGTTGTGTTCCACGCGCGCCTCAAAGAGATGTCAGCACCAACCGACGGGGTCGAAAGACCAATGCCTGCTGGGGTTGCGGGTTTGTCCGAAAGGGATATCGCGGCCCCAGCACACAGGCAACGGAAGGAACACGGGTGGGTTTTAGTCAGTAAAAGTCTGACACACCCTCTCGCTCTGCCCAGAGCGGGAGAAGTCATTTGATGATTTCCCATCCTGAAAAAAAAAAAAAAAAAAGGCATGCCAGTTTATCACGATGTTTTCCTTCACCGTTTTTGAAGCAAGTGATAATCATCATATCGTTTATTAAAACCTTATTTTTTACTAAAACATTGTGTATGCGGATATTCAACATTCCAACAAAAGAGGCGGAGAGTAGAGCTTTTACCGATAAATAGTAATCCCCGTACTCGTATCAATATAATCCTGCAGTATCCCACCGCCTGGGAAAATAACTATCCTGAGAAACAGACCGTTAGGTAGTTTACCCAACACGCAAACATTCTGCTTGGATATTATAAAATAAAGATATAGATTAGCCATATCATGTATGTATAATTCAGTAGATAGGTACGTAGCGGGGTCAGGGGTTCGCGCTATCGACAGCTCACACGGAATTTATATTTAACGTTCGTGAAATGTCGACTTCCATGTAAAAGTTGAATGTTTATAACATGTAAATTCGTAATATTTTTTATAATTGTCTAGGTAAATGAGAATTTATTGTTAGATTAGGCGTGATGATTATTCTTTGTCACAATGGATATTTATTACCATTATCAGCGAACTGTAGGGTAGCTTTACCGTTACTTGCGTAATTCCGTTGCTCTGTTTAACATACCAAGTTTAAATCGACATAGTTGGGCAGTAGGCACTCTAGTGACTAGGTACAGTGAAGTGCACGCTGCGACAACCTTGCGTTATCTGAGTCCAGTGCCCTTGGTCCACTTACCGCGCTATCTCGGGCACATCGTCGCCATCTGATAAACATGCTTGTTTGTTCGCCTGCTGTGCTGATCGTAATTCATATTCGCAGTCATGTTGTGATAATATTAAATGTATTCATGTATCTGGTTTTGAATGCAAAATAGATATGTGCACGGATGCAATGTTGCAATAAGTGACTGTTGGAATACAAAATCCGGAGCACATAATGCAATAAAAGAATATATCATTTAGGTATCTGTTTGACGATCAAGTTGTTATGAAATAGAATTCCTGAAAGACTTTAATGATGACTGTATACGGAAATAACATAACATAATTCAATAGGCCAGGCACAAACATTTCGTTTAAACACCAAAAACCAATCAACTGTACGTGATTCGATTTAGTTTCTTAATGCGGTTTTTTGGTCGAGTCTGTCGATTCGACATAAGATATGACTGCCGAAATTTGCGACTTACAAAAAACGTACAATGACTATCTAGCCGCAGATCAAATTATGGACTATTAGGGTTTTTTAGCATAATGACGGAGCGGCGCGTAGCGGTAACATAGAATGGTAGCCAAAGCTTATTGTGCGCATTTCCTTACCATATAAAGTCTAATTCCCCAAAAACAATTACGAGACGATGATTCAACGTTAGAACAATGAAGCCTGAACATCAAAAGATTATCTGACAATGAGAAGTAACAATTAACGCGAAGGTTGATCAAGTGTAGGCGACGGAGGAAGCGGAGTACCGTTTGATCATTTCAATCTGTCGGCCAACGTATCAAACCGATAGAGCCTTGAGCGTGTTATGACAAATTCGTTAGTGAGCTCCTACTACGGCTGCATCTAAACGATCCTAACGAACATTGTAAGTATTTGTAAGAATTCGCATAAGGAAATATCAGTGTTTCCTGGTACGAATTTTAATAATGTCATCGATAAAGAAATATTGACAGTACAATATATATTAGGTACTTACCTACTAATTGAATACAGGTTGATTGATTGAACTATTGAAGCACAACATCTAAACTGCTAAGTCAAAAAAGTAAAATAGAAGTAAAAGTTGAATGAAAAATTTAAATAGAATTCAGCATAAACAATATTAATTCATGTATGACTCATGTAAAATAATACGTTTACAAACACACTGTACAAAAATAATCCGTCTGCTTTTTCTAATTTCATCCACAGGATTAAAATTCATAGACTTGTAATCCCAACAGCAATTGGCCCGTATTGTGTGGAAACTCCATCAAACTTGTATGATTAATCGGCAAGTTGTGTCGTAAACAAGTGATAAAAATACACAGAGCCTGCAGAAGCTAGCAGAAACTGTGTTTTTATGCAAAGTTCATACGTTGCAGTGGACAATGTGACACCTGCGCCGCCGCCGCACCTGGATGGAATTTATAAATATGTAGTTTCAGATAGATCGCCCGTGACATGGACTCCGTTTTAGTTATGTTTTCGCTATCGGTTACTTTGTCCTTTGTTCTCCAAATGAACAGGACAGAACCATGAGAATCAATGCTTTTACAGAACCACAAATAGGATTGACGGTCGTCAAATCAACCATACCAGATGATATATCCATTGGACAATCGTAAAATCTTCTTACAAAGTAATTCGTGGTTTACGAAAAGAGGTTCTTCTATTACCAACCCCGTTTCAAAGTTCATGTTTTCTTTTTGTTGACATTAATGAATGTTGTTTACACAGCAGGAATGTTTATAAAATAAAAGTTAGGTGAAAGCAGATACTATCGAGTTGTTTACAAGAACACTGCAATTGTTCGTCAAACTTTCTATAAGTACACAATATGTTCAACTTTTGCTTTATAATGATTTGCTCCTGTTTCAGAATCTGTGTATTTTTTGGATCCTTTTGGTTATGTTAGTTGACTTAACATAATCCTATCTATTGAACATTTATAATTCTCAAACTGGTTTATTTACATGGTTAAATACAGGTTTACAGGCAAAGACAGGTATAACAGTTGACAGGTGTTTCTTTAATAGTAGTGTGACATTTGTAAAGTGACGACAGTTGCATTCTATTAAGGCATGTTTTATGACGAAAAAGTTCATGATTATAAACAGGTACTGACCAGTATAGTATTATTATCATTAATAAAAAGTTCCGATCTGATAGTCCGTGTTAATATTATATTACTCATATATCATAATGCATGTTTATCTGCTCTGACACTTATTTTGTTTTACTTAGCAGCGGTGTACGAGTATAACACCGTGATGACCCTGATATTGCCAGTGCAAAATATCTAAGTGCATCAGTCAATAATATTTATAACTCATCGGTGTG
This sequence comes from Agrochola lota, assembly GCA_947364205.1. Taxonomy (NCBI): domain Eukaryota; kingdom Metazoa; phylum Arthropoda; class Insecta; order Lepidoptera; family Noctuidae; genus Agrochola; species Agrochola lota. Next base: position 8,165,686 of record OX376228.1, on the reverse strand, counting down.
ATTGACGTCTAGTTAACGAGGCAGTGTGTGGCAGTATGATGGACGGTCAGTCAGGGGTTGCCGACATTCGCCTATCGGTTAAGACTTTTCCACAATTCACCGCGTTATCTATCCGAGGTTACGATTGTTTGCACGTTCCATTTGTGTCACTTACTGTTTTAATCGCAGTTTTAGACGTTTCACGTTCTGTAACGTGTATTTTAATCTTAAGTTTGTTAGGTATAACAAAAAACCTATTAACCTTTGATAATCTTGACTGTTTCTTGGAATTCATTCATTGAAGAGTCAAGATTAATGTAATTTATTTCAGTTAATGAATTCTCGACAATTTTTTTTAAAGTTACATAATTTTATCAGAAAGAGGGAACTTATTTTATATCTGCAAATATATTCTACGCTGAAAGCCAGATATAGTTAGATTCTCAGCCATCATTACGCAAACCCTCGTACAGACGTAATCCAAAATTATAATACCTGCGTCTGGAGTATAACGGGCCATAATTACTAGGATTGATGCAATAACCACAGCTCGATAACGAATACATCGAATGAAACAAGCACAAAACATATGTTTATGGCCGAACATTATTGAACGAGTCCAGCAAGGGTGAGAAGGAATCTGAAGAAACATCAATTAAGAGGGAGGCACGTTCAAGAATATCTCGCTAACAAGAAACACAATTATAGACATAAAACCAGATTATAAATCCAGACATGACTCGAAATCGTAGACGTTATTATCTATTGCCTTCGTGCAGAAGTAGAGATGGTTCGACATTAATACAAATAGGCTAAAATAAAAGGTAATATATAACTAAGCTGCAAAAGATAGAAAATTTATGACAGCTGCATTGAAGAGTAGAGTAAAATGGAATTAAAATTAAATTATGACTGACGTTGAGGATTGGACAGAGTGGTCGAATAATTTCATATTAATGACTCTGATTCTGCTTATTTTAAAGACAATTATAGAATAGATACGTCATCCTAAAAATAACGTAATAGCTCTGATAGATAAAATAAAAAAGGTTTCAACAAAAACGTTCACAGGAGAATTTCTGGGGTTAAAAGGTGAACCGATATTAAACTCAATAACAGTTTTACGACTGTGCCAGTGATAAAATAAGAAAACTGTGCAATCAAAACGAAACAGCGGCTTGACTCCATCTTGAAGTCTCATATTGCTGTAAAATTGTACATTTTACTGAGTATTTATCATTTATTATTAGTCTGGGCTCGTGACCTAAATACCTTTCGAACGAAACTGAGGAGGAAAATTTTAGTCACCACTGAATAAAATTGCATTTGTTATTTTAGTACGTTGCAATTACAATGAAACTGCAAATAATAATGAGACCACTAACAATTTCAAATACAATTTTGTAACGAAAAGAGAAAATATGAGAATATATTACTTTTTGTTGGGTCTTATAATGGCGTAACAAGAAAACAAGGAGTGCCAAAGAAAGTTGCCAAAATTTGCTAGTAAGATGACTGACAAATACTGATAATAGATTGTATGTGTCTAGTTACTTGTTATTTTTAGCTGTAGCTACTTTGAGAATAACTTTTCTTGTAAAGATTATCAATCTACAACCAACACCACACCATACCAACACTAGAAAAACAATGACGTAACACCAAACTTATAACCGATTTACGGTCTTGTTCTACCATGCAAGCAAAATATGTTAGAAATGAGAACATAGTACCTACAGAACTGACCAAGTTTCACAAGTTATCGATGTAACGGTAAATATCTATGAACTAACGGTGGCAGAGCATCCAAATCTAGTAAGAAGTAACCATTCACATTATATTGCGTAGCCATGTTACAACAGAGACATTGGCAGGTACATCTGAGAAGCGGTAATTGGTAGGCTAATGTTTGATACGGCATTGCCTTTGTTGGTTGTAACTGTTCCCATGTTTGATGGCGGAAAGAATTTCGTTGTTTGTGTATTGCAATGAAATTTTGTAAATGAGTACCAGCTTGTTGCAGTATGGGAAGATAAAGACTGATTACTATAGAGAATGAAGAGACCATTAGCAATAAAATTGAACTTTTATCCAAATTCACTTTAAATACTCCTGAGACGACGACCAATAAGGTACAGCAGCACCCTAGAACAACAGTACACTAAGAAAACTTATTTTACTGAGATACCAAGACACTGCCTCACCTATTCATAATTTATAAGAAAAACTGGTGTCAACTATAAACTCCGTTACAAAGTGCAACATAATGAGAATTCAAGGAAACTCCGTAGAAATATTAGGAAGCAATGTGCTGTTATAAATAAATACTGAGAAGTTTGCTAAAAATTGGAGGTCTTACCGTATTACCAAGTTTGTTCATTAGCATAGCATATACGTCAGTGTCGTTTTGAGTCACGACCACAAATTACATTGTCATACTTATGCAGAAAGTTCCAGATAATTCTGTTTGTCGTTCGTATGTGATATACCTATCTGCTACCTGTTTTCTAGGTTATCCAATTTTATTTTGAATTGTAGCACTAGCAAGAGAGGAAATTCTGTTTGCGAATGTGGTTTGGCACTCGACTTCACTCAATGTTTCTTTTCATTAATAAACTTTTTGATACAGAATTTTAAGGCTGGTACAAAAACAACTTCAAATAACGACAAAATGTTACGCTCAGTTGGTGATCTTAATCTAATTTAATTTGTGGAAGTAAAACTAGTCTGTGTCACACTTCTGAAGTAATTTGAGGTACACAAAGAAAAAAAGTAACAAAATGGCTGATCTTAACCGTGTAAGACAGTAAGTTGCGCAAGATCATGCTTACTGGCCCAAACGGCCGGCGCGCAGGCCTCATCGTCTCGGTCGAACGCTACACGTGGCTGAGCCGACTCGGACGAATTGGACAGTCGTGATTTTAACTATTTCGACATTGCTACACGGCAGAATAAAGATATCTCAATGTTTGATATGGAAAAAATCCCCATTCTACATTATATGGCAAACAGATTTAAAATATTGTCAAACATTATCATCACTGTTGGACTTATTGGAGGACTTATTGATTCATATACGTATATGTCTGTGTCAATGGCTGCATATGAACAGGTCTTCAAACAAAAACTCAATTGAACTTTGATTACACTGCCAATAGAATATCCTTAAAACGCTCAATTCAGTTCAGAAAAAGTTAGGACAGTGATCTAACAAATCGAAGTGGTCAAGGAAGTAAAACTGCAGGATACTTAACCGAGGGTCAGCGTTTATGGTGAAGGTTTAACTCATGACGTAACTGATGTTGATGGTTTACCTAAACGCATGGTTACGGTTGTCACCTGTAATAAGCAAATTGTATATCTTAAACATATTTTCGAAGCTTTGGACGGAATGGGAGCGGTTTCGATGGTTTGAATTCCTTAAGAATACTTTATTGGAGCGTGAATATATCCGGATGGTTGGGATGCCAAATCTTCCAAGGATTTCGCTCAAGATGCTGTGGATACCTTTATAGTATGAATGTCATGGTGAATATTCATTTATACTGAAAAAAATAAAATAGAAATAGACAATCACTGTGCTGGGCCACGAGTAAATAGGAAAATTGACTACTGCAGCTACATACATACACAAAGAAATTCAGTATTTATACGTATAGCTATTGAATAACACAATAATCTTTGTTTCTTTCTTTTTATCAGTAACATTTTTACATTGCTTGATAGTACTTAAATTGATATGCATTCCATTTCCAGGCAGTCCGTATTATATGGAGTTCTTGATAACTTTCACTGTGACAGTGTGATATCAAAAGTAAATACAGCTAGTGACGCTAATACATCGAATGCTTTGCTTTGATTGTAATTGACAGCCATTAACAACGTCCGCAATGTATGTCAAATTAATGAAGCAAGTCTATGATTTGGACTAAGTGGCGTTGCAGACAGATTTATGTTTTTGTACAGGATGTTAGTTGGTAGCACTGTTTATACAAATACATATACCCTGAGCGCTGCCATAATAGTTACCATGTTTACAGCCGCGCAAAAAACAGAGATCGTCTTTTAATTATGATATTTTGTGTTACGTTAACTACTATGATTTACCGCGTACGACGGCACGGATCGACATAATCATTATTTAGTAATTCCCTGCAGATGAATATGCATTTTTCTAATTATGTACAGATATAATAATGTTTTCTACTGCACCCAGAGTCCCAGATGTGATTCAAGAGATAGCCCGCAAGGGCAATGAATTTATAATACCCATTTTTTATCAAGTACATAATCCTTTTCGCAGCAATGTAGGCAGATAGAAAACACATATCAATAATGCATATGTGTAGATATGTTGTGTGTGTGTGTCTAGATATCGCGTCCGTTGCCCCCTAACAACTCGGTGACATTGGCGGAGCACAAATAAAGTGATAACCGCACATAAATAATAATGTAGATAGATATCTCGCATCTCTGTCTATAAACAACGTATGTCATCATTATTCATTCTGGTCATCTATCTAATTTTCCCATGAACGAATTGAACGATTCTGATTTACATTTGGATTGGTCGAGATGCTGAACATTCTTATAGTCTTATTTTCCAATTCTACCTGGCACTGTCGCTTGATAAAAAATATTATAATGCTAAGGAAATTCGCTCAGTGATGTATGAATCGACCCAAACCAGTTTTATGTTCGCGGTACCAATCGAATCGAATATTCTCGATTGGATAAATCTCACAATCCACATATTCATGTCCCCACGGTTGGAAGGAATCGTTAACGTGGCGATCTTCAATTGTGAATTATTCGGAATTCTATCTTTGTCTAATAATAATTTTATTCGAGTTTGGTGTGAAAGATTCGCATTCAATTGAACGTGTAGTCTGTGTTCTGCCATACAGTTTAGGAGTAATGTACATTTAAGCTGCCATTCAAGGGAGAAAAAACGATAGGCTGTCGTTGTCATGTGATAAAAACTTGTCGCCTCTAGACGAGGCTGTGGCTTGTCGATTATTAAAGGTAATCACAATCTGTATGTAGTACCCACATAAGTTACGGTACGTGTACATGAACGCGCTAAATAAATATTGTCAAGGTGCGAGACCAAACTGTTTGTTTTTCACCAACAAAAACGAGTGGGTGCGAACTTGAAAGACGAGATCATTGAATAATGACTAACGTGCCTTATTCATGGTGGTGCAATGATCTCACAACATATCGCAACAAGGCAAAAGCTTAGCTTGCTAACGTGTTTAAATTCGGTTATTATGACGCCACAGAGGCACAGACTATATATAATAGAGGCACTTGGCTAATGTACGACATAACAAAAAAGTCGGTAATATTTAGAGTTGCGATCATAGAACTCTGCTCAGAGGCTATTCATCTAAACACACCAAAATACAAAGTGACGTAATCTGTAAAGTTTAGTGAACGCTCGCGGCAGTACTGTGGCCGCGCGCACGTTACCTCGATCTAAGTCGGTGTGCTCCCAAGGTCTGCGCGCGCGCTTGATCAAGGCCATCAGTGGCAGGAAGGCTCGCATCGTGGCTTAGCCTGTGATTGTTTCGCTGTATTCCGTATTAAGCTATACTTACCTTGTTGCCTCTTACAAAATTCGTTTTCATATACTTCACAAACTATGTCTTGGAACATGGAACATGACTTTTGACATGACTATTGATAAAATTTCCTGCTTCTCGAACAACACGTTATTGGCAATAATTTTAGTTGCTCGGTGTTTTCGAGTCTCGTCTCACGTAGAATTGCGTCATTTAAGACTCAAAGGACAGGGACGGATAAAATATTTAATCAAATACCAACAGTGAACAGAGCGATGCCAAAAAACTGCATGGAATGTTGTTTACACATTTTATGTTGGAGCGAGACTTTTCACGCGAGTTGAGAATATAGCGATGGATGATTTTGTGTGTAATTGAAGAAAGTCTTTTCCGATGAACTTCCTTATTTTAAACACAATGGCTGTTATATATTAAAAGTATCTCGTAACTAAACTATGTATTTTATTTATTTCGCGTTTGAAAAGAGCACTTTTATATAAAGCATCGATGTGGGAAGAACAATGACTTTCTGACTGAAGAAATCTATACAATTTCGTCAAAAAGTTGAATAATATGGTCATCGACTTTTTCGATTACGCCGCTTAATTTGTTACTTTTATTGTGAGTAATCAAGGCTTATTGATATTTGATTGAGTCTGATTAACTTACCGTATTTAAATAATAAAGCCATAATTCATGTTATGATTACAGCTCCCAAATTAATTTCGGTCACTCAACCAGTTTTCTGTGGTTATCTAACATAACAACACAGTTTTTAAATGATATAATAGATTTACAGAAACTCGGGTCATAACCAGCATGTAATTTTCTTACTGAAGGGACATAGGCCTCCTCTCTTCATCTACCACGCGGGCTCAGTGCGGTGCCCATGACTTCGAATTTTTGGTTGTAGGACATGGCTGTTTCCTTATTTTCCCTTCACCGTTTTGAGAGTAATTGTGATGAAATTATTTACAAAAAGTTAAGCGCCTGTCTGGGTCTGAACCGGGTTACCACTGCTCTCAAAACAAACTCGTGGGCACGTGGTTTATTAATAACAGCCGCACGAGTTGATCACACTACGCTTGCCGAGGTCGATCTTTCGATGGGTTCCTCGGCAAGCGAAGCTAGCGACCGGGACCATCTATTACATATCGATTGACACCCCTCCATGCATCTGAAAGCACGTCGGTCCCGGCTGTCATGTGTAGATCACTGACAGTCGTTACGGGTAGTCAGAGGCCCGATAGTCTGACAACCAGTCTTACCAAGGGGTATCGTGTTACCCAGTAATTGGGTCGTGGAGGCAGTCGCTTCATGTAAAATACTGATATTCAGCTGCATCCTATAGTTAGGAAAAGGCTAGGTCAGTGGTCAGCAAACCGCGGCCCGCGAGCCGCATGCGGCTCTTTGGCCTATGTATAGTGCGGCTCTGTACAAATGTCGATGAGAGCGAGCGTAGATACGCGCGGGGGTCGCGGTTTCGGTCATCAAGTTTTATTTAAAATTCAAGCTATATTACAAAGATTTATTGCCGTAATATTTTCACCAACAATTAACAGGAACCTTTCGAAGTTTTCCAAGGTTAACTTCTTAATAAATAAGCTGCCTTGATCATATTATTAGCAGTCGATATGATGAAGGCATCCGACTTCGTAGCAATTTTTGGAAGAGTTTCGGAGTGAAGGAGGATGGGAGTTTTAAGGATTAAGAAAAGTGTAATGAGACAGTTTGGACACACAGAAAGGATTGACTCTCATAAGAAATCTTACTCGTTATAGTATTGATATTTGGCTCTATTGACTAATGAGTTTTCCGACCACTGGACTAGGCAAATGATTGTAATTTACAGAAGCTAGTTAATTGAATAAAACATGTGATTAAAATAATCCAGCATAGTATTCCAGTCATGGGAAGTGAGTCTGAGTTTTTGTAGCGTCAGAAACGTAATTATTGTCAGGTAGCGCGCGATGGGGCCGCGATAATGTAGCTTTTTGTCTTTATTTCCTCACTGGAACTAAAATGGGAAATACCCGGTGATATGCCTGTTAAATTTTAGTTTTAGGTGTTTAAGATCAAGGTCATTAATTATTCGTTTATATCCAACTTAAAATTTTTGAGATTTTTGTAAAGCTGCGAAGGACTGAGATTTCCTAATTTTAATAATCTCGAACATATTAGTAATACGAAATGTGGTCTTAAACCAGTTTTCAATAAATAAGGCTCCAATAAATTTTACACAATGTATGATTAAGGAAATTTCTACACTATAATATACAAATACATACATATTTCTCGCTTATCTCAGCAACGCCCACAAGTTATACCGCGGTCGGGTCAAGAAGGCCTTATTTTTCCCCTTTCATTCGGCCAACCTGGTGCCGAAAGCACTGATGTGCGATAAAATTGAAACGCCAATAAATACGAACGAAAAGAGCCATCATTATTTTTGCATCGAGGACCAAAAAAGAGTGAAAAAGAAATCGTACATGAATTATGAATGTAGGTATGAGACGAGCGGTTCGGAAAAACAGTGTAAAAAGGTTGAGTTTTTCAGACAGTCTGTATAGAAAAGATGTTCTTTTTTTCTTCTATTGTGTTGCCTATATATTATCTGTTCGATACTTTTATTGTGTAGTAAGTGGTAGTAAGGTTTCATTTTTTATAATGTTTTTTCAATTGGAAATGATAAGGTTATTTAATATATATTATTTACTTACAACAGAAAGAAGAAACTCCCGGGCACCTAAAAGACACCTGATAATATAATTAACAGCAGTGATAGCCTAGTGGTGTGACCGTCGGAATGCCAAGTCATAGGTCTCGAGTTCGAACAAGACAGGCACCTCGGACCTTTCGTATTCTTGATTGTGCGTATTGTATAATTATCCCTTGCTTCAAAAACGGTGAAGGAAAACATCGCGCATCGTGCAGAAGATGACTGAGGGATATTTCTCGACGGCGCCGCGGCGTGTGAAGCCAAGTCAGAGGCCCATAGGCGGCATAAAAACTGACACAGCAATCTAATTATGCAAAACATTTTCGTAAACGATTACGACTAATCCGTTACATTTTGACAGTTCAAAAACATTAATTGCGTTATTTACGTTGTCGAGCAGATTTTTTTTTCGAACTTATGAAGCACTGGATTAGAAATCTGATTCAAAACGATTCAGAGTCTGATTGATCGTGTATTACGCAATTAGGGTACAGGTTAGTCACTAACCACACGAAAAAGAAGAAGTATATAATTAATTTAAACGAATGAAAAATCCGATTACATTTTTAAACCTTTTATTAATATAGATGTTGCTGCAAAAGCAATAATAAAACATAAACACACAAAAACATATAATAAAATGTCTGTGCAATGGTCGAATGAATATAAAATATTAGCACCTCTATTTTGTATATAAATCAACTGAGTTTTAGATTAATAATGTAAGAATTTGTTATGACATATTGTTGGCAATCTGAGATTAAATAGATATTCTTTCATTTATACAGGTCCCATGTTTTATAAACAAAAACGTCTACGATATTTTACAAACTTGTTTTATTTTATAACTCCTTATTTTCTTTGTAACCAACAGCTGATTCACGTGATTTAGGGCACTAACAAAAATAATTTTGGAAACTACACGAAAACCTTTTGCGGCAAATATTCCAAATAAAAAAACAGTTTTTGGGGCGTAACCGTGGTTCTTAGTAATTTATGTGTAATGGTAGAATTATTTGCGAAGGTTTTTTATTTATTTTTTCCACTCGGCCCTACTCCACCTCTTTAAGTACCGTTCGGCTGTTATCTTCGCATTAAGTTACCAAACCGTTATTTCCCACCTCGGGTTAATATCGTTCAGGCATGTGAGCAAACACACAACTCTATAAAAAATATTCTATTGCCTCTACTTGAGTAAAGTGACCTACCATGCGATGGGAATTAAATTATACGGTAACATAGTTTTTTATATGGCAACACCAATTAAAATAGTTCACGAAGTTATCAATAGACTGAGGGGTAAGTGGCGTAACCACAGTAATACAAAATAGGGAATGGTAATACAAGTATCTATACATATTATAAATTAAAGTCGCTTTTCGTGTTTGTCTGTATGTCCGCGTTGTTCTTCTAAACCACACAACACATTTTCATGAGGTTTTCACCATCATTTAGAGAATTTATTATGGAAGGGTAGGTGTATAATACGTTACTATATTAAAGTTAGAATATATATATTTTTTGTTTTGTAACTGCATTTCCTACTCCTATGTTCAATGCATGCCGTGGCAGCCTTTAATTAAGGATACACTACAAAATGTAAAAATAATATAGGTATTTTAACATGTATTTTTGGTGTATGCTTAGTGGTTGTCCTTAAATAAATAAAAAAAAAACATCAAACTAAGAAATCTCGATATTTTGTCAAGTCGTAAAAACCGTGCGAAGCAGGAGAGGGTCGCTAGTTGGCTATAAACTAAGGACAAGTAATTCTTTAAGGCTTTTTTAAATTTAGAACAGAGAGGAAATTAGTCAGCATTATTTCCTCCATGACTCTTAGGAAGCATGACGTAATTTTCCTTTAACTGTAAAAAATAGCAATCCTATAAACCACACTACATAATTACGTTTAAGAATATTTTTCATATTCTTTTTCCTGTTTAACGATTGCATCACAAAGTGCACTTGAACTTACATACAAACGTAATAATATTGATACGCTGTACTAGGGTATAAGAAGTGACAAGTTGATTGTGTCTCGAGCAAAATAGTAATACGTTTCCCTTAATCGACTAACTAAAGCGTCGGACAGAAGGCATCACAAAGTAGGCGGTCAGTTAGCCTGGGGGCGTTACTAGGTCTGTGTGGTTTCTATGGACCTCTGGTGCTTTCTTGACTGACGCGATTTATAGAAAGTTAAACGTTACATGACTTCGCCCTACTTGCCAAACTCAGGCACGTGACGTGCGAAATCATGACTCAATATAAATACATAGAATTAAAAGAACAAGCAAGGGATATTAAGCAAACGGTTATACGTATACAGAAAAATGGACGGCATAATAGGGATGATGACTAAAAATTTTTTTTAGTCCATCTTTGAGATTATAAAAATAATTAAAAAAATATTGGACACGTATTTTTTCTTTTTTTACGTAATCTAAAGAATACGGCGATACATTGAGGTAAAATGTGCCATGACGTCACGAGTATGTAGATTTTATACGTACTAGTGACGTATAGACCCCCACTCCCCAACATAAAATGCGTTTTATCTAAGTATTTTTTTATTAATATGATAAAGCAAAAAATACGTGACTAACATTTTTTTATTATCTAACTGACGGACTAATTAGAATTTCATTTTTTTTATCCAGGCATCATCCCTATTTCCTTTCTGCTTGTAACCGTTTCTGATCCTAATATTGTCAGTTTAAAACTGGAAGTAGGTATACTAGCTGTACAGTCAATGAATGAAAAGGTTACGTACCAATAAGTAATTTTTTCGATGTCCGACTACGTAATGTCAACATAATTTCCAGAATTGAAATATATTTGAGAATTGCTTTACCTAATCGTTTCGTTCTACTTTTGTTTTGGACCTTAAAAAAATAATTCCTTGTCGAATTTCCACATCCCAAAATCCCTGCAGCAAATCTGACATATCAATTTGACATCCATCGCGGGTTTTAAGCCGATTAACATTTCGGGGTTTCCGTCGACACACACCTTGTCTACCGGAGATTAAAACTATATACGAGTGTATGCGTTCCAAAATGAGTATTTATGATGCATATCAAATAACAAATAGGTACCGGGTTTTTATTGTACAAAAAAACCTGCTGTTTTGAAGCTGGTTGCAGGTATCTTGTCATATTAGAATACGTCGTTTAAAACGTTGTTTTGTCCTTACAAAAACTGACAATACAAACAAAAGAAGAAGCACTACAGAAACAAAAGCCAAACCACCCTTATTTGCTGCCTTAAAAACTTAAAACACTCAACAAACAACAGACTCCGTTCAAAAAGAACACCGAGAAGTCCTCATACATGTTTAATATACTCCACTGACGACGGCACAGGACAGGATTCTCGGTTTCACGGTCACTCCGTGAGACGGAGGGACCTTGAGGCTACAATATGTGGTTAACGTTACCGTCCTCCTTACAAGTACACCTGATCAAACACATAGGCCGATAAGGGGACACTTGATGAGCCTCCACTGATAACGACGCCTTCCTGGATCTGAACACACTTGAACATAACACACTTCAGACGTTTGATTGTGAACAGACTGAAATGTAACATCAGTGTATCGTCTTAAGTACACATGGCGCATGTGTGGGTAAATATGAGCTACATTTGTACATAGTTACTAGCTACAGACGGTATGGTTTTTTATGTTTCGCTGTATTGACATTTTTGCGATCAAGCTATATTTCCTTAGAAGGAAGGACTTTAATGGCCACAACATTCCTCAGTGTAAGTGCATTGCTCGAATCGAAACCACATGTTGCAATAACATGCCATAAAAAACAAGTGTAACTTTTTCTTTCATTCAAGGAACAAAACAGAAATAAACATAAAACCAGGCGTGAAGGCAACAAACAGTTTTCCCGACAAGTGCAGCGCCTTGAATACGTCTGGAGACCTTGGGTTATAAAGCAAACTGCAAGACTTCACAAGTGGTTCAGTAAAAATCAAAACATTGGAAGAGTCTCTTTTCATATGCAAATCGCTATTGATATGTGCATGCGAGACACACGGGCGCTGCACATAGCTAACAGCAAACCGCTGCAGCGAAACACAATAACTTACATTTTACAGACGCTATATTTGCCGCAGAGACAGAAACATGTAGGAGGAAAACTATAACTACAAAGGATAAAGCAAGATACGTCGAGCTTGAAGAAATAAAACTCGCTGGACAGATATGTAAGCATAAAATAATTTACGGCTTAAAGGGCTATAACATATAGGCAAGGGTTTTTATGATATATTTTAAACATCCAAGACATTTTATGACACCTCGGTTCCATAAGTTTGCTGAACTTGGAGCGCATGTGTTCGCGTCAGACCAGACTACTTTTTATAGCGGCTATTGTAAGTTATTGTGAGGCTGCTTAGTATGCGGCGAGTCTCCGAGCGCAAAACTAATACAATGTAGACAGGTAAATAGGTACACAGTAGACACCGACTGAGATAAATGGACACGGGCTAGTCGCAACAACGCACACGTCTACCAAAAATGCTCGTACATTTCAACTGCAAGTGAATACACGCTCGTGATCGGTCCATCAAATGCTTTTAAAATGCGGCTATAAAATGAAGAAGATCGAATGGATAATAAAGCGGGATTAATTTACTATTTCATGCTTTAACTTGTGAACGTGAATAATGTTACATGAGTCGAACGACCGACCACAATATTCAACACGTAATCTAATGGTAGTGGAGGGACCTAAATGCCTTTCCCTTTAATTCAATGTGACCCAGACGGAATTGATGACCCATTATATGCAAGCCAGGCAACTGCGCCATGGCCAAAATTTCAATAGCCCAGGGCGATTGAGCTGACCGGCGCACGTGTAACTTTTTGTGCAAAACTCCTTGGAATTCTTTTAGTAAAACTCCAGAAAAGGTTCTGGGTTGAATATCTTATTATGCAACATTTTATAGTAGGTTTCGGATTATTTGAAGTTTTTTAGCTGTAAAATTAGTAACGTGTTCGGAATTATAGCCGTCATCAATCATCTTTGGATCGCGTGTTGCCATGTTTATGGTGTAAGCTAATGAACCAGTTAGAGGATCAGTCAGTGACAGGTCCGGAGACGGAGTGAATGAATCAAGCCAACGATAGATAATGTCGTAGTAGAAGCAGCGTGCAGAGCGGTCGCGTCGGCAACTTTCTATGCGACCTCGAAATACTGCATTCACTTTCCTCACGACTCAACACCGGTTACGCAACCGACACCACGACCGACATATTGACGCAGCGCGCGCGCCTTCACCACCCGACCTGCGAGGACTCTCAACATTCGCAACACATACACTAAGGCCCGTATTACAGAACCTCACTCAAAACTCCAGCATTACTTAAAACTCGTTTAAAGCCTTTAGATTGGTTGAAACTAGTTTTAAGCAATGCTTTAGTCTTGAGTGAGGTTCTGTAATACGGGCCTTAAATACACTCCACTCGATGCTCGACACCATCATTAACGAGCACCTGCTATCATCACTCCCTCCTTAACTTCCAAACAAACAGTTCATTACATTCCAGCGCGTAACAAAAGTCCCAAAAAAACGTGGAGCCACTTCACAATGAAGGGACCTGGAAAAGTTATAAAATAAGTTCGCAATTTATTTGAAGGGCAAATAAAAACGCCAGGTGCCATGCCTCTTGTGTCCAAGGCCAGCATTTCCTAGAGCTGCATATAGATATTATTTTTATTCGTTGCATGTCCCTTCGCCGGGACCGGCTAGCGTGCCCCAAACCAGTTTGATGCCGTTCTCCATTCCACTGGTAAGGCTGAGCGCCTATTACACTCCCAGTTTTTACTTCTCTGTTTTAATGAAATCTATGTAATTAAACTACGCTTTACTATTCCACAAGTATTTTAACGACATTTTAATTATTCTTCGGAATTCAAACGAACCATACTTCCACATATTAGAGCTACCTTTCTGCATAGTAGCAAATAGATCGTCTAACCAACGAATTAAAAAAAACAGTTCTTCCCATAAAAAATGTTTTATAACAAGTTGTATAATTTTCCATCAAATTCAGAACAAAATGCTCCAAATTGGTAGGTGGGCGTAGACCCTTAGCCCGTAGCCGGTAAATTTGGTAAAGCAATAGGAACAAAACAATAGGCGGCCTGCGAATTTGGCTTTTTCTTAGAAGCCTTCGACAACTGCAAAGCGCGCCAGCAGGAAGTGGGGACGGACTAAGTTTATGTAACCTAATCACCTGCCGGGCTCGAGGCCAGGCTCGCTGATTCAGAAAAACCAAGGTTACGCCAGACAGAATGCGAGCTTAGTCCTAATATGTATCTAACCCTCCCTTACTTTAGTGCGTTCGTATACAGCAGGATGTTGCATAAGCCTTGTTGTTTTGTTATTCTTCGTGTAAAGTCCGCATCGCATTTTAGATTAGTTTTTTGTGCAGACGCGGGCGTATTCTTCTTATTACACGAGACACACGAAATTGAGCGTTAATAAATAAAGCATTAGAACTGTTTTTAAAGCCAGCCACATCGCGAACAGTGGAGGGACTAAAATATTCACTTCGGAGTTAGTCGCGATGCTTAAAGTTTTCTGAGACCATCAAACTATTCTCATTCCCACGTCGCGCGTCGTCGCTACATATCTGTGAGATGCGCTTAATATCTTAAAAGTGTGAAAGTGCATCGTTTTTCATGTAACTTTCCCGATTCCAGAGCGTCTTATTTTGCTCTTTTCAGAGATGCGGTACTCGGCACCAAGGGAAGGAAACTTCTAGACTAAATGACCTGGATAGAAATTGAGTGCTAGGTAATGTAAAGTTTTAGACGTGTGTGAAAACGACCGCTGGGATTGGAAATGTTTTAGTTAGAAATGCTCTCAAACTTCACCTTAGTGGCGGACTGTGTTACGCAAATGGAATTCTGAACAAAATAAAACTTGGTTCTCCAGATTTGCGATGATTCATTGAAGATATTCAAACACACGCGTGGCAATATTGAAGTAAACATGTAAAATGAGTTCTGACAAACGCATCTGTATTGTATGGTATCGTAGCGGCATCGAATGAAAAAAGCTCACCGGGGGAATTCCACGGTGAGGTATTTTGTGGGTGAGCCGAAAAGGGCACCATCCCCCTGTGCATGGGGCGCCGTTGCCCCGGGCAACGTGCACTATCTTTGTATCAATGAACACGACGAGCTCATAGAACGCAATCTCATAATAGAAAATGGTCTTGAATAGACAATGTATAATTGTGTTGCTGTAGACATTATTTGAATGATTTGGGGCTCGAGTGAGATTTATTTTCAGCTGCGTATGCATCTAAAATTATTATTTTGAAAGAAACAAACCATACAGGATATGAGATGTGGCCATGCACGGCCTTTTTATTTATTCAAGTGTTTAGTTTAATGACACATTAAGTCAGAATTTTATGTCTAAAGTTATTTAAGGCATCGTTAAACATGAAAGGCATAATTTTGAATATTTATATGAATTCTGAATATATATATGGGACGGTTAAGTTTTTGTTATAGACAATAAATGAGAGAGTACTCTAACGATGTTTACTGAAAACTTGTAAACTTAAACAAAACGTTTAATATTAACTCTATACTCAATATTATCCATGTCAGCTGTTGCTTATCAAGTTGCGTTGATCTTCGATACAATGGCAACATTTGCAATAAACCGTTTGTTATTAGCGCCATATCCATTGCTCAAGGCTTCCTTCACTTCCCAGACTCAAAAAAAAAAAAAGGCTTCCTTCACAGATCCATAAAATACCTTTTATGGTCAAGTTATGAAAATAAGTCTTCAATAGCTTACAAAGAAGATAGTCTAGACCTAAGCCCATTTTGATCTATACATCTAAAGATACATTTATTATGGATCCAGCAGGACTTAATTGAAACAATTTTAATCGTTTTACTTTTCAAAACATCTGTTACAAAGGCACGTAGGTATTCATACATAATATCGCGACACAAACAAAAGATATTTTACAGACGTGTCCAGACGCAGGTGCAAAACGCAACGTTTTATAAAATAACCTTTTCAGTATTAAATTAATATGACTTTTGCACTAGTATTTTATCTGTTTGCATGTTGTTAAGAGTGCTCACTTTCATTTGTTGCATAACAATTTTGTATTAGCGGAATTCCTTAATTTTTTTCTGGAACGAGTTAAATGGGAACATCCAATCCGAGTCTTGGACAGGCCTTTGTCAAGCAGTGGACAACTAAAGGCTGGATGGTGATGATGATGACGGATATTATTACATGGATTGATATTTTGTCATACCAAAGACATGTGTTGACCAAAGCAAAAAATTGCTACATTCAGTTAAAAGAGATACGTATGACAAATTATTTCTGTAGGTTTTGGGATGTCATACGTCTCTTTTAACTGAATATAGCAATTTTATAAAAACACGTCTTTTTGATGTTCTTTGTTTAAAGTGCCTTTTTTTAAATATTACAGATTTTTTACTCAGACCAAATAAAAAACCAAGACAGAGTGCTGTCAACAGTAAAGTGAAGCCGGTTTCGTAAACGTGTGTGCACTTTATGTGGTGTAGTTTGATTGTAGTGTCCATAGTAAAAGGTTGTAAATTGTGTGCGTGTGAGCGTGTATGCACAGAGCGGCGGTGTAGTTTGGGCATGCTTCACTGTAGTGTTCGCAGCGCTCTGTCTTGGTTTTTTATTTGGTCAGAAGTTTTTTATAACTCTTTAGCAACCTTTTAAATACTATTTATTTGATGTAATGTGCACATTAATTTATAAGTACATAAATGCTTAGCTATGATGACAGTGCACTAATAAAGAGTCAGTGACGTAATTATACATTGAAACAGCTATGTAAAGTCAGGAAACTTGATTGATACCTAAGCGAATTGACTATCAACGTAAATTCTATGTAAATTAAAATCCCAACTGTCATTCATAATCAGTCGTATAACATGGCTATATCACTGCAAATTGACGTAATATATTAATTTGCGAGGAGTTCGTGGCTAAGTTATAGCTACGCTTGCCGGGCTTAGTCCGTGGATGGGTGACCATCTTTACATACCGAGACTCCTCTGTGGCTCAGAAAGCACGTTAAGCCGTTGGTCCCGGCTGTCATTAGTGGATCTTTGACAGTCGCTACGGGTCGTCAGAAGCCCGAAAGTCTGACAACCAGTCATACCAAGGGGTATCGTATTACCCAGTTACTGGGTTGTGGAGGTCAGATAGGCAGTCGCTCCATGTAACATACAGGTATTCAACTGCATCCGGTTAGACTGGAAACCGACCCAACATAGTTGGAAAAGGTTAGGCAGATTGATTGATTAATCTGCACAGTGCTCAACTATCGCTTTCTCCGACTGTACACGATATTCAAGTATTACAAGCAAAGAGTGCCTTAATTAAGGTCGCTTTCAAGTACTTCATGGAAGGGGCGGAAAAAGTAATAAACATAATAATTCTAAAGCATAGGTTAATAAAGCTTTCTAAACAGAATGATACTATGTCGTCTCTATATGTATTTTACTGTGTGTACATAAATAATAAAATAAATAAATAATGATTACCTGAGAAAGCTCCAACGATGTAGAAACTGTAGGAAAGCGAATCAGATAGTTATGCTTTTGAGGAAGTTGTAATATTGAGTAGAATGAAGCTAAGGGACAAGGGAGCGTTTGAAGTGTGCTATAACTTTTATGAAGTAACTCTTATGGACATTAAAACTGATAGTTCTAAAATTCAATTTATTCTAATGGGCAGGTATGAGATCCCGGGGAGATTGTGTTATACTGAAACTTGTGTTATAATATAAAGCTGATATATGTCAACAGCTTTTTAGCAGCATGTTATTTAGATGCAAAAGTTTTTGGGATATCATATTATTACCTGGAGGGATAAGCAGAGACACATTGTAGTACACCCACATTTTGCCAGTTATGTTTAAGACCCATGTAACATGGGGCCTACCCCAATAAGCTTATACAAACACAAATCCAGACTCCGGATTGTTACTGAGAAATTCCAGATGGAAAAATCCATTAACACTTCAATTAGTTTTAGCTTATAATATATTTAAGCTAAACATTATTGTTATAACTACTGAAGTCTTCTTCTTTTTTTCGGGAGGTTAATGACTAACCTTATGTCAGAGTTTTTATGACGCCCATGGCCTCTGACTTGGTTTCACATCCCGTCAAGAAATATTTCTCAGGCATGCCGGTTTCCTCACAATGTTTTCCTTCACTGTTTTTGAAGCAACTGGTAAATTATACAATACGCACATGAATCCGAAAAGTCAGAGGTGTGTGCCTTGGCTTCGAATTCATGACCTATGAGTTGGCGGTCCGACGCGACGGTTACACCACTAGGCTATCACTGCAAATTAAATTACACAAAGTTAATTACTCCTGAAGTAGAAACAAGTAACTTCACCTAATTATCGAGCTAATTTACAAATATAGAACACGTTTATGAACCAACCACTTCAGTATTATTTCCATATGAAGCCAGTTCGCATGTAAGTTTTTACTAGTACAGATATCACGGACAAGGCACAGAGTGACTTTAATGTCGAACATCTACAATTATAATGCGCCTGCGCCGCCGACCATAATATTTTTCAAAAGATCTCCATGAGCCATGAATTATTTATTTCCCGCGTAGACACCATTACAATTATTTCTTTTCTACTTGAAGGAAACGACTTGTGAATAATAAGTATTGAAACATTTGAAATTGTAAAATGGAAGATATGGTGGTCGCGGCGAAATACTGTGAGTATATTTATTTATATCTTTACTTTGTATGATTCATATTGTATGTGGCAGTTTGTCTTTTCTATCTTTTAGGGGTTCTAGGTCCCTCGTGGGTATATAGGTACATTTCTCGCAGTCAAAATTTCAGCCGAAAGACGACCACTGCTAGACGAGGCCTTCCCCCAAACACCGCCACTCCGACCGGTTTTTGGACAGAACCGGTACTGTTTCATTCGTTCAGTACATAAATATCAGAACAGGAGTGATTTACTTTTTAATTTCGAAAATTCGTTGTACGTATAAGTGATCGTGAATTCAGTCAGCCATGCACGTAATTTTCTTTAAAACAAACAGTAAAATCTCAAGTTTATTTCATTATTTTATACATGCATCCATTTGCGTAAGCTTGACGAAAATACAAAGATATAAGTGACCCAAATATAGCCGTCCATATTTAGTATGGCAGTACCGTTAAATGCAAAAAGTTGACAAATTACATCTTTTGCGAGCATTTTGTGCATCAAAAGATCAAAGTGAGAGGCAATCAGTGTGGTCCTTTGAAAGACAAGCAAAAAAAAACAAAAAAGGTCTTTCACGAGTCACGGATTGTGGTCGCGAAAGAGGTAAACGTAAACAGTGGGGGTCATCGAACTGGGTTCAACTTGACACATTTTTGGTCGGCCCAATTGTACGGGAGCGGCGACCTGCGCCGCCGCCTTGCGCAACGGGAAGCCGGTTGTGTTGTGCCAATCGACTTCGGGAATCGGAACCGAAATGGAACATGTTTCCTGTGACGCGCTCGGGATGAACCGTGGCTTGGGGTCTTAATGTCACACGCTTTTAGTCCTGTTATGCTAATTATTTTGGAAGCTGGGAGAGTTTTTGGGGTCAAATGGTAGGTATGTTTGGAGAGCAGTTAATCTCTGCACAGACATTATCAGTGTTTTCTTCGAGATAGTTTAAACGTAAAGAATCAAATAAAGAAGCTTGTTTAATTTTAATCAAAAGTCGTCATCGTCACAACTGAGTTCAAAAAACAAAAACGTTATAAAAAAAAAAAACTTTACGTGCAATAAAGTCTATAAAAAATTAACGAGGCTTGTATAAGAAACAATAACAATTTTTTTTCTGGCAACAAC
Organism: Agrochola lota; assembly: GCA_947364205.1. Lineage (NCBI taxonomy): Eukaryota > Metazoa > Arthropoda > Insecta > Lepidoptera > Noctuidae > Agrochola > Agrochola lota. The sequence continues at coordinate 8,145,513 of OX376228.1, read as the reverse complement.
ATTTACAGTGTTTTCTTAAATCAATTCATTTATTTGGCAATTAGGTGCTTGTTGAATTCTAACCAAAATAATCTTTTATGTTGTCAAAATGGTGCGATCCGTAATTTTACGTTAATTATTTAGTTCATGTCAATCACCCAAAATTTTTATCGCTGAATACCTACATGTGGTGACGCAGATAAGTTGTTTACTTACATAAATTTGTTAAGAATGTGGTGAAATTACGACAGTGTCAAGAAACTGATTTGAAAACAGTGGTTTCATGATTGTTAATAAGTAATTAGGTACCATGTGTTTTCAGCACCTTTTTTGGCTCATTTTAATACACAAAACATCTTATTAATGTTTCCATTAATGTTTACCAATAACATAATGTCATAAAAAGACACTTGTAAGCTATTACATGAAGTATTGATCCAATTAGTTTACAAGCCTATTGTAACAATAAAAGTTAGCTGTGAATATTCCGGTCGAATACCACAAATAAAAACTAAATACGGAAGAGTTAGGAACGGTCGAGTTGTAAGCGAAAGGAATCTGTATGTCTGTATCCCTTTGAGAAGATTCCGCTAATGTCACGAGGGGATGCATGAAAAAATGCAGGTAGGGCCCCGAGCAACGACCCCAGGGTTTTTGGGAGCTGACGTCACCGCCTTCTGCAGCCCGCTCAATAACACGAATGTGTAACAACGTTACGTCACGCGGTTTTTTACAACTCAAGAACTTGTGGCTTTGTGGTTCCATATTCCATATCGTGGGATCACGACCGTGAGTCGCGCTTTTGTTTCGAAATAAAAAATGCAATGAAAGATAAGTACCAAGACTAAAATAATCTACTGGCATCACTGATTCACTGCCCATTCTGCCCCAATGTCGGAACAAGGATAAGCGCATATAAAAATAAACAACACATTCGTGTTCTTGAAGGTTCCCTAATATTCTGAGAATTCGACTGAGCACGCATGCGGATCCGACAGCAAAATGGATGTTATTTTTTGCTTTTCCAATGTGTAACTATACAATTTGCACTAGAGCCCCGGTGTCGATGACCTCTCACCAGCTGTTTGACTATCGTGGTTTATAAAGCAAGGTAAGACGGGTTACTAAGGAATCGTACGCAGTACCGGTATACGCTTTTATTCGAACCGTAACAAAAGAGCCGTGAATAATGACATCATTATTTTCTTATAATGAGTAGGTACCACAAACAATGGCAACCATATAGCTTAACACTTCGCTATTTCGGTTGTTCAAAAACATTCTGTTCTGTTACACCTTTACAACGTTGAAAAAATCAAACATGAGTAAAGAAAGACGTAAAAGTCACCGTAGAGGTGTGTTAACGAATGCTATTCGAATGTAGTACTTCTTATTTAGAAGGTGTTTTGAATGGAATATTAAACAGGACCAAGTCATGGGTTTAATGTGTCGCTGTTGCTCTATAGCGTGGGTCATGAGGAAGCATAAATTTAGAGGAGTCGATAGCGGCGGCGTGGCTCCACAAAAACCCACAACAGCTGTAGACAAAACGCCACGCTCACCAACACATGCTCGCACCCCTGCAACACGCACACCACTGCACGCTGAACATGTATACGTAACGTAAACACACGCAGACTTATGTACACCAGATGCCCCCTACACCGAGCGAGACGGACATACTAATAAAAATCATGTTAGAAGAGAATGCAACGTTGAGGGAGTGAGGCTCGGTTTGACAACATGCAGAGACGTCTAATTAAATGTAGTTGAAGGTCGAAAAAATAAGAGGACGTATGATACATTATGTCAAGCACTCGAATATGTGAGATGTAAAAACCAGTCGTACGCAGCTGTAACGACTGACGACCGTGCGCATACGAATCGAATAGCAATGCCGAATGTTTCGTAGGAACCAGCTAATAGAAAAATAAACAGAGCCGGTCCGAACGAGGCCGTTGTTAATTAACATACAGATAGTTTAATAAAAGGCAGGAAACAGGCAGCGAGGGGAGTAAGCAATGAAGCGGTAAAAATAGAAGCGGGGGCGACAGAGACGCGCAGGCATCGATCCTACGAACAATGCGACGATGCACCGCTTCATGCCAATCAATAATAGATGCTACTAGCGTGCAGCAGTTCCATGTTACATGACGTTTATTATTTTGGATTATTGAAATTGTATCCCATGATTTGTTACTCGAAATTTTGCTATGCCTCCATTGTAAATTCATTTCATATCCCTTTTAATTCAGCTTCCAATAAATAAAGTTCGTCAGTTTCATATTTTATTTACTTTGCATCGGAAATAATATAAACAATATTGATTTGTTGCTAAACAAGTTTTATCTTAAATCAGTTTACGTTCATATTGTCGTTATAATTTTCCGTGTTGACGTAAGTTAAATCATTTTACCACATCGTATCATCGATACTATTTTGAGAGCATTCCAAATGAATTAGCTCATTTAATATATGTTTCAGTTATCCTATTGGATTTCTTATTTCTCATTAAGACCTGACCGTCCATAAATCCAATCCCTTGCTAAACATTGGTATTTTAAAATAAAAACTCTCCAAAGTCCAGCTAAATAAAACCGAAAACTGCAAGCAATCAATTTAAAGTTTCGAGGGAAGTCCCAAATGGCGGGGCAGCAGCGGTGCAACCACGTTAATTAACGAAATGAATCGATGGTGAGTGAGGAGGTGGTCGGGGACACCCGTCCCGGGTATTTTAGCCACGGCGCGCAACCGCCGCGTACTTGCCGTAGGTCAGGCACAGGAACATGAGCAAGCCCTAAGTACTGGGGGAATATATAGGTCATGCAGCAACATGAGACGAACCGTGACGCGTTGTACGGGTTCGCTGCAAATTGGGTAGTTTATCAGTCATGCGGCAATGTTGCGGCAGGTCTGGAGGTCATTCACTTTGATAAGGTTCAATGACGTAATTCAATTAGTTATATGCGCGCGGTTTTGATGTAGGTTATTTGTGGGTGTGTATATAGTCCAATTATATGTATTGACGCATGTTTCTTTTCGTTTTAGAAGTTTTCTCCACATTGCTGGAATCACTCAAAATAATACATTTAAATGGTATGTAATGGTCACGTGGTAAATGTATTATTTTCGCTGTATGAGCTCACTGTATACATACAGTGAGCTCAAATTTCAAATTACCCATAACGATTCGACATCCATATTTAACGGTGGAATGAAATTGGTGTCACATTTTTGTTCTTATTGCGATTCACGGTTTCTTGATTAAAGAAAATTTTTTTTTTCAAACCGCGCTCACCGCACTGGGAACACAGCAGGAGTCTACCGCAAGCCGTACTACACGAGCGCATCTCGAGGCAACCAGGCAAAACCTCGTCTAGACGCCTCTGTATACCAACACTGCCATTATACCCAGACCTGCAATATTCATTTACTTTCCTTTATTTGACAAGGTTGAATTAGCACCGGTGGGGCGTTGAGGATCAATTTACATTGGCCGTCTGATATTTATTGCGAATGTGTTTGCAGTTTTAATTTGTTTTAGGTTCTGCAAATCGTGTATCTTATCGGGTGGTCTTGACTAAAATTTGTAAGCGTGTGTAATTTTTTACAACCAAACTCATGTACTCTGGCAAGTTTACTTTACGACATCGCGTCGCGTCCTCGCGTTCGCGCTAGGCGTGAGTCAGCTCGTAGGTATTTAAGCAACCCTTTGTTATGGTCGCGCAGTGTAAACGACCAGTACAAAGGCAGTCGGGCGAGCCGCCCTTCAGCTGACGGAGACCTTGGCTGGATTTAGATGCGGTTCGACGGACTCCCCGACGCCACTCGATTTAGTTTTCATGTCGATTTGGACCTTTTCTAGCGATTGGCACAGGAATGCAACACGCAATCGCGGATGGGCTTCGTTTTTTTTCGTCTACTTAGAAAAAAGAATGTTCGGAATACTCGGGGCATTTCGAATTCTCGGTTTGGTTTTTTCGTAACCACAAGTATAAGGTCAGTGTCCGCTGTGGGACCTTGGCCGATTTCAAACGCAAGTTCGACGTTCGACGTCTGAACGGGCGCGCTTGCGTCGGCGGCGCGGCGTGTGCGTTTTATAACTTTCCCCGGATAGCGATAAAGTTCATGTTTGAACTTTGTTTCCTGATGATCCGTACGGTTTATAAATAGACGCACATCTGCCAGATGGTAGGTGAAGACGGTCATAAAATGTTTATGGAAATATTTAAACAGTGAACTGCGCTCTGGAAATTGAAAATCCAGCAATTATAGCTCATGATTCAGTGAAGAGTGAAACGAACTGTAGCTTATGAGTACTGAGGCAGCGCTAATGGTTGTTTTCAATTAGAAGCAAATCTTTATAGGAGAACCTTTTCATGAGAGTCGTTAATCTTGTTTCTAATAACGTCCCGCACAATAGTGTATACAGTTGTTTTTTCCTTATTTAAATGTCGCTGGTCTATTTGTACGCCGGCTTGGGATACCTGCCGTCTCGCCGGTAGACCTTGGCCGAATTTAGCCGGGGTCATCGCACTGCAGGTCGCTTTCTCCTGAGTGGCGCATGCGCGATGCAATCAGTGCTGTCTAGCTGAACTTGGTGCCATTGTGTTGAGTAACTTACGAGATAATTGTGTGACGAAATAAACTATCTTAGTCTTGGAATGAAAGGAAAGCGTACGATGTGAGGTGAACATATCAGTGTACGGCTTCTTGTTGGGTGTTGGGGGAAACTAGCTTCACACTTACCTACATGTATGAAGGAAACTGACAGATGATTCCCGAATGCATTTTTAACACTAAATAGGAGCTCCTATGTAGTGTGTATTGCTATTGTATGTATAATTGCTCTAGATTAAACGTATGTAGAAAATGTAAATAAATGGTTGGAAATGACACGGGGTTTTAATTAATATGAATTAATTAAAACCAATTGCGGAGTTATTTTCAAAATAAATAGAGTAGAGTCATCTTAACACCTCTCTCCCTTGAATTCGTATATATGTATATATATATAATATAGGTATATATTATAGTAAATATGTATGTATGTGTATGTAGTTTGTACTGTTGTACCTATTTTAGTTATAATGAATTAGAATACTTTTTTTAAATTTATCCTTGTTCCTCTCATATAGAGCACCTGTCATCTAATCTCTTCACCACCCTTGGTTGACTGGTAGAGAATGCCTAAGGCATTAAGTCCGCCTTTGTACTTTTTTGAGTGTGAAAAGTTTAAATAAATAAATAAATAATAAATCATTTCTATATGTACATTTTTTTTTTAATACCTACCACATATTTTGTTTCAAAGGCGAATACGAAAGCCGATCTTACGTACAACTTAAAAAAATGAAGATTTTGAATAATAAAGAAACCTACATGTATGAAGGAAACTGACAGAGATGATTCTCGAATGCATTTTTAACACTAAATATGTGGTATTTAAAAAAAATTACATATAGAAATTAATTCATATTACTTAATTAAAACCCCGTGTCATTTCCAACCATTTATTTACATTTTCTACCTACGTTTAATCTAGAGCAATTATATATACAATAGCGAAACAAACACAATTTGTTGCATTATGTTCTCATTTGAAACGCAACTTGCATAATAATATCAAGCAATGTCATCTAAACACAATAATACAAGTCTTAATATTCCTAACTGTAGGCTATAAGTGTCAGATTTGCATATCAAATGGTCTCTAGACTCTAGATATAGTTATGAAATTAGGCTGAGGTCGACAACCAACTATTTACATATAATTATATCATAAGATTATAAATAATAATGCTATGGAATCAGCGCACTCCTGTATTATTTATAGCAAGTTTTATAGGAAAATTATATCAAAGTTACTTACATTTTATTGTTTGCAAGATTGATTACTGGTTTGTAAATTACTGAGTTGATAAATTATATCATGATTGTAATGGTAATTTATATAATTTTCATAAATCAATTGCAGTGTGATTTACATAATAATTATGATACTTATTTTAATGTTTATATCAGTCTATCAGAACCTAACTATATATTTTATTTTGTAAGATGTCACTACGAATTCCAACGTTCTGTATGTTTCAAACTGTTAATGTATTTTTTTTCTAATGCATGAAATAAGGCTTTTTTATTTATTTTTATATACAAAACACGTTCTCAAATTTTTATAACAAAAACACGTCCCTCTATTAAGAGTTTATCAAACATTATTAGAGATTGTAAAAAACAGGAAAAGCCAACAAACTACTAGTCACACACTTCCCTCACCATTACATCCGTGATTAGGATCGATTGACGCACTCGGAATATTGATACAGCCACCAACGATTGTGATCCGAGCATAATCGAATACTCGCGTGAGTATCGATATCTCAATGGTAATGCGATACTTATTTAGCAATAGGTAATCGAGATCGTTTCTCTGATACAATTAGTTGGCAATGAGAATTTGAACCTGACTCTTGTTGATGTTTTAGGCTTGTTTTGTTGCTTGCTGACGTACAGCAATAAAGCGGAATTACATCGTAAAGGTATTGACCGTTCCTTGAAAAAATAAACACAATCGAGATTGTATTCGCCTATTTCCTGCCTCTATTTCGGAATCAGGACAGTCGATTCATGATTCCGATTATATCTCAAAATTTAATAGAACTTACATAAACCAATTAAATAACTAGAAAACAAGTCATTGGGTACTTTTCATTAGTACCAATTAGGGTAAAACCATGATGTCGTTTCCCTGGAAGCAATCAATCGCTGGCTAGACTTCTTTAAATAATTCAGATCTCGTCGGACCACTATTTATTGGTACATAATAATAATTCGAAACATAGCAGTTGCTGTGTAATAAATCAGTCGGGAAACACCCCCACCTTGCTAATAACGAAGTTCATTAGATATACGATAAGCGCAGGATTCGAAGATGAAAATCTACAAAATTATTTTTTGGTCGTTTCTTGGGCACGATACTATATTTTATGAACGCAAAAAAGCGGCGAAACGAAGCGTTCCGTAACACCGTATACCGCCAGTAAATATAACCACACATTATTTTTTTAATACTTTAGTAAAAAAAAAAATCTATGTGGACCCCCTTTAATTTTTAACTATATTTTATCTTTAAATCACAGTTAAAGTTTTTATGGAGACGGAGTGCAGAAAGCTAATATATTTTTAAACATGCATTAGAAATATAATATTTATTTATTATTTATTTTAATTTACATAAATTTTTTACAACATTACACACCTTACCATGAGTTTGACACAGACACACTCTTTTGTTTATGGTTAAAGATGGCTACCATAGAATAATGACATGGCAGCATGAAATTAGTCTGAACTATCCTACCAAAATTAAAATTTAAATGGATTATGGTCGAATTTCGACCACAGGGCGACCACTAGTTTTTTTATAATTTGCTGTTTATAGCGGCCATAGTAGAACACACGGTGTGAAGATTTCAAGTGTATTCAATCATAAAGGCTTTCACTAACAGGCGTGACGCGACTCTAATGAAACAATTTCTAGAAAACTTCATAGCCTTTGCGATTCAAAAGATACAGCCTTAGTAATTTTGGCACCCTTTGCGTACGGAACCCTAAAAGTACTGTAAGACTCTTTTGTTTTTTTGTAACTACGGACTTATTATTGCGTGTATGATGGGATTGTCAACCTTGGACTAGTCTGACCCAAAAATATCAACCTTGCCACTACTGGTTACAAATACATAGTAATTGTACAAAATAGTCTCTATCCGGTCGTAAATTGTCAATACCACAAGTTTTATAGCTCAAATTGTGAGTGATTAATAAACCTCTCATAATTATGTTATGTTAACTGCTAATTGGATTCTTATTAAGAAAGTTTTACTATTCAATGAGTTTGGTTTTATAAGTTTTCGTTTTTATCCAATTACTAGCTGCGCCCTGCGGTTTCACCTGCATAAATCTTGATCCCGTGGGAATATCGACATAAAAAGTCGTATCTTATGTCCTTTTCCAGGTCATGGTCTACCCATGTGCCAAATTTCATCCAAATCCGTTCAGCCCTTTTAAAAAGCTTACTTTAGCATTTATAATATTTCATTTCCTTCTTTTTGAAGTAAACCATTTCAAAAGAGACGTGATTACTTATATATAAGGCACTCATTTGAAAATTTTACAACACTGTTTGCAAAATACTTGAAAACCTTTCAACGAGCTAATCCAATATTAATTTGAAACGTAAACATCCGTATGTAACTGAGATATCAGAAGGGCCGCTAAGAGACGCTTTCCCTCATAAATTGAGCGTAACGTTACTTAAAGCAAATAACGTTATGGTGATTCCTTAATCCGTTGCTAAAAGCCCACGATGTTGGCAACGCCTGCCATGTTAGGTACAGACAACAAACAAAGGCAATCCATTTATCAGAGTTTACTTTGCGAAGTGGCTCGGCCTTGGAAACGGATTCAAACACCCGAATTATTTATACACGAGATTATTAAAAGTGTTCCCGAGAAAATGATCACACGAATAAGTGTTTACTTATTCTTTATTTTGAAGTGGAGTTTGTGTTTTCTTCTCAAAGAAGAATACAATAGCAAATTGAGGCTGCTCAGTGTTTAAAACACAGTTAGTTTCACATTTGTATTATTCATGAAATCTTGAGTAACTTCATTTGAAGTTCCTTTAACTGGAAATCTCAAAATTATAAATCGTGTAACATTAACTTTAGTTCTACATTACCATATTATTCGTATTAAATTCCCATAGAGATTACATGAAGTTACCACGGTGATGTTTTGACATATGAAAACTTTATGCTAACAAATCGAATACCATCGGATGTGATTTCGAAATGTCAAGGCTTAAAAACCGGTTCCATAGGAGTAGATACCCATGGAGTTAAATGGTAATTCAGACTAAATTTTTGTATCAATTATTTATTTGGGAATAAACTATTGCTACTTTGGAAATTGGACTTTGATTCGAGCGTTATCATTAAAATATTGAATTCGATTGAAGATATAAATTTCGTTAGCATGACATAACATCACGCCTGCATTCCCTGAAGGGTAAGGCAGATGTGTTCCTATAGTACACCCACATTTCGTCAGTTATATTTAAGTCCCATGTAATAGGGGGCGAGCCTATTGCTATCAACCGGGTACAAATCTAGACTCCGGGCTGCTAATGAGAAAATTCCAGATGGAAAAACCCAATAACACTTTGCCCGACCAGGGAATCGAACCCAGGACCTCATGCTCAGCAGTAGCGCTTGTGACCACCAGAACAACGAGGAAAAAAAGAATAACGTTTATTAAGTTCGTTTTTTCGAGACAGTTTCGTTTACTTTGGTAATATATTGTTATGATTATATGGTCCTGTGTGTGATTCATTCGAACAAAGCTCTCAAACTGGGGTCTCTCCATCAGAAATGTCCCTGTCTGAATTTTTGACCGGTGGTGGCAATGGGCTCGCCCTCTATTACGTGAAACTTTAACATAACAGGCAAAATGTGCTTGTTCTAAGACACCTCTACTTACGTACTCGGGGCATCCAGCTGTGATATTGTGTTATGTAATAAATAAACACTTGAGACATGAAGAATCTTGATACCTATACTTTTTTAGAATTACTTATTCATTATGTTAATGCAGCCATTTTTCATGTCTATCAGTTGCTATGTATTTTGCTGTTTAAAACTTAAAAGTATTCGATACGATACGCCAATTAGAACTAATTTATAAGGCTGAAATGTCTGCAAGATCTTAGACAAAGTATTAATGTTTTGTGCACATAACTAACGTGTATATTCACGTAGGTATTTGATTGGAAAATTTACAGAAATAGCTTTTTAAAACTATTCCTTTTATTTATAACTTCTTTTTAGATCTTAAACTATGATAAAATATAGTCATGTTTAATTTAATGAAAGACGTTGAGTACCTAAATATACCTACCTACAGTAATTTTGAAACGAAACACTGCTTAGGTTTTCTTACAACTAAGTTATACCTAACATTCTTCATTCATTCCGACATAAGTCTATTGTTTTATTTCTATTATAGACTAAGTGTGCGTGGCCGGTGGATCAAAGAGCTGGCCACCGGAAACCAAAGAGGTCGAACGAATGATGTAATTTTATTTATCGCATGAGCAAAATATTAGATTTATTATATCGTACATTCTCATCATTTATCATAGATTAAATTAAATTATTATAGAATTAATATACTGCGCAGTGTCAGTGTCACGTAAGCTTGTGTGGGGCGATTTTTTATTTTAAAAGTAGCCAGGTAGGTACCTACTCTAGATCTTAGTTCAAATTATTTCAAAACAATAAAAGTTTTAAAACTTATACAATAGTAATATAAAAAACCTTAACATTATCACGATGTTAGAGCTATGAGAATCTTTTCAACATATTAATTTATGTGTTTTGTTATAAGTATTAATTAATATCCTTTCAGACTTCGAATTCAAGGTTATACAAGTCATTAACAGCATCTCGACGGGTCTGCACAAGAACACGAGAAGAAAATTAATTAGTATGATAAAAAGGAGAAAAAATAAGTTTGTTTCGAGTGCATACCAGGGTGATATGAAAAGAAAGAGATCTGTCTCAGACTGTTCGCTAGTTTGTTTACCTTCATTACTGAAACAATCCGCTTTGTAAGAAAAACTCTTCTTTAATTAAATAATATTTTATCAAGCTCATTGTACCTATCCTGTTTTATAATTGCTAAGTCTTTTCTCCAATGAATATTAATAAATTTTCGTAAATAGTCCGACGATTTCAACTTTTGACATTAATAAATATTTAATTATTCATTTATAAATGGTTAAAGTGTAACAACCTCTATGCTGTGACTAATAAATTGCTATAGTATTGTGATAGCGTTGGTTTAAGTAATATTATGACATTTAAATTAACATTATGTGGTTTTAACGTAACTAAGCAGTTATTTTATTGCAGTGTGCAAGTTAGCTTTGATGTTATATAAAAATAGCTGACCTGGCAATGATGCGTTGCTAACAACGATAAGCATATTTATTTGAATTGTTATAATATACATACAATTTATATTATTTTAATATAATAGACATGTGAACCACGTCCCGTCAATGGAAATTAAATCAATAACTCGGCATTATTGAGTAGTCTGCCAGTCGTTATTTTTATGATAGACACCAATGAAGACTTACGCTGTCTGCTTATAAAACAAAATTATGCTCACCTTCATTATAAATTCGAATTTAGAAGCTCTTCTATGAGCATGACTTTTCTCATAAAGCCGCTCCGCTGCAGTCCGCCACCCAATCGGCTTTAATTGAGTTTTACAACGAGCCTTTATTTTTTAATCAAGAAAATTCTTACATTGCTAATTACTCAATTCATTGCTCGCACAAAAGGCTCGGTGTCTCATAAATTGCCACAATTCCTTCAATTAGAGATCGACGGATAGCGTCCGCGTACAATTTATATAGGAACAGCGACAGAGCATTAATCACAATAAGGTCGTTGCAATGGAGTGATGAGATCATTTCGCTGAGCGATAAAATTGACAGGATCCGAAGATGTAGGGTCAAGACCGACCATTTAAAGGACTAAGGAGTGAGACAGAAAAGTTTTATTAGACTGGTATAAATTGCGAGGTGGGTGAGTCACTGCAAGATATTTATTTATAAATCATTAATTTTATCTCTGGACGTTGGAACAAGTTGAATTGCGTTCATGTTCAGAGTCATATAATTAAAGCTTACAACTCTCTAGCATCAAATTTTGATTCCTTTACGACAGCTCCTATAGGCTAACCAATTATACGTATATAAGGCATGTATTTAATCGAACCTGAAATAATTCCCATTTAGCTTTCCTAAAAATATTATTGAATAATCTAATTATAATGAATGCGCCTCTTTTTGTGAACCTCTAATAATTTATACTTTCAGACCTAAAAATACTACATAGCCAAGTAACTGCGACGAATTTTGATGTAGCGCTCGCTTGCCGCTGCCGTGGCACCGCTCGCTTCGCTCGTTCGGCTCACGCGCGGTTGATCACAGTTCTAACGATATCCGTGGTTTTAATTATCTTAACCCATTTCATCAGGGTATCCTAGATAAGTAAGGCACTGCAACCAACTGTGAGAAAAGGCCAGAAATTAAAAAAAAAGCCACATTTATTGAAATAAATTTGCATTAAGTATTATTAAGACCGAAAAGTTTTTAGAGGATCCGTTAAATATTTCCCATTACTTAAGGCTCATAAGAATCTAACACAATTCTCACATACAATTTCTTCCTCCTCAAGCTTGGAAATAATTGCAATTAAAACACAAAGAAATCATCCATTCATAGCTTCACGGTTGATCGGAGGCAGGGGAGCCAGACTGGACGGCTCATTAAGTTATCGACATTTAATAATAATGTACTACCAATAGGTACTTTACGGTACCAAGTTCAGCCTTCTTAGTTATAACGTAGAAGCGAGCTCGTTCGTGGATGATTAAATTTAACAATGATTAATTAACTCATCATGTTATTAATGTTATCATGATCGACTGTAATGGTTCGCTCGTGGTTCGGTTTATAGGTTAATGGGAAAATTTTGATCTTGAGCAGACTTTTAAAGGTAGAATGTGACCAGAATATAAATTAATACTGGATTTATTTGTGTCATCTATGAATTTTATAAAGTCACCACTTTAAATTGTCCGTATATTCGAATTACAGCCGTCTTTCTTTGTATGAAATTAGATGAAATCGGCAAATGGATGTAGTGTGACAATTTGATAAACAATTAATTTCCCCGACTGTAACTACAACTTTAGCTTTGAATGGAAAAATATTGTGATTAATTGGCGAATGTCATTAAATACAGTGAATTGCAGATTTATTTGTGGCGATTTTATTATTTATTTATGCAGTTCCTTTAAATTCAGTACCTAGGTACGTGTTCTAGACACTCGTGGGTTTAGACACTCTAGAATCTAGAGTGTCTCCCACCAGCGTAGAAATTTAAGTCGGTTATTAAAAAATGTGCTGTTCCATACATAATTATATCTTTTAAAAGCATATCGATTTTAAGTCCCATTTTATTATTTCAGTAAATAGTTACACACTACATTCCACGAAGAAAAAGAAAAGCTGTAATTAATGTTAATAAAACAGAACGACCGTTGACTCCGCCTGTTAAAAGTCAGGTAAACTACCTTGACTTTTAACTCGGGTGGAGCCAAGACCCAACGAACAACATATTAGTATGCATGGAAGTATAAATATCGCCGTATCACACTTTGTTTTTATATTATTCCAACTGCGGTGCTATTCTGCAGGTTTTTAGTCATTTGGCATTCCAAGCTGCACACTTTTTCACTTTTGCCATTTAAAAAACAAAAATCTAGATATTTTTAGATGTAAACTTCCAGCTTTGTAACTAGATCCTTGTATCTAAGACTTTTAAATATTGAGTCTTAATATTTTATAAATAAAATATGCAGCATAAAAGTAGGTAAATCATTCACTAATATGTTTTCGGCACAGATTAGGTATAAACTGTACATTGACTTGCGATGACATTTCCAAATGGTAACTCAAAGTTAAAATTCACACGCCATTTGCATTTTCATTGTGTAGTTTCGGCGGTCGTTATTATAGCAACAATAGAATAGTTTCATTATAATTCTTATGTGGCCATTGGGTTTTTAGCATAAAATGATCCAGTTTTTGAAAGAATTGTTTACTTCTATTAAATCGTCCTTGCTACTTAAAAATAACGATAATTTTTTCTGGGTTGCAACATTTTTATCTGTTTTGAATAAATAATTAAGTTCACGGGAAGAATTTTCAAATATAGAATATCCATCAGTACCTACACTATTTTAGAACGATCCTGGATTTTGAATCTCATCTCTATAAACTGGCTGATTTCAAACTAATCTCTACAAACGTTCTAAAAGAAGTGCCAGCTATTATAACGATTCCCAAATAACTATCAATTATTCAATCATTATTTTCAATTGAATGAACTACAAGTTTTTCGACGCTGTACACGTGGCGTTCCCAGAGCGATTTATTGATTAAAACGCGACATGCTATGGTTGATGGTGCTGTTACTAATCAATATTAGGGTGGGTTTGCTGGGTGCAGTTCCGTTGGGATCAAAATTCATTCAACTATTCATGGAGATTCGTTATTAGGTATATAATAGAAAACTGACAGTGTTAGTCGTCATAATGTTATGATTCTTGTTGTGGTGAAGCCACCGGTACAAATTGCTGAAAAAACAAATAGGAATTCATAACTTGTTTTTTCTTTTAAGTTCTTACCTCATAAATAAAATCATGAAAAGATACTTATGACGTAAAATATTGTCAAACACTGCCAGAACATTTATTTTCTTATAGTGAGTGGTATAGCTAATCACCGAGCGTGAAGTTTAACGACCACTGTCGAAAACAACGACCGAAATCTTATTTTATTTAGTAAAATGTTCTTACACCATACAATAGGTATGTACACGTAACGGTTACTGTGGCAATTTGAGACTGTCAAACACTGCTAGTTTCATTCTCATAGAACAAACATTATGCGACATAATGCTGGGGTTGCGGGTTTGTCTGAAAGGGATATCGCGGCCCCGGCACACAGGCAACGGAAGGAACACGGGTGGGTTTTAGTCAGTAAAAGTCTGACACACCCTCTCGCTCTGCCCAGAGCGGGAGAAGTCATTTGATGATTTCCCACCCTGGAAAAAAAAAAAAAAAAAAAGAGTCGAGCGGCAATGACGAATGCGCCATGCATGCTATAGTATAAGTTCAGTTCCAGTATAAGCTGACCTCACATTGTACGAAAATCGTATACGATGCGAGATCAGCATAAACTGGAAATTAATAGCTTGATGTGTAGCCGTGTGTACGAGTGTAAACCGAGAATCGGCTTCGTCGTTACTAGCTTTTATGTGATCTAATCAATTACCTATTGGTTACTTAATCCAAAAGTTAGCCTCACAAAAGTGACCACTCTCTAGAAAGAGACAAAGCAACTGTGCGGCCAATACGTAGGTATTGGCCGCACAGTCGCTTTGTCTCTTTTTAGAGAGGAATCACAGAACAGAAAAAACAGACCTACACACATATTACTTATGAGACAAATTACTACTGGCCGCGAATTCGCTTTGTCTCTCTCGTAATTTTCGGTCTGTTTTCACTGCACAACTGAATAAGTAATGCTCTGAGCGTTCCGTATCTATGCATCTACCTATTAGTGCTAGGGTTTCAGGGATAATTCGTGTCACAATAGTGATTGAAAATCTCAAGATCAGCTGGCTAGCTTCACTTGCAAAGCTACTGATCGACTTTAGTCATTACCATAGACATAGATTACTCTAGAAAAATAATTAAATGATGTCAAATTGACAAATTCAATAGTCGATTCAAATTCAGAATTTTAGACAGAGACAACTAAACTGGCCGCACATTCGTTTTGTCCTTCTCGTACTTTTCGGTCTGTATTCACTGCATTACTGAATGCAGAATAGTATTCAGTACTGAGTTTAAGTCCATTCTCTATGTCTATGGTCATTACCTACGTAGGTAGACAGCGCCCAGAGGATACTGTATTGAGTCTGACATAGTATTTATTTAACTTTTTAATATATGTTGGGCACACTGTACCTGACTTTGTGTTACCTTGTGGCAGAACTAAAATAAATTAAGTAAGTCATTAACTTTTTTGCTCAGTTTTAATAGTGAATTAGAGGAACTAATATGGAACAGTTAAAAGTAAGTAATTTAGTAAGACACGGATGCGAAAAGCAATTATAATAAAGTTATATTGTAATTAACTGCTTTAGACCAGTTTGTTAAGATACTCTACTAAAAGATATAGAATTATCTACACAAAATGATAGAGATACATTTTGTGCTATAGTTAGAACATGGTTGTTTATTCCCACTTTATAAATAGATCTAGTGACTAATAAATTATAATAATATGTAGACAAGACTAGCCATAAATTAAAAATATCAATATAAGTAAACATAAAACATCAATCAAGCATTCAATAGGTATTTGCTGTCAAAGCTGTTAACCATAAATTATTGTTAATTATTTTTGTAATCGAATGCATAAGAAATTAATGATTTCAGTTCATAATGTCAGACCAAACATAACTTTTGTAATTGGAACTGCTTACAGAACACTACATAATATTTTTCATTATTATTTTAAATAAGTAGGTACCTACACATTGTTTTTCAACGACGGTTTTCTTTCATGCCAGTATTTTAACAAAAATAATGATGGGTAATAACCACTTCTGTATTCTGCCAAAGAGAGAAAAGAAAACAAACGTTTAGGTCGGAGCCAAATTGATTCAAAACAAGATTATAAAAGACTTTAAGAGGATCAAAAGTCCTCAATATCGTGGACCCTCCGTGCCGTGGTCAGCACATAAAAATTCCTAAGTACTTACGTCTCATACATTTGTTTTTTTATTATTATTTTTACGACTCAATGTCGTTTAGGTCGACAAGAACATTGTGGCACCATTATCATGAACATGAGTTTAAATGTGTTAATTTTATACTTCAATACAGTGCGTGTTTGCTCTAGGCATTTGTTTCATTTAACAGATTGAAACAAAAAAACAGATGGAAGCCAGATTATTATATATACATATTTTTTTTTTTTTTTAAACATTGCGCCACACTAAGAATTTCTTCTTATATCGTGGGTGCGTTTACAAACATAGAAACTCACATACACTAACACGCAGACCCGGAACAACTACTTGCAGATCATACAAATATTTGTTCCGTGCGGGGATCGAACCCGCGACACGTTGCGCAGCAGTCGATCGCTCAGCCACTGCGCCAACCGTGTCGTCAAAATTAAATTGGCTTTAAACGATTAAAACTTTAAAAAATACAAATTTATTTACTGGTACCATCTTCAATATGTTGTTTGTTACCGACTACGGTTTTGCAAAAAAGCCCTATAATTTTTTTAGTTAAAAATGTGTTTGAATAATATTCTAAAAACAATTTAACCAAAAACATCCATCACAATAATTAATACACCCGAGACTGTTGTCCATACGAAAGAAATAATACTCTGAAAGTAGGCAGTATAGCGCCATCTAACGGTTTACGGTGATACTAAAATATGTAGAGTTCAGAAACAAAAGTAAGTAATAAAAGTTGGTTAAACAAATATTTCATAATTGTTACTATAAAAAAAAAAAAATCGTTTGGAACCATAAATTTTAGACAGTTTGGTCTGTTACTAATTAAAGTTATTAGCTGGTAATGTATGACTATTACCCATGCATAAATTAAATCCGTAATAAAATATTAAAACAAAAGATAGGAAAACTTCCGAATGAATGTTATTGTTACTAGGCATGTAGTTTGTTACGCCATACGCGAGTCCATTCCACGCTCCAATCCGCTGTTGTGTTGTGTTGTGTCACGGCAAGCCTAGCCGCGGCGTCGAACGAACTCGAGAGCTCAGTCAAGAACGTTCGTTAACCGCGCGCGTCACCCGTTCCATGTACCAGTGCCCCCATCTAGCGGTCAATGTCGACATGACGTAGAGAAACGACCGAGTTCTAGCGTGTTGTAAGAGATGGCGCTAGTAGTAATGATGTTGCGATAAAAACCACGTGGTGTGTATTTTTACTTTCTAATTATATATTTTTTACTAAAGTGGTGTAATAAAAAGTATTTCGTGTGACATTTTTATTATAAAACAAAGCCTGTTATAAAAACGAAAGCCTCTACCCGTAGGTAACATTTTTAGTCTGTTCTGAATGATAATTTTCATGTTGTTTGTAGAACACTTTAGGTAGCTAAAGTGTTCTTCTTGCTTCGAGTTGACATCAGTCAGCTTTTATGTTTCTGTCCACGGTATAGAAAAACAGTTTCAGCCTATCTTGTGGAACATTACTCTAACAATTAAGTTGCTACATTCAGTGGAATGATTGGTATAATCGAGTAATTAGTGGTACGGTCAGCACAAACGCCAAATTTTTTAAATATCCACGCAATTAGCTTAACCAAGTGCTTGTAAAATCACTTGCATGCACCGAACATTTAACTATTCGATTGACCTTTAAGTATTCAACTAGCAGCTGCCTTAAGTTCTACTTAATTAAGTAACCATACTATATCAGATGTAGACAGTTAAAGAAAAAATAAAAAAGTTTAGTAAGATTATTTTACTGAATGCACTTGCGTTTGAAAGTACGAAACTTTTAGCCTCATTCACGATTCAACACACCTGTCACCAAGACGATGCAGATTCGCTATCGTGACTTGTCTAATAGTACTTTCGCCTAGGTCTCAAGTCCAAACAAGCGAGCGCAATTACAAACGCAATGAGTTTGGCAAATGGCCGCTGCGACAACAAAGTGTAACGACTCTGTTGGCGGCAGCTTGGAATTAGCACCGCTGAAAGTGATCTCATCAGTCCACCGACCATTACTCATTGGTCGCTAGCAATCAGACTGGGTGTTGCTCACACGTTTAACCGAAATAGATGTTTAGATGTGTTAACAAACAAATGATTGTATTTTGATATCGTTTTTGCAGTAATCTTTATTGGATGTTTGGTTATGTTTAAGTCTTCTGTGACAAAATAAGTTTGTGCTGGATTTATTGCTTTCTGCTTTCTTTTGTTATTTTCATCAGATTCACTTTGTCTATATTGACTCTTTACATTTTGTTCCTTCCAACAATTTGCATCAAACAATAGCAACATTGTACAATAAAACTTTCCTAACATCAATTTTCAAAAGAAGCCTTAGTACCTATTCAAAAGTAATATGGAATAAGATGCAGTATATAATGCAATAATTGAATACACAATAGATTCCAAAACAGTTGCAACACGAGCTTTAGATAATGACGGTGTCATTAAAGTCATTAGCCGACATAAGCCGAGAGGGCCCGACATGCCCGCGAAATGCCTTGATAGCTGTGACAAAATTTAAATGCGGGTATTTTGCGGTGACGTCACACAACCGGTATTACCCGTAAGTACCATGAACCCCTTTTGCAAAGGTAATGGTGTAAAGCATGTGCGGTCGCTTGATTAGCTACTTGGTTGCGATTATGCTGATGCTCTTTTTGGAAGTCTTTAAGTATTTTTTTAATGTGAAGGAAAAACAAGTTTAGAATATGTCGCATAACCTGTAGTCAATTATCATGTAGAACTAATTAGTTTCTAATTAATTCAAATGAGCTCTCTGTGGTCATTTCCTCTTTTCGGATCTGTTTAATGACTCGATTTAACTTAATGTTGGTTTGGCAGGCCTAATGCTACTCGATCATTACTAATCATTCGTTCAATGACTTCAGTCACGGCATTTGGCCGAGCGTCCAAACAACAGTCAAATCGGTCAAGTGTATACCATAAATGAAGGCAAGTATGTAGGTACTTCTTTTTAGAAAAGCACGTAATTATAGTATAGCGTGACATTGTGATGAGGTTTGAAGATAAGGTCAGTTCACAATGGAGGGCGCGTCTGCTGCAACTATTGTGTCGCAGAATACCGCGCCCTCTGGCGGCGCGACGGCGCGTGACCGCCAAACAATGAGCCCCGAACCAATTAGTCACCTCCCGTAATTATGTGCGATTGTATTTTGTGCCAAAATGGTCTGATAGCTATAGATTTAAATAGAAACCTTGGTATAGGTCATGCTATAACTGATCGTGCGAATAACGACGAAATAAATACCAAAGCGAGACTAAGAGACTTTATATAAAATGAAGACGTAAAAGCTTCACTTCATAAAATTGCGTAAAATATAATTGTCTGTCAATTTGTTTGAGTAAATTACAAAATTACGCATGCAGCAATCGCAGTAAGTGCAATTGGAAAGTAATATCAACTGAGTTTGCAGATGCCTAGTTTAAATAAGAGGGCGTATCTAGTGGCTAACCGCGACACTTTCTACTGCGATTTCACTGCGTTTTGTGGCTTAGCATTAGACGCAAGTATACCAATCTTTAGCTCTATGCAACGTAAATTATTCTTCTTTGTTATTGACTTGACAGTATTTTCGTAATGAGGTGTAGTAATTTCGTCATCCACATTTATTATTGTGGTTACATTATGAGCATCGATATTATCAAATGTTGCGTTGATAGACACATTTTCTTCTACACGAAAATCTTGTCTTATGAATAACTCACCTTTCGTTGCTTCAGGCTTAGATGGAAAATATTGAGGAAAATCCTTACCTGTAACAAAATAAATAACATTTTAATACTTTGTGTCGTTCTCATGGGTATAACAACAATTCATATAAAATGCAAAGTAATAATTTCAAAATATTATTTTAGGTTCTCTAGTCCGCAGCAAAGCTCTCATTACTGCACAAGCAAAGCAGTACTTAGCTACAGCCCAAGCTGCAAATACTGTAGAATTCTACATTGCAACAATAGTGTCCCTCAGCGTATAACTGCAGAGTGGCTGCACATAGCTCAATAATTCCCAAAGGAGGATTATAGCACTCTGGAATTGATTCTCTAGAATAGAATAGAAGTAAACAGTTCCTTGGAGAGCTCTATTGTGTTCCATGCTAACAATGGTTTGTGAGCTCCGAAGGACTCTTGCTCCTTTTTGTAGTGTTTGCAACCACAATTTATGGTTATGACAGATATTTTTGAGAATATAAAGGTGGAAATTTTAGTTTGAACTGTACTTGCAACTTTGTGGATGCATTTTCATGCGATGGGACATGCGATACTTTCAGTCCTTTGTGATGTTGGCAGTACTGAATATTTTAAACAAATATTATCCATTGAAATGAAATTATTTATATGGATTATGAATATCTGAGTTCTTTACCTATGCTTTGCGTTCATGGATATTGGAGCGCTTTTCGGTGCGAGATAAAACCGATTTAAAATGAAAAAGCTGTTTCAGATGCGCAATGTTATTTCAGTGTTCTGTGAATAAGTGGGAATATTTAGATTAAATTACAAACATAAGATTTTTATACCTAAAGAGCCAGTCAGCCCTTTTAAAATTAGGCAATTTTGATAAGAATTAATAAATGGAAAATCCGATTACTCAATTGTTTAATTTAAAGTTATCTATCTGGTTGTTGCCAAAAAGTTATTAAACATAAAAAAAAGCAATTCGTTTGGTTTTCAATTCGCACTAGTAGATATTGGCAATCAATCAGCAATGTAAAGCGGTGATTGATTGGCTCACCACTATCGGTGATGGCCACTGACGGATGGTAGCTCGACACATACTAAATAAAACTGGTGCATTTATCAATATTGGCTCAACATTGTGTGTGTTGGACAAAATATATTTCTCATTTCCTCATCATTTATTCATTCATTCATCATTTTTGTCTCATTTTCTTGATAACTGAACTTTCCAACCTTGTTCACAGCTAAGTTCATGCAATAATTGACCCTCAGTAATGATGCGGTGGTATAGTTCCGCAGAGGAGTACAAGAAACTTCATCATCAGCATAGCCGGCTTCCAGTCTTACCGGATGGAGCTGAATACCAGTATATTACATGGAGCGACTGCCTATCGGACCTCCACAACCCAGAGGGTATAAAAAACTAGCTGTATTAAAACCATCTTCAGTGAAATCCTTTTCCAAATAAGTTTTTTTTAAATATCAAGAATAATTTGCCTGAATGCTTTCAACGGGAGTACAACATGTAAATAATTGTTTTTGGAATTATAAATCACAGCAGTGCGCAGTTGTGAGACAACTGTGTTTAAATCACTAGACTTGGAGGTCAAAACTGAATATGAAAATAGTCTCAACCAATAGGAAGTCAGAAGTCACATTAACGGCGACCATTTTTAAATTTTCGTAGTTTTAGAGTTCAGCGTCTTAGAGACCGAATCTATACATGTATATAATAAAATAGTAATGTCAAGTCAAATCTGGAATATTTTTGCAAAAAAGTAATTGCTACAAGGTGTGGGAACGAGTCTGATGCCGAAAATATAGTTTTTAGATTTTTTTCCCGTTTGTCTGGATGTATGTTCCGGATTTGCGCAAAAACGGCTTAAGGGATTTGGATGAAATTTGACACATAGATAGTTTATAACCTGGATTAACATATAGGGTACTTCTAATCCCGGTAGTAGGTACGTTCATACGTAAAAACACAACTACAAGGCCACTTGTGAAACGTCAGAAGCTAGGTGCATGGTTCCAATTGTTCGTTTCCTATGTAAAAGAGCGCAAGAAACTACAAAGTTACTCTTTTAAAAATCATGTCATCTGTTTCGTCTTTATTTGTTTATTCTGTTTTCATTTCTAATAACAAGAAATGAAAACATTGAATAAACAAATGTAGAACAAGCAGATGACATGATTTTTAAAAGAACAACAAGATTTTTTTGCATACTGGATGTTATATGTCGGCAGCGGTATTTTATTTAATTCATTTATTTTGACCTATGACAACTGACGTCTTTCTGTCAAGTTGATTTAAATTTATTTTAACCCGTTTTTCATTCAATGACACTTGGTTGAGAAAAAACGTCGAGGCCTTGGTTAAATCAAGACAAGAATAAAATTGAGTTGTCTCGCTGTGGCTTCGAAATATTGCTTTAGATAATTAAATTTCACGATAGAATATTTGTAGATGGAATATAAAAAGGCTTAGGCACCTGACCCACCGCCAACGAGGAAGCGACTAGCTATCAACGATTTTTTCGCTGAAGAAACATACAAAATATTGTAGGTCCCGTGTAAGTAATAATAATAATGATACTAATGACCGCAGGGAGGTATGGCACAGCTTCACGGGCGTTTTTACCGGGCCTTACATGGGCCCGATGTAGACCTACTAGCGTCCGTATCCTGGCTGCGATTTAGTGATCTCTTTGGGGAAACCGAAGGTTTTGTCTTTGCGATTATGGATGAAGTTATGATGACGAACAACTACCGGAAATATATTGTAAAGGACGGTACGCTTGACATCTGTCGGGCATGCCACCGTCCGGGGGAATCAATCCGACACATTATCTCTGGCTGTTCTCGTCTGGCTAACGGAGACTACTTGCATTGGCACAACCTTGTGGCCAGGATTATCCACCAGCAACTTGCTCTGAAATACAGTCTTGTGGAATCGGAAGTACCATACTATAGGTATGTGCCCGACCCAGTTTTCGAAAATGACAATATCACGTTGTATTGGGACCGATCTATCATCACTGACAGGACTATTGTTGCCAATAAGCCAGACATAGTGGTGATAGATCGATTAGAGCGTCGCACAATGATTGTTGATATAGCGGTCCCGCATGACGAGAACCTCGTGAAAGCCGAAAAAGATAAGCAGATCAAGTATCTCGAACTGGCCCGCGAGGTTGTCGACATGTGGGAAGTGGATACAGCAGTCATTGTGCCGATAGTCGTGACTGCCAATGGCATAATAGCCAACACCTAAGGAGGTTCTCGTTAGGCAGCTGGATCAAGGGCTTGATCCAGAAAGCGGTACTTCTAGACACAGCGCGTATCGTCAGGAGATTCCTCTCTCAGGAGCCCTGACCACCGGTAGCTTGGACCCTGTTCCCGATACCGGTGGCCTACTATTTTTTATATTTTTTAAATGTTTTTGTTTTCCGTTTTCTTTTTATAAAAAAAAAATAAAAATGTAAATTATATGTATATAAATGAAATAAAGGAAATAATAATAATAATCTTTATTCAGATAAAACCGTGACAAATTCTTAGGAGTTTTCTGAATTCTGAGCTAGGTTCACAGACCTGTGTAAAAGAAGTAAAAGAGAAATACATAGGTAATTATATTTATAGTTGATCGCTAACTGTTCACACCACCGGCGAATATTCGTTTCTCGCAGCGACAAGAGCTATTAAATAAAATACTCTCACTCGCTCAGCGATGCTCGCTTGAAGGCAGACAGGCGCGTCGTGACACCGGTACAACAATTTCCGTGAAGTTTTCTTAGAATTTGTTTCACCAGAGTCGCACCGCGCCGCCGTCGTGGCTGTTTGCGGGAGCTTTAACGGGGAGAACAATTGCTAAGAGACTCACGCTTGATACATACGGATACCAGCGAGTAATCTCTCCTAACCGTTGTGCATTCGCTACTCATTGCTCGCCAACTCGTCATTAGTTGCTTGCTCTACTCGCTTCTCGTTAATCGCCAGCGGTGGGACAGGTGCCTTAAGCTGGATTTATTTCAATATGTTGAAAGAGCAAAGTATGAACCCGTAAGAGTATTGATTCATTTCAGAAGTATGTTTTTAGGGCTCCGAACCTCAAAAGAAAAAACGGAACCCTTATAGGATCACTTCAGTTGTCCGTCCGTCAGTATGTCAAGACCCTTTTTCTCAGGAACGCGTGGAGGTATCAAGTTGAAATGAATACCAAATACGAAGGTCTATGGCCCTGGGAGCTTCACTTGCGACATACATATTTTGACACTCACAAATAAATCAAAACCTACAGGGTAGTTCCCGTTGACCTAGAATCATGAAATTTGGCAGGAAGCAAGGTCTCACAGCACATGTAAAGGAAAAACTCCGAAAATCGTTAATTTGTAGTTTTATCACACAATTATTTTTTTTTGCGATTTGTCTTACATTTGCAGTAGAAGAATTGACCGTGACGTGTTAAGTTTGTTTTTAGGATAAATTGATCCAAACAACGGAACCCTATTATTACCCACTTGGCCGGTTTTATATGATAGCGAGATCACTGTTTAATAAATTGGTCGTAAAGTTTCATTCTATATATCGAAAACAAGTTTTGGGACGCGAAGTTGAATAGGTTTTAACAAACAAAATAATGCTATTTAATATGAATGTAGGTAATCTAAATACGCTATAATAATATAAACAAAGAGAAAGCCAACATACCAATGATAAACGCGTGTAGTGTAGAGAGAGGTGAAGCCACAAAACTGTCTGCCAAGCTCTCAACGATATATGACTATAATGCCAAAAAGACTATTTTGCAAAATACAATAGGAACTTTAGTTTCGTTACTTTAACAGATACACGGTTGTGTAATGAATGGCCTAAATTCTTCATTTTAAAAATCGCAGTTTGGGCTCTGAGCATAGCGTCGTGAATCGCAGGCCGATTCCCGGCCAACGTAGGCGCGGGCTTGCGGACGATCAGCAATGGGTAGCTCGCCGTCCGATAAGGACCAGGCCCGGGTCGACGGCGCGTTGTGTTCCACGCGCGCCTCAAAGAGATGTCAGCACAACTGACGGGGTCTACTAGGACTGATGCCTGCCGCGGCAAAGTCCGAAAGGGATACCGTGGCCCCTGGCAACGTACAGGCAACTGAAGGAACACGGGTGGGTTTTAGTCAGTAAGTCATACTCTGATAGTTATTATGGACGGAAATGTAATTACTTCAGTTGGCAGTCCTTACTTAATAAAAAAAAACAGTAGAAAATACTGGTGCAACATAAGATGTTCTTCTGAAATCCTAAAGCATAAACGCGAAAGTGAGTTTGTTCGTTTGTTACGGTTTCACGCTAAAACGGCTGATCGGATTTGGATGAAATTTGGCACATGGACCATGGCGTGGGTTAGTACATATGATACTTTTTATCCCCATATTCCCATGGGATCGAGACTTATGCGAGTGAAACCGCGGGGCGTAGATACTTTCAAATAATTCGAGGCGGAAGCTACGCAGCGACGGGTATGACTTTTACAGTAGTCAATTTACAACTGATGCCAAGGGCCAAGGTACCAAAGCCCTTTAAATTGGGCCGACCTCGATTACCCGTGCTCGTTAGCTCTTCTCTTTTATGGACACTTAAATTGCCATTATATAATAATGCATTCTTTACATCATTAGTTATTTTTACGACTTAATTGCGTACTTAGAATTGAGATTTTATAAAATTTAAGGAACCTTGCTAATGAGGCTGTTGAGATATCTGCAAGTCCTATGTATAGGGTTTCATTGCTGAGGAAATTGTTTTGAGTTCGTTACGTAAATTTGGGTACTTTTTTGTCCACTGCGTCGGTTATTGAGGCTTAAGGACACATCATGCACGACGGTTTTTATGGAGAAGAAGCGCGTTTCATGAACGCCATGATTGTGAAAGTCGACTTAGAGGTAGATCAATACTGGCTGTTGGTGTAAAAGTGGAAAATCTGAAAGTAGACCCTGACTGCAGACAGTAAAAGTAACATCGAGAAAAAAGAATGGCACAATAATATTAACAGCAGCTCAAAAACAATTCCCCGATCACGATCAAACCTGGCCAAACATGTTATCAAAGAGCCCAGTTGTTTCAGCTTCAAATGCTTTTCATTCAGTCAGATTACGTCACCTGCATCGTGATCGCTCTGTATCGCCTGCAATCGGTCTGCTCGCCCTTGAATACGGATGAGCATTCAACTGCTATGCTCATATGTTATGTATGCACGCTGCAATCGCCCTCGCTTCGACCTATCTTGTCTTCGTCGATCTTGATTTACTTATTTTGTATTTTAATTGCAGCTGTACCATGAGTCCGTGTATCTACGCCTGGAAGGTTTATTAATTAGAGTTAATTATTTTGGGGGAAATGGACTGGATTTCGACGTCATGGTTTATGGATTTGTTTTAACTTAATCTCTATCTTGTGATAAAGCATGTAGCTAATATTTGCACGCCACACTTGGCAGAATGTGATGATACTATTGACTAATCATAAGACCATATAATGTACCATATTCTGACAAATAAATGATAATTATTATGGTTTTACGAAGCATCGCTGAAAGTGAGCTGGGACATGGTCTTCACTCGCTTGAATTGTTTTATTTCTTTCTATTTTTATTGTAAAACGATCGAATTTCTTACGTAAAAATAAAATATTAAAGAACGATCGTCCATTTGTAAATTTAGTTAGGTTTCCATTTGAAGCAATAAAAACTATCGATTGCAATCTATATTGAGTTACTGAGGGTTTCTTTTTTATTTAAGACAAACATAAAAACCAATTGACACGATTTGTTTTCTTATTACAGTTTATGCAATTTTGATGGCAGAGTTACACTAATTTAAATTCATGGATTCCACGACGAAATACTGTTGTGCACAGTTTGTTTGCCATTCTGTGACGAATATTGTTTTTCAATGGCCGCCATTCGCGTCATTCGGTCGGTTTTTGAGAGTCATCAATGGTGAAATATTCAAAATCTCCTCTTTTTGAATATCAATGCATATTCGCGAGTTGTGTAACGTTTTTTGAAAAGAACCGTTTTGTGTTCTACAAAATAATGTTGTTTTATTGGAAATGGAATCGTGTATTTTACTGAATGTTATAAATACTATCTATAGAGAGATATTAAGTTTAGGTACGTTGCAACATTTAACGAACGTGGTTTTATTCCATTACTTTTTTCTACTGTCTTGTTAAAGATTTAATTATAATAATATTTGATTTGAAGTTTTTGCTTAGAAAGGACCTTTTAATTAGTTAGAAGGGTAATCGTGTAGGTTTTTTTGGTAGGATAACAAATTCGTTCTGATATGAATAAGAACGAATTTGTTATCCTACCAATTATTATCATGTCTAGACGCTCAAATACTTGTTAGGTAGGTACCTACTTTTATTACCTACTTATGTATGAATTTCATTAATTCTATACGGTACCTTAGCTTTTACTTCGACCTTTTCCGAGCTGAACTGTTCCTAATATCCCCGAGGCCATTTTAGTGCAGTGCTTAGTTATACCAGGCCATGGGCTAAGGCGGAAGTAATTCGAGTAGCGAGTGAAGCCTTCCAACTCATTCTATTTACTACAACACTATAGTTCGAAACATACAAGCAATTATACACACTGCTGCGACTACAGATGCGTGAAAATCGCCTGCAACGAATCCCTGGACATATAGATATATAGGTACCAAGTAACAATAGAACGTCTGTCAGATTTGCAATCAAAGTATTATTTTTTTGTATTTTTTGTAATTAGGTTGTTTTTGAAATGTTATTCGATACAGAAATTATTTTATTGGCTTTAAGATAAATATGTTTTTCAATTTTAATTTATTATTGATTACTGCATACTGCTGCGAGGAGTCTGCATTTGATCCTTGTGTTAGACAAAGTGTTAAAGAGTTCTTCCTTTAAAAAAAAAAAACATAGCTGTTCCTTGGACTCAAGATATCTATGCGTCTGGTACATGGCCACAGACTCGCCCCTAACGGACTTAAGAAATTTTTGTGTACCAGCAAGTCTACATACAGCTTCACGGAATATGGCCGTAATGTTTATTATAGTACCAGCTGGCGATATTTCATTAAGTCCCTTACATATTCATACGTGGAATTCCTTAGAATATGGAGAATAAGCGTGGAGTAGGTATCTCATAAGCGCTGGTATTCTGAGTATTGATTGCGACATGCACAGAAATGTGGAACTAAATGTGGAATTACCTAAGAATATTGCTGTTTGTTTTGTGACGTCAATGCATTATTCTTTGGCAGTGTATCGGATGAAGTGCCACTAGCGGCATAAGTATGAGTGGCGCTGCCTCGGCCCGGCTAAAGTGCCGTAAGCATTGCATTGTCACTGTCACTGTCACTTGTTATTTTGTTTGAATGTTGATAAATAAAATAAAGTGCCACTAGCGGCGCTCTATACACTTCCTTGTTATTTACAGTAGTTTATAATCCTTTTGTCAAGTAGGTATGATATGATGAACACTGTAATGTACTTACACATGAGTACTTGTGTTCAGATAGACAGTCGCTTCATATAAAGTAAAAATAATTCAGCCATATCCGATTAGGCTGGAAGCCCACACCAATGTAATAGAAAAAAAAAAAACTTTTTCACGCGTCGACTTGAGAACCTCCTCATCTTTTCGTCGGTTAAATTAAGTGATAGGCAGATGGTGAATATGATGACGAGTACTTTTTGAAAAAACTTGAGGAAATAGATTTCCTCAACAAGATGTTCTGTCAGATTGAAGTCCAAGGACTTAATTATGAACTTGAATCGCCAACACGCAATTAAAAAAGTTTATGTTCAAGAAATCTTTATTGTAGCACCTTTTTATCGGGGTTCCGTAACTGTTTACTTCGTTGTCCGTCTGTCCGTCTCTCTGTCTGCCAGCCTGTCAAGGCTCTTTTTCTCTGAAACGCGTGGAGGTATCAAGTTGAAATTAATATCAAATAAATAGGTCTACGGTTTCTTAGAGCTCTAAATAATTCTAGCTTCTAAGTCAACGCATGCATGCGATGGGCGCTCAGTCCGGCGCTGACGCATGCTTAAATTAAATTAAGTATATGGCTAAACTGTACTAACACTAAGGTTTTACTGTTTTACTGACTAAAACCCACCCGTGTTCCTTCCGTTGGCTCGTGACTCCCGACGCTCGGGACATCGCCTGCGGCGACTAGGGGCGCGAGGGCGTGCAGATTGCATCTCCCTCGCGCGCTCCGCCTCCTCCTTCGCGAGCATAACTGCTTCGCAGAAGGAGGTGACAGCCTCCCATGCACTCTCGCTCCGAACCATGGCCTGAACCAGGGCCGGACGCGAGAGATCGCCGCCGTCGATCGCCTCCGTCAGGACACGGCGGTGCTCCGCCCAAGCAGGGCAGACCTCCACCGTATGCTCCACCGTGTCCTCCGGGCGATCCACACAGTGGTGACACCCAGGCGTATCCTCCCGCCTTATACGGAACAGGAACCTCCCGAAACAGCCGTGTCCGGTGAGGACCTGAGTCAGGCGAAAGGTGAGGACTTATCGCCACAATTGTGGCGTGCCCAACGAGTCTGTGGCCTAACAAAAGGATCTATCTTGGCATATTGGGCGTACGGCAAATAAACCGGGTTACGACCGGGTCACAGCTGGGCTGTCCCAGATTGACACACTGACCCGTATAGACGAATAACAGGAAAATGTATTGAAATAAATAAAACAATTATTTCTGTGTAAACTTTAGTTGAAATAATATACCATAAATTAATAATATACCATTTATTTATGTACACATAGTTAGCAATAAAGCAATAAAGAATAAAAAATATTTGGCTGAAATATTTTCAGGAAAAAATAATAAACAGGATATTTGAAGCTAGTCGTCAGGGCAGAGGTAAAATTATTGGAAAAAATATAAGAACCTCTGAGGAACTTTCCATTTCAAGAAACCAATGCAAAGTGATAATTTAGAAGGTCCTTTGAGGAAATACGCAAGGAATCATGAAAAGTCGTTATGTATGTTGACTGTTCCTTTTAACGTACCTAAAGGTCCAAATATGAAATACAGTAGGAAAAAGTAAGTGCTGGATTTAAGTCAATTTAAATAGAGTTGAATAAAATCTCTTAATTTTTTTATGTAACCTATCTGTTTTTTGCAAACACCTAATTAAAACAACCTATAAAACTAACACCGCACTTACTTCTTGGTACTCTTGATTCCAAGAAATGTTTGATATCACAAAGCTGAGACCACACGGCACGTGTATCATCCCTGTGGAACTAGGGCACGGAGGGAGGCTGGGCGGCCCACTTCGCAGGGTCACACCGCGACCTACCTCACGACCTGTTTGTTGCTGGCTTTATCCAATACGTTAAGGATACGGTGACGTCATACTTTAGAGGTCTCCTTTTTTTGTTTTTTTTGGATTTTCGGAATGGTTTTAGCGTGATATAGTGCCACGGGTTTAATATGTAAGTTTTTATTACGGGTTTCTCAAATGGCACAGTGATAAAAGTCAAAAACATGTAAAAGACTATACTCGTATTTTATTTTATGAAATTATAGTTTTATACAAAAATACAAAAATTTATAAGTATGCTAAACTGTTTGCATCTGGGTATGACAAAAGGATTTGCGCATGTTTGAAACCACAGTCACGACTAAAGTCAAAGCCATGTTGCTATTTTCTTAATATTCGCAACAATAAATGATTATCCGGTGGTCCTTTCCTTACCAGAAACGAACAGGCCACCCACTATTCCCTAAACATTTCCAAAATACATCTTTATCCTACCATTTTTAAACCTTTCATTTACCATATTGTCCCTAACGATACTGGTTAGACAGTGGAGTTTAAAAAGAGAAATGTTTCTCTTAGCACGCTTAGCATGCAACGTTACGAGATAGTCACGATCGTCGCGTGTAGCTACCCTAATGGCGGTGCTAAGGTCGGTGCATACGAGACGCGATTTAAATGTGTGTGGAGGACGCTTAATGTTGTATTTTGTTGAAAGACGTCAAGCGATATTATAAAATATCGATGTCATAAAAGAGAGTTTTTAACAAAAATGTTGCAGTATTTTTGGCTTAATTTAATGGTAATTTATTACTGGTATACTTACTCGAATACATGAATCCTTTGTGTTCGCAGTTTTATCTTGAAAAATAGCAGTGCATTAAGAGAGAGATAAATATATATATATTGAGGCTCTACATATAAAGGTACTTAAGTGTGTCCGACCACCACATGTTTACACCACGGGGAGTCAGTTTCGTTACCAATCCTGCTTACTAGTGAATTTTTCGTCCACCACTATTCTTGTAAGAATCCTGCCGAAACGACAGAGTACAGAAGTTAGATATCTTTTGGAGAATGACAAATTTAATTGACAGTAGTAAAAGAAAACGGTCGAATTCTGGAATACTTTTCACAATTTAAGGAATAAGAAACAAAAATCACACAATAGGGATGATGCCTGGGTAAAAAAAACGAAATTCTAATTAGTCCGTCAGTCAGATAGTAAAAAAATATTAGACACGTATTTTTTGCTTTATCATATTAATAAAAAAATACTTAGATAAAACGCATTTTAAGTTGAAGGGGGGGGGGGACGCTACGTCACAAGTAAGTATAAAATCTACATACTCGTGACGTCATGGCCCATTTTAACTTAATGTCTAGCCATAATTTTTAGATTACGTAAAGAAAGAAATAATACGTGTCCTATATTTTTTAATTAACTCCATGAAGGACTAAAAAAAAAATTATTTTTCTTCATCCCTATTGTGAAATGACATACAATTGTTTACTGTGCAGGAAGATATTATTAAAATTACTTTTATAGAGTATTCTTAACTTTGAGGATTTGCAAACAAATCTCTTTGTCTCGTCTCGCCCCCGTCCCGTTCCGTGTTGCCGGACTTAGCAAGCAATTTGGCCGGAGTTAGCGCCATTAGGCCGCAGGTAGCATTCGTGACTATTAACGTAATGTGTGGCTTGTATCGTATGTGTTCGCAACTTCCCTACCTAGGATCAGGTACAGGCATTTACTTGAGACTATGTTTAGGTTGAGGGACAAAAGTTTTGAGGTAATGATGTCTATATTTAGCTATCGAGGTGTAATATGGGGGATTTTTGATCTTTCTAAATAATGCGTTCTGAATTTAACACTCATCTTGAGAATATTTTTATTACTAATCATAACATAACATCACGCCTATATTTTCCCGCAGGGTTAGGCAGAGGTGTACTAAAAGTTCACCCACATACACACACACACACACATTACACACACACACACACATTACACATACACCCACTACCCACATATTTTTTTATTAATTTCTAAGTTACCAAGAAGTAATTTAACATAAATAGGTATTGCAATGTAGCATGTGTTAACTAAATCATAAATTATTGTATTTTTAGAGACAACAAATTGCAGTAACGATCGTTGCTTACATAGAAGAAAGATAATATGACATATTTATGTAATGATTGACTTACCTTCTTTTACCCTTTACGAAAGCACAAAGGTGGAATGATCTATGGATCTTTCCACATCTATAATAAACTAAAGTAAAAAAATCTGATAAACCAAAGGAATTTAATGATGCGTTGACCTTAAACCTTGATTTTATCAATGGGTACCTACGTCTCTTTTGCCAACAAAATATTCCTGCCATATTAAATTATATGCTTTATTAATCTTTTTTTTGGGTTTATAAAGTCTGGTAGGTAAAGAGCCATTGACTTCTTATAGCAGGTAATAAATACTATAAAACTTTATTAAGATTGACGTAATTTTAGCACTGGCAATGATGTAATTTTTATTTGCTCTTATTAATCAATGTAAGTGTGATTTCCTAATATATACGACGTCTTAGGTTTTGCCAGTTTATGTTTTCGTTCTGACCAGATGCATATGCATTCAAATAACTACATTATTTTTCTACTTTTGTTTTCATCAAAGACCATAGTGTTAGTAAAGATTTTACTTAACTTCTACAGACATACAAAATTTAGGTCTAGGATCTATTAGATATAGATATATATATTTTTTTTTTTATTTGCTACATAAAGTTTTCTCACAAGGAAATTCTCACATTATACCTACTATTAATTTCATGGTAAAGGTTTTGGTATAGTTGACCTACCTATCGGTCATTTTGAATATAGGTGAACTGTAGTTTCCTTCAACATAATGGGCATAATAGCCGAGTAGCTTAGAGTCTTTAAACTGAATCGAATTCCCTATTTATTAGACAAAACCCAACCGTGAAGCAATTAGAAACGTCTCCTAAGATCTCCAATTATTAACCGTCCAATTTGAAACAAACTCCTTTAACAAGAGATATTGCGCCAACTTTTCCTGAATCCCTTAAGTCGAGTAATCCAGATTCTTATTGAATAAGTGCTTTCTTTTGTACTTCGGGTTCAAAATAAATTGATACCCTGAAACATTTTTATGTTCTGCAAATTTACGTACTTCTCTGCAGTAATTTGAAGTGCTTTAGACAAATTGGGAGTTACAGTAAGCTAGGTAGTTCGTAATCTTGTATATTATGCGGGTTTCGAGATAACGGTTAAATGTAAGTGCAAGTGGTAATAGATTACCTAAAGCACCGAGAACTGGTCTTGCACTTGCCTATGCGTAACCGGTTTTTGAAAGCAGCGCAGAATCTAGTTTAGACTAGAATTTAGTTTAAGAATTGTTATACCCAGTTACCTTTCTTATGTACCTACCCATCTATTTGTTTATTGTTTTTAAATATCATTCACACAGTGAATTATTGTATGTTTTTCGGCTTTATACTGATTGTTTACTGACTGCTGTTTAATCAAAGCTGAAGTGATTGTCTTGCATTGTAGATATATCAGACTGGCGTCCGCTCCACGTTTTAGCGCGTATTTTGCGTACTGAAATTCCTATACGATCTAAATCGGAAGGCCAATTTCCTTAATTACAGACGTTCAAAATCTAGTCGCGATATCATCACAGCAACAATAAAGGGCATACATGTGTCAAAAATGTATGCACATTAGACGGGGCGCTAGTGTCTATGTCATTGCATCCCATTTCATTAAAAAACATGTAGTTCCACTATTTTCCGCCAGCCTTCTTTCGTGGGGCGCACTCTTACTGCCTATATTTTTAGCAAGTTTTTGACATTGATTGATTAGAGGTATTTTGACAGTATGAGACTCAGTAAAGAATGCGAACGTTAGTTGATGTTTTGATTGTGCATTTGTTTTCATTTGGTG
Source organism: Agrochola lota (assembly GCA_947364205.1). Lineage (NCBI taxonomy): Eukaryota > Metazoa > Arthropoda > Insecta > Lepidoptera > Noctuidae > Agrochola > Agrochola lota. The sequence continues at coordinate 8,111,077 of OX376228.1, read as the reverse complement.
TCGCAACACATTACGCAATATGCAGTGTAAATTGTATTTGTCTCTTGTTAACTTTATCCAGGTTTTACTAACATATTATTCGTCGTTTGTTTTATTGAAAGCGAAAACCTCTGCCTTGCTGATTACGTCCATCATTCCAACTCCTGCATGAGAGATGTTATCGTTTATACAAACTAAGCTGAGAGTAATTTCATGCATCGGTGCCTGTAAATAAACAATGCAATGCCTCTGTGTGAGTAACGATTGTCGCTCTATATGCATACCTATCTGTGGAACATTATTTTATGTACTACAAAAGGTTGCTGCTAAGGTTGTCACAAGTACTTTGGTATAGAGCCAGGTTTATGTAATACAGTCATGACCGTGTTAGTTTTGGTATGAAGGTTAATAAAAGTACAGGTAAATCTGAAAAAAAATTGTGACCGAAAGGTATTTTTCTTTTTTATCTATTAGTCCAAGCAGAGACTAGGCACGAACAAAAAACTTTTAAACAGTAAGAAGTTTTTATTAGATATTTTTTAAAGATCTAGTTAATATTGATCAACAAATTGATCCGACTTGTGACTCCTGCAATCTGACTAAATCATGGCACTGCATCATCATCACAGGCAAGCATTCGTTACGTACCGGTCATGATGGATGCTGCCTGTAAAGACTCTTCAGCTTGACATCCTACTATCTATTACCAAACTACAACAAAAAAACAAGTTTGTCAACCCTATGATATAGTGCAATTGTTCGCGCATCAATTCTGTGCACGATCCCCTACAATGGAATTTGTCGGCGTCGTTTGTAACACGCGTGCGAGTCATTATTCGCGCTCAGACCTGCGCCTACGCATCCGATCTCCACTTTACAACTATTTCCTCCATTTTATTGTTAAATTAAATTATTGGAGGATAAATTGAATTTGTGGTCTTGTTTTGGAAATTGGCTTTAGACTTATCTGGTCATATTCCTATTTGTTGGTTCCAATTTTACGGCCTGCTTGCACCACAAATCACTGAATACATTTAGCGCTGGATTCGATTAAAACGATTTTAAAAGATCATTCTGTTTCTGTCAATCGTATCAAGATGACAGACAAAATGATGATTATGCTTCGTGACTATCATCTTCCGGAAAATTCAGAAAAACCTCTAGGTAAAAGCAGTTCTTTTTTTTTAGATTCGTGATGACCGATTTCCGTAATTATAATAATTAAAAAAAACAGAAAAAAAGACACATAAGGTATGTCCCTCTTTCAGTTTTTTTTTTGACACAGTCAAACAACAAATATTCGAGTAAAAGATTTACATTACAGAGAAAAGTGTACATTATTGTTGTGTAGTTGTTTGTTTATTATTGAAAAAAAATATTAGTCTTAGTTATCTTTCTTGGTTTGACACTATAACTAAACTGTGGGGTACATCTCCACAATTTGGAAGCTGATATAGCATAAAAGATATGCAGAATGTTTTTTTACATAAAAGTAGGTGAGCGCCAGATTTATTCTTTAACAATCTCTGACCTATTTCTTTTGATATAACCAAACTGCTTTTAGTTTTTCGCTAGCTTTTTGTGTCAGGGAAACATTATTAAGTTTTATGTTTCAAAACCTGTAGGTGTAGAGTATTATAGGTTAACTTTTCAAAGGAAAATATTTAACTGATCAGTTTTGTTTTTCTTCTTTATCGTGTGGTTAGTGACTAACCTGGTGTCAGAGTTTTCATGGCCTCTGAGTTGGCTTCGCATGCCGTCGAGAAATATCTCTCAGGCAGTTTTCCGTCACCGTTTTTGCAGCAAGTGATAATTATACAACAAGCACATGAATCCGAAAAGTCAGAGGTACGTGCCTTGGGTTCGATCTCGATACCTATGACTTGGCAGTCCAACGGTCACGCCACTAGACTATCACTGCTATTGATAGCAGTGATCCTCTAAAAACCTATTGACCTTTTAATCATGTACACTTTTTAAATTAATGAAGATCTAAAAACCTTTTGCGCTTCTAATGATGCACACTTTTTTCAATAATTGAGCCTCTTTTTAACTTTATGGCTTTTTTTCATAGTTGGTCGCAGTAACTAAGCTAGGGTAACCCGATCAACTTGCCCTTTTCAAAGCCGAGAGTAATAATATAAATATTGAAACAACTCTCATTCATCTCATTGACAAAATATATTTTTCTCAACTACTTTTTCTGTAAGTCGTTTTCCTTCGCATCGCTGTCTAGTTCAGTTTTTCCTTCAGGTTATTCTAGCTAATGAATAACACTCCGCGCTCATTAAATTCGTAGTACTATAAAGTTCTGTGTAATCGGCCTTGGTATAATGCATGAAAGTCGCTATATTAAAATACCTACTAATATCTATTATTAGGTCTAGGCGCGCATGTAGCCACGCTAGACTTCAAGGGACTTGATACAGCTGTTCATTTGAATACGATGAAAAATCGTGTATTCATGGCAATATTAATAGGAGAATATATAAGGAGTATTTAATTATCGTAGCAGGTGGCGTCTGAAATTTCTGCCTACCCCATGAGAATAAGGCGTGAGTTAATGTATGTGTTAATAGATATTAAAAAAATAAAAAATATTAGTAATAGTTAGAATATAATAAAACTTTAAATCATTTTCAGTCCGCATTTCTCTATAGGTGGAACCGTGGAACATTCAGTTTGAAATTTTCCGGAGGCGACGAAATTACTGGCCAGCACCCTTGGCATGACCACAATAGAAACAGGTTTTGTCGACGGAAGAATAGACAAAATGACAGATAAACAATCACAATCTATTCTTCCGTCGACAAAACCCGTAGAAAATCCGTTTCTGTGGTTGTCATGCTACGCGTGCAGAGACTTGGCCGGTCGTTTTCAAACTACTAAAAGATGGAAAAAAGGATTAAGTAACAATAGTCCTATGTAGCTAGATGTTCTTCTTCAAAACGTTGAGCAATGGCTAGGTAAGAAGTGGGCAAGAAGATATCTTAACTAGACATGTCAGACATCACCACACCTTCTCTCATAAAAACGTAAATAAAAAAAATAAAAATACACAATATATTTACCAAAAACCTATATAAAACCTCTCTGCTCTCCCTATAAACAACAAAACCATTGATAACATCAACACAATGAAAGTACCAACGTACACGGTGCACGTCGCGTGTCATCCTCTCCTCAAGGTCGCCGCACACTATCACGCATTCACGCCACACAATCGTCGAGTACCATCCATTCATCACTTTTTTCACAGCAGTATCATAATGCTCTGCTGTCATGATTTTCTCTTTGGTAAATTAAACAGAGGAGCTGCTCAGAGTTTTGGCACGAACGTTGGTTCTGGATCAAGTGTTTAGCAATGTCATTACTCAGGTTTAGGTTGGTGATCTTTCGTTTGATACTGAGAAGAAATATCTAGGATTATGTCAAAGTCACAGTCGAAAATAGTGCTATCGTCAGTACTACGGCACCTATCTACTTGTTCTGTAAAAATTACATCGTGAAAACATAGGTTATGTTACTTGAAATGAAATGTCAACAGGGTCATTCCCTCCCTAGATGGTGCTGTGGAATGACAGCTCTCTTCACCTAAGCTTTCACGGTGTTATTTTGACAGAATAGACCGGCTAGTTCAGTAGTCGGGCGTGTATAGATTAATTTATTTATTACTTAGTTTCAGTTTTTATTTGTACTATTTTATTTCTTATTATTTTTAATGCTTTATTATTTGGTCTATCCCTTAATGGGATTTATCTATGTCCGTAGGTGTGTCCGTGACACAGATTAATAAGGTCCGTGACATCACAGTGGGCCCTATCAGAATACCAGCGCTGCGGTATTTATTTTTAAATATCGCCGCATTATGCTGAGATAGTGGCCTTTTTGGCCTCGCACAGGTCTTTACTTTTCTGTTTGTATTTTAATTTTATATTTTTATTTTTTATTATTACTTACTGTTTGTATTTCCTGTGCGTGTCCCAAATAAAATATTTTTCTTTCTTTCTTTCTTTCTTTTACCAACGTATGTTTTCAAATGGCTAAAAGTAAGAAAAAAGAAAGAAAGTAAAATATTTTATTTGGGACACGGACAGGAAATACAATAATAAAAAAATAACACGAAAACTAACAAAATCATGAAAACAAATAAAGAGAAAAAAGAAGACTGGTGAGAGGCCAAAAAAGCTCCTATCTTAGCATACTATACTATCTCGGTATAATACGTAAAAAAAACAATAGAAAAACAGTCCGTTGTTTCGTAAACCCGTTTCACAATAAAACGCTCTATAAAAGCAGCAGTAAAGCGAACTATAGGGGTGTAATCTCTGCTAACGAGCATTAGATTCGGTCGATATGTAGCGTTACGAAGTAAAGATTGCAACACACTAGGTTCACACGGGTTCAGACGCGCGATATCTGCGGCCTTGGCCCCCGCGCGATAAACAATGGTAATTATGACATCGCTGGCGAAAGCACGCTATTGATACAGACATAACTGATACGGTTCATGTTCTGTTGTCGAGGTTAATCATGTGTTACTGGAATAGCAGGGGAAAATGTGAAAATCAAGAATCAAGGACGTCGCCAGCTGATGGCCCAGGCGGGGCAAGTTGATATATTAAGGATGGGAAAAGTATGATATGTAGTTACAGCCAAGAGTCAAGAGCACATGAAGCTTTACACTTGCAGTGCGAGTCTTACCCCTACGGCGCACAAGGGGGCCAAATTCGACGCTGGAAATTTGATTTTTGACAACCCAGTTAAAAAAATATCACAATTCAAAATTCAACACATAGATACGAAACGTCCCCGGACTCCGGATTAGACCCCGTTAAAGAGATATGGAACTTTAAAAAACCAAATAAAAGCCGTCCAAATAAACAAAATTTTCTTTATAGATAATATAGTTTATTTAAATAAAAATGCCAAAAAAAATGAAAATTGTATTTGACAAAAAAATATTGATGAAATCTCTAGGGGGGGGGGGGGGGGCGCTGCGGCCTTTGCCCCCTTGGCGACGACCTTGCATATGACAGTCTTATGAGGCCGACCCCATAAGACCGTCATATTGTTAAGAAATTGACACGATATGAAGATTAAGAAATACTATGCAAGACTGTCTGTTTGTGAAACTAATCATCTTAATAACAGTAAAAATGTTAAGTAACCATTGAATACCTCATTACAGCATGGCAGTTTAAATAATGTTACAACTGACAAGTACCCAAAGGTTCATTGTAAGAAAATAAATTGGGATAATGAAGTTAAAAGACAAAGGTATTTTTATAAACTTTAATGAGCTTGTATGGATTGAGGAATATTGATGGTAATGGCGGCTCAAGTAGCCAACAAGTAGACAAAAATCTTTTGTTTCTTTTGTCTTGTGTCAAAAAGATTTTTGGAATAAATCATAAAAATACAAGCGAAAACAATCTCAGTTGGTTTTCAGAAAAGTTGTGACATAGCTTGAGGTCCTGATTACTGTCCCAATTAAGCAGTGTTATTGGGCACCATAAGAAAAGCTGAAACGGTTGGTTCAATAATGAAGTCCTATATCGAAATCTCTAACATCCATTGACAATCTAAATAAATGTACGCCCACAGATTTCGATATCGTGATAAAATGAAATATTCGATTCTGTGTATATTATTTAGTAGACAAACACGTCGCATTGATGTTACTGTTCCTATTATATACAATTCTTCCTAGATATAAGATATGTATCAGATATAATTCAAGAAATAGCAGGGTAGCATCCTTACGTTATGCAATAAAACAACTCAATGAACCGCACTCGATGCCAACTTGGCAAACACTACTAAGTATATAACGTGAATGTTCTCAGTATTTTGACCTATTCTTACGTGTACGTATTTACATAATAAATGTGTCATATTAATAATACATATGATATAAGAGCTTTAGGGACAGTCATTTTATATTTATCTGTTCAAACTGTGTCGAGTTCCGAGTAACGGTAATGTGATCTTGTGGCTCGTTTCACGCGTTCATTAGTTCAGCCAGGTTCGCAGCTATATTTATTTTAGTAACAATAAAATGATTTGGATTTTTTCTGAAATTATACGATACTTAAACCCACACCTTTTTCTGGCTTAGTTCTTTTCATGAACCGAGTATTCTCGATCAAAGACATTCACAATTTAACTTTGAAAAGAAAACTTACACATACACCGCAAGACGACGAGACAAACTAGAATTAAGACAACCTAGAACTAACTATGGAACAAAAAATATACTGTACGAGGGGCAAAACTGTATAATAAACTATCTGATGATGTAACCAATAGTGACACGATGTTCACATTTAAAAAAAGCCCTAGAAGAACACGTTAGAAAACATCACTAACAATACCGATTGTCACCTTTAACTCTTAATTTTCTTATTGTGAACACAGGGAGTCGCACTTAAGGGCACGACGGCACGGGCTGGCGCCGCTGCGAACCGTGCCAAGGGAGGAGTGGTGTCCGATGAGGCCGCCAAAGTCGCCGCTGGGGGCTCCAATTCGGAGCGAGCGGCCAGGTTTGCGGAGGTCGTAGCGGCCGCGATCAGAACTGTGGCCTTAAAAAAGCTGCAGTCCTCGAAAGAGAAGGCCATACCTGCGGCCACGGCCTCCATTATGGCGGCAGCGGAGGCCTTTCTCCATCTTGGGCCTCCGTTAGACGGTATTCCGGAAATGCGGGCGGAGGTCGCCCGCTTGACAGCCGCCACGGAGCTTCTCCAAAAGGAGAATGAGGAGCTCCGAGCAGACCTGGCCGGGCTCCGTGGAGCCGGCCCCCGCGTCGTTGTACAGCGCGGAGCGGTGCAAGGGCAGGGCCCGCCCTTGCCGGCGGAGGACCGGGTTTTGGCCCTGGTGCGGAAGGAGCTGGCTGCTTTCAACAGCCGGTTCTCCGTACTGGAGGCCGTGGTCCTGCGTCCTCCATTAGCGGCGAGCCAGCCGGCCTCGGGCCAGCGGAAGGCGGCATCTTATGCCACCACCGCAGCTGCCGTGGCCAAACCAGGTCCTTCAGGGCAGACCAGGGGTGGGGCTGCTACACAGGCAGCGAGGGCCCCGGCCAAGGTGGTGGGGCCCCCGGCCTCGGCCCTGGCAGCGGGAGCTCCGCCCCAGGTGGCGAAACGGCCGCCCCTGCCTCCTAAATCTCCCCAGGCTGACGCCGAGTGGCAAATAGCCGGGGAGAAGAAGAAGGCGGGCAAGGCCAAAAGGGCGGCCAAAAAGAAGGCGAGGCGGCAGCGGCGCAAGGAGCAAAGCGTCGCGGCTAGGCTCCGCGCCCCGAAGTCCGCAGCTGTAGTGATTACACTACAGCCAGAAGCGGAGAAGAAGGGCGTGTCCTATCGTGACGTGCTCTCCAAGGTTGGGGCGGCGGTGGATCTGAAAGAGATCGGCGCCACTCAGGGCATCCGGGTAAGGGTCACTGCGACTGGGGCCCGGATGCTGGAGCTCCCCGGAGTGGCCAGTGGCCCGGCCGCTGACGCCCTGGCTGAAAAGCTCAGGGCGTCCTTAAATGCGGACGAGGCCCGAGTGTCCAGGCCCACCAAGTGCGTGGACATGCGCATCTCGGGCCTGGACGACTCAGTGGCGGAGGAACAGGTGGTGGCCGCTGTCGTCAGGACTGGGGGGTGCTCTGCCGAGCAGGTTAGGGCAGGCACCATCCGTCCTGGCTTCACGGGGATGCGAGCCGTAACGGTGAGCTGCCCCGTGTCGGCGGCCAGGAAAATCGCCGGGGAGGGCCAAAGGTTATTGGTGGGCTGGGTATCCGCGCAGGTCAAACTGCTCGAACCCAAACCTCTGAGGTGCTTCCGCTGCCATGTGGGTAACCACGTGGGAGCTAAATGCACCTCGGAGGTGGACCGCAGCGATCACTGCTATCGCTGTGGTCAGCCCGGTCACAAGGCCGGCTCTTGCAAAGCCACGCCGCACTGCACCGTATGTGCGGCGGCTGGCAAGCCGGCCGAGCACCGGATTGGGAGCAAGGCCTGCGTCCAACCCGCCAAAGGCAAAGCCAGGGGCAAGCCCTCCGCCACCGCTGTCACCGCCGCGGCCGCCGCTACTACTGCCACCGCCGCTGCCGCTTCCACCGTCGTCGCCGCCACCGCCGTTGACGCCGTGGCAGGGTCCTCACGCGGGGATCGGGGGGGGGCTAAAATGGACTGCCAATAGGTCCATTACGCCTCCTCCAGGCGAACATCAACCACTGCGCCGCAGCTCAGGATCTGTTGCTCCAGAGCATGGCGCAGTGGTCGATTAACATCGCCGTGGTCGCTGAGCCGTACTTTGTCCCGCCCAGGGATGACTGGGTGGAGGACCTGAGCGGCTCAGTGACCATAATTTCGTCGGCCGCCGCCGGTACCCCGTCCCTCGAGGCCGTCAAGAGGGGACCGGGTTGCGTGGCAGCACGGTTCGGGGAGATTGTCGTGGTAGGAGCGTACTTCTCCCCGAACCGAACTCTCGCCGAGTTCCACAACTCCCTTGGGGAGTTGAGAGTCGTCGTCGTCGGGTACCATCCCCTCCCCGTGATCGTCCTCGGGGACTTCAATGCCAAGAACGTGGCTTGGGGTTCCCGGTTAACGGACACACGGGGCAGGATGGTGGAGGACTGGGCTCTGGAGTCGGGCCTGGTCGTCCTAAATCGGGGTTCTGTACCCACGTGCGTGCGGATGCGGGGCGAGTCAGTGGTGGACATTTCGTTCGCCAGCCCCGCTCTGTCGCCGCGTGTCATTGACTGGCGCGTCATGGAGGGGGTGGAGACCTATTCCGATCACCGGTACATCCGGTTTGACGTCTCCGCCCAGACCTCGGGCACGCCGGTCAGACAGACCCCGAGTGGTCCGCGATGGGCGCTGAAGCAGCTGGACCGGGAGCTCCTCCTGGAAGCCTCGATCGTGCAGGCCTGGGTGTCATCACCGGACAGGCCTGCCGACATAAACGACGAGGCGGAGTGGTTCCGGGAGGCCATGTCCGAAATTTGTGACGTGGCAATGCCCCGGGTCCAGCCCGGACGTGCTCAGCGCCAGGTGTACTGGTGGTCGCGTGAGCTGACCGCTTTACGCGCGGCGTGCGTTGCTGCGCGCCACCTGTACGCCAGGCACCGCAGGCTCCGTATCCGCCCGCCGGATACGGAAGCCATTGAGGCGGAGCTGTACGCAGGATACAGAGCGGCGAAGACCGCCCTCCAAGCGGGGATCGAGCGGGCCAGAGGACTGGCCCGCGAGGAGTCGCTGGAGACTCTGAACAGAGATCCGTGGGGACGCCCATACAAATGGGTGAGAGATAAGCTCCGCCCATGGGCTCCCCCGCTGACGCAGAGTCTCCGGCCCCAGCTTGTGGAGGACGTGGTGAGCGCTCTGTTCCCCTCGCGAGGGGAACATACTCCCCCGCCCATGGCTCCGCCTCCTGCGGTGCCCGATGCGGACCACACCAGGGACGACGACGACGATACTCCGGAGGTGACCGAGGTAGATCTGAGAGTGGCGGTACGTAGGCTGAGTGCCAAAAATACCGCCCCAGGACCCGACGGCTTACCTGGAAAAGCCTGGGTTCTGGCCTTAGAGGCTCTCGGGCCTCGACTTCGGGGGCTCCTAAGCGCATGCTTGGAGAGGGGCCAGTTCCCACTTCGTTGGAAGACGGGGAAACTGGTCCTCATCAAGAAGCCGGGGCGCCCGGCGGACTCTCCGTCCGCTTACCGGCCCATCGTGCTGCTCGATGAGGTGGGCAAGCTCTTTGAAAGAGTAATTGCAGACCGCCTTGTCGGGCAGCTGGTGCGAGTGGGGCCGGATTTGGCGGAGAGCCAGTATGGTTTCCGCAAGGGGCGCTCTACGGTGGATGCCATCATGCGCGTTCGAGCCCTCACGACGGGGGATGCTGTTGCCCGGGGTGGGGTAGTCTTGGCGGTGTCTCTTGACATCGCCAATGCCTTCAATACCCTGCCCTGGAGTTGCATTAGGGAGGCACTCCGGTATCACCGGATGCCGACCTACCTCTGTCGAGTGGTCGAGGCCTATTTGACGGACAGGGCCGTCATCTACCCCGGTCACCACGGAGAGTGGAACCGGCGAGAGATGTCGTGCGGTGTCCCACAGGGATCGGTCCTGGGGCCGCATCTGTGGGACATCGGCTACGACTGGGTGCTGCGCGCCGACCTCCCTAGCGGCGTCAGCGTGGTTTGCTACGCTGACGACACGCTGGTCCTGGTGCAGGGGAGGTCGCATGAGGCGGCGGCCGAACTAGCGACACGTTGGGTTGCGACAATCGTCGAAAGGATCCGGCAACTGGGACTCGAGGTGGCCTTGCACAAGTCCGAGGCCATGTGTTTCTATGGTCCTCGGAACGCGCCACTGTCGGGTTCCCAGATTACGGCGGGAGGGGTTCACATCGGTGTCGAGTCGACGATGAAGTACCTGGGACTCGTCCTCGACAGCCGGTGGAACTTCGTGGAGCACTTCCGACGTTTGGCTCCCAAACTGGATAGGGCTGGGGCTGCTTTGAAGCGGCTCCTGCCCAACCTGGGGGGTCCAAACGCCTCCTGCCGGAGGCTTTACGCGGGGGTCGTGCGGTCCATGGCCCTTTACGGGGCACCGGTGTGGGCGCGTTCATTGAGGCTGCGACCGGCCCGGCGGTTGAACGCGTCCCAAAAAGTCCATACATAACACATTTATACCATTACAATAATGAAACACCTATGTCAAATAGAATTGTTATTTGGTAAATAAAACATGGTAAGGTACTTTAGAACACAAATAGTAATGGTAGCCTTTATTTACAAAGGCTACAGCGAGGAGGCGAAACGCCGGGGTGTAACTCCGCTGCCGCGAGAAATCACGGCACAGCGGACAGAGCTCCGGCGGGATCTCATGGCGGCATGGAGTGTGCGATTGTCGCAACCCAGCGCTGGGCACGCCACAATTGCGGCGATAAGTCCCCTCTTTGAGGAGTGGCTTGAGAGGCGCCATGGCGTCCTCACCTTCCGCCTGACGCAGGTCCTCACCGGACACGGTTGTTTCGGGAGGTTCCTGTTCCGCGTAAGGCGGGAGGAAACGCCCGGGTGTCACCACTGTGTGGATCGCCCGGAGGACACGGTGGAGCATACGGTGGAGGTCTGCCCGGCTTGGGCGGAGCACCGCCGTGTCCTCACGGAGGCGATCGGCGGCGGCGATCTCTCGCGTCCGGCCCTGGTTCAGGCCATGGTTCGGAGCGAGAGTGCATGGGAGGCCGTCACCTCCTTCTGCGAAGTAGTTATGCTCGCGAAGGAGGAGGCGGAGCGCGCGAGGGAGATGCAAGCTGCACGCCCTCGCGGCCCTAGTCGCCGCAGGAGACGCCCCGGGCGTCGGGAGTCGAGAGCCGACTTCCGGCCACCGTAGGCGCGGGCTTGCGGACGGTGAGCAATGGGCAGCTCGCCGTCCGATAAGGACCAGGCCCGTGTCGACGGCGCGTTGTGTTCCACGCGCGCCTCAAAGAGATGTCAGCACCAACCGACGGGGTCGAAAGACCAATGCCTGCTGGGGTTGCGGGTTTGTCCGAAAGGGATAACGCGGCCCCGGCACACAGGCAACGGAAGGAACACGGGTGGGTTTTAGTCAGTAAAAGTCTGACACACCCTCTCGCTCTGCCCAGAGCGGGAGAAGTCATTTGATAATTTCCCATCCAAAAAAAAAAAAAAAAAAAAAAAAAAAAAAAAAAAAAAAAAAAAAAAAAAAAAAAAAAAAAAGGGAGTCGCACTTACGTTTATTTTTCTCAATATGTTTAAGTGAACTGTAACGTTCTTTTTTTTGAGAAATAAATGTCTTTTAACCGAAGTATCAACCACATTATTAGATAAAGTTAAAACCAGGTCTTCGTACAGCAGAAGGCCAAACCCCGTTTTTTATTAAAAATGTTCAAAAACTAGTGGCAATCTCGTCTCAACGTTAGCTTCCAGTCTAACCTGATGCAGCTGAATACCAGTATTCTACATGGAGCGACTGCCTATCTGACCTCCACAACCCAGTTACTGGATAATACGATACCCCTTGTTAAGACTAGATGTCATACTTCCGGGCTTCTGATGACCCGTAACGACTATCAAAGATCCGCGAATGACAGCCGGGACCAACTTCTTAACGCGCCAAAAACTTGTCGTGCCAAATAAAGTGTCATAAATTCAAGGAGCTTAAATGGTTATGTTACATACTAATTCCATGGGTAAATTACAGGTATTTTTCACAGATTGAGACTGAGAAGAAAGTGAATGTTCTTACGGGAATGGCCCCTCTGATTTTATCGAGGAATGGTCCATGCTTAGCTAAGTAAGTAACATAATGGCCATTATTTTATTAATGTATTGCCTCGCCCGTATCACTTGCCATATATGCCAGATATTATATAATATAAACAGTGACATATTATAATCTATTAGCGTCCTGAAATTAACAAAATTTACGTAAGCAATATAGTTTACAACATTAAATAATTTCGTCGTAAATTCACGCCAAATTTAACTTCGTCGTAATCTAAGTTATGCTAAAACACTAACTTAGATCGCAAATATGAATAATTCATTAAGACTAATAGTCTGTCCATACGAAGAGATAAAGTAAATTTTAAAAGTTGCACATAAATCTAAATTTGACTTGACTGACGATTTTGTGAGAAACAGTTCAAATAATTAGGAAGACAGCCTTGTAAGGAAGCTTTATAATATCAGGGTTCAGATAAGCAGAGGTTACTCTGGATAGGGTTTCCGTGTTCAAGGAGGGTGGCTCATATTTCGATGTTTATACACTATCGAACTTCTTTGAGGTATTCCCACAAGAAAGCCTTGTCGAAACGTAAGTATAAATCGACAGAAGAACATTTACGACAAAAGAACATTTATTTTATAACTTAGAAGAAAAGTCATTTCAATTCAAATCAATTATTTCCATACAACATTTTGTAATAGGTGTCACACTTAAACGTAGAATAGTATATTTAGAATTTACAAGCCAATTCAATACAACACAAAATCGGCTACAACAAAATAAAATAATAAACCGAGAGTAGTTCTCCAACACGACTGTATTTTCAGTTGAACGACACAGAAATAGGTGCGGCAAAGTATTGAAGATATAAATCAATGTTTTCCACGTTGAGAACCATTTTATTATCCTCTTTATCTATTATAGTGCCTCATTTGGATGTTTTCCGAGTGCTTTTCCATCATTTTACAAGTATTGTATAAACGTCTCGTCCCTCAGAGAATAATAGATACAGCAATAAGACAGAAATCATTGAATTTACAATGAATGTCTGCAGAAAAATACTGCTCAGTTCTCACATTTATTGAATGAAAACAAAGGGTGAAGTGCGATTTCAAGTATGGGTAATATGTTTATTGTATCGACTCCAACGTAAACTTGAGTGAGTTTATGTGAATGCAGAAAAGAAAATTATAAGAAAATCTAGTAAACTCTTGTTTAGAAAAGAAAGAAAGAAAGAAACATAAGTTTGTTTGTTTATTTGGTTGTTTTGTTTGTTTGTTTAGTAGGTTTTACAGTACCTATAAAATCTCTTTTTATAACTTTATTATTCTTAACTCTTAAGTGCTTTTGTTTTTCAAGTTTTTCATGTGCAACAAGAACAAAATAAATATTCTACATAACAATATTTTGTTAAGTTACGTCTAACAAGGCGAAATCTGTTTGATTCCTAAAATATTTTTGAAATTAGTATTTTAAATAGTGTTTAGCTAAGCCTATGTCGGACGAGGCTAGAACTCTGTCAAAGTATAATACAATCATATAAAATAATTTAAAATTCAAAATTTGGCTATGATAGAGCGACATAGTCAGTTTTGTGACAAAGCTCCTTAATAAAATAAAAGTAATTATTATAAATACCTCATAATCAGCCTATTGTGTTTATTTATTTACAATGCATTTGCTCGAAAAGAGCGTTTTCCAAGCAGTCAATTCGTGCGGAAAGTGTCACTTTTTGTCACTAGTGCTTTTTACTTTTCTGTTTTTTTTTAATTTTTGAGGCCGTCGTCAGCCCGTCTCGTCTCAGAGATTTTATTATTTCAGAATGATGATGATGACGATGGCGATGATTATGACAATGGTCAAAATCGAAAAGTCGAAGTCAAAGCCAAAGTCAAAGTCAAAGTCAAAGGCAAAGTCAAAGTCGAAGTCGAAGTCAAAGTCAAAGTCAAAGTCAAAGTCAAAGTCAAAGTCAAAGTCAAAGTCAAAGTCAAAGTCAAAGTAAAAGTCAAAGTCAAAGTCAAAGTCAAAGTCAAAGTCAAAGTCAAAGTCAAAGTCAAAGTCAAAGTCAAAGTCGAAGTCGAAGTCGAAGTCAAAGTCGAAGTCGGAGTCAAAGTCGAAGTCGAAGTCGAGGTCGAGGTCGAGGTCGAGGTCGAGGTCGAAGTCGAAGTCGAAGTCAAAGTCGAAGTCGAAGTCGAAGTCGAAGTCGAAGTCGAGGTCGAGGTCGAGGTCGAGGTCGAGGTCGAGGTCGAAGTCGAAGTCAAAGTCGAAGTCGAAGTCAAAGTCGAAGTCGAAGTCGAGGTCGAGGTCGAGGTCGAGGTCGAGGTCGAAGTCGAAGTCGAAGTCAAAGTCGAAGTCGAAGTCGAAGTCGAAGTCGAAGTCGAGGTCGAGGTCGAGGTCGAGGTCGAGGTCGAGGTCGAAGTCGAAGTCAAAGTCGAAGTCGAAGTCAAAGTCGAAGTCAAAGTCGAAGTCGAAATCAAAGTCAAAGTCATGAATTTTGTTTTTATCATTTATATACGTCGTGGTATGTTAGATGTTACACATCGCAGGCGACTGCTGTAAGGCTCGCTCGTTTTTTTTTTTTTAATTTCCTCGCACAATGCATAGTAAAACGTTGTATGATACACGTGCGTAAGATGATTTCCGACTCGAGTCGACTTATACACTCGCTCGCTTCGCTCGCTCGTGAAATCACCTACCTTCCGCACTTATAGCATAAATAACTATTATATACTTCATTGTACACCGGAAAATACAACACAAAAATAAATTTAACACTACAAAACATGCAATGGGCGGCCTTGTCGCTTAGATTTTTATACAATATGATGCATTAAAAATAAATAAAATAAATTTAAAAAAAACATTACACTCACTACCATGTGTTTGACACAAGATGGCCTTAGAATAAAGACATGGCAGCATGGAATTAGTATGTATATACAACTTTTAATTTAAATGAATTATGGTTGAATTTCGACCACTAGGCGATCACTAGTATCATATAAATACTTAGTGTTACTTAATTACTTTACTTATCTTAGAGTTCAGTGAACAGGCGAACATAAATACTGTAGATATAATTATATACACGGGGCATAAAACCCAGTGTTTAGATACTTATGCATCGCCGAGAACGCTTAGTTTAGACGCTGTAAAATAACACAACTGAAATATTTTATCGACGACGCGTAAAGCTCTGAGAAAGTTATGGCTATTGGCTTGTCTCGTTGGGCATCGGGCAGGTTTTATTTCTTTATGTTTTACTGCTGGTTATTAGACGAAATATACTTTTTATTTGTATATAATCATGTGATATTATATCTGTAAAGTTATAAGAGAAAAGTGTAAAGTTATTATAGCTGTTAACTAGTGAATGTTGTTCAATAAAAGCTTAAAATTTAAGAAAAACATAAATGTTTGCCTCCTACGCAATGCATTACGGTGTGTCCGTTTCAAAAATCAAATTAGAATTCTTTGAATATCTCGATTGCGTTCTCAAACGTCTTGTGAGATATTGTGCTTTATTTTTTGTTTTATTTATTTTGCTCTTTGGCTGCCTTGCGACTGGCATCCTTCACAAAAAGAGCTACACGTTTCTTTACTTTGTGTTTCTACCAGTGATTATCGTAACTGACATTTTGTTTTAATTCATTCTTAACTGATCTCCTTGATTTATGTAAGTAGCTGTTTTTATTTGCTTATGAAATCGTTTTGATTCAACGATTGAGCCTTGATTTTCTCTTGATGAGGAATATTAATTTGTTGTATATTCCCTAATGTATACTCAGTTTCCTAGTGTTGCTGGACGTTATTATAAAATATGGCTTTGTTAATCGTTTTTCAATATAATATTTTTTGCTTGCAAGTGTGCAAAAAATAACTTACTTTAAACACGACTGTCGGTCCGTAGCCGTAGGTATTAATTAGCACTCATTATATTTGCGCAAAAAGCTCTCGAGCGCCAAAAATATCTTCGAATAAATCTTAACGAGAAAATAATGAGGAACACGTTGCAACACTTTCATTATCATGCTTTTAAGAGAACATATTTGCTTAGTAAGTTATATTTCATTAGTTCTAGTAAAATTATCCTTCTTTTCATCGGCCGACTTAATAAAATGCGTGTGAATCATTAAGCTGTTTTCGTCTGCAGTAGATCGTAATGGCAAATGAAATTCAGGTAGCGGAATCGGAACCGGTCCATTTTTGTTGGAGGCTGACGTCATAATGTTTATGGAGGATCGGTAATTCAGTACCGTGTTAACGACTCACGGATTTGTGGAATCACTTAGATCGAGTTAGAATGTCCTACGCACATTCTGACTCGATCTCGAAGTTACGACTTCGGTGAAAATCTTTTTTATTTTTTGTAAAATTCGCAGTTCATTTTATTTTGTTTTTACAATCACACCTAAAGTCGAGGCGGAGGTCGTGGAAGGTTAAAATATTTAAAAATATCCGCTGGGTTTAGCATAGGCTTCGGTGTGAGTGTGAAGTGCGAGTGCGAGCGCTCCCGGCTTGCTGCTAATATGCGCAAGCCTCTACATTACATACATCAATCCACGTCTGTTGTGTTCAGACATTCAAATAACGTGTTATCCTAGGTTTGTTAGCGGAGGAGCGCGAACTCGGCCTGACCTCGAGGCTAATTTGACTTCGTATACGGGTAATGGAAAATCTCCGACTTGACGTTAACGATTTACCAACGCCCCATAAGAGTCTCATTTTATTTGAATGGTTGCCGGTATGTTAATGGGGTTAGTATCAGGGGAATTAGCATTATGTGGCTTTCTCTCTGTTCGTAATGATTTTATTTGTGTATAACACTTTTACGCTGATATACGAAAACGAAAATATCCTCATGACGGCATTGCTATCTAAATCACGCAATAGTCAGGTCGTTGCCCTCATTATCGCTTTGCACGATAACGTGAAACACGGAAAAAATCCATCCTCAGACTGATAAAGATGTCGACCAGTGTTACGTGACCTGTCGCGATTCCCGTCAGTCTTGGAGAATGAGGTCGTTGAGGGGAAATGGTGTGTTACTTTAGAGTTCTAGTTAAAATGGGTAATGAATGTGTTAATAACGCGAATAGCTAAAGTAAACAGAAGCATGTCCTTGGTCGCGGCTGGTTGCGGCTGGGCGGCGCGGGCGCGGGCGGTGAGGTCGCCAGAGGTCGCAAACACTATTGTAAATATTTAAACTGGCAACCTGTAATCTTTTATAATTCGTCATTTTTAACAGTGTGCTACAGTAGCACTACTGTGCAAAATTTCCTCGACTGCAAAATCTGTGGCGAATACCGATTAATTTTAAAACAATTTATCACGATTTTTACTCTCGCTATTTAGAATTAAGTTTCCGTTATCTATTGATAATTTGATACGAAATTGAAAGGAAAACTGTAATTTAATTCTCCTGGTATTTTCCCATTCAACTTGACCGATAAGAATCTACACGCAATTTTTACTGCGTGATAACGCCAATCTCTAAGTCTATATAATATGTAGGTAAGCGTATTTGTATTTCACTAGAGCATTATGAGATTCTTCATCGTCGTCGTCATATAAATCGTTTATCGTTTCTAAAACTGTTATCACTTTCTTTCCAGTACCTCCTTATCTCTTACTCATTGGGAACGTGGCATACAAATTTAAGTCAATTCAACCTGTACTGATTATTGCCTGAAATACCTGCAACCTACTTAAAATAACCGCTTTTAGTGTTTTTTTGGGAAAACTTTTCACGAGTTCTTGGTTTTTTGGTAAACAGTAACATCATGCTAGATATTTATATGGGCGTTATTTCACGTCACTAGTTGCAATAACTGGCTACGGGTCATGTAGCCGAATAGCTAGTTTCGAGTCAAACTGTAAACACGTTATTTTGTAAGTAGTTACATTTTCCATGCAGTCAAGTCAAGGGAAGTTTATTTGTATTAATAATACGTTAATGACGTAACTGCATAGGTAGCTACAAAAATTTATTCGTTACAAAAACTTAAAACTTTTGATAAGTAACGTAGGTACATTTATATTTTCGTTTCACAAATAACTGTTATACTTCGATAAAATCACCATGCTGAATCAATGACTAGAATTTGAAAAAATAACTAGTTACTAAAATCACATGTTTTCAAAACAGGTCGGGTTCATGTTTCTTCGGGTTCTTCGAAGTCACTAGTTACGTTACGCTTCGCGAAAATCACGTAACGACCCACCCCTACATCATACCTATGAATAGATACTGCTGTATTTACTTATTAAAAATAACAAAATTTTAATGTAATTACAATCATGTGTGCCTCTTCAAGTTTGTCTCTTAGGTTGGCATCAGACCGGCTAGCCTCTTGTAATGTTGCACTATTACCTGACTTAAAGACAAAGTGGAAATGACTCATGCGCCTGTCACTTCACCGGCACACATTGTTCACGATAGTGGAGCAAATTATAGATGATTTAAATAGTATAATCAAAACTTGTTAAATTACAATAATTTTATATGTTTTTTGCATATGTACTTTTAGGTGTAAGAAAGATGTAAAGTCTTGCCGGAGTGTCAAAACGAAAGCAGGTGCACTTTGCCGTGAAACCGAATGGCAAAAAAGTACGACCGTCTATCCTAATATTATAAATGCGAAAGTGAGTTTGTTTGTTGGTCTGTTACGCTTTCCTGCTAAAACGGCTGAACGGATAAAACTTGGCGCATAGGTAGACCTGGGTTCAAAAATTCAAAAGTAATTAATTCAAACTAGGCTGAGAAACAGCACTTTTCGAACGTCAAAAGGACATTGGACGTTAGGACATAGGATACTTTTTATCCCGATATTCTTAGGGAATCGAGACTTATACGGGTGAAACCGTGGAGCGCAGCTGGTCTAAATATTATCTAGGGAATGGTTGAGGACTAGAGCTCTGGTTTCCTAGGAAAGCGGTTCCGTCATATTATAACGGTCGTCATGAAAATTTTCACCAGTGTTCAACATTATGGTGTCGTCACAAAAGGCTCTATATTTGGATAGCCGTTATTGTGACCGTTCGCCGTTTTCTTAGGAAACCAAAGCTTATGAGTATTATTGCACAAGTGTTTTAAGGTACGTCACCATATTACTATTATAATCAAATACGTGATATAGGTGCTAGTTGGCAATAAGTACGTGTTTGTTTAGAAACATGGGTTCTCCCCCGATTGTGTTCAGAATTTCCCAGGTCACCTCAAGAATAGTAAGTGCGCAGTGTTTCTAATTACCAGCATTGGTAATCCCTCAGATTAAGTCATTATTTAAATTAATTATACTTGTGAGTATACATTTGTTAATAAGCTAATTAATTTGTGATTTCAATGGATAGGAATGTGCATGGTTTTATGTGTAACCCATAAATTAAAATGGTGCGCATGTGCAGGTGCCATCGTGGATACTGGCAGTGGACCACTTTTCAACCTTATTACTAACGGCATAAGGGTGAAAACTGGTAAACCGTAAATGTCCGCGGTTATACATGAAAAGTTAAGGCGTATAAGATTCGGTATGTTAATCTGACCGTTATTGGTACATTTGTTACTTATTTCCTTAGGATTTCAAAACCATATTTTAGGATTTTAACACAAGCATCCCGAGTAAAGCCGCTTGTGTGGGCTCTGCCTGAACTGGAATCAAGATAAATGGCGACATTACAATAAGCTGCTCAAATTACGTTCCCTCTTTTCTACGGGAATTATCATAACTATTCAGAAAATACAATTTTTCATTGATATCGTCTCATCTTGACGTCTTATTCGGCTATCCTAAGTATCAAGAAAAATGACCCTTCGCCATAAATCGTAGTTTTTCTTTATATATCGTGTCATCCGATCAGTGACACGCAAGATACCTTCGTTACTCTGTCATTTTACAAGAAAATGGACAAGATACGAAACCCTTTTCCTTTCGTTTCTAGATTAACTATGGAGATATGGAAATCAGAAAATGTTTTTTCTAGTTATGTATAGTCAGCGAAATTAATTGTCACAAACACACTACGTCAAGGGTTTTCTGAAATGACGTCACTAGGTGGCAGCACTGAGGCGTCAGGTCCGGGCACCTGTCAAATATGTCAAAGCGCCTATATTTTCTTTAGTCGGGACTGAATGATGAATGAAACGAATGATGAACGTCATCATATATTGTATATTCATCGTCGAAATGAAAGACCTCTTTTTTTAAACTGGCGCCAATTAGTGGCGTGAATTTTCATGAAAACCTTTATTTGCTGTGTGGCCCTTTCATACAACTGTCAAGGAAGGATAGTTATGATTGTAAAATATGCGGACAATTTATAATTTGGTAGGCTATTAGATAAACTATTAATTTCTCGGAGTTTTTATTCAGTTGAATTGATTCGGCTTATGCTTTTACAACCAAACTTTTTAGATTCAGGGTAGTACTAAATTCATCTATCAAATAATAGTTCGTAGTAAGTTTCCTTATTTGAATATGGGTGTTATAAAAAATCGTGTTCTTTGATGTAAGTGTAATCCTCTATTCAGAATTGTAATTTAACTTTATGAGGACATACATAGACTTGATCCCGCAATTCAGAAAATTGAGACAACAACTTGAATTTAGGTCATTACTATAGGTCTATTAAGCTGAACTAGTGTAATTTTATGATTGAATTTACTGAATTAGGACCCTTGTCTTTGGAAGCCTCTTTGATCTTGTTCACTACGACCCGCAAAGATCTACTATGACTATACAACTCACATGGCTTTCGTACCTAATTTTACTTCATTAACTGAAAATAATGTAGGGCCAAATAAAATTAGGTAGCGAAACTCCGCAGACGTGGTGGGTAATGATGTCTAAACACGATAAAAGAAAAAAAAGAAGATCTGATGATATTTTTGTAGGGTCAACGCCCGCTATTAGTGTAGTATTCATTGAGAAAATCTGTTTCTGTTTGTTTTATCGTGTTAAGATATCGATACCAATTACGTCTGTGAAGTTTCCACAAAAAACGAATATTCAAAGTAACTTAACCGTTCACCCAAAATAAGTTTTTTTTTTTTTTTTTCATGTTTATTTATTATCACGTCTGCGGAGTTTTGCTAGATAATTTAATTTGACCCCGTATAAAGAAAGAAAAAGATTCCTTTTACAGTTAATTCAATAACAGTAAAAGTGCACCACATTTCCTACTGCCCTAGCCTATCATTAACTGCTGAAGGTTGTTGGGAAACGGACTTCACAAATCCACTATAGTTCTTTGTTACACATGTAGGCCACTCATTGAATGCAGGATTACGGTTCTTCACTTAGTTCCCTGCTGTTACACAATTACGTTCGGTCACATTATGAAAACTAGGTCGAGAGTTGACATTGTTTGTTAAGAAATGACATGTGTTTTATTATATACAAGCGTAAATTTATGCTTGTGAGCATTCATGGGTAATGGGGAGCGACAATTAGTGTCAGTCTTGGTTATCTGTGCTTGGTAGTGTTTAACATGTTCCAGGCTATGCTAGGAAAATGTCGTAAAATAGTATATGTGATGATCCTATGTTAGTATGGTGAATATGGGCTGAATCTCCTTTTTTATATGTTTTTCGAGACTTTGTTTGTATGTGTATGTTTATTTCTTTGGCACGCTCTGTAACCTAAACGGCTTGATGGATTTCGGATATATGAGGTGTCGTTGCATTCGTCTTAATTGTGGGAATGACATAGGCTATATAATTTTTATATATTACATACACAAATACAAAAAAAATAGGGCAGTTAAAAAAAAAAGAAATTGCAACAATATTGGTATCAAATAAAAGCTACAAATGAGTCAATTCCAAATATATATAAATATAAATAAAACTAAAAAGCTTAAAATAAAGCAAATTATATATTAAAAAAACAAACACATATTATAATTAAAAAGATCAAAACAAGCATTGAATTTTGTTTTTTTAAGGTATTGCAGGTGAGACAAACCAATAATCTGAAATATGGTGTAACTTTTTTTTTTTTGTTTGTGCCTGTGATATCCTACAAAAAACAAAGTTCAGTGCTTATTTTTCTCTTTTCATCAGTCCTGTGTTTTTGCAGTCGGATTTTTTTTGTTTTTTTAAATAATTTGCTTTTTTGCGACTTTTAGGACACTTGATAGACTCGCTAGTGGTAGTTGCGGTTGTTATTATATATTTAAGTATTAACACCCAACACTTTATTAAAGAGTTAGCGTTTATTGTTCGATGAGGTTCCTCAACTCCTTATAAGAGGAACTATATTAAAATTGATGTATGTAAGAAGGAAACTGCAGTTTTATTCTCTTGATAGTAATTACCTTTTGCGTGATTCTCTGGCGGTTTTTATTCAACAAAGTTTTTAATATTATTTCCTCCTTGAACATACATTTAGTGTGCCTACATTTTAAAGTTTCTAAACTTCATCAAGGTCAAAGATAACTTTAATCAGTTGTTTACAAGTATAACGACAAAATCGCCTATCTTACTTAATTAACACGAGTAAATCGTGTAAAGTAGTATATTAAATTGTTTTCCTGTCTTTATTACACGTATATTATTAAAATAATCTCGTTCAGACATTAGGTACCTATGTTATTCCAGAACCAATTTAATGAAAGAGTACCTATATAGATTTTGTTTGTACTGTCTTTGTTACATCATCAGAATTAATAAGTCTTTTAATACATAGCTCTAGCTCTCGCGTGATAGACATTATCAAGAATGATGTAATTTACTATCTTAGTTACATATGCATATTATTTGTACGTATACACAAGGAAGCACCTCTTCCAACAATCCCTTGAAGAATTACTGGATAGTTGACTGATTCATAATGCAGTCAGTATCAAAATCATGGACCGCATCTCTTCTTCCCATCAGGTGAGATAGTAAAATGCTAGCCAAAAAAAACAAGAGAAACTGACCTATCTTTCCATTGGGGCTGTAGGGCCCGTAGCTGCCCGATGACAACGGCGAGGAATACCCGTTCGGCTGCGGCTGCACCGGCGGACCGGGCGAGGGCGAGCCGGCGCCCGCGCCGCCGGCCATCCAGTCGCGGACGTGGCCGTTGGCCTGGTGGCCGTTGTGGCTGACCCCCGGCTCGGCCTTGACCGCGCCCGGCAACACGCCGCGGTAAGCCACCTCGTGCTTCAGGTCCATGCCGCTGCTACCGCATGCTGTTCCTCCGCCGCCGGCCCCGCCGCCCGCGCTCCACACTTCTAAAACAAAAGAAACGTAGAGTTATTCAATTGCTGTTGCAAGTTGTTGTATAGACGACTTGAAACTTAAATACCTACAACTAAAATTACAAAAGAATTTTCTGCAGCGGGTAAGGAGTCTTCAGATATCAAAGAAGAAATATACGACAATACACTACTACAGCAACAGAAGACCAAAGCTTTAAGGTTCTGATAAAACCAGATATGTATATCTAAATATCTATGACTAATTTCTATCAGTGAGTAAAAAAACTTTGTTCCCAGAATCTAGTAATGTTGTTGATAGAACTTTCACCGCTCATGCTTTTCTTGCATCTTAGAAACAATGACACTTCAAGCTTACTTAACATTCGAAAGAACCAAATAATATAAATACCAGTATCAACATCAGTAATAACATAATATAATTTTCAGATCAATTAGCGATATTCCAAAGAAAACAACAAACATAACTTTGCATCTTGCGTAGCGGTTGTATTTCAAGAGTATACAATCGAATGACCGAACAGTATAGTTCCCATGGCCGCTGTAATCTTTGATCTCATCACAGATAAACAAGCCGCGGTTTGGCAACAAAGGGATTTGAAGGTGAATAGAAAGTTCCGAGGAACAGTAGACCTCTGATTATTTGTTTAAAAGAGTACACAGTTACATGCGAGAATTGTCGAAAGGTACTATTGCTGTCTTTTACTTTGAGATAGAAGAAGAAAGAGACAAAATAACATAGAGCAGAGTGTGTAATTCATTGAAGTAAATACATCTCATGAAATGCCAATCAAAATATGACCAAGTTTAGTTGTAATCATGTGGATACTATAGTTTGATAGCTCTTTGAATCCGTCACTTTTGTCCTCTGCCTAAAAATAACAATACCTACCAACAGTTTAGGTTACAAATTATAATATTCAATTTATAAATTATAACTAGATACCACCTCAAACCGAGTTTCAGTAGGTTTCAGGCATTTTCAGGTATGACTGAATTATACGTAAATGTCATTTAGATTTATTCACGGATAGAAAAAGTTGTTATTGCCATATAGAAGCTTGAACATCCACGAATTGTATACCTAATATTTGAAAATGTAGAGTGAGATATGATGCTTTCAGCTTTAAATGTCCATATTATTGGTTTATAAAGTTGTTGGTCAAAATGGTATCATTTCAACCCAGGGCGAATGAATGGTTTTACAGATACTAATAATTGAATGGGAAATGGAAGTGTAATCATCATAAAATAATTTCTAATCTAGAAGTAAATAGCAACTGCAAAGACTAAATACAGATATTCCCACCATAATAATGGACTTAACTTGAAAACTACTGAAACATTCCTAGTTTTACTTCATACCATAAACGTTCTATATATTTTGAATTAAAATTTTGCGGCAAATCAAATATAGTGTTAACTTACGAGTGCTTCCCTGCCCTCAATAACCTTTATATAAATAAAATTACATTTCTGAAAACTCATCTCAATGAAAATTATAATATGAATGTAATATTCAGAAAAGGTATCACAGACATCTTGAGAAGACGTTCAATTGAATGCTGTAGGCGAATAATGCAATATACCATTATAATTGGGTGCCTGAAATAAGTATTACCAAGAAAAAATATTACATGTTAAAGAAAAAGATAGTATCTACCAACTTAATGTTAATAATTCTCAATGAGATATAAATATAAGTACTTTTAAAGAGCCGAAAGATCCCTCACTGTGAAAGATAAAAAAGTTGTTAGTTTATGATGTAGGTACTAACATAATCCTGCTGCTGTACCAACTTAAAAATAATGTAATGTTGCCCTGCATGAAAAGCTTAATTCGGATCTGAATTTCAGTGTTGATGAAGTGGACTAAAGAGAAGAAGATGATGGTGATATTTTTCAGTATTATTTCAATACTTGAACGGACACTTTACTTAGTGAAATGACATGTGACCCAGAATTTTATGTAGGTACTAACAAAATCTTCGAAATAATAATGGAAAATAAAGAAACAGCATCAAATTACATTGACAATCGAAGTCATCTACGTAAACTTAGGACACTCTTTTAACGGGTCGGAACCTTTTACTCTGATTATTTCACAGCGAAGCCCAAACACCAAATTAAATACCTTCTGGTGTAACTCAGCGTCCAGAATGGTCCCCTCCATTGCACAATACTTTCTCAGGTTGTCCACGATCATAGTCGGAAGCATTATTATTTTCTGATGTAACGTTTAAATGTTTACTTGTAGACAACAACTTTCTTCTTTCAATAAATTTAAATTTTGTTCATTACGAATACCTACATTAATAGAAAATCTAAAGACATAAATAAAGCATCTATTATCGACTATTTTTATCAAATAGGTAATCTAACAGCTCCATTATTCGACTGGGCCGACAAATAAATAAAGAAAAATGTTTCAATGTTCTGCAAATGGGATATTTTAATTAAGCTTTCGTCATAAGACACCGCTTCATTATAAGTCAATTGATATTTCTTATTGTACGTAAAATGTTTTTCGTAAGTTGATCGCTGAAATCCTAAGTCATTTTCTAAAAAAAATCTCGAAATTGTTTTTCCCAAAGTGAATAATATTATCATCGTCTAGCCTTCACAGCTTTTTGTGTGCCATGGACTTTGAAAAAGGATGTTTATTTCTCATAATGCTGTCTCAATCATCATGTGGAGTTCAACAGGAA
This sequence comes from Agrochola lota, assembly GCA_947364205.1. Lineage (NCBI taxonomy): Eukaryota > Metazoa > Arthropoda > Insecta > Lepidoptera > Noctuidae > Agrochola > Agrochola lota. Next base: position 8,084,953 of record OX376228.1, on the reverse strand, counting down.
GTTAATTCTAATCATCCTTTCTGATGAAACTCATGCCATGTCACAATTATGGCGAGTTTTAATTACATGGTCTGGCCAACACTGCACCGCTCTCCTTGGTCAGCGAGATTAAATTTCAGCAAACTAGATAGTAAATCTAGTTGGTGTATCAGGCGATCGCGGTAATAAACCGCAGCGTCCCGGGATTAACTGGGATCGCTCCGGGATGACGCCAATCCCGGGATGTTAACAATTGCTTGTGCATTGTGTAGATCGTAAAATGGATACATGGGTTTATGGGTAGTTGTATTTTGGTACTGGTGTGGTTTCGATTTCTTTTCTCAGATTTCCTTAGATTGTTTTACATGTCAACGGCAAAGAAAGGGTTCACAACCCTTTCTAGTGTTCACACTCTATGTATACGTTGTTCATAATGCACGAGTATGTACAATGAAAGTGTCGAAACTGCTTGATCGATTTTGATAAACGAGGTGTCAGTCGAATATCTTTGTGATGTGGGTGCGCTCCGTTTTAGACAGTTTTAGTATCTACGTGAAAAGTTATATTTCTGAAAAAAACTTTTATTTTTTTCTACTTAATTTACCCGTAATTTTAAAACGATTTATGACCAGATTTTTCTTTTATATAAAATGTTGGTGGAAGTGCTTTTGTGTTCTTTATCATTTTGTATCACTGACCGAAGAATGATTTCATATCTTTTAAAATGACAATGAAGAACCATTTTGCGGTAGTGTAATTTGTGATACGATTTATGTACCTAATTATGTGTCTAGTTTATGTATTTTAAAATTTTCAAAAACATTAAAATATCATCTAGATCATTTAAAATCACACATATTTTCTCATGTTCTAAGATGTTTAGTCTATTATATAATTTGATAGTCGCTCTAACATTTTACTGTTACTATTCATAACAAGAATGTTTTCTCAGGTCAATGACCCCACTTATTTTCCGTGGTAATTTAATTTCTATGGCATCATAAATAATCCGATAGCCGTTTCGTATCAATCTAATAAGCGCTTAATATTTTGGATCCGATACAAATAAATGGCATGACGTCATTAGAATATTACTTTTATAGACTAGGAAACGCTGGCGTGACGATCTAGTTGCGTTTGCGGGAGATTGGTCGGAGAAAGTAACGCGCAAAGACAAAGGAAAGCTATGGGGGAGACCTTTGCCCAGCAGTGGGACAATAAAGGTAGAAAAAAAAATTGCTAGCATAGAGTAATTGTGACGGCTAATAGAGATGTAGGTATGGAAGAGACATACTGTCTCGACTCCAAATAAATCGAGATAAGGGCAGATGAGCTTGATGATGTTGTCAGACTTATTGTATCCGCAAAGGGACTACTAGTCAGTCAAGAGAGTCAAGGAGTAGTTGTTCCGGGTCGCACCCACGATACAAGAAGAAATTCTTAATGTGGGGCAACGTTTAAAAAAAAAAAAAAAAAAAGGAATCACCGACAGTGCTCACTCATTAAATGTCTGTTGCTGTTGCGTGAGGTCCGTTTGCGGATGGCCTTAAAACTGAAATCAAATTCTGAAAAGGATCGTAATCATATCATATAATGATCTCCATACTATTGTGGGTCAAAGAGTAATGTATTGTACTTAGTGTCATGATTTATTCCTATCGGTCCTCCACAAGATTATCCAAGTGTGACCTTTCTCAAGACTAATCGGTTCAACCGAATCCAGGATTAACTTTGGATGAATCCGGATGTTGGGATTTGTTTACTCAGACAAATTATGTTTGTGTGTGTGCCTGTGTGTGTTTGTGTGTGAGTGTCTGTGTGTGTGATTTATACATGTAAGTATGATTGTTCATATTCTATAGTCTCCACAATAAACTTTGTAACCTTAAACATTTTACGGCTAAACATAAATGCAAATATGTAAAACATACGATTTCTGTGGAACAGCGGGCGCTGCGATGAGTGAAATATAATTTAGTAAATCTGCATATTGCAATAACTAGATAAATGTTTTACGACGACGCCATAAGTTACTTAGCTTGATTGCTGAATAGAGTATTTTTTGCCCTGAATGTCATCAAACGTAGAATATTTTGTTTTGGTTTATCATACGAGGACCAAATTTCCCCCGCCTTAAAGGACCAAAGTTTTCACGGCCACAACTGTTGGAATACCGAAGGTCTGTCAAGTCATTGAACTATATCAATAGGTATCTTGTAATACGGTCGGAATTCAAAAAGAAAACTATGGTGTTAGTTACATCATTTGATGATATAGGTATATTATAACAGTTGTCCCGTGTAAAAAACTGAATTTAGCCACATCTGGAAAATCCGAAACCCAAGCCAACTTAATTAGGAAAAAAACCACTCTGATCAATAGAAACATAACAAGCATTGATCAATAAATTACCCCAAAACATGGTCTAATACAACATAATGAAGGTAAATAATAACATTGAATTGACAAGATAACTAACAAGTTAAAGCAATAGGACGTTACTTGTTCCATCACAGATAATTTCCTATTAATAAATAAATTATGTCCGTATCCTTTAACATAATTGAATAAATCCACTCGATTGTATGTGGTCTAACAGGTCTAAGCCTACAACCAAGAAATCACGTTGGTGGAAAGGAAATTCATTAGAAATGAAAATAACGCCTCCATGGTGGAGATATCGCTGAATCATTTGGTTTTCCTTTCTTTGATGACGTAGCAAGACGGTAACCCACATCTTGGTAATTAAGGAATGTATGTGCAGCAAGTGATAAGTTATGGTTAGGTAAAGTCTTGATTTACCCTATAAAATTGTAATTGGAATTACTCGTCGAGGACATGATTATGGACAAGGCACATAGTGATGCGTATTTCATCAAGTTGCGTAAGGATTGTTTTCTGTTTTAAGGTTCCTCAGTGATCATTGATGGTCGTATATCAGTTAAATCTCCAAAATAAAACGTATGAGGGTGCAGTGACTTTGATTGCAATGAGCACCGCAGCAGCGGCGCGGGCGCGGTTGCACAACGCGCGCGCAGAGAAAGCGGGTGACGTCACGACCTCGACACGCTCACCTACTTGCGCGCGCGCCGCCGCCGCCTGCACCAACCCACTTCTGCCGATACCGGCCCAATGTCGCCGGGCTTTCTCTCACCGTGTACCTCTTCACGCAGACATAAACACAACGTAATCGCCATGTTACTATCCAATGCGTAATACCTCACCATGGAAGATGATACGCAAATGTATTCTAAACACGGGAAAATAAAAGTGTTAACACTGACACCGTTTCGGTGCGCAGTCGCATTTTTTTGCGCTCGATTTTTCAGCAACAATGCAGCCAGTGAAAGTTGATATTTTAAATTTTATTCTATAAAATATCAGCAGGTATCTAGTGGCTGACCTGATATACCACTTTCGCTTCATCAGAGCGAATGCAAGTATGCCGGTTTAGAAGACAGCTTTATTAACGAAGTGCAGCCGCTAAGGCACGAGCAAAATTACCGTTTTGTTAAAGAATTGGTATTTAGCACAAGCTTAATTATTTTTCACTCTCATTCTTTATCGTTTCCTTCAAAGAGTAAACTTTGTAAACGATAAGATTTGAGAGGTAGAATGATTCATATTAAATGCATTTTAGCGTAATAAAAGTAAGCACCAGCGGCGGCGCCACTATGATCATTAAACTAAATTGCATCCTGTGGCGCAGCATTCCCTAATTTTTCACAAATCCCATCTTTCCATTATTCGACAATTGGCACCGACTGTGGTGTCGGCACCACTGTGTGTGCTTTGTCCCACACTCGTAACATCAACGTTCTCGCCTCATCGCATCCTACCTTCAGACCCAACGAAGGATTCACTTTTACGACGTGAGCAATAAACTTTTATGACTCATTACGATAAAGTTAGAATAAAATACGCGAAGAGCAATCGAAAGAATGTAAGTGCTAGCTCGTTCCTTACTGGAATCGTTTGGTTCTGTATTTTCCTTTAAGAAAATATTCATCGCGAGGAGTCGCTAGTCATCGCGATTGCAATCGTCTGATTTATGCTCGGTACTATACAAGAGAGCTGGATTTTAGAAAATATTCTGTGAAATAAATCCGGTGCGGTTCGGTGGTTCACGCGGAGAACGCGCGTATAAAGTATCTTCAGTGCGGTCAACTCATAAGACTATCGCATAAAAGTATAGGAAATATGGAGAGAACGAGGACGTACCGCGACGGCGTCCTGAGAACATTCCGGAACGCATGCAGCACGATGGCACTGATGTAGTGTCGCAGCCGGCATGGCGCGCACCGACTATTTGACTCATGCAGGTTGTCGCAATATATATGCAAAGCTTTGTGGCACTCGTTCGCTGCAGAAGCATTAAAGAATTGTCGATGACGCGGAAATAGAATTTACGAGTGTTGCGACCCCAGCAGCGCTGTGTGATATATTGAGCGAGGTCACCGGCTCGCCAGCGGCGTGCTGTGGTTGTTGCGTCACTCTTAGACTAATGGCCTTGTTATAATATACATTTATGTAGGCATAGCATATTTCTAGGTGAGTTCGATAACCGTGCCCTGAGGTGGGAATAAACCGTTTGTGTTGTTTGCCGTAATTAGAGAGTCTGTTCGGCGCAGCGGACGACTGACGGGCTTCATGCATTATTGAGTTGAGCGCATGGTAGGCAGACACCGGGCTCAGGTGATTGCGAGCAAATTGTTATAGTTCCCACGGGACTTACAGCCGTGTTTGTGGACCGTTTTACGTAATATTAATGAAATTTAAAGCGAGTACCGCGCAATATTTACTGCATAGGAACGCTAAAAATGTATACGACATTTTTACGCAGTTTTAAAGAAGAATTTATAGTACGGTGGATTAAATTCAGATGAATTGTAAAAATTGGTCTTTCTGCGACGTATATTTTAATTAAACGGACACCCATTTACCCACAGCCAGTCTCGTCGAGGAGAACTTTCATCACTTATAGAAGTTAAACGACATTCCCAACCAACCCACTTTATATTACGAATGCAGAACTCTTGTGCAATTGAACGAATCAAGGATCGGGACGTCTCTCTAACAAAACTGCATTTTCACTTTATTGTCTACGAGAAATGAGAATTGCTTTCCAGCAATAGCTATAGAAAACAAGAAAAGAATTTCTAGCAATAAATATACTGGGAAATAAAATATCAAGTAACAATAACTATATAAATCTGTTCGCCTTATTCAAGACATTTGAGAGGCAATACGGATACTGATATCCGCGAGGGAGTGCTTCAATAATGCGATTTCTAAACTTAGTCTGAATGTAAAGTCGTCGGATATTCTGCCAGATGACAGTCCGTGTGTTTACTGCGTCTTTTGCTGGAACACGAGACTATCCGGGCGGATGGGGAGAGATGAAAAGATTGCAGCATCCCGAGCGGGGAAATCACGTAGCTATTTTATCGGCGCATCGTACCGTCTCGATGGTCCGCCACACTACCACTACTTTTACGAAAAGGATTCCACTACACGTTGAGATTTTAAATATAACATTTCAGAGTTAATATCTGACTGACAAGTTTCAAGGCAAAGATAGTGTAAACAGAGTTATATAATTTCAAACCATTTCAATTTAAATGAATTACATTAGCGAGTATAAATTCAACTACTTTCATTTCCAAATAACTTATTACCATAGTTTGGAAATAATTTGGACTCCCTATCTATGTGCAAGTAGTTACAGTTCTATCGGGTTTTACGTCGTTGATCAAGATTAATTACCAAACCACTTTAGGACAAAATACACATTCGGTACTGACTAGGATTTACAGATGTTCAATTGTGTCACAAGCTCTTTTGAAATCTAATGCATCATGTCAATGTGCCAAAGGTATCAGATTATGTCTTAGTAGACATATTGCTCGATTTAGTTGCGTCAAACATTGCCCAACACGACTTAATGGGCACAATTCTTTTATTAATCCGTCCCAACGAATATGGGCACAATTTATTATGAGCGGGGACCAGTTTGATTATGTTTGACAGAACTTCGTTAACCATTTCGAAAGTGGTAACTAGATATACTAGTAAGGAGCTTGCATATATGAAAGTTAACACAATGTTACCTTTGTTGCGATTACCGATAATGTTTGCAGGGGCGTAATAGAAGTGGACGTAGATGGTAGGATTAATATTACTTACATACAACTGGGCGTGTACATAAAATGTATTTGAGACTAGTTTTTGTCCGCGACTTCGTCTGCGATCCAGGATGAAAAGTAGCCTATGTCCTCCTAGTCCCAGACTCCCTATGCGCTAAATTTCATATCGGTATGTTTAGTGATTTAGGTGAAAAGGTAACAGACAGACAGAGTTACTTTCGCATTCATAATAATAATTAAAAAGTATGGATTAACGGAGCGAAGATTAACGAAATGAAATAATAAATGGTTTTATGTAGAAAAAAAGTTGGTAAATAATTCCCGTAAAATAAGCGGTCTACTAATCAAAATTCTACCTTAAAGACATTCGAATCATACTATGATTAATCTGCTTCAAGCGATCCAGAAAGTAAACAACAAAAGTTCCCTTGTATCTCCAATATCAACTTAGATTTATGAAAGACCTATTTAACAGTTGTATCGTCCGTCTTAATTTACAAACTCCTCCATTATTTTCAAGAGAAAAGGCTCCGACCCATTTCATTTTTACTTAGAAAAAACACGTGCCTTCATGAAATTCGCAGTTCCCACGACAACCGGAAAATAATAAGAATGAATGTAGAAGAAAAAAGGGGACTTCGATATCAAGTATTACCTCCGATATTACTTATTCAAGTACGAATTGCTTTGTTTTCTTCTAACGAAACGCTAAAATCGTCGAGTGCGAGGAAGTGAGCGTCCATAAAGTTATTCTCTACGTGTTTTGAATTGGAATCCTTTACATAAATTTTCTTACTGAACATTTTATATCTATCGTTAGCTTCGATACACTATAATTTTACCATACCCATGTTAATAGCTGCTTGTGTGTCGTCTTACAATATACTTTTATTTTCTTTGTTATCTAGTTACATCGCTAAGATTAAAATCTGCATACCTTCGATGTTTCTATACTTTAAGATTATTGGTACTGATGCTGTACAAGATAAACTTGTGGACAGTTCTGCTAGTAAAGGAACGCTCTTTTGAGCTTGAAATGTGTACGTAAACTATCCTTGGTGATGGGTTGTATTTCTTTGTAAATAAAGGCTGTGCTGTCGTTATGCATGCCCACGAAAGGGTAAATAAGTACGTAATATTTTTATTTTAGTACCTGAAGTTGTTGATGTGTGGTGACTAGTGAGGCGTTGAGTTAAAGTTATTGTATCCTTTAAATTAACTGCTTTGAAGATGACATATAAAGATCTAAATACAACAATGTCTGAACGAAAGCGAAACAAAAATTCCCAAAGATATTCACATATCTCGCAACGGCAAAATTGCTAGCGACAGCATGTTGTCACGTCCTTCTCAAATAGTTATTCTATTCCAAGGGAGCTCTAGAGAATTTCTAGAACATTCTACAGTTCCATAATGGTGAAATGCATTGATAAAACCGAGGCTAATCAAAGTGCAAGGCTGAGGCAAGGGCGGAGGGACCTTGCGTCCTACGATACCGTACTGAGCTTTCATTTTGTTGTTTTCACACGCAAACTGTACAATTTACTGGTTTGTGTTGATTAAACTAGAATTTACTCGAATAACATATAACTAAAGTGTAGTTTTCCTTTTAATATTGTGCAATTTTGAGACTACGATCTAGAAGAGAAAGGAATATTGTAGAACTGGTTTAGATTATGCTGATATAAAAAAACCTTTTAATATTCCTTTGTTGAGTAATGAAGAAGTGTAACCCATAGAGTCCGGATTTAGGTAAGTATCAGAAAAAATAAGTTTTTTAAGAAGAAGTTTTTTCAAGAGCCAAGAACTGAAAAGTAATTCAATATAATGATACCTAATTACCTATTAATTCCACATGTAACAAAAAAATCCACAGGTTTTCTTTTAGTAAAACCAAAGATATTATTTAATCCATATATATAAAAATCAATTGCTGTTCGTTTGTCTCGCTAAAACTCGAGAACGGCTGGGCCGATTTAGGTAGGGTAGGTAGGGTAGGTAGGGTAGGTAGGGTAGGTAGGGTAGGTAGGGTAGGTAGGGTAGGTAGGGTAGGTAGGGTAGGTAGGGTAGGTAGGGTAGGTAGGGTAGGTAGGGTAGGTAGGGTAGGTAGGGTAGGTAGGGTAGGTAGGGTAGGTAGGGTAGGTAGGGTAGGTAGGGTAGGTAGGGTAGGTAGGGTAGGTAGGGTAGGTAGGGTAGGTAGGGTAGGTAGGGTAGGTAGGGTAGGTAGGGTAGGTAGGGTAGGTAGGGTTTAGTGCTACCCGCCTTGACTTCGCACCAAGGCGGGTAAAGCTAGTGATCTAATAAAACTTAATCTATATAATAGCATACGAAGGAAGATAGTGGAAATTTAGACACTGAAATATTAAAATTTGCTCCCTCAAACGACAAAGTTAGAAGTTCTAACATAAAGTTCCAATTGTTCATTGTCTGACGTTCAAGTTAGACTGTTTGCATAATAGTTTTACTCCTATTTCATGTTCAGCTGCATTCCCTACGAATATTATTGGAAACTCTTTAAATTTCGCTCAATAGAATATTTTTACGATGCTAAATTGCTTTCAGCTTTATTCGAGTTGTTTGCGAACGATATATTCGTTTCTATTCAAGTGTGTTATTTTATTATTTATTGGTTCTTTAGTTTGGCATTATGCGTAATGATAGGTATAGAATAGAGTATTGTGCTAAACATGCTGAAGCGATTCTATAAGTATAACACTAAGAAGGCACTAAAAAACTTACTCGCCAGGTGAGTTATTTTGGCCTTGCGAATATGACAAATTGCGTCTATTTTTTTTGCAGTTAACGCATGCCATATTCATTATCGACAAAAAGTATTAACAGAATGGTAATATTGTATATTTATGACAGTAACGTCTCGTTCAAAAGGCCTTGTATTTTCCAATAACTTATCTACCTACAGACATCTTTATACAATTAGTTTGCAAAATGATTACACAGGAGGATTGTTTTTCAAGCAATAATACCATTCAGCAAGGCCTTAATTTGAATAAAGGATAAGGCAGTGGGCAGAAAACACTTAAACAATTTGATTTTAATTATAAAAAAAATATCTTTGCAATCCCTTCTTTGGTTATGACGATCATGACTGTACGATAAGTCAATAACACTTAAATCGTTTCAAAAATAATGACGATAAAAAGTATCGTAAAAATCGCGCGTTACTCATTTGTTTGAGATTTGCGTTAGATCGTAATTCTTCTTCCTCTTCGCTTCACTCTTGACAAAGCGCTTGTGGTCTTGATGAATTGTGTCCAATCGCAGTTGTATTCGTTGCTCGCCTCACAATCTCTTTTCATCTGGTTCTGTTAGGTGATAGCATACATTAACAGGAACTACAACCGCAGATTTAATTTGATCGGTCCACTTCATCGGTGCCCTATTATCTTCTACTCTGCCCTGCACCATTAGATGCTCTATGGAGTCATTATTCCGCTCCGAGATATAACCAAAGAACTTCTGTATTCGAAACTATACTGATTTATACTGATAAACGCTGTTTGATGCCGAGTTCTTGGAGTATGGAGACGTTTGTACGAAATTCTGTTTCATGGACAGAATTTCATTCCAAGATTGTAATTACATGGGATTTATCTGGATGGTGTCCTTTGTGCATAATTTTATGGTCGCCATAAATAAACGCCTACTTCACCGCGCGCTGATTTATTGCGTAGAAATTTAATTAAGAATTTGTTACGAGATATGACGGCTGCTGTTGCGACCCACACCCGTATATCAACAATCAGGACATGCGCGAGTTAAATTACTATTTGCAAAACTGTACATAGCAAAAAATATATCATTTTGAACCGAAAACTTAATGTTTAAAAGAGCTTAGAAATCTTCAAGCCTGAAAAATGTTCTAGCTACTGTATTTATATTTTCTGTCTATCCATCAAGCTTAGTGCTCACTGTTCAATAAAAGCCTCTTCACCAGGTCATGTTTTTGTGGCATTTTTCAAATAAATAACTGTTTTCCTTTTACCGTATTCATAAATGTCAGCTGTATTTATTATAGTTTCTGTTTTCTAAGTTAAAGACAGAAATATATCGTTTTACATTTAAATAGATAGAGACACGTAAGCTTATTTAGCGTGCTACAACGATATTGCACAGAAATGCAGAGTGCTGCGATAATACCCGTCTGTAAGCTGATCACATCCAAATGTGCAATTTATCTAGATACCTACTGCACTAGATAGATAGCAATATAGGTAATCTAGTGTCTCCATTGATTGTTTTAGCTTTGTACAGTCAGACAGCTAAATCTTCAAGAATATTCAATAGGTACTGATTGTTTTATTTGTTCCAGTTTCTACTAATACTTACCTTTATATTTTTCTAATTGCAGATAAACGAGCGTACTTTTGTAGTAGAAGGAATCCATCTTTCTTTAAGAATAGTAAGGAATTACACTACCCCTGGGCCCTTAAAAATAATCCATGTGCAATGAAAAGGATTCGTTTTTACTTAGACACAAGGCACACGGAAAATGATAAGGTGTTTGTTTGTGCTTACAACCAGGGATTTACTTTCCGTGTGTCTGAAATTAGGCCGTATAATGTATCAGCTGCTAGTCGTCCCGCGTTGTTTAAGTCAACAAAGAGAATCAGGTTAATGGTGCTAGCAGGCAATGCCAATGTATGGTTTTACTCTCAGCATTGCCTGCAGAATTTCGCATTTCCAAAACTATGCTGTTCGACTGCATGTTGACTCGAATTATGAGGAGCCATTTTGAAGGCAAGCTATATTAATTTAGATAAAATAGTTCTTGAATGATTCCGAAGAAAAATAGTACAAAGTTTCATACATAAATAAATAGAAACGGTAACAGAAAACAACTCACTGTTACAATACAAAAACATCAACGATTTTCACGAACCTTTTTGCAAATATCCCGCTACCAGCTTGATTTAATAAAAGAAAATACAGAAAAATTCGTCCATTAATCAGGAGACACAAAACAGAAATGTTACCAGCATTAAAATTTATTGTACGGAACTGTAACATTACCATTACGAACAAGTTATGGTATAAAGCAGATATTTTATTGTCAATCTCGCCAAATAAAACTGCTATAAACGTTTGTAATAAAGAAATATTTACAGAAATAACAATTCTACAGAACTGATATCAATAGTTTGTAGGAAATCCTTAATCAAATGTTTCCTTATTACTAGAAATAAAAGTAACTTGTTTTTATTCGAATATTTGGCTTAGATCACTTGCGTAACTTCCAAACTTCGGAACAACCATCAAGAGTTTATTGAATGAGTCATTATTATAAAAAAAGGTTTTTTTATTGTCATTCTATTTGTTTCTTGATTGGTAATTTAAGCGCATTCGATATGTAATGGACGAATGAATGAGTGAAGATGGTGAATGGATCACTGGATTGCGAGAGACGATTACAACTATTGCCATATTATTATTTATACTTTTGATTACGGAAAACCAACAGGAATTCTTTTGTTAATCAGAGTTGTATTATGATGGATAATAATGTCCTACCACGTATAGACATATTTCAATGTCCGATTCATGTCGAAGTCTATTTATATTTGAAGTGCAAGTGTTAGATGTTATTGAATATTCAAAATGAGCCATCACGTATTTTATTCAATACGTAGAGTACAAGTAAATAACACAGCGCATGCAATCGCTTCCATCCTTGAGGCTGCAAGGGGTCAATAGCCTGAAGGCCTTCATACTACACAAATAATAACGCATTTGTAAAGGTGTTTTCTACAATAATTTACTACCAGAACTCATTGTTGTTATGTCGTTAAATAGATTGCAGGCCATAATGCCTTTTGTGGTACTAAGCCCGATTCTGAGTGAAGACTAAAAGAAACATACGTGTCAGAATTATAGTAAAAAAGAAAATATATACATGTTACGGATCAAATTGGTACTCGCTACCGACGCGGTTAAACCCTGCTGCGAGGTCGGGATAGCTCTAAAAAGAAATAACAGAATGTGTATTCTCACGATACATAAACAAAGCGGAACGACCACCAGAACACATTTGGAATCTTTGCTTTCCGAACCTTGAAACCTATTTGGAACACGGACAGAACATTACACCTTTGGGATACATTTCAGCGCAGTTGCAGCTGTTATTTCTAGTTCTCCAAATAGTCGTTATCACATCGCATCGGTTGTTTTGAAAGTTCTTAACGTGTAGAGAAGGGAAGAGGGGGAGGAGGTCCTAGACGCAATATAAGGCAGAGTGCGCGGCCGCCGAACGTACTGTTGTGTCTGCCAGTCTGCCTGTATCGATCCGGCGCCCTCATTTCAGGCCTCGCCGGCTGCGCCCACAATAACGCAAATGTAGCAGCCGCTTCAGGAGCTATGTGTGCAGGCGATCGTAACAATGCACATTTTTGTGTTTGAGAGAACAAAAACGTACTTTTAGAACGTGGTTCAATTTCGGAACAAATTGCTTGCATGTTCCTACTAACAAACGGTGTGATGCGAATTGCAACGTGCTATAGAACCTTATTCTGAGTGGTGCATAAATAATGTTGTTCTAGTGAAACTGGCTATTTTGCAGTTGCTCGTAACTGGTATGTAGCTGTGGGGCGCCGGCATGTCGCTATGAATATTGCTTATACGAGTGGCTTATGTGCTTATTATTTTGGTCTTCGGTTACATTTATATCTTTCTTGTATTTTCTTTCAAAACTTTCTTTTAAATCTTAATTTACGTCGACTATCTATTTTAGACTTCTTACTTTAGGTACGTATACTAGCATGAAACTACCAATGTTCCGATTCTCGTACAGAAACATCGTATTTGTCAAGATATAAATATTGCACAAAGTCCGAGAGTACTCAAGTCCTTCAGGTTTTCGATTTCCTCGACAACTGTTCTCTGTACCTTGGAATGGTATCCAATTTCCTGCGAAACCGTTTTTATACTTTCGCAATTTTCAAAGATCCTTGTTTATGTAGGTACAATACTTGTAAGGCAACCTATCTATTTCATTGGCTGTTCATTCTTATTTATTTTTCATCATTTTGTTACAAGAACTACCTGTAAGTACAGATACATAAAGTAGATAGGTATCAGACAATTTTAACTGACATAAGTTACCAGTTTCTTGCTTTTATTCCTAGTTGTTACTGTTTTTTTAATACCTTTGAAGGAAATGTTTTACAAAAAGTTCTCTAGAACACACATAAGATATTCCACACTATTTCTACAAGCAAAGGGACAGATTTATCTCGACACGTGTCTAGTTTCGATACCACATTGCACAACGTAGGACAAAGTGAATGTAAAAATTAACTAGATGGTCCTTCGTCTGTATCATATCTAAATCACGATTAGCCGAGTAGTTACGTGACGGACCCATGCATAATATTATGAGCATTACTAATAACGACTTGAGATTGCGATAGTTTTGTTTCATAAGCAATTTTGCAATTCCGGTGACAAAATTGCGAGGTTTAGGGTTCCAATACATGAGACTCTAAATAACTTTTCTTTATTTGAGTTACTAACGGAACTGGTGGATGTACCACCTGATGTAGATAAAGGTAAACTTGTAAAACACGTGCTTCTAAGAAGCAGCATGAAATAAAGAAAATCCACAAACTTTAAAATCGGAAGACAACAGTGCTGCTTAGCAGCAGAAATATGCATATTTATTTGCAAAACACCGCAACTAAAAAGTTCAAGCATCGATTTATTCAGGTTCACGTCATATATTTTTTATTGTTGTCCATATCCTTGCATACTAATTACTGATGATGAAATAAAATAATTATATTAAAAATCCCCTGTTACAAAATATCACGATTCACTCTGTCTCCTTTTGTTTGCTTACGTCAATGCACAATTTAACTTCCTTGTTTTAATCGGCCAATTTCGATGTATTAAACACATCCAAGATTCATTGAATGCGGCGTCAATGCAGACGGGTGTCCCGCATTTTTGATGAAGCCGCCATTTTGCCTTCGTGGTCTACATCGTTAAGCCGATGAAAGTACAAAGTCGATCGATATTGGACGCAGCACGTGTGTTCATGCCCTAGAGTAGTTGGAGTCCGGTTTTACTGGTTAGCTCGTCTTTAAGACTGACGGCTGATATTATTGGTCATTCATTTTGGTCACTTCCTTTAAGTTTGTTCGTGTTTTGTTAATGGATAGTTTATTTGTGTTCGGCTAGTTACGAACATTATTTTGTTCTCTTCCACCCATATTCTCTATATTGCATAACTTTAGTATTTCTAGGTGACGCAATACTCCATTTTGAATAATTTACGTGTTTCACGGTAGCAAATTTGCTGATAAAGCAAATATGGATGTTGACTGCCTGCCCGGGTTGCGAGTTATCCGAAAGGGATATTGTGGCCCCGGCACACAGACAACGGAAGGAACACGGGTGGGTTTTAGTCTGTAAAAGTCTGACACGCCATCCCGCTCCGGCCAGAGCGGGAGAAGTTATTTGATAATTTCGCAACCCCAAAAAAAAAAGGGATGTTGACTGGGAAAAAAAACTATTTAGTCCGTCAGTCAGATAATAAAAAAATATTAGACACGTATTTATTGCTTTATCATATTAATACTTTTTTTTTTGTTTATAAAATGCATTAAAGTTGGGGAGTTGCTACGTCACAATTCAGTAAAACTACCGGAGAGTAACGTCATGCCACATTTTAAATCAATGTAGTGCCGTAATCTATGGATTTATTAAAAAAAAACGTGTCCAATATTTTTTAATAAACTATCTTTATATTCTTTAGATTTTGTTGAATTGTCGATAACAAGTGCATCATGGGACTATGCCTCTTTTAAAGTGTCAGTTATAGCATTAGTAGCAAGCAACCTTTGGAAAACGCCATAAATTATAAAGTTATATTCAGGCAACCATGTTCCATGTTTCATGTTTACAATTCAATCTTTGAAAGCACCGGAAGCAATACAATCACACATAAATCTCGAGGCTTCCTTCCGTCTGCAGCAGTTGATACATTATGTTTACCAGCAGTGTAACGGGTTCAATCTGTTGATTGGAACTCAGCACCACTATTTACATTACCCCTATAAATTCCAACCTCCTGTTTCGCAAAACAGAAACCATTTCCCTAATTGAATTTGTGTTGTTTTTGCTCTTGTGGAAAATTGGCTTTGTGCATTCAAAGCGGGCGAGCGTGAGAAAGTGCATAACTTGTTTACATAACCAACACAAATTTACACGGAGTTTCTTATTTAGAAAATGTGCTGGGATGTCTGCCATGACTGGTTGATGCTCTGAGATGAAGAGTGAGTGAAACATTACGTGCTTGTCTGTTTACTAGACAGTGTATAATTTAGTATCTTTGGTATCTATCAAATAAGGACTGCGATGTGGGATAATTTGAGTTTATGTTTGAGCGAGAAATTCAAATTGCAGCGATGGTGAAGGCTTCAGATGCTAAGCCTTGTTTATTTTTATTAAGATTGCCGTCTGTATCATTATTTATACGAGGTTCTAGCGGTCAGCAAATTGTATGATAGCTGGCCCAAATATTTTTGTCAGAGATAGCATGTAAACTGGTGAATAAATGGGAACTTACAATATACAATATAAAGCAATATTTGAAGAGAAGTGAAGTTTGATAAATCGGACAAAGCTGACAAGTTTCGTTTAGTAGTTTACAATTCAGGGCAATACTTAAGTGTGCCAAAAGTAATCTCAGTTTTGTAATAACTTTAGGCCATTTCTCCCGAATGACCTATAAAGCCACGGTGGGCATTCACGCATCCGATACTTTGTTTCCTTTGATTCCCAGATAGTGTAATGTCTTTGTCTATGATTTATGTCTGTGGTAAAATTCCACAATTCTGTTTACATAAAGTGGCTAGTAAATTAACATAACATTCTTACTGAACGTAGGCGCTTACGACTTCATTTGAGATTGTGTTGCTGTGCATGTACTGACACTGATGGATTTTAAAATATTCCTGAAAAACTTTTATGCTACTGACTTTTGGTCAATAAGGACTTAACGACGATACTGGGAGTGGTCTGAAATCGCCATTAATAAATGAGAAATCGTGATTTTCAATGAGTTCGTTGATAGGAAGAGGCATTTGCACTGTAGTGGGACAATTCATTAAGCTTTTAGTATTAGGTAAATTTCAAACATTCAACTCCTCATGTACATAATCTCTATATGCACACGTACGACCTCAAACTTACCACCATTCGTAGTTTTGCAGCGACTTAAACAATGTATTTTATAGCAACGTTTTACGATCGCGGCCGGCCAGGGGTAAACAAAGGGCGTCGTTGGAGTTGCCAGTCTCCTTGGCGAGACGCGGGTCGTGGAGAACTTAGCAGGGATGCCAAAAATAGGCTAGATTTTTGGTTGCATAATCGGTTATGTAAAAATGTGGTTATTTATTTTATTTTTTGACAAGTTGTGCGCCCGTTGGGATGTCCAATCGGCAAAATGTCGAGCTTCAATACAAACGTTCATTTCTTATTTTCAGGGGATGCATTTTCAAAAATCCTTCGTTAGTGCTAACCCTCGTTAGATAGGGAACTCTTGTGCAAAATTTCATGCTTTCAGACCCAGCGCTTTGCCTGTGTGTTGTCAGTAATTGAATAAATTAATTAATTTAAGGTTTTTATTAAGTAGAAGTTGGGAACACTTAGCTGTGCTGGAAACAGAAGAAAACGTTCAATGTTCAAATGTTCGCATTCAGGTACTTAGGAAAGTAAAAAAAATAATAATAAGTACTTAAAAGAAAAAGATGCAAAGAGGAATATTAAAGTTTGATAAGTTTTAGTAGTGTTACAGTAGTTAATGATGGAATTGCATCCAAACAAATTCTTTAATTGAAGTGTTTCCAGTAAGTGTTCTACTAAGGTGAATGAATTTGCATACATTATTGCACAACAATATGCATTTATGCACCTCATAGATCAAATCACACGGTCATAACTTTTCCCAAGGATGCACTCAGGCCAAGGATTTCGATTGCGTGGCACCCCTGCTTCAGACTATTTACGTTGACGAGGCTGGGCGAGGTGACCTACCCGTGACCTTTGACCCGCAGCCTGTGACCTACATCGGGAGCCCAATCGATACGCACCCCGCTGTATCTGTTGCCTTCGATAACGACGCGCTTCATTAAAACTTTTGATTGGCCGCCGTCTGCCAGCTTTGTGATAAAACGGTAATGGATTTCATTTTTACATATTCGACATTTTCGTTTTCGATGTAGCACGACTAGCAAATAGTGAATGTCGAATGAGGTCAGGAGTCGGGAAGAGTTTGCGATTTTCTTAGCGTTCGTTCATGCGATTTTTTGTCTGATGACGTATTAGATTGAGACTTTGAGAAATTGTAGAAGTGTGAAGTAGTGACAAGTAGCTGGCTCATTGCCTACGAGTATCATTAAAATTCACGTTTCTTTCAGTTCTATCTTGCGACTTGAATGAAAAGATACGCAGCTGACCTACGTATTTATTTTCTTTTTTTAGAGCAGCAAATGAATAATGTTGCTGACGCTTCATTATCATTTGCATTTTTTGTTTGAAAAGCTGTTAACATTTTGACAGCTTTCTCAAATTAGGTTTGTTCGCGATACCACCATTAAGTCAAGATGGTGGTGAATCATTCTTGATACAAATTTCACAAATGTATACGTATAGTTAGTATACCAAAGTATATTTTAGTTTCAAAACTTACAAGATTGATGAAATCCGCAAAAGGTACATTAGGTACATAACAATTTCAATTTATATTTTGTCGAACTCAACCTTTAAGCAAATATTCCAATACAACGTGCAACTCATTTCCTGCAACAAATTCCCGAAGGTAAAATGGACCACCAACATCCTAAACTAAATCTTTTTAGCAATAACTCATAAGTGGGGCGCTCCAGTGCTTCACCGGCGAAATGCTACACTCTTGCGCAATATATCACGATTTATACGAGAAACACTTTGATACTTTCTGCAACGTGTGTTGTTGGAGTTGTATTTACTTGGTATGATTTTCTTTGTTTATTTGTTTAGAGTTTGATGTTGTTTTTCCAAAGGATACCGTCTTGGCGTCCGAAGCTTAAAGTGTAACACCTACACCTACACCTTTGAGTACTTTAAGCCCCCTGCTAGATATTAGTATCTTTTACTTAGGGCGAATTCGACCAGGCATGAGGTCCTGGGTTCGATTCCCGGGTCGAGCAAAGTGTTGTTGGGTTTTTCCATCTGGATTTTCTCAGTAGCAGCCCGGAGTCTTGTTTTGTACCCGGTTGACGGCGAAATGTGGGTGTACCTGCACCTCTGCCTAACCCTTCGAGAATTATAGGCGTAATGTTATATTATGTTGTTTAAACAAAGAATATCAAAGAAAAACGCTTTTACAAGTTCATACTGAATGAAGTATTTAATTGAAGAATAAAAAAATGTCCTATTAATTAAAAGCTATCTACCTAATTATCGGGCAATTGATGCCCTCCTTTAATGTATTCTTTTGCTGTTTTATGGTAATTAAATATTATGTTCACTTTTTAATGGATACTGAATAGTAACAGGAACCTTAACGAGCTCACCATAAAAACAAAATTCCGCTTTTAACTTAACATTATCATTTCTATAACATTATTTGCTAGCCTTTGTTATGTATGATTAACTTGAGAAATATTCTGCGACTGTTTTACTATAGTTTATGCAAATGCTTAGTTTAATTAACGAATACCAACATCATCGAGCATCCGAGTTGTTTATTAATCACACAGCCTTAAAAATATGGCATACTGGCAATTTTTCAGAACAGGCAGAATAAAACCGATCTTTCCATGACATACCTAAATGTAAATACCGTTTAATCTATTAACAATTAATAGTGCAACATTACCCATCCTATCGTCATCTTAATGGGAACGTAATCAAATCATTACAACTAATTTGCACTTACAATCATGTGCCCTTAATTTCCTTCGGATTGCGACCGCGACTAGGTATAATTAAGCTGTCTCTTCAGGCTATTAAAGGTTAATTCAGGGCAAGTTCTTCGATTTATACCCATCGTCATTCAGTAAAACGCAATTATAGCAGTTTAAATGACTTTAGTGTTACGAGAATAGATTTTCAATGTGATGATTTCTCAAAAGACCATCTCAGGCCTTCATGGCCCACGGAGGCGATCGGCGGCGGCGATCTCTCGCGTCCGGCCCTGGTTCAGGCCATGGTTCGGAGCGAGAGTGCATGGGAGGCCGTCACCTCCTTGTGCGAAGCAGTTATGCTCGCGAAGGAGGAGGCGGAGCGCGCGAGGGAGATGCAAGCTGCACGCCCTCGCGGCCCTAGTCGCCGCAGGAGACGCCCCGGGCGTCGGGAGTCGAGAACCGACTTCCGGCCACCGTAGTAGGCGCGGGCTTGCGGACGGTGAGCAATGGGCAGCTCGCCGTCCGATAAGGACCAGGCCCGTGTCGACGGCGCGTTGTGTTCCACGCGCGCCTCAAAGAGATGTCAGCACCAACCGACGGGGTCGAAAGACCAATGCCTGCTGGGGTTGCGGGTTTGTCCGAAAGGGATAACGCGGCCCCGGCACACAGGCAACGGAAGGAACACGGGTGGGTTTTAGTCAGTAAAAGTCTGGCACACCCTCTCGCTCTGCCCAGAGCGGGAGAAGTCATTTGATGATTTCCCATCCTGAAAAAAAAAAAAAAAGGCCTTCATGGCCCTCACATGATCTGACCAAGATACTGTCTGGACTTTAAAAAAAATGGTTGCCTCTGAGTTTTTTTTGGTGTTTATTCTCGGAGTAGTCGGTAAGGAAACACCGAACTCATCTAGTTTTAAAATATTATTATTTCTTTATAAGTGCAAAAGATTTTTTTTTTTACCAATTATCAGAAATAAGTTACGAGTATATTTTATCATTTATAAATGGGTCTGATATAATTATCTTATTGTGGATTGTTTGACAGTCATGACGGGTAGTCAGAAGGGCAGTTGGGCAGCTGATGACTAATATAAATACAAGCTAATCCAATTATATTACGTATTTTATTTCCAAGAAATTCAAGTCCCTCCGTACTTTCCTTAAAGCATATTTCGCTTCTTACTATAGTTTATTTTTTTCAAAATATCACGTTCTTGTTCCAAAATAGTGGGACTTTCTGCCTGATTCAGAGATACCGAGAAGTCGTTTGGCCGGTTAGCGGTTCCCATTTTCCTTAATACATCTTTCTTGTGACGATCGCATCATCCGGGTTTTACGCTCACTTAGATTCTATCAAAAAAAGCATAATTAGCGAAAACATAACCGTGTTATTTAGAACGGTGTTGAGTGCTGTAATTAAAATACTATCCGAAAAATTATCTGGTACTTTGTTATGTTTTTTGTTCGAACTTGGTGCGCGGACGACTTTTAACTAGGCATAGTAAAAAATATTAGTTTCAGAGATTACCTATAAGTACAAAAATTTAGATAAAAACAGTACCATTGTACTTAATCTATCAGTTGAACAATTAACCTGTGTTTTACAATAGAAAACGTTGTTATTATGGGTCATTTTTGAGGTCAGTAAACAATTATTATCACAGTTGGAAACAATAACAAAACATCAAAGATCAATCGTGAATGGACTCAATCAAGTAATGGAATTAAACTGATTGATCTTCTATAAAAATAATGCTATAAAGGATTTGAATTGTTTGGTAGGTTTGATTACACTGAATTGGCTTTTAAAATTACGAACATACAAAGTGTATAGGTATACTGATATGGTTTTTTAACAAAGTAGTTTGTGATAACATCATGCTATTACAATTGTGATTTAAACTAGAACAGATAGATTTTTTTAGTTTAGATCACATTTTATATTATTTTCGCTTTGATGGCTCTTTCTATTTATTTAATGACCAAGCAAACTTTCATACTTTACTGAATTGAGTATCCAAGAACCAAACAGAACAGCAAATATCTTACATAAATCCCAACTTAAAAGTTGTTGTCGTAAACATAATTTACAATAATTGGATGAGTGCATAAGCCATTACTAGCGCAAACACTAGCAAAGTCCTTAATTACTGATTTCCATTAAAAAGACGACCTCGGACAAAGCAAAATAAATACGCAGTATGACAGGCAATTACAGGGAACTCGGTTTCCTCTGACCATAAATTTTTATTTTGAAAAAGGAACGTTACAAGATGGCGGCTTATTTTCTTTTTTTTTCATTTAATGCAAATTATTCGTCGGTGATTGTTGGAACTCTGTTCCAAAATATATTTTTCTGATGTCCTAACAATGTCATCCCTATTATTTGGTGACACACATCGCAGTTTCCTGGCTGGGCCCGGGGCTGCGACCGGGTCACGCCCCCCGCCCCGCTTCTCTCCCGGCCCGCATCTGCACTTGAACTGGTTGGCGTACTTTCAGTTTCTCTCGCCCGGGACTCGGGAGCCTGACCTACCCGAAGACGTACGGTAAGACGCCAGCCGCGTAGGGATGGGTCTCTCTAGAATGTAGGGAGCTTGTTGCGTAAGATTTCGAGAAAATGTCGTTAATGTCGTCTGCATCAGTGCAGAGGTTTTGAATAGATAAATGCCTTGAGGCATTAAGTTATGTACCACGTTTTATTCATAAAGTATAAATAATTAAATATAGGAGAGATATTGGGGGTATTGATTTTCCTAACATACTCTGAAAAAGAGTAAAAGGGTTTCCAAATAGGTATTGTGATGTCGACTGAAAATGAGTTTTTGAGGCTTTAGATACCATAAGTAATTTTGAACACAATTTCCTTAAGCGTGACAAAGGACACAATCGGACGTACAAAATCTGAGAGATAGAAAAACACACACAAATTCATTTTCTTTTTTTATTCGTGCGGCTAGTGACTAACCCGGTCTCAGAATTTTTATGCCACCCATAGGCCTCTGACAGCTAAACCAAAATAGAGAAAATATTACGAACAATACAATACGAGAGCAATCAATAAGGGCCTATGATGTGAGGCGTCACAAAAGCCACTAATGAGGAAGGTCCACGCTACAATGTGCTATTTCCTGACATTATCACATGCCTCTATTGTTGGACAGGCTAGGCCTTGGCCCCACGGGGCGTGAAGACATTCAGGATGTCATAATGGCTATAAATTAGACATTACTGCTGATGTGGTCAACAAAGTTCGCATGTTCGGCTTGTTAGAGGTCCCGTATTTGACATAGTTTTGTGGTTCTTTAGAAAGACGTTGAGTAATCATCTGAAGCTGTTCATTTAAAAGGTACAGAGTGCACTTTATTTTGGCAAAATGTAAAAACATGGAATACTAAGGCAGGAAAGAACAAATGTGCCAGTTTTGCTCCCAAGTACAACAAAAACATTTTTGTTTTGTCTAAGCCTAAATTTTGGGTTAAGTGTTTGTACAATGGAAGCTTTTTGTAGAATAATGAGTTAATACGTACGAAGAAAGTGTTCTTACATTACTCAGGCAAGAGTAACAAACGATGTACCAAGAAAATATGTTTAAGAAAAACAACTCTCGAATATAATACAGGCTATTTATAAACGTACCGAGATGTGCCCTCTTACAACATGGAATAAATATGTTTCACACCGGAAAATTACATATACTTATATTATGTTTGAGTAAAAGTTGTCGAATCTTTTAGAAAGTCTCTTATTTTAGATACAAAACGTTCACATTTACGTTTTAACGTTTATTATGACATGAGTGTATTTTTTTATATCAACATTAAATTTCTTATACTCAAATATTTATATACCGTGCAATGGTAGAATACCTTCCTTTAGCCACATCCTTCTTTTTTAGAAATTGTCTTTCGAAGGAAACCAGACACATAAAATGACAATCTTCGCAATGGGTTTCATTTTGACAGTTCACCCACGGTCATTGCGTTGTTTACGTTGTAGACCAGATGAATTTTTCAAACCTATGATGTAATGGATTAGCAATATCCTTCAAAAGTTTCAGACTGTAATTGAAAATCTATTATGTAATTAGAGTGCTGTATTACGGTAGGAGTCTTTGGTAATAAAAAATAACCATCTTGTTAATTCAGGCCAAAACAACACGTCATGTTTCGCGTTGTCACAAATATAACCCGCCCTTCATAATGTCACAGAAAATAAAATAAAGTAGGTATTAGCTTTCAGAGACATCGACCTTATAACATGTATCTTTATCCAAGCAACTGACAACAATTTATTCCTCTAACACGCCCTAAAGTAAGCGGTAACATGAAAAAGGGTTCTATGTGAAAAACCGAAAAAAAAGGTTTTTACGCCATTTTTGCTTTCAATATAACATGACATGTTTTCAATGTAAAGTGATAAGTTAATTAAATAACAAACAGATATTTTACACTTGTCTAAATACTAGGTTTAACCTTGGGACGAAACATTGTCGACGTTCTTAATTTGAAATTGTAATGACAAAACAACATCATCCAACTATCAATATAAAAGAGACGTTTTTGTTTTGAAAACGGAACACTCGTTTCCTGCTATCACATCATTTTCGTTGTAATTCATCATTCCAGTAGTCCAGTGTCAAAGTGGCTGTGGTATTTCTTGCTCTTGCTTTTACATACGGCGAAAGGAATTTTAATACCCATAAATAGAACGCTCCCGCTTATGATCCGTTCTTAAAAAATCCACACGGTTTCTTTAAGACCACAACTGATCATATTACCATTGCGTCGTCACGTTGTACAAAAGGTCGAACCAACTACAAATTTGTCAATGTATGACAGTACACGTGCTCGTTATTATTTATAACTAGTTTTTACCCCTGGCGCGGTTTGCGAGGACTTTATTAGTACGGTAAAAAAAAAACATGTTCTTTGGCTTTCTGTAAACTCTGACTGAGTCAAATCCGAAGAACTTTTAAGATGTTTACATTTAAAAGTCGATCTCTAGAGCCGTTTTTTCTATGAAAACATTTTAAGAAGACTTGATACTCTACCGTTTTGCGCTCAAAACATACTTTTAAGTTTGACGCATTATTTTTCTGTACATACCTATCAGTATTTTTAATCTACATTCCATTGTTTTTAGGTAAGTATGTGCTTCTTATAAATATTTTCATGTAGCTAAGCAAAACATGTCAGTTTGCTGTCTAGGTACCTAATGAGAACAATATTGGCGCCACACTATGAATTGAGCTTAGGGATATAGATTTCATTACGAAGCTCATGTATCTGACAGATCATGGCCACTGAGAATGATCGATAGGGATAATGTAACCATTTCTTTATATTATTAGGCTTTGTAATACTTGAAGAGTGAATAAGTTAAGTACGTATTTTTATTCAGTTAGTGTGTTTGTTGTAATGAAATGAAGTCGTGATTTTTATTTAGAGTAGCCGACCTCTTAATGCTGGGGTTATTGTTAATGTAATTATTTGGTTTGCATGTATGATTTTTTTTTTAGCTTTATTTAGTAAAATTGTTGTTGAGTTTTAGTTTTATGCGTTGATATTGAGTTCAAGAATAACAATTTTCTTTCTTCTTTACACTATTTCTGAGCAATGAGGTCATGGGTTAAATTCCCAAGTCTGGAATTGTGTCCGGTTGATGGCAATAGGCTCGCCCCCTTACATGGGACTTAAAATAACTGGTGAAATGAGGGTGTAACATAGGTAGACCTCTGCGTAACCCTTCGGGGAAGTTATTTTTTCTTCTTTATTCTATTTGACTTTGTATGAACGTTTGGGTTAATTTTCGTGTATTATCGACGTTCATATATTGAGTAACCTTTTCTGCTTAACTATTCCTAAAAAATCATAAAAAACCCTGTAAGAAATCGATACGTGTTTCCCCTCTGAACGAGGCATCCTCAGGATATTGATTGACTTGTCGCGATCTTTAATACGGCGTGTTTCCACGCCGAGCGCCGGACGCAGAGAAACAAATACTATCTTGTATTATCGTATCTACATAGACCAATTATTTTCTCATATAATACACAGAAATTACGCCTCCATGTTATTTACCTCTTATTATCTGCTTATACATATATGAAGAAATTAGATTTGTAATGTAAGCAATCATGATATATGAATGCTTTTATTACGTAACTTTCAGAGTTATAACTCCTTATCCTTTGTACAATGATTACATTTCCGAGAACTCGTATTATGTGTTAGAAATATTCGTTGATTTCGTAAACAGCAATAAGTACCTTAATGGTAGGTTATTTGAATACGACGACACAACAAAAACTGTAGGGAAAAAAAAAATCTTAGTCTAGTCTGTTCCGCAGTTATGTTTTCGTCCCAGGCGCAGTTTCAAACTCCAGCTCGCGTAGCATGACCACAATAATAATAATAATATGTTTATTTACTCAAAAACAAGGCATTGTAGTACACGTAAAATACAATAGAAATGGGGTTTGTCGACGGAGGAATAGATAAAATGACAGATTCACAATCACAGTCTGTCATTTTGTCTATTCTTCCGTCGTCAAAACGCATAACTGGCGGAATATGGCTACTATCGCTACACAATACAGCTCTGCGTACCACTTTGGGGAATACAAGCATGATAAGAATTGGTTTACAGTATTTACGACTTTATAGTTTTTTTTGTCGTCAGGGCTTTCTTGATTGGAGAGTTACTTCCTCCAAAAAGGTGCAAAAAGCTACTACATAGATATCTCCACCGTATGAGATCCGATTTCGATGGTCATTTTTTATTTGAAACTTTAAGTTGGTCTCATAAAAAATTGGTGAAGATCTTATGAGGATCTCCGGCGTGATGAGCAGAATGCAGTAACCCACCTTCTCATCACAAAACTAGAGAATTCGAGCGAGGTATTATACTGTTCGCCGAACAGTTTGGTAACTAATTAGGTCCCTTACTATTACACCAGGTCCAGAGTACAAGATCTAATAACTGATTATAGCCGTATGTAGTTCTAAACAACAGTTCTAATCTAACACAAGGTGTCAATGTTTGTACAACTGCGATTTGTATAACTTGATACATATATTATACATATGTATTTTATATAATCTCTGAAATAAAACACTAAAAGACTGCAAATGAAAAAGAGACTTTACAAAAATGAGGTAACGGCACCTATTATTTATCACATAAAAAATCACTCACGAAATATATTTTTTCTAGAATCGTCAAAAAGTTTTTTATTTATTTTTATTTACCCTCGAAAAATTAGGGATAGTACCTGCCTAGCTAGCGACTAACCTGTTTTTTGGAGCTGTTTTAATTTAGATGTCGTTTAGAAACATTATTTTGTTTACAAAACTGGTTTCTTAATTAAAAAGCTTTTAAGTTAATCAATTAGGATGAAATTAAATCAGTGAGCTGGGCTGAATGACAAACAAAAGAGGACCTTAATTGTTTTAACATATTTTTTAATTGCATTTTCGGCTTATTGGTGATTCGCACGAATTTATTTAATTGAAACTTTTAAATAATGTATTTTTTCTTCATTTCAATATCATTATCTCAAAAGTAGAATATTTTGTAACAATATTTTGATAAATAAGGGTGGCCGTGGAGGCGCTTTGGAATGGGCAACTAGCTGCATCTTTCTGACTGACAATTCAAAATTGCCTGTGCTATTTGAAATAAATGCTTTGAGTTTGAGTTTAGTATCAGTACAGCGATTCAATGAATATCAGTAGGTACTTCTTGAAATAGACCAAGGAGGTATCCTTGGACTATTTCAAGAATGTAAGTACTTTTTTTTGTTGAATTAATATAATGCAGTTATTTATTTCATATACATTTAAATTTTTATCAATACAATATCTAACACAACTAACTATTCATACTAGATACCAAATGTAAAACTAACTAACTTACTATATAGGAAAAAATACAAAAAAACCGGACACTTAGGCGTCGAAGTGCTCGTCCGCATCGTGCCCAGAAGATATCCAGAAACGTGCCCAGAAGACTGGCAGGATTGGCCGAAGAACAAACCAGCCGTTCGATTCTGTAAAAATATCACAGTGAAACTTAGGTGAAGTGAGCGTGAAGTGAGCTGTCAATAGTGTTAATCCCTAGCATCCTGCCGGTCGATTCTGTGGCAGTGACAGCTCACTTCACGCTCACTTCACCTAAGCTTCACGTTAATATTTTTACAGAATCGACCGACTGGTAGATATTCAGAAATGAACATTGCATTAAGGTTCATAGAGTGCAAACTCAGAAGAGCAGAGAATACGACTGTTTACCTTATTGGCAGAATCTCTCATACTCGGACGGACTCGGCAATTATTTGGACGTTGGACATCGTCCGACTAACATGAACAGATTATTCGTATACTATTATTTCTAAATTAAAGCTCGAGTTATGACTTGAAGCTTTTTTCCCTTTTAGCATTAGGAACATGATTTATTTCATCATATTTACAAAGTGTCGCTTCTTGCATAATGCTAAAAGATTGCAACAGAGCACAAGTCGCAATACCAATGACCAACCCATTTCCTCTAGCCAGCTTATTTGAACGAGCATTAATACTAACCCTTTTTAGGGTTCCGTAGTAGACAAGGAACCCTTATAGTTTCGCCATGTCCGTCTGTCTGTCTGTCTGTCTGTCCGTCTGTCTGTCCGCGGCTTAACTCAGAGACGGTTAGTACTAGAAAGCTGTAATTTGGCATATATATACATATTAATCATGCCGAGAAGTGGTAAAATAAAATCAAGAAAAAATTTTTTTTTTAGGTTACCGCCCTACACGTAAAGTGGGGATGTTTTTTTTTTCCTCGTCTACCCCATGTTGTGGGATATCACTAGAAAGGTCGTTCAAAAATATTGTGAGTTTGTCAAAACCATTTTTGGATTCAGGGATCCGTTTACGAAATATTAAGCTGTTCACTGAATTTTTTTGTTAGAGTCAAGTGTCCCCCCACTTCTACCTAAATGGTTGTACTTGGACTTGTGAAAAAATTCACAACAGTAGTATATATAACGAAATTAAAAGGAAAACTATCAGAGCTAAGTAGGCTGTACAGGTTAACGAGTAATAATCAACCAACTTAAATTTCCGGTTTGAAAAACATGATCTCCCATACATTCCGTATGACGAACATGTTTTTCAACTACAATGTTAAGTTTGTTCTTGGGATAAAATCATCCCAATTACGGAACCCTTCATTGTGCGTGGTCCGACACGCACTTGGCCGGTTATATAGCTATAAATCAGTACGTTTAATAGTTGTAGCAAAACATATCTCGTCTCGCGTTACTCGAGACTTGACACTACATTCATATGGGGATTAGCACATGTCGTAGTGAGAAACGATTCCGTTTCCGCAGTGAACTTGCTAATGTGTCACGGCGATAACATCGCGACATACAGCCACTTGGATAAATCACATAGATTGCTTCGAATTAATGGAAGCGCCTTTATTAGTCAACACTGTGATAAGAATACTTTACTTGTTTTACACGTTTTTACTACAGAGAAAAAGATTTTATCTCGGTGTGGACCTACTTGTGTTGAACGTAAAAAACAGGCTTGAGATCGTGCGAGTGTGTAATTTTTTTGATGTGATAAACTATTTTGTTAATGGTTTTTATAGATTATCTTTAGAAAATGTAGAGTGTAAAATAGTAGAACAGCTTGTAATTAAGTATACAAATTATTCATGTAGGACCTTATAAAATATACAATACAACCAAACGTGTAAAGAGAAAGAAAAAAATATCTAAATTCTCATACGTCCACAACATTACCAGGATAACAGAAGCGTTTAGCAGTTAACCCACAACTGGATGATGATGTCAAAAAAAAATAACTAGGTACATACATAAAATATTCCGCAGCAGTCCACCACAGTCATTTTAAGCAACAATGTAAAATCAGATAAAGCTTAATAAATCAAAATTGTTACATAGTAGGCAATAGTACAAACACGAAACAATAGAGGAAGTAGGCAAAATAGATTTGGACTCATTCCGGAAATGGGTTGGCCGAAACAAAACGGTCATTTAATATTTTCTTTGTGTTAGTTTCCAGGCGATTTCGTACGCATACATTAATTTCGAGGCTACTGTTTATGTGTCGCATTTGTTTTATGTAATGTTCATGAAGTGTTATAATGAGTTTGTTATCTCATAACGAATCCCTTTGTTCAAATACCTACAGTGGAAATGCGCAATATACTCGTAAATCAACTTTCTTTTATTTTACCTGCGCCCTCGTAGCAGGGCGTCTACAAGGGTCTACGTATTTGCTACGCTGCGAATGACGGCTACGCAGAATTTTTGGCAATGGTATCTTTCACTGGCGGGAGTAGTTTTTGTTGACAATATATTCTTAAAATCGTATCGTAGGAGTATGGTGCTCCTGCCAGGGTTGCGAGTTTGTCCGAAAGGGATATCGCGGCCCCGGCACACAGGCAACGAAAGGAACACGGGTGGGTTTTAGTCAGCAAAAGTCTGACACGCCCATCTACAGGGGGAGAAGTTATTTGATAAATTCCCACACTAAAAAAAAAAGTCAGATAGGCAGTTGCTTCATGTAAAATACTGGTATTCAGCTGCATCCGGATACAGTGGAAGCCGACTTCAACATAGTTGGTAAAGGCTAAGGAGATTATGAATATATTCTTAAGATATTTGTGCAAGAATATTAGCAAAATTTGTGAGTCCTTTTAGCTGCATTAAGACATTACTCAGATAGAGCTTATTTACCCGCGGCACGTCACATTGTGTTATTTTTGTATTTAATCTTTTTCTTTTATTTTTTCTCCATTAAACCTTACTAACATCAATAACACGGTCAAAAAGATCCAGATAAAAGAAACATAAGACCTACATTTCTCAAAAAGACGATCGTACGAACCGTTGTTCAATAAACTTTGAATATTTCTTCATTTAGGTAGCAATAGCATATATGTACTTTGAACAGAAGAACAGTATTTCACGGAGTGAAACTTGAAATCGAAGTTTAAACGAGGGATTGACGCACTATGCTGTCTCAATGCATCGATTAAAATACATTAATATCGATATTTCTACATCTCGACTCTCGACTCGATCGTTCAAACCCGGTGGCCACCCATGTTACATCAGCATATTTATCTCTTGAAGTGTCATGTTGAGCGTAGGTGCAGCGTAGGTAGCGCGCTCTGAACGATTTGATTGAGCACACCTGGATGCGCTCTCAAAGTCAAACGCATACGAAAATCAATGATTATGTATTTGTATTAGTTAAGGAACGGGTAAAATACATTATATAATTTGTTTTGTGGGTATTTTATGTTTATTTTGTCACTGACATCCGGTAGTTTGATAAATTGTGCGCATATGTAAGTGTCATCTAAATAAATGTATGTCAAACGTTGCGTGTGTTTTGATTGCTGGTGGTTTTTGTTATGTATTTTCGGTTTAATTTAAGCTATTGAGAAAAGGAAACACACTGCGTGAAATTCGGTTTAGCAGTTTATGAGATACATGTCTCCAGACAGACTAGACTTGCTCAATTGACAAGCTGTGATATTCTAGAGGATATCAGTCATATCGTCCACTTTCATTTAATACCACAGCCACATCGTGTTTGTAAACGTTAAACATGTTGTTAATGAGACTCGTTGCGCCTGCGCAAACCAGTTACTGATTTCTCTGCCGACGTAAATATAGGGCTGGTTATAACGCCTAGAAAAAATAAGTGTTAACAATTTGTGCCTGATTATGTAGAAATCTGTAGGTATCACGTTTCTTAGAAAATTAAATAGCGTAAAGTTTTATTTAAGTATTCAGCATGTTATGGTTATTAGTTAACTTCAGTTCGGCCTACTCGTAGTTCCAATAATCTTAGAAAGTGATTAATATTCACACAAGTTGAGAGAGGTCAGGACTACTACGTCATACGGCTATTAGGTAACATACTAATTATAGCTTACGAATGTCGAACATTATACAATAGTACGGAGTAGGTATTGCACACCGATGTACTTTTATTGTTCTCAAAACTAAGTTAAATGTGCTTAACCGTTAAGGCCGCTTTACACAGATTAAATATTTATATATAATGATCTTAGATAGCCTAAGTTACAGAAACGTGACAGCCCTATTTTGTGACCGGCAAGCGTCAAGATCGCACATACATTCCGGACGTAGAAGGGACGCGGCGGCGCGGCGCGGTTGCGGCACGGCGCGGCTGCGGGCGCGCATTTTCTCTCTGATCTATGCCCAAGCGCAGCTACCAGCCACTCCGGGAATGCATCGCACTGTAGCGGGTTTGTGCAATATATTAAGCAGATAACGCACCAATGTAGGGAGCGCGCTCAAACGTGACTCGTATACGCAAAAATAAAGAATGTCCTTATCTCGGCATTCGTTGTCGGAATCTACATAGTACACGGATTCGAAATTGCTGTTGCTCATCCCTAGCTGTTATACAATAAGAATAAGTAGCTCTTTATATCCAGAGGCACTTTTATTCGATGCAGGCTTAACACAAACTCAGAGATACATCGGTAAATATGAAATTCTCTGGAATATTCTGTTTATAGATTCGTGTGGCCAGGAATTGTGAGAGATTGTGAACCAAAGTTAAACGAATGATTTATTCATGATTAGGCATTGTGGCGCCATGTATTCTCATAAAAATATATATTATGCTATATAAAAAGTCGTTATGTGTCTTTTGACATTCAAAGATTTACCGATTCTTAAACTCTTTGATTTTTATACTGTTTATGTTAATTGGAGTCAAGGATGAGCCATTTGTAAAAAAGTGCCAGCAACAAAATAGATTGACTACTTTTTTAACGAATTTATTTTTTGTAGATTTTTTAATTTAGCTTTAACCTTTCCAGTCTATAGTGTATCTCGGTAATAACAATTTTCCGCTACAAAAAAAACATATCTACAAAAATTCCAATAGTTTAGGACATACACATTGCAACCATACACATGTATGTGTCGGAAGTATGTAGGCAGGCGCGTTGGCGAGCGATAACGCTATCTTAGTAGGTTAACAACCTATTACCCAGCATTGGAATATCGTACAATCACGACCACTTATCATCTTGTCTTCTAAGGAAACCCTTCGGTTATGAAACTAGGAATTCAAGTTGGTTACAAGTAAATTGGGTGAATATCCTAACTAATATTATAAATGCAAGAGTGAGTTTGTTTGTTCAAATTCAAAATATTTAATTTCACATAAACCTACAAGGGCACTTATGAAACGTCAGAAGCTAGGTGCACGGTTCCAATTGGTCGTTTCCTATGGAGAAGAGCCGGCAAGAAACTACACGGTTACTCTTTTAAAATAATTGGCCTTTACAATATTTTCAAATAATAATATTAATAGGTATGGGAGGACAGTGTAGGTCTTTGTTACGCTTTCACGCTGAAATGGCTGAACGGATTTGGATGAAATTGGTACAAATTGGCACATGGGTAGACCATGACCTGGGTTAGGACATAGCATACTTTTTATCCCGATATTCTCGCGGGATCGAGACTGATGCGGGGCGCAGCTGGTTACTGATATTTCTGATACCAGTTTTGCCTATTGCAGGGTATGGAATTGAAATGTAGTGATTTTCTGAAATCTAAAGTATAATCTGCAACCGGCTTCTTACGCTCCAATTTAGGAAATCAATTCATGAACTGATTTAGGGAATGTACGCCGCTGACCAGTGTAATATTAAAGAGCCCAATGACCCTACAAGCTCCTGTTTAGGAGTTTTAAAGTGAAAACTTCTTTAGGCGCGTTGAGCACTTTTTGGGTGAACAAAAAGCGTGAAACTCGCGTCATCGTCACCGCACGCTTCCCATGAGCTTTATGTATACTGTGTATATATGTACATAGATATAATATTCACAAGTTACTTAGTTTTCACTTCTATCGGCAGTCCCCAAAGACGCCTCGCATTTTTTGTTGTTGTTGGTGCTCTGGGCCTTACCAAGTGATGCGGTAACTGGTTCATCCGGTCAAACACCCCTATGCCGAGGAGATCAGGGCGTAAACAAAGTAGCATTCCGCGTGTCTCTGTGTCATTAATCGCTTTAAGTTGAGCTTACTTTGTAAAGTCAATTTAAGCGTGAAAATAGATAGCTATTCACTATCTTATATAACGATAGTCTACTATCTATCTAGGTAAATAGTTACAGAAATGTTACACAGAGATATCAATGACCCTTTATGATTCCGATACTACTTGTGTTGGTACGAGAAATATAGTTTACCTGAAAACAACAAATAACTATGTATTATGTTACTCGTATCATCAAACCATTTCTATTACAAAACTTAACATCAAGCCTGTATTTCCCGAAAGGTTAGGTAGAGGTGTATCAACAGTACACCCACATTTCGTCAGTTATGTTTAAGTACCATATAATAGAGGGTGAGCCTATAAACCCAAACTCCTAGCTGCTACTGAGAAATTTCTGATGGAAAACCCAATAACACTTTGCCTGACCCAGAGAACGAAACCAGGACCTCATGCTTTGCAGTAGCAATTACTTCTTAAGAGGCAGTTCTCGTTCATTGAGTATATATTATATTACATTAAAGAAAAATGCTCTATTTTAGTCAGATACAAGATAAACACAAAACATTGCGTGATACCCAACAGTTTTGCTAGAAGGAGGTAAAAGTGAAGAAAATATAACTTTTAAAACTAAGTAGTGTAAAATGTTTAACAAATGGTTTGAGAATTAAAACCTCTTTCATTTAAATTAATATTATGAATATTTATTTCTAACGTGTTTTTTTGCTGCTTTATTTATGGGTGTTTGTTGTAATAGATCTATTGGGTTTTCGACGTGTTTTATGTTTTCCTTGTTCTATTTTTGAGCTCATCGATTAACTGTTATTACCTAATATGTGTGATCAAAGTTTTACTTAGAAACTATACGGCCAGTTATTTTGTATTTACAGAAAAAAGTGTCTTAAGAAAGACTAAAGGCTTGTGCAGACCAGCGCGACTTGTCGCGCGACGCGACACCGGTTATTGTTATACTGTGAAATTTCTTAGAAATTGTATTGTTGTTCGTGTCGCGTCGCGCGACAAGTCGCGCTGGTCTGCACAAGCCTTAACTTTTAACAGTATATTTACCCTTTACAAGCGATAACAATGGTGGACAAGTCAAAAATGTATAGAACTGACTTATGCTACCGGAAACTTTATGTCAACCTCAATCCTGCCGAACTATTCAGTAAAAATCTCACCGTCTATAACTTACATGAAGTGAGCTGTCAATGTCAAAGCATTTATCTCAACCATTAACCATTCCATCAAAACCATTTACAGGCATTTTTGAACTGTCAAGGAATCGGTCAGTCAGAAATATGAAGCTAGTTGTCCATTCCAAAACGTAGTAGGTACCTATGGAGAAGAACGGGCAAGAAACTCCACTGACTCTTTTTTTTGTCAATAGTGTTATTGAGTATTTAGCATCAGCTAAAATGACAGCTCATTTTACCTTAGTTTTTAACCGACTTCAAAAAGGAGGAGATTTTCAATTAGACTGTCTGTTTTTTTTTGCATGTTTGTTACGCGATTACTCCGCCAATAAGAAATGATTTTGATGACTCTTTTTTTGATTCCATAAAAATTGTATTAACTTTGCTTGGTTAGTTTTTGAGTTAAGTTTCAATAATACGTATTTTTCCTACTTAGTCTTTATGGATGATGTTATAGTACCTGTCACTGTTATTTAAATATAGCAAGAAGTGGTATTCGAATTTGTGTGGGGTAGGTACCACAACCAAAAAGTGAAAAATAAAGACGTTTACAACAACACAAAAAAATGAACCGACTCCCAAAAAAAAAACACGAAATAGTGCAAAATAACTTTAATTTCGGAAGTCGGTGGTCAAAAACGAAAATACAGAACCAAATTTCCGATTTTAAAGTTATTAGTGCACTATTTAGTGCTTCTTTTTAATTCGTTTCGTTTTTTCAATTTAAGATTTTTACATAAAAGACCTGCTATTGATAGTTGATGTTGTAGCAGAAACGCTTTGGTAGCGATTGCAAGTTGTATACACCCCCCTTAATTTTACAAAGTTTCTTTGCATGGCGTGTTTCCCAATATCTATGTATCAACAAAATTGAAATAAACCTCAGACAGGTGTTCAGATGTGCAATCTTCGGTGGGAATATAATAAGAGCACGTAGCTCGGGGTGCTCACGATTTGTTAGATTCATCGTTCATACATAAATTCGGTCGTGAAAGTGTTTTGACAGCAGCCATTTTGATTTACAGCTGAGAAATATCAAACGTGCCGCGTTATTATCATCAAGGTGTGGTCAGATTTAAGGATAACTTGTTTTTATTGACTTTAATGGTGTGGTGGTAAAATGTCTGGGTAGGTACTATGCATATCAGGATTTGACTTACGTGCATTAATGCTGTTTTTTGTTTTTGTCTTAACTCTAGCTAACGTGGCAAATATTTTTTTTATTAACCATCAGTGACACCCAAATAAAAGCTCACTAGTGGATTTTCAACTCTCAGCCTTAGCACCGAGAGTTGAAAATGCAATAGTGCAACAATATTAAAGCGTTCGATGAATGATGGTCTAGATTCACCCATTTTCGTTTGTGCCCTTTATCCAGGGACATACTGTATTTACAAACCTACGTGTGATAAAGATTTTAATAACAGACACGATATACCTACTAGCGGAAGAGTCTTTATATAATAAAAGCCTACACAAAATCAATTCACTCAGATATTTTTAACTGTCATTCTGCAA
Organism: Agrochola lota; assembly: GCA_947364205.1. NCBI lineage: Eukaryota > Metazoa > Arthropoda > Insecta > Lepidoptera > Noctuidae > Agrochola > Agrochola lota. The sequence goes on along the minus strand of OX376228.1, from coordinate 8,049,134 downwards.
AAATCCAATAAATGGCGTGTACACAATGGAAGACTGGATTTCAGAGAACGAAAAATTTACGTGGGTTGAAGACAGATAATAATAGATATTTATATTTAATAATTAAAACCTTGAGGCTTCCACGCAACAATAAGGTGTTCAGAAAAGTTAAATAAATAAGCATATTGGTATAATTTAAATAAAATCCAGACACGCTAGTTAAAACTTAAAACATGTCCGCCCACGCTGCAAATGATTTATAAATTAGCTAATTAATTTCGAGATTTGCGTTATTTATTGCCGTGCGATTTTTCAAGACGTTAAAACTCATTAATATTCGAAAGGTTTTAATAGAAAATTTGAATTGCACGGGTCTTATAAACGAATTGGGTGCTTTAAGTCCTTTTTTTGGAAGAAAAATGGTTGGATATTAGTTTTAAGTAAATTTTAAGAACACTCCTGAAATAGGATGTGAAAGAATGAAATAACAATTTTTAATTACGGGTTATTAATAGAAGTTCTTTTAACAAAGGAAATTCCTTTAACAACTGCCTAGTTAGTCTAGGTCCGGGGTCCCGTCCTGGGTCGGGCAAAGTGTTATTGAGTTTTTCCATCTGGAATTTCTTAGTATCACGGAGTCTGGATTTGGGCCCGGTTGATGGCCATAAGCTCGCCCCCTTTTACATGGGACTTAAACATAACTGGCGAAATTTGAGTGCACTAATAGGTACACCTCTGCCGAACCCTTCCGGGAGAGAATGCGTTATGTTATATATAGATATATAATGAAGAAAGGCTCTAATTTCAGTCGTTCCGCGTTAGAAAGTAAGCTTCGATTGACCTGGCATAAGATCAAGCCAAGCAAGCAAGCTGAATGAACATAAGATTATTAAAAATTAATTCCTTCTCAGTTTGAAGGCTCAAAATATTACCACATTATGGCTATAAGCAGAGAACTTGAATAAGTTTCGTTTCAAAATCCCATTTTACATAAAAAGTACCTACATTACATAGGCAGCCTTTTCTAGTCCAGTTAAACTTCCGACTTGCTCAGCTGAGAATGCATTTTATATTTCTCCTTTGTTTCTAGATCAGGGGACAATGGAAAATATCAGAATGAATAGAATATCTCAGTAAAGCGTTATTACAACGCACGGCTTGTCATTTCACATTGTGCCTGACTGACGTAAGGGCAGAAAGGCCTTTCTTTTGACCGTTACATTAATGTAAAAGAGGCCATAATGTTAATATGGAACTGACACGAGTTAAAGATGACTGTCATCCTTCATAACTGGACAGCGATAATGATACCCACATTAATTTATCTCAGTTGATCATTTAATTTCAAGTAGTTTTTTTTTTTGAGAATATTGAGATGGATGTGTGGAGTGACGAAAATAAGTACATAAGAGGAAGTTTGAAAGTAGCGCTAGTGACAGAAAAGTTGAACGGAAATTGTTTGGCTTGATTTGTGCATTTGATGAGGAGGGAGGCAATGCATGTGACTAAAAAAGTGATGAATATAAATTTTGATGGATGGAGTGGGAGAGTCCAATGAAAAGATGGATGTGTGAGGAAATATATGAAAGAGAAGGTAGTCAATGATAGCGTGACGGATGAAAGTGGAGAATGGAAAGAGAAAACGTGGTGCAACCCCAACTAACATGGACAAGGACAAAAAGATGACTATGATATTTTATAAAGGAATACGTATGGATTGTTGCAGGTGGCATTCTGTAGTTTCTGCTGACCCCCATGGGAAGCCGTGAGTGTATGTATTTTATTTAGAATTAAATATAAAAATAAATTGCATAATGTAATATAAGTTTAATACGATAATAATCAAGATATCATTAACATATCCTTTCGATCCTTCCATAATTAAATATCAAATTTAATGATTATAATAAGCCGTATCAATATCAGCGCTGAGTAAATATATAAGAATGTTTAATTATATATAAAACACAAAGAGCAAATTTTTCTGCAAAATACCTCGGGCAGTAATTGATACGCGAATCATAATTACTATTTTATAACAACTGACATCATATTCTATCATTAAGGTTTGCGACGGTGTTAATGTTAGAGAAATAGGTTATAAAGTTACACCTACACTTCGGTCACAAAATAGATAGGAACAGAAGATTGGATACCTACACAGTGAAAACAGGCGCACATACACCAACACTCGGTATCTGATTTGAGAATTGAATTGTAAGTTGAGAACTTGGCCGCGAATCATATTTAGATCAAGATACAACCTGATACTCACCTTCAAATTGCAAAAAAAGTAAGCAAATTTGAATTTCCCGGGCTACCCTGACAGCATAATCATCCTAAAATGTTTCCATTGCTACGACACTGGCCTCCTCTATCTGTGAGACGGGGTGGGCCGTAATCCACCACGCGGGCTCAGTGCAGGTTGGTGGATGTCATATGTCTTCGAATTATTGGTTCTAGGACATGCCAGTTTCCTCACGATGTTTGTCCATCTCCGTTTTGAGAGCAGTGGTGATGAAATCACATCAACATTTACACAAAGTAAAGTGCTTGCTTGTTTTGAATCCACGACCTACAACTCGTAAGTCGCGGCCGTTAACCCTGGGCCGTCACTGCTCAAGTACAGCTAAATGCTTTCGCCTTATGTAATACTAGAGTTTGGCAAGTTGTCAAATTCAAATTTTCAATTTAGAAACTGTATAATAGACGCGTACTTCGGAAATCCCAAACTATCTCAAACGAATGTCAGTCGCAAGTGCGCTTGCACTCGCTGTACCTATAGCGTGTCTATAAGTGTGTGCATTTTCGCTTGTTGTATGGAGATGACGTTCTGTACTTATCTATTTGATGGCGCCACCCACCCATATTAAGTATATTTACATACGTATACATTACTTGCGGTTGTGTTAGTATCGATGCAAGGGGTGACTCAGGGTGCTTATACATAATTCTATTATTTCAATTAATTTCTGTAATTATACACCTAAAATGTAGGTTGTCGTCGTCGAGTTATTTCAGTCGCTGAAGTTTTAATTTCAGTTCGATCGTTCTTAATTGATATCGATAAATAATGTTATTATTTTGAGGAAGGATTTTTGTTTAATGGTTTTTGTTATGACAAAGAGAGATTTCAGCAAATAAAAAGAGTTAGTTAAAGCCACAACATTGGGTTTGGATTTTATTCACACAAGAATACATGGAAAATAATATACGATATTTTTTTCTACATTATTCTAGTTATTGTGCTAGAACTGTTACTAACCTAGGAATAACATAGTGTTTTATGGCTCTATTCATAGTTTTATAGCCTCATAATATTAAGTAGATTCTTTCATAACTTCCGATACTAAAAACGGCCGAAAGTTGCTTTTAGGGTCAATGCATACACGACACTTTTAGCTCGACAAAATTTTCTGATATTGGTGCCGATTCCCTTGTTCTCGAACTAGAGAGTTGACATCCTTTACTGACAGACAGCTCCAGAAAACGACGATGACAGAAAAGAACTAAGTTAGAGATGTCAGATGTCAAATTTGATGATGCCTTGAACTTCGTCGTGTTTTTAGTCTTAGTCTTAGTCTGTATGGAATTTTAGTTCAACTAAAATTGACATCCCTAATAATGTGCAACCTATTCTGGGTTTATTAGAGGGAGAAAGATAGAAATAGCCTTAACAGAATCCGCTATTGTTCGGCTCTATTTTGTTTTCGTTATTTCGAGGCAGTTCAAAATAGGCTCGACATTCGTTGTCCAGAAATAGAGGCTTTTATGTAAAGAGTACAATTTCTGTTGATCTATCGAATGGTGTGTTGTTTTATTACTAAAAGCTTTTTATATAAGTCTACATTGAAAACATTATGTAAGTCTTTATGCTATATCTTACCACTGGAGGCGTTTTCCGAGGCGAACAGCGGGGCGGCGTTGTAATCTGTAATAAATAACATTTCAAGGTCAGTGTCAAAATTACATTCCTAAAGAAAAACAATATGAGTACTATTTAGTGCGGATTTCACCAACGAAATTGAACGCGTTCAGTACATCTAAACGCCTTCAAGAGCTGTCAGTGTACAATATTCCATAACAATTTTGACACTGACAGCCCTTGAACGCGTTTTAGAAATGCTGATCGCTATCAGTTTCATTGGTGATTTTTTATTTACAATATAATAAATAAACTGCTTCCTTGGTTTAGCAAGAGGTTATGCTGAGCATGAGATTCTGGCTTTTTCTATGAAGAATTTCTCAGTAGGAGCCCGGAGTCTGGATTTGTCCCGTTGTATGGCAATAGGCTCGCCCCCTATTGCATGGGACTTAAACACAACTGGCGAAATGTGGTTGTACTATAGTGACACCTATCTGCCTAACCCTTCGGTGATAACGTGCGTGATGTTATGTTATGTACTTAATAGTCTAGCGGTTGCAAGTTACCCACTTATTTCTATTTTTTATTATTTTCTTATATACATATTTGTAAACCTTCCGTCAATGCATGCCATAACTGTAATTAATTATTTCATTTTTGTCTATCGCTCCTGTACCATATTGCCTGTAAATTGAGAGGTCTGGCTCTTGTGATACAGGAACTCCTAGTACAAGAGCCAGGGCTACTCAGATCTGCCAGGGTTGCGACTGCCAGGGTTGCGAGTTTGTCCGAAAGGGATATCGCGGCCCCGGCACACAGGCAACGGAAGGAACACGGGTGGGTTTTAGTTAGTAAAAGTCTGACACACCCTCCCGCTCCCCGCAGAGCGGGAGAAGTTATTTGATCATTTCCTACCATCAAAAAAAAAAAAGGGCTACTCAGATGTTTGTGACTTTGAAGTGTAAATATAGAAAAATATTATATTAAAATATTTAAAAAAACGTATTATTGAATGTGTCCAATCAGTCGTAAACAAAGAAACATTTTTCCCGGAGAACGGTAATACCGCTTTTCAAAGGGCCTGAAATTAAATGTCAGAACTCAAGATTTTTTATATGTCTTAAAATCTTAATGTAACATGACGAATAAATTGATGTAGAGCTGTTTGTTTTTGTTTGCTTACGAATGAAACATAAAGAGAGTCAACAGCCTACCTACACGTGTAAAGCACATGACATTGGGGTAGAACGTAAAAAATACTATCCACTGTTAAGTCCGATAGAAATCTTTAAAATTAAGTAATTGTTTTTATTTATTAATTTATTAAAATTTCATGCACAAGTAAAAAACTGTACAAAGGCGGACTTAATGCCTGAGGAATTTTCTACCAGTCAACCTTAGGGTGATGCAGAGACAAAACATGGCAGGTGCAACATAAGGGATAGATAACTTGAAAAATTTTCATGTTGTCTCATCGATTAATCTTACGGTAAGACTCATAGAAAAATGAGACAAAGTTAGGTAAGATTCCATCATATCTATGAATTATATATTTTAGTAAATACCTAAGTGCATAAGATACGGAGTGATAGTTATAGTTACTGATATTTATAAACGTTTATGTAACACTCATGGTTTTACCGATTGAGGTATTGTGCACCATTGAGGTGTACGTTACATTAGTAAGTTACATTCACAACAACAATACAGCATTCTTCACACGGTGATTCACAAAATATGTTAATGTTTAGATAAACGGTTTTTCCTGAGGCTAGTCTGTAAAATTAATTCTTGTAATGTTGTGAAAACACGCAAAAATGTTGACCCTGTATACGTTTCCAGTTAAGCGGACCTCGCATTGTACCAAAATCCTATACAAGTCAAGATCAGCATATACTGGAAATGTATAGCTTGATGTGTAGTCGTATGTACCTACCGTAAATATTTTTTTTCTTTTTACGTAGTTTAATTACTCTCTGTTTCTTTGTCCACTATCCATGTAATTTTTCATTTAGTCTACTTACATTTTTCCTAAGAACTAATTTTCTATTTTTAAAATGAGAAATACTGAAGTCTAGGTTAACTTGTAATTTTTTTTTATTAATTATTTTATTAGATATTATAGTATTTTTTTATATTAATTAATAATGATTTTATTAAACGGCGTTTATAAGACTAAGCTATTTACTTTCCATCTCTGTAAAAGACCGCTCAAGTATTTAAAAAGTAGCTGTGGAGTTAGCAATATAGTAGGTAGATTTTTTTATCAGCTAACCACGTTAATGTTTTAAAGGGAATTGTTATACCTAAGCCTTAATTTTTCAATTACCTTTGTTCACCACACATAAGCCACGGTGAATTTTTACATTACGTTTAACCCACGATTTTTGTTTGTTTATATTACGTTTAACCCACGAGTTACTTTTAAGTTACGCTTAACCCACCAATTAATTCCTAAGCGCATACCTGAAGGTGGCATTCGGCCTTTTTGTATCCCTTACTCGCTGTTTTGATACCCTCTTTTTCGCTTGAAACCAGTTTTTTGCAATGCATAGGATATCCGGCTATTGCAAGAACTTGCATCCACATTATGATGACATGGAAAACATAACATACTTATCATGAAACAACTAGATACGACATAAGACAATGTCATTGATGTCATGTAAGGAAACCATCTGTGGGCGTTAGCAGACGCCTTTACAACCGGATACGCCCAGATTGAGCCGAGAAAGATGAAAATTCTTATGATTTTTTCATGTCAACCGTGTAGAGGTTAATGTTTGCTAAGAATTTAGTCTATTTAATAGTAAACAAGAAGATCTGTCATTCAAATGAGGAAAGAGGTTGATTAGCTGAAATAACAAGAATATCTAATGTAGACTTGTTTTTTGAAATATTCTTTTATAAATAATAATTTCTAAGAAATTGTACCTACCAATTTTAATTTAGCTGAGTTGATTGACCGACTATTTATTTCGAAAAACGTAGGTACTCCTCAACTAGCACCATAATTTCCTAAAAACCAATTAATTATTGAACGAAAGCTTTAATTTCAGTCCAATTCCTTTTCAAACGACTTCAATTGATAGGAAACCCCGAACATAATTGAACGAAGAAGGAAGTTTCGACCGAAGGCCACGGGGTAAACGACACTTGTTCGAACGATTACACAACCACCGTCCATTTAACTTTGACCTCTATCCCCCTAACCGAACGTAAACAAAACAGTATGCCCGCGGGGGTTTTTATTTAATGGTCGCGGTGGACACCATTCAATTAGGAACTGTCGGTATGCAGTTTTCGTATTGTGTTGAGAAGGTCATTATGTGTTATTATGGGAATTAAAAGCGATAAGACAGAATGAGTTTGTGTTAGGTATTAATAACTTGATGATTTTAGGTTTTAGTCTTTGTTTTGATGGGAAATTCTAGTTTTTACATTGATTTGGTATAATAATAATTAGAAGTAGATATTTGTGCAGGCTGTAATTCGTAGATCTTTCACAGTTGTTACGTCAAAAACCCAAAATTCTGACAACGTTGTCAGATTTTTGGGTGTTACCCAGTAATTGGGTTGTGGGAGTCCGATAGGTTGTCGCTCCATGTAAATTACTGGTATTCAGCTGAATCCAACCCCAATTAAGTTGGGAAAAGGCTACACAGATTGTTTTATTATTTTTTCATTCAAATGTTATGTTCCAATGAAACTGCTATGTTTGAATCAGAAACTAGACTCAAGCAAGATGATTGAACCACTGATTTTATGATCATATTCTAACAACGTGAAAGTTATATTATATTGATCGAGATCCATTTCCAATCAAAGGTTAATCGGTTAATTTATTGCAGCTGCTCGATAACTACAAATTGGATTCAAAGAAAGCTCGACCGATAAAAACCTATTCTATATTTGAATTTCCATAGAAAGGAGCTGTCAAGACAACAGTCTTGATTGACAGAATTGACAGCCATACTTCATTCTTCATTTATAAACTGCCTCCTAAGAAAATAAAATAGGAACCCTCCTCCCCAAAGACAGTTTGACATTTGAGTCATTAGTTAGGTGAGGTGGTATGCCCTACGTTTCGATCATGTTCAACCACCCCGAGGTCAATGGCCACACAATTTGAATACATGCCAAGGTAGCTACATTAATGATTGGTAAATTGATTTGGTGACAGACAGGGAGACAGGATAAATGGCGTTTCATGCATTGTGAATTTCATGCCGTCAGTAATTTTTCAATGGTAAAATTACTTGTTTCAGGCAGGGTCAAAAGAACCAACAGTTTATTTTTCTTTTACTGTTTTTTCTTCACTTTTTTAGGGGGTCCGTACCCGAAGAGTTCCAAACGGAACCCTATTACTAAGCCTCCGCTTTCCGTCCGTCCGTCTGCTAGCGGGCTGTATCTCATGAACCGTAATAGGTAGACAGTTGAAATTTACACAGATGGTGTATTTCTATTGCTTCTATATCAACAAATAATAAAAATTGAATAAAGTTACTTAATATCATATTATAGAATTTGATACCTTTTTAGATAAAGTTTAGGTTCAGGGACAGAACTGTATACAGTACAAACAGAAGATAATTATTAAGTACTTTTGTGGTGGCTCTCGAAAATTTCGGAAGTGTTGCGTTTAAAAAATAATTCAAATTAATTAATTTGCCGGCGTTCCAGCTATATTAGAACCCAATGGCTTGTGGCACGCGACGATGGCAAGAGACCGGACGGTATGTCTTTATCTCCATGGAAGGTGGGTAGGCCTTTAGTGTGGGATGCACCCTGTGTCGACACTCTCGCGCCATCCCATCTTCCTGGCTCAGCGTGCTGTGCTGGTGCTGCTGCTGCGGCTGCAGAAAACCTCAAGCGGCGTAAGTATAATAACCTTACAGGTAATTATATTTTCGAGCCGTTTGGGGTCGAAACCCTCGGGCCGTGGGGTCCGAGTGCTCATGGCCTGTTTAATGAAATTTCAAAACGGCTATTTGACACTTCCCGTGACCCAAGAGCCGGTTTTTACTTTGGGCAGAGGCTAAGCATTGCCATACAACGTGGCAATGCGGCCAGTCTCTTGGGTACATTACCAGTCGACAGCGATGCGGATGAATTTTACGATGCTGTATTTTAATAGTTTGAATAGTTTTAGTTAAGTTAGAATATAATATATAATTTTGCTATTTTTATTTAGTCATTAATTTGCTTATTACAGGTTTATGGGATGTTACAAGATATTGGACTAGGTACACTGTATTTTCAGCATACGAGGTGTGCAATTTTTTTTTATCTACATGTGCAGGCAAAGGGCGTCATTCAACGTCCATATATTTTTAATCAGAGCAGAATGGTTTGATCTAAATTGAATTTGCGGTAGGAAAACAGAATTGCTCTTGTTGGGGAGTAGTCACTCTCTTTATGTATTTTATAGTACATTACTGTCGCGGCCTGCAACAAGGGCATTGATGGACGATCGTGAAAATGTGGGCCGAGGCGAATCCGAGGCACACGTACGTGAGTCCATTAATGCTTGGTTGCGGCCTTGCGGCTAAGACTTGTATAGTACCCAAATAATGCGCGGATTCAAACTAAGTAAATTAATTTATTATAATTGCAGAATCATGACGATCAACAATAATTTTTCACGCGCCTTTATGTTCATTTGTTTCTTCTTTACTTTAAACAGCTCTATTTGCAAACCAAATCGAACTTTAAATAAAATCTTTGATAAGTTACCTCCTTGGTTGCTATGTGTTGAAGTAAAAAGTTCGTTCCATTTTTAAATAACCCGACAGACATATGAGTTTTCAGTGTAATTTATTTGGCCGCTAAACACGACCGATATAGACCGATATTCGGCCAGTACAGCAATTCCGATTTATCTCGAAGAAGGTTGTCAAAATAATGCTCGAATTTCCAAGCATGTTTGAGAAAAGGTACTTTTCCACCCTGGTTAGCAAGGTGACATACATCACCGAATTTAAATAGTAGCACATCAAATGTCAAATTGCCAACCTTTGGATTGTTATTTTGGCAAGTGGCAGTGTGTCAACATTAAAAGGTGAGGTTTCCGTGTCAAAAGAGAATATTTAAATAATTCAAATACGTCACATTACTAAAGTTATGTTGGCGACTGTTAGAAAGAGACAAATGAACGCCGGAATGTCTCCTTCCATTGTTTAATTATTGTGTAATAAAAGGTTGACTTGCAGAAAAGACGAGAACTCCTTGTTAGTATTCGAACGGAAAACCCTCAGGCGCATATTCGGTGCAGTGCTGGAAAACCAGCAATGACGAACGCGTTACAACCATGAGTTCTACGAGATGTATGACGAGCCTAATGTAATAAAAACCATCAAAATAGGACGTCTTCGATGGGCAGGACATGTCGCAAGAATGGACGAGACCAGAGCACTCAAAAATTTACTGGATAGTAAACCGGATGGCCGGAGAAGTCGAGGGCGGCCCAAGCTGAGATGGTTGAATGGCGTAGACCAAGATTTAAGAACTGCTGGAGTGAGAAACTGGAGAGAAAAAGCCGGAAATAGGTCACGTTGGAGAAATATACTTGACCAGGCCCACCCGCGGCTGTAAAGTCTCAGATGATGGTGAAAAGGTTGACTTGAGAGGACAGTTACTAAGGCACCTTTAATCATTATTGAATAACATTAGATATTAAAGCGAAGTACCTACTCTTAGTTACTACCTACACCAAAAAGCAATTTGACTTTATATAAAAACATCAAAGTCACACCCAAACTATTATAAGAAAGTATAATAAGCATTGATATTGAAAGGAGACTTCGGTATCGAAGTGACATACTGATCGAGTACTCAGTTGTATATCTGGCTACTTCATGTATATACTGCTGTCTACATCAGCCGCATGCAAATGTATTATGTATGCCTCACACACCCACACATCCATACCCACTGACACAACAGCACACAGATACACTCCACACATTCACACTATGTTTACCGAATATTATTCTAATACAGGTTTCGCACACACACATCCTTGTGACCATGTGTGAGCAGGACCGCGGCCTCTTTCCGTATAACTATAAGTTATTGTATCCTCAAAATGTAGTGTCAAGTGAAAATAGCGATATTGTTATCTTTTCTTGTAATTTGTTAGTCATTATATTAAGAATAGATAAAGTTGTTGAGCTATCGGTTTCAAAACAGAAAAAAATGTGGAGTTTTCTTAGTTGGTTTTAATGGTATGGTGGGCGAGGTACACAGCTCGTCTATAAAAATAAACTTTTGACAGTTTTATGCTAACTCTACGAAGTTCAGTAATCACTATTAAGCAATTTACGAGTATATAATTCTTTCATTTCTACCTTTTTACTCCAAGAAAAATATCTCCAAAGTCGAGTAGGTCGAATAAAGATATTTTCGCAAGGTGACTTCCCTTAAACACAGCACGAACTTGGCAATTCAATAAATCTCACTCTGCACCCAGTCGGGTACCCACCCAGACAGACTCGGCCGACGTTGGAGCACTAAACCAAGAAATATGCGCGTAAATAAAATTTTATAGCATCTAGAAACAAAGGTGTCTTTTCAAAGCGTAGGTTTGTTTATGTGCAATAACTCGAATATTTTGTTTTAATTTTATAACTACCAAATATAGCTTCTTCTTTATCACGTACCGTACCTACAAAGGCTATATGTATTTGAATTGAAATTCCGAATAGCATCGGTAATTCCCGAGTATTCCCGACCTATGTCACTTAGGAACGATCAGTGTATGCCCGACTGACCGTACTCGCGTCGTGTACAAATATACAATGCACGATGTATAAGTGCATGTACACACGACGCACACGCACAGCACGCGCCCCTATGTATTCATTACGACTCCCCGTCCCCACTTTATGTAACAGGTTAGGGCTTGCGCGGAGGAACCTAGGTTTTAAGTGATTGCAGAGTAATGATGGGTTAGGTTTCACCTTTTTATGGTAGAAGCGTTTGGAAGTTGCAATCATAATTTTGAGTTTTATTTATGAGTGTCGGTATAAAATTAAAGATATAACTTTAACTTGTGAAATGGTGATGATGTTCAACCATTTTATTCAAAACATTTGCGAATTGCCGCCATTTTTTTTGCAACATCCGGAAGTAATTTCCGTGTGCCATGCATTCGTTTTGATGCTTAAAATGTTGATAGCATGGTATGTTTTATTGCTAGCTCTTTCTTTCGTGATTACAATACCACAAGAACGATAAAGATAGGGCACTTAGTTTCATAGACGATCGCAATAAACTTTGACCATAATCTACCTGTCGTAGCACAGCAAGTGTCAGTAGACTATGACTTGTCACCTGCCGTAGTACGGCAGTTGTCATTGGAAAGGATAAACATAAAACCCGATGAAAGCAAAACCATAAAACATAAACCATACCACAAGCAAAACTAGTATACTTACACAACAATATGCATTTGTCTAGATCATACAAATCCCCTTGAAGCCTGCCTCAACAACCTAATAGCGCTCCGTCGAGCGTTGCTAACTTAATGTGACACAGGCGCCCTTGGGATCTAGACAACCCTGGATGAAGGGGGGAAGGGGGGGAAGGGGGACCAAGTCCTGACCACGCACAACCGCCAGCCGTTGCGTTTGCCGGCCTATATTTAGCGTTGCATTTCTTTGTGCATGTATGTGTAGGTGTGTTTACTCAACGGCGAAACTGCGTTTTTAGATTTAGTACTTCAAAAGCGTATGCGTGGTTCCTTCGATTTTAAAGCTCCATTTCAGTTGTTTGATGTCGGGTTTAATGAATGGTGTTTGGGGCTAACGGATTTTGTGTAATCAATAGAATAATAAGGTATTAGAAACATCAAAAATGTTCAAATCGTTTATGGTTGATTTAGGTATATTTTACAAACTTCGAAGTAGGGTTATAACCAACATAATAACCCTCCACATTTAGATAAGTTAATTTGCAAGTAAATAATAGAGTGAACGTTTCCCAATTTTGCAAAATTTCCCCCGAGACATAAAATTTATGTCAGGAACTTTATTCATGAACCCATTTGTATAATATCTACTATCGTTTGCGATAGTGTGAATATACTTAATTGACACTACGCTTTATTGATACAGGCACCACTAAAACTCACTATAAAAAGACAAAATCGACGGACGAGGAGACGAAAAAAGCTGAAATAAAATTAACTCTATGATAAAAGATCGTAGTATGTTTAAAACAACAAATAAATTAGATGATTAAAAACTCATATTTAAATGACGCATAAGAACACAATTGGCTACTTTCTTGTCGCTCGTAGTCGCCTGTAATTGTAAGATATAAATGGCTGTTGCAAGCATGTTATCAATTAAACGCATGGAGACATGCTCCATTACCGATAAATGTGCTCCACATAGCTTGTATTACGTAGGACTAGGTCTATTGTGGGTATAAGCTTCTAAACATACTGAGAATTCAAGTCAATAACCATAATGTGGCATGTATAACTGGGATTGTGCCTAATCTTCTTGAAAAATGACTCGGTACGTTTTTAGTAGAGGCATCTAGATTTCAATAATATGCACAATTTCAGCAGATTTTATTCGGGATTAACCAACTGGCAGCTCTTTTGAGTTTGACTGAAAATGTGAATATGGCCAAGCAGGGCCAGAAAACAAACTGAAATCTTTAATCTTATCAAAGCCAATGTATAAAATGAAAAACTAAAACCAGGATCTACATATGATATAAACATGTAATAATATGTAGCCTACAATAAATTGTGTAGTTCGCCATGTTGTCACTTTCTGTCAGTTCGTATGATTACAGGTTCTCCGTAATGTGAAGAATTTAAACGGTTGGTGATTTTCTGATTGCTAAGTTCAATTGTATAACGACAATGCTACTAATGGAAACATTGAACTAAGAGGATGTACGCCCTTTTCCGTTTGAGGACCGACAGTATGTACTGTGGTGAACGTTTTATTATAGCTTTAAGGCGTGCCTAATTGTCTTCCTTCGATCCTTCTTGTCCTTTAAAGAATAATAGTTCTGCATTCTACATATATCTCTAAAATTGAAATTTGGAGCTAGTTATGCTTCATTACCATCATAACCAGATCTTTAATTAAGTCTTAAATCATCACCTACAGAATATTTTGCAGCGATACCATGAACTGTGACTATTTTAATATCAAATACTTTGTCAAAATCTTGGCTACGCACCTCTGCAATTAAATTCTCTATCCAATTCTTGGCTAGTTGTTTATCTGGGCTAGTCTATTATGTTATTTTTGTGTCTTTCTATACACGATTTGGCCTAAATATTTATGATGATATAGTAGTGCTATAAACATCATCATTCTAATGTAGTTCCTTCTTTACAATCCTTAAAAGTATTGCAATCGTATCCGTAGTAGGTATATCATCTATTACTAGAACAATTGACGCTTATTCATTGTACTTTAAAAAAACTCAATAACACTTTACCTTATGGCTATTATCAGAAATTATACATGGTGCAGCACACACGCCACTAAAAGTCAGCGACTATTAAAATAACATGACCACATCGTCCACATTGACTTCACTCAAGCCGTCCTACCTACGCGTACGCCTTTATTTGAAAAGACCTGACGTTGTGTGACACAAATCACAAGTTACAAGGGAAACACTAAGCAACATGTTATTAAGTATTGTAGCGAAAGCCATAACAACCATGTTACTGTCGCTACGACATTGAACTGTGAGAAACCAACGCCCATATCCCTTCTACACATCAATAAAAATTACATAGAAGAACTTTATGCAGAAAATGTACTAACTAGCAATTTGAGTATGTCAAAATTTTGAAGAAAAATGGTTAATTGGGAACTACGTATAATGAATATGAAAAAGGAACTGATGGTATAGAGGCACACTTTTAAGATGATGGCTGATGTAGAAATAAATATAAGACGAAATAGAAGCTGTACCAAAGGAACTTGACACAAGGTAACAAATCATACTGGAAGAATCAAAAACCTCAATAAAACACGAGTTAATAGAGCGAGTCAAGCCAAATCGGACGAAAAACGCGAGTAAGTAGAAAAGTATGCAAGGATGCTTATGATTAATTTAAACTACAGACTTTTCATTTTAAAGGGACCAAGTTAAATTAAGACAAATAATGTAGCAAGGGAACTTTGCAATTTCAGTTTTCTTAATTATAACTTAGACTTTAATGAATGTCAGACTGAACAAGTTTTTTAACGTATTTCAACTTTACAATTAAGAATAAAAGAATTAGAAAATCTTATTCCAAGAGAACAATAGAACCAATAGTAAAAGCTGAACAACAAAACAATGATTTTCTTTATGGAATACCAATAAAATGGTCAAGCACCATGTACTTTGATGTTAAGATGTCCATGAACAATCTAAAGTTTCCTCTATAGCATCCCACATTGGCGGACATAATGTTGCCAGGTACAATAGGCTCATGTTCTCCGGTTATGCGGCTATCTGTAATGGCCGCTCGTCACCTCTCGAGGTGTCATCGCGTGTGTGGGTGCTACCGCAGCCCCCCTTGCCCCCCAGACCTTCGCTTCGCCTTCTGCCCTCAAGCCTCGAGAAGCCTATGCAACTTACTACCACATAACATGCTTTCAACGTGATTTATTTCAATAGATAACGTTGTACGAGATTCTAATTTGTAACTGTCAGAGGACCAGTATCCGTTTGATGACAAATTTTGTGGAGCCCAGTCATAAACTGCAATCTTCATATTTTATTAACTATGATCTCTTTGCAGCTCGCTAGGTTTTATGAGGATTTTAATTTAATAAAATTTCTAATTAACTTAATAAACTTCGTCAACTATGTTCAAAGTTATTAAGTTTTATTAAATGCAAATTCATTAAGACTGCCATATTTCATCGCGCAAACCTATCCCACCGACCCGACGATAATAAATTACATGTTATATTACAACAATTTAATCACTCCTCATACTTAATAATCTATATGAAAAACATGGTGTATCAACAAGCCTGTCTGCGCTTACTGTTTCGATAAAAATAATACTAATTGCTTAATAGCATCGATGTGGAGAGCACAGCACTGACTGTACGTGATCGTAACAATATCACGAGTGAAATCATATTTTCCAACAAGTTTCACTCGGGTCGAGCTTTCTGCGAAAGAGAAACCGAGCGCGGCGCAGTGGAAAATGAAGAAAAACTTCATGAAAAACGCGTTAAGGCAAGCGGCGTGACACCACGTCCTACACAATAACATAAATCGATAATAGGAAGCCCTCCGACTAGTTCAGCAGTGCGTGCGACCGACCTAATACACCCACTACGGCGACCGCATGCAATGCGGGCTAAATATACAGGGACCCGCTGCGTTCCTGCGTTGCAGCGCGCCGAACGGAACTTATGTCGCAACGACAACGTCCACAATTGCTTGTTCAGAGAAAATAACCGGTTTCACCACCGCGGCGAGCGAATCACGACCCTGTGGCGTCGGCGTGCGGTGCTGTTTGGTGTGCAGTTGGCGCGGAAGAAGGCCGTTTCGCAAGCTAGCCGCCGCGGTA
Source organism: Agrochola lota (assembly GCA_947364205.1). Taxonomy (NCBI): domain Eukaryota; kingdom Metazoa; phylum Arthropoda; class Insecta; order Lepidoptera; family Noctuidae; genus Agrochola; species Agrochola lota. The sequence goes on along the minus strand of OX376228.1, from coordinate 8,032,731 downwards.
ATAACACAGCTAGGTGCATTCTCGCTGCAATTTCGCTCTCGGTCGGGCTGTGTGTTTGTGGCGCGCTGAAGATCAGGGCTAACGATCGGCGTGCGTGCTCCGTCTCAGTCGCACCCGCGGCTCGGCGAGCGTGTCTCGCAAAAGAAACGCTACAACTTTATCTGACAGCGACGCGACGCGACGCCCGAGAGGCTTTTGTGCGTTTTCCATGTTTATGTTTATAGGAGAGCACGTACAAGGGGTGCTTTGAACGCCAGTTGCTTGCTGTTGCGCGGTTATAAATTCTGCGACGGTCTTGTTTTTATTCCAAAGCGTGTGTTTGTACCGAACGGTGCTATGGCGGCGTAGTTTTCGTGCAATAATCTTGTTAGACCATAAGATTTTGTTTTTATTCTATTAGCACGTTCTATAAAGTCTTGGCTTATGTCCTTTTGCACTCTAAGCAGGATGCGCGAACTACGATGAAATGGTCCTCGTGAACAATTTTAACAATAACAACAAACAATAATTTTACAACTTCACTCATATATTTTCATCATTACATCACACTCTATAATCAAAAACTGTTTTAAACTGACATAGAACTATAGCCCAAAACCGTACAACTGAATAGGGGTAAGCTAATTTAGCTTCATTCAAATTCGATGACCAGGGATTATCATACGAAAATACGAGTAGATACGTTTTGGTTAACGTGATGTGAAATTATCGTGTTTTGAACATTTTATAACAATAATATTGTAGTGGCACAATCAAATGGCTTATGTTACTCATTGATTACGACACTCATATTATCTGTTTGTTTACTAAAGATTAAGAAAGTGTGCTAAGTGACAAGACTAATAATACAACGCCTGCGCCATACAGGTATAGCATGTTCACTGAAGCAGAAGACAAAATGTAAACATCGACTCTTTATGTCTTCATTTGTTAGGGTTCCGTAGTAAACAAGGAACCCTTATAGTTTCGCCATGTCCGTCTGTCTGTCTGTCTGTCTGTCCGCGGCTTAGCTCAGAGACGGTTAGTACTAGTTATTGGAATAAGAGCTCATATCTCAAATATGTGCTGTTATAATAGCTAATTAATTCTAATTAGGTACTGTAGCGGAGGAGTCAAAATGTATGTCAATAAACGTTTGCATATTAATTTCTAAAGTTGAATTGATACTTAACGTTTTGACTTACATTTAATTCCCTACTGCAGTAAATAGGATATAGCGGATTTAGAATTTTATTTTACCCTTGGAAGATGCATTTTCAACCAGTCAAAAAAATCTTGACTGTAATTTTTACCGAATTCAAACATGAATTTCTATGGTATCTCCCATAAGTTATATAATCAATTTTATAGTTTCTAAAGACAGGTCGTTACCCAAATTCCTCACTTGGTATTTAAATCTCCCTCACTTTAACGGAAAGGGATATCATTCAAGGCCCATATATTTTGCTCAGAGCTGTCCCTTAGGTTTTGTCGTGGAGAAAAACACCGGTCGTAATTACAGACATCTATTTTTATGAGTTTGTTGATGTGAAATAATGTTGTTGGCTCTTGTAGGCTTATTAGTAAGGATAGGTACAAAATTCCGATGAACAAGATGAGAATGTCAATATATGAATTTAATTACTAAGAGACTTGAAAGCGATGGAATTGGAGAAATACTTAACGTCTTATAAGACGTCTTTCAATACGTATTTTGGGGACAATGGAGATGGAGGAGAAGGCAAAAATACATTCGGTAGTAGATGGTGAGGTACATAATGAACACGAATTAGTTCAAGAAGAATTTCTCACTAAAGTCAAATATGAATCTAATTTGATTAACGTTCGTACTATTCATCATAATTACAATTTCCAGTAAGTTGTACCCACATAGTTGCATAAAATGGCCGGTTGCCAAGAACAGGGCTAAATCAGAAATCGTACACTAGAAGTAGAGCAGAAATTGTTGATTTCTATAAAGTTATGTAATTAAATGGTAATTCTATATTGACTGTTGTTGTTTTTGTTATTCATGAGTAGTCTTATCGAGAGCTTGTTTACTCCTAAGACCTTCTTGAAATGGAAGCTCAAATGTTTCATCGCTATAGATCTTATTTTACTTTATATTTCAGTATGATGATGGTGACTAACAAAATGAAGTTGTAGTTACTTTTTTGTGCGCACTGCGAGACTTTTCTACATAACCAGTTATATCGTGTCATGCATATCAATAGCAAGTCTGTTACACACTAGACGAGCATCCGGTACAAAGTCGACGCGTCCAAGCATCATGCGTCAATTCAATCGCAAGAAAGCTTCTGTATAATAAAATCTGGGGAGGTCTGCACAAATGAGATCTCAACTGACATCGACGATTTTCGGGAAGGACACCATTTGGCGGTACGTTACGGCACGATGGCGTAACGGAACGAGTACTATATTTACTTTCGGGCACGTGTTCAGAACTGAATGGGCGAAGACCTTGGCCTTGAACCCGGGGGGAACGCACGCCGCCGCCCGCGGCACGCACCGCCCGCCCAAACGGCGACTGGCCGCGCCTCTGCCCATACCCCCCCGCACCGCACCGCCCCGAACCGCACACCCCGCCACCCAAACTGATCAATAGCCCACTTCCTATTTTCATCGCTTCCTACCAACTTACATGAAAGAACCAATTTGTTCGACTGAAGGAATAATTTAATTTAAAAGAAACTTACGTATATTTATAGGAGAGGATTTAATTAGAAACTTCGAGGAATTGCTAAACGTTAACTTTCTCCAATACTTATAATAACGAAGCTTTTTGTCTCAATCGAAGTTATTACATCGAATAGGCAGGAAACTTTTATGACATAATAACTAAGCAATTACAGTATTATTTCATGCATTTACTAGACAATTACGTGCTGCCGTCCGAATTGTGTGTTATTCATTGAATTCGCCGTAAACTTGCGGCTTCCCACGAGAATGATTACTTTTTGCATTTATTACTGGCATAAAAAATATAAACTATTTCCGTTTTGGTATAGTTAGCTTGGTGCAAATATACTTGGTCACGCGAACACGATAAGGTGAGGTATAATTATATGGTCAAATTAGGGCCTTACCTTACTGTGTAGCGTTTAGAAGTTGATAGTGACGTTGGTACTTAAAGTACCACTAGGAGTTATATGGCATTCTTGTGATACAATGTTGCTCAGAATTGATGATGTGTGGTCTGGGCGAGGCATACAGACTACTTTGTATTAAGAATATGAATACAAGGGTTTACTGTGCGGTTGATTTCGGACGTTCAGCGCTTTACAACACAACAACCAATCCGGGTGTACAAAGTTTCTTGAAAGAATTGTATGGAAAAGTATTTCCTGCAGTAGAACTTTTTACATACCTTGGACTACTACAGTCATAGATATCCGTCCGTGACTACAATAGATATCAGCTATTTTATGCTCCATAGGACCGAAGACCAAACACTACCAATAGGACCAATGTATATCCGTTGTATGTTGTCTTTTGTAGATTTTCTACGTATATATACATTTATATCTGTAATTTATATGGTGTACCTACTTAATAAAAAATGACAAATAATAAAAGAGTGAGAGAGAGAGAAAAAAATAAAGATGTATTCAGTTGTGTACCCTATTTTAAATTTTTCGTTATATTCGAGTTATGATATTTTTGTATGCACGTGTTTCTGTGTTAAATTAAGTTTATTTCTTGTTTATATCATTCGTCGTTCAACGTATTTTTCCTTGTTATGAGATTCTAAACGTACCAAAATACCCGTTTCATCCATTTCCTTTTAACATCGACCAGTAGTGAAGTAGTGTAAAGTTACAGTATTACATAAAGGTGATATGTTGAGCAGTCGCGCGATCAATAGTTTACCGTCTAGTCTATTCAGGACCATTGCAGCTATATCGAGGTAGGGAAACGGTTTGAATTGTGTTAACGAAGTTGTGTGTGTGTATGTGTGTGTGAATAAGTGAATGTTATTTTGTAATTAATTTTACTTTTTAGTGCTTATTCGTTATAACTATATTTTGCGCCTGATTGATGGTAATAGACTCGCCCCGTATTACATGGGACTTAAACATAACTGGCCAAATGTTGGTGTACTAAAGGTTCACCTCTGCCTAAGCCTTCGGGGAAACAAGGCGTGAGGTTATGTTATCTTTTGTATGTTATGTTCCTTCAGTTTTCGGGTCGGAGGTTTGCTTCAAGGACTTTTTTTGCATTAACAAATTATCAAACGACATAGATATTTCACAATTAATTACATATTTATATTTATCTTTATTTGCATTTTCAATCCCTCCAATTTCTTTCACTTTTGTTAAAAGTCTTTTTGAACATTAACAGTAACAGTATCAAACGTTTTAGTCAGTTCATAATTATTTCTTCACAGACAAACCGTATGATTTCCCTTCGGCAAAAATTACAAATTTTCATTCCCTGTTTAAACTCACTAGGGCGGTGAATTTTCAAAAATCCATCCTTAGTGTTCACATTCACTATATTAGAAGGAACTCTTGTGCAAAATTTCCTGAAGTGCGTTTTGTCTGTCAGTAAAAGAATTGAATATAAGTTTTTGAGTAAGTAATTAGAATGTACATATTAACAAATCTGATTACATTAATTTTCAACTCAACTGCATTTTTAAGTGTTGCATTCATAAATCTGCGTTCGATCACAAATCGGATATCGTTTACAAGATGTCATAAATAAATAATAATTATCATAATCCCTATCATGAAATTTAGGAACAAAGAACTCTCAAATAAATACTATTGTGAACAACAATGAATTACGTCATTACGATTTTAACTAAAATTAATCATTCTAAATATTATATTCTTATATACTAGAAACAATTTATAGTTGTCACCACGATAATATTTACGACTTGGGAAGATAATAAGTAATATATCTGGTTTATATGGCTTCGATATATTCATTCTGGACATATGAGTAAGTGTCATTACACGAGAACATAAAATATATATTGTATTGCAATCAACTATATTTTAACTATGGAATCTATTATTTCTATCGTCCACAAGCTGCTAAGGCTAACCTGACCTTTAAAAAAGATTTGATTATTTTAAAACAGAGGAACAAAAACAACTCCGCCTTCCACATGTCTAACAAGATTAATTTAATAGATTTTTAATTCATTATCATAGCACTTGAACCAGAACTAAATAGAGCAATGATCAAGTGTTAATTATATAGTCACTGAAAAAATTTATTACTAAACTCAAGCTTGTCCCATTAATTATATTTGTGGACACTTAATAACAATTTAAATATTTGAGTATCTTTGATACCTATTAAACGATTCCTTTGTAATAAAACATTAAGTGTATTAAGCAAGTGTAGCTTATCGCATAACTATAAATTAGAACAAACAAGATGTTAGAATCAGGTTAAGTCACAAACTGGTCTCACCTTGGCCAGTTTTCACATCTGCCACTTGTCGGTCCGCTGGACAAATAGGCCGGCCAAGCTTGACCATTGTCAATCACGTTGCGCCTGCGCAATCTTCTTGGCCATTGTTTCACAAAATGGAATCGTTGGGAACTTAAAATTTCATTGTTTGCCTATCAATGCAGTTTCCGACTCCAAAGACCGGCCTCGTAATCCTATATTATATACGTGTCCAAATGAGCGAGTATAGGCTTGTGCAGACCAGCGCGACACGAACAATACAATTTCTAAGAAAACTTCACAGTATAACAATAACCGTTGTCGCGTCGCGCGACAAGTCGCGCTGGTCTGCACAAGCCTTATTGCAATATAATTCCAAATGTCAGATGTGAAGAATAAAAAGCGAGTTTAATCGTTGCTTACTCATAGTTATCTGTACGATCGCAATAAAGTTGATGGATTTAACGTGTCTTTTAGACGATGGTGGGTTCATAAACTGTTTTAAGGCTTGTGCAGACTAGCGCGACTTGTCGCGCGACGCGACGCCGGATATTTTTATACCGTACAGTTTTCTAGAAATTGCATTGTTTGAGTAGCATCGCGCGACAAGTCGCGCTGGTCTGCACAAGCCTTTATGCATTAATTTTAATTGCACATTAAATGCTTCCTTAGATAATCGGAAAATACCAAGCAGCAGCTTTGAAACCCAATTAGCACTAAAGTCCTAATTGAGTTTCAAAGAGATCTATCTACATTTGACGAAAATTTTCCAACAAACTACTTAATTATTTCATTTTGTACAAAATGAATTAATTAAGAAATACACAGCTTATACAAATCAATGTTACTCTACTTCTTTATTAGTTTGAATGCTACATAATAAACTATCAGTTAAATGTCAATGGGACATTATTGTCACAATGGATACTAAAGGTCCCACTAGCCAAATATGGTACAGATTATCACACTATGTATGTGTAAAGATCATTGACTTATAATTATTATTCTCAACACCGAAGGCCGTATAGTGAAACGTCTATAGCTAGGAACATAACGCTCACCTTAGAAGTGAGCTAAACAATTGAGAAGATATTATGTAACTCTGAATTACGATCCAGTTCCCAATTCCTAAGCTTCATTTATGTTTATTTTTTATTTCGGTCAACGGCCGCAGGCGGCCCCATTGTGCCCGCTCCATTGACATCGATTTCTAGGCTTAGATTAAAAACGACCGAAATAAACTACACGGATGTTTAGTGCCTGTACATTCATAAAAAAACACATAGTAGTTGAGCCGTAGAATTCGCTATAGACAAAGGTTGTGGCGGTATTTTTAATTGGTCCCTAAAAAACTGACTGTATCGAGTATCGACTCGCTAATCGTGAACAGTAGCATAAAGCCGTAAACTCCATAAAGCTACGCTTTAAAAACCATTACTGTTTTAACACAAGCGACTAAACTATTCTTACGAGCGTGCAGATTTCAAAACCCACGCTTGGACTACTTGTTTTTCAAGGCTTTTTTTATTATGAATCGAGCCGCGGCGTACAATCAGATATTCCTGGCAGCCGATCAGTAAAAACTGTACAGATATTTAATGAGAACTTTAACCTCACCCTGCACCGGATCCAGTTAACGTTAAAATATAATTTATATTTATTTAAATACATTATAATAACAACTTTCAGTATGTTATTCAAACGCGTGACTAAACCAAAAAACCTATTTAAAACATTTTGTTTTTAAATTTTCCGTCAATAAATATTATTGTAAAAAAATATGATACCCATTAAAAATGCTGAAGAATTTAATGAATAAAATGGCGGAGTCGACAATGTAGTCATCTTTCATTCTCAAGGTTATATTATGGTGTCATTATAGCTTACTCGTGGATGCACACGTACGTCATAACGAAAAAATACTTTGTTGGCTTCCACTGAACTGTGTTAGCGAACCATTTAGTCTACTAACGCATAACTACGAGTGTAACCAAAATATGTGTTTTCGACATAAACGACGTGATCTGAATGAGTATAAGAAATTGTAAGTACAAAATTCGATGATCGCCAACAATGGGAGGTCATCGAAATTCAGACTAACCATTCATATATTTATAGTTAGGTCACGGGGCAGTGTTTGGTCTAGGCGTACGTTGGTATCGAGCGTGTGTTGACCGCGCGATTCACCTTGAGACCGCACCTCGCTTCTTATAACCCCACCACGGCGAAATACCACTTGCCGGTTGTACACGTGTAGCAGTCTGCCGACGACGTAAACTGGCCGTGTACCACGTTTGGTACAATGCTCGAGACCGGTCCGCTTGCTGTGGGTGAGCGAGTTGTGGAATGCACGGACGGACCGAGACGCCGAGATTTGAAAGTGTGCTCCACCGCGCCGCCCGCGACGCCGATCGACACACTAATATTTCCGATACCGATTCAATATTCTTTCAACAGTGAAATCCCCCAATTTTTAATTCACTACACTGTATTCAAATAGTGAAACTTACTATTAAAACTTCCAGAGCGTGAGCCTCCATTTTTTCCACTGCGCTTAATGTTGGACCAACCAATTGTTTGGTAATTCAAAATTACCTGTAATCACACGCTGTGATCTTCATTTTATATTATTACTGTTGGTTGGTAATCAAATTATCATATTTTATACATAAACACACTGTAAGTCGCACGCGCAGCCAGCGAGTCAAGCAAAAAATTGGGTTTCAGTTGTGTTAGAAAAATAATTATGATAATTTTCTGTCAACATCTCTCATTACTCAAAAGCTAGCTTTTGGTAAACATTGCGGTTGTACCTAATGCGGAACAACACACAGATACTGGAACAAATCTGGCAAACTTTCAAATAATTTTAATCTGGGCTGTCCCAAATAACATCAACAAAGCATAATAAAATAAATGAAAGGTTAACAATTTTCATGTCTAATCAATCACAATTTACGCGTCGGAACGTATCGAATCGGACAGACAATCAAGCTTCCTTGTCGTTATCCAACTTTGTTTACCTCCTAGATAGTTCCTACGCGCGTCATCGTTATTTGTTAAGAACTACTTGCCTAGTTACGCTACCTACTAGTCATCCTATTATAATTCTAACGCAGCACGTTGAACCTTTTACGTAAATGTTGTGTGACGCAACTGACATAATAAGCGTACTTTGCGAGATGTTAAATAATAAAAATTAACGATACTGAAATGTACAAATTTAACAGGTTCAATTCAGGTACAGCTATCTAGTTCGTAATCATATTTGTTTAAGATGCAAAGTAGGTAGGCTGTGAGATAGTTTGGCAATTTTACTAAAATACGCTTGTATTAATACAGGAAGCAATGTGATGGAGGATAATCCAGTTAACTGTGAATGATTAATCGCAACGAGTAATAATTGAACACCAAAAGATATCGGAACGAACAGCAAATAGCATCCACATGTAAACAGCCATGAATCTACATTCGATAAATAAATTAAAAAATTCGCTTCAAACGTCAGACATGATTCCCGACCAGTAAACATAGGTCTCTGGTATTCCAACTATTTACCCCTCAATCATCTTTAGTTAGTGTTTTAGGGGAGGCGTAGGAGGTCTAATGAAACTGGACAGTTTTAGTAAATGTAAGCACGGCCCAATTCTGTTCGGCGACGTCAATGCGATGAACACTGAATAAATGATGACACTAAACGTGCCTCGTAAGTGTTACGGGTTCACTTCAATGATACAGTTACTTTGTAACTATGTTGTACTAGGCTAATGATGCTAACTAAAAGTAAAAGTCGTGAATAATCCACAAAGTGTACCTTCATCGTGTACTTGAATGTTCTATAGTGAAATTTGATGAACCAGTTTCCCATGCCACGTCCGTGTTTGACTTTCTCAGGAAAAGGGCTTTCGTTCGTTACCTTTTTTGGCTTTGTATGCTTAGTAACAAGAGCTTTTGTTGTTAATTGGCACAATCATTCATAGAAAATTTGAATTACCATACAAAAAATACCACCATAGGATTCTAACAAATGACCTCATCGCTTTAGCCATAGTTAAGGAACCAAATTCTTACTTAAAAGAAAAAATTATCCAATCAAGCCTCAAACTGTAAAAAAAGTTACTTTGTCTAATCCATCCTAAAGGCTCGACAATGTCTTATGATTTCGATCATTAATATAAGTCGAACATCGTCGTGGTGGCATCGACTTTGTCACTCACTCCTACGCCCACGGCATAGAGTTGAGGATCGACTGGCATAAAAACGCCCACTCAGGTGTGGCGTGTAACTATTTGTTTTCATCGTACCCACGACTCGGAAACCCCGATGTTTTAACGTGCCGCCCCAATTCAAGTACCAAAATAACCGGGCTCTGTCCCAGATTTGTCCCCTGCTCCCTACGACGGACGTGCGATACGCAAAGCCCGATTGTTGCACCGACTTTGCTGGTCAAATGTCCCCCAGTGCATTGCTTTTACAATCGGATTCAAACTTTCCATTCCGCTTGAGCAATCGATCAAAACAAATAGATATGATAGAGGGGAGATAGCTGTAAGTAAGTTATTAGGTTTTTATGTTTATAGATCTACTTATTGAGGTCAGAGAACTAAAGAACAATCAAATTTTTTGTCAGGAATTTAATCTGAAGTCAAAATAAAAAAATTGGCATATCGACTAAGTTCGACTCGAAGGACCTAAAAAAAACCGAAACAATAAATCTTAAAATCGATTCGTGAAATCGAGTTAGTGATCAAGTTGTGCTTGTATTCGGCGACATGCCTCGCATTCCCTTTTGTTTCCCGCGCGACACGTGTCGGCCGTCGGTCGCGCGTCCGTCTGAGGCCCGTTATCGTATAACTCGCTATAAGTATGGGTGGTATAGTATCCAAATATCGGTGGCGTGCGGGGTTAACGACCTCTCAGGCACCTGCAATCGGCCGCTGTTGACACAAGCAACTGACGGCCGTGACGCTTCCAAGTGATAATGAGTGTCAGTACAACGTACTTGAAATTTCAGTGTGGCTAGGATAAACTCAACGATTATTGGCTCCTGCACCTCAAATATTTGATCTGATGTTTTGGAAGTCTTGCTTGCTGCTGTTCATTGTGTTTAGTCTGGTTTTTAAACTCTGTATACATTCGTTGCTTATACAAACAAGGATAAAAAATTATTTCCTCTTTATGACGCAACATTAATTTCAATATATAATTTTTTGCATTACGAAATTAAAATTATATGTGTCTTTACTAAATTATTATCAAAAGGGTCTTGTGATTAGTCGTTGATTATTTGATAACAATAAATTAATGAATTGTATATTATTAGGTATTAGGTATGCAAAGTGGGGGACGGCGAGCATTAGAGGACGCTCGGGTGACAAAATAAACGTCGAAACTAATGTAGCATTGCAATGAACTTTTACACAAGGTCAATTCGCTATTGCTTATTCATTGTTTCATAGCAACCGCTATTTTTCGTTACTAAGTAGACAACGTATATTTAGGGGAAATTAAATTTAAAATTTTCGATTAAAGAGAAGAAATATCATGTTACTTTACTAACTTTACAGACGTATATGAATTCACAATTGAGAGTTTATTACGCGATCCACAGTTTTCCCGCGCGAGGAATGAGGGCGCGGCCTTGTCCCGCTTCTCAGATTGGCACATTTTTATCTACTCTTTGAACTATAGCCAACGGCAGGCAGACTTTCGATTTGATTGATAGAGTATAGTGTACATAGTACGACAGAAAAATTTGTATAATAAGTCTCTAGTCATTTAACAAAATTCTAAACTATTTAGGCCAGTTCTTTGTTGTCTAGTGGAAATTTTTACTTTTTTCAAAACTTTATGATTGCCTTTTAAACAAATACATATATGTTAGTTTGAAATTGACGTAATACAAAAACACAAAAGATTCCATCTTAAAAGAAGAAGGTAATGAATCTGATAAGAAAAACAAGAATTACCTACAGAAACAGATGTTGTGCTCTCGAACTTGGAAAGAAACTGATGAAATGAAAACAGTCATCAAAATAACAGCATAACAAATATTCCGAAGTAATTTAAATCAGAAACAAATAATACGATACACAATCCCGAGCTAAATAACGATATTTCTGGATTGTTTCATTTCCAATTTGACATCCAAGTTGGATTGTTGAAATTCTAAATTTTAATTGTAGATGAAACGGCTGTGAATTCCGATCATTGATTTATTTTGGAGCCGCATTCTCTATTAATGCTATTATTTTTAAATCTACTTATACTGCCTTAATCGTCCACTAGTTGACCCATATTTTTGAATAATTGGAATCTAATTAGAATTTTAGTTTTTCCACCATTCTATCCCTCTATAATTATTGTTTTCTGGATAGTTGTTATCATCAACAGTATCTTTTCTGGCCTTTAGAGTCGAACTCTGTTCCGAAACAGCGTTGTTATTTGCGCAAACGGTCCGTTTATCCAATGAAGGCATTAGTATAATTCTATTGCAATGGACTTGGCTTTACTAATTCAATTTGCAAAGCTAGACTAAGCTATTTACTTTGCAAGTTGTTGACCTAACTTCAACATTAGGTACTAAATCATCTATCTATCTTAACTGACCTGTGGAATTCAATTTATTATGTCTATTTCTAAATCAGCTCAGCTTTATGTATTAGTGCCATAACCTAAACAATTTACCCACATTTGATTATGTACAGTAGGTATGTTATTGCGAAGTTCAATGAAATATTTGAAAGGTGCGTGTCAAGTCTTCATGAGTATGATTTGTAAATATTCCGCATTCAGATCTTAGGTCAAATCAGTGATTTCTTATGAAATGGCGAATGAACTCCATGAACTGATAACAATTCTATGTATCACAAACTTAGATCCTCACTTTGCGTTTCAAAAAACGCTAAGTGAGGATCTAACATTTACAAATAAGGAACTAAACTAGAATAACAACCAGTTAACGAAGAGAGAAAGCATCCTGTGGTGAATTAAAATATTTCTGTCATTGCAATGCTGAACACAGTAGCTCAACATTAACACGTGTATCCTGTGTCATGATGATCGCTGTCGACTCTCTCAGTATCACGCACTACGCTCAAATAACGCGTAATGCATTATACAGTAAGAACTGAATCACAAAGAATTAAATACCACCATAATTAGCTACAATGAGCTCAATTGATATGAGGTGTTGCTGCGTGAGAAAACAAATTTGCTGAGTGGCCCTGTCAGTCGAGCCCGACTGCAACCGACCCCTTATCCACTAACAACTTTCGAACTGGCATGCTATAAATATTCAACGTCGCTCTGCTAGCAGCTCTCACTGGCTACACTACTTTATCCATCCGTCATAAGTCGCGATACCCACCTAGATACAGTTTGGGCTCAATTTTGACGACCCGCTTTCGCACTCAATCAGAAATACAGTCGAGTCGGTGGTCCGCGCGCACACTGGCTTCTGTCTACTTATCCATCACTGCACATCCGCACTATACTGCGAGACTCACGATATCACTGTCACAGCACGCGGCGGCCTGTGGCCAGCCGGAGTCACGGCACGCACAAGCACAGACGTTTCAATAGTACCGCGGCTACCGCTGCAGTGGAGTGGACGATACGGGCATCAGTCGGCGCGCGAGGTGAAACCGCCGAGGACCGAAACTGCGACGCGCGAGGTCGGCGCGACCTCCACGCTCGAGAGCGTGAGAGCCGGCAAAGCCTGAACGGTGGCAGGTGTGCTGCGCGAAGTGCAGCGTAATGCGGAGAGAGCTGTACGAGACGACGCGCGTGACTCGCCGCCGCCGACTGACGGGCGCGCCGCGACGAGCCTCGCTCACCACCACACGCGCAACCGCGCACACTCGCGCCGGGCCGACAGCCGACACCACACGCCGACACAGAACCGCGCTACACCGACACGCCGCCGCGCCGCCAACCCACCACACCAGATCCAAACATATTTTAAAGTTTCATACCCAATTTGACTTTAAAATCTCATCGGGCCCGTCCAAGACGCGAGCCAGTCTGTCAGCCTGAATATTAACCTGAACAAAAGCATTGCGGTGTCTCACTGGACGCTTCGGTTGCGCAGTGAATGGATGGACAGCGCGTGTAGAAACACCGAGAGCGCATGCGCCACGCACACTCCCTTGAGGCGCCCCTGTACTTACTAAAAATTCGAACAAGTGTGGCTATAGTTTAGCGTGTCCGAAACGAGGCTGGGAAATTGAAAAACAAGCCTGTGAAACTTGGAAATCTGTAGCCTTAAATACGGTGCTGTATATACTATTTTTAATCTATTTATAGCATAGATACGATAAGTTCTAGGAAGACTGAGTTCAACTGACTTTATTGATAAATCGTTTGAAATAGAGATCAATGGTCAACTAGTAAAATCAGCTCCGGTTCAGTGTGCGCTGTGCACTTATACAACACACATCACTGCATTATGCAGCCCGTGCAGTCACAGTAAGGTCATCGAAATACTGTTGATGCTACAAATTGCGCAAATAGATGTTCCAATGAACTCGTTTAATAATAGCGGACGTAGTGAGGGCGTCACTGAAGAGAAATACTAGTCGAGTAGTCGCTACTCGACTTTATGTGAGACTGGCTCAAGGTTGCACTACACGTACGCTGCCGTTGTCATGGAACACTACTCACGGAAACACTGTCACAAGAATATTCAATGATGAGCTATTTATCTTTGACCTCTCCACATTTTAGAAAAAATATTGTTATAATCAATCTACTCCTTTATTGTAATCACGTGTTTTATTATAACAAGAATGCAATGAATTTGAAGCAATTAAAAATGACATTGCACAAATTAATGATACGACAAAAAGAGGAGCGGCCTCATGAGCCGGGAGCCGTCACAGCACGTCAACTTTCAGCGAAAATAAATTTGTTCTCATATTGGAGTTGGCTTATGATTTTTTTTGTACAAAATGAGAACATTAAAATTTAACATGACATACCCAAATGGAAATAAGTTATTGGAGTTGATTTTACGTTTGAAAGTCTTGGAAAGCAGCACAGACAATCAAAAGTTTAGAAGAAACTATATAACATAGTAAATACAAGTGATAATAACCAAAGCTCACAATAAGGAATTGAACATTGAGATAGTGGTAGATACAGAATAATAAAATTTATTTATAAATCTGAAGAAGATTGAAGAAAATACTGAAGAATATATTGTGAAAATGATTATTAGGTGTAGTAGATATGTTTGGAAACAGATAGTTATATGGAGACCCGATGGATACAAATAACAGGAAGAAGGAGATATATTGAGGCGATAAACACGAGAACGATGATTATTAAATAAAAGCTTAAACTTTACACTAATGTCAAACAAAAAGAGAACAACAACAATGAAACTCCGACTCAAGCTCCAATGATCTTCATCTTATCGTGTGGTTAGTGACTAACCTGGTGTCAGAGTTTTAAAGCCGCCCATGGGCCTCACTTTGCTTCACATGCCGTCGAGAAATATCTCTCAGACATGCCGGTTTCCTCACGATGTTTTTCTTCACCGTTTTTTAAGCAAGTGATATTATACAACATGCTACACTGATATAAAAATTAATCCCTCATAAAAGATTGTCCTACTCTATTCTTCAATATCAGATGAATTCATTCATTCGGACAAAAAGACAATTAAAATATTTTTATGTCGTGAAATTCTCCAAGTTGTCTGTAGTCAAAGAGCCACGTTTAAAGGGCAGACAAAGATGGGTCTGTTCGCGAGAGGTGGTCGCCCGGGATGATGCCAATTCTGACTTCCGCCGGCGCCCGATCATTGCCAGAAACACTTAGGGGGAAACCTCGACCATAAAACGGTCCAAATTATAAACCACGAAAAAAATCGCAAGCTTTTACTTAATTCGTGTTGTCTCTTTATTGAATTTTGATATTAAGTTCTTGATTTATAGATATTGCATCTTCATTTCACTTTTAGAAACAAGATACCTTCAATAATTTCTTGGCAAAAATCTTTGGTGAAGTGTAAAATTTGTTGAAAACGGATATTTTTTTCTTTGAGATAAAAATACGGTCCAATACGGAGTAAAGTTGGAAATAAAAAGTAACGCGCGTAAAACTTTCAGTGACGGGATGCGCGGGCGCAATGCGTGAAATTCCAAGTCAGCTGATTCATTCTTCGCAGTGGCAGTAGCGTATACTTTTTCTTACTTTAATAAGCGTGACATTGCAGATGGAAATATATTATTATTATAAGAATTGTTATGACACACTACTCAGTAGGATTAGTTGGCATATGAATGCCACTTAATTCTTTGGCAAAATTAAATTGAAATTGTTGAGGCTGTCAGTTACATATTAAACGAGAAAGGTAAACTGGCCGAAATATACACCTATGCATGCAGCAAAACTAAAGTGTAACCTGTACACTTAGAACGAAGCGAAATTATGCTAAGTTCGTTTAGCTCCGCTCATGTATATTTTTGTTTTTTGATAGGGCATCTCGCAGTTGACCTCTGAGGACGTAGTGGTTGCTTAACCGGACTTGCCTGTGGCTGCCTTAAGCTACTAACTTAAAGCCCCCAGCCATGGCTTCCGCTCATGCAGCTACCGCGCGTCTTTTTATACGTCCGTTCACACTGCGAACTATGAACCGAGTTATGAAAAGGCTCATCGAATCCTAAGAACGCATGACGATAAAGATGCAATTGAAATAATTCAATAATGTGCATGTAAAATACAACGACTATTTCTGTAAAAAGCAACAACAAACGAATTGTTGTTGCCGAACTAATGGTTTGAAAATGTTTGATATATCAGATTGAATACAAAGCACACAGCAGTGGCTATAACTTCAGGTCTGTGGCCCTGGCTCGATATCATGAACAGAGGCTAAAAAGGAACGCGTGGTTTGTGTGGTCTTCAGCAACAAACAACTTTTGATCACAATTGTGTACTTGCTTGATGGTTTATAGGATTTTGTCCTTTGAAAGATCGAAGCCGACGCTAACAAAAGCCTTCTGATTGGCTTGAACACATCATTGACCGGACAATGCGACATAAACGTTTGAATATTTCTGTCGGACGTCAAAGAAACATTTTCGCATTTCGTACGAACGTAAACGACCTAACAAACAGTCGTAACTGTGTACAAACAAGCTATTTACACGTGCAACTTGAAAACTCGTAACCATAATAAGGCGTTTTCACGCGATTGTTCGCGACCGACCCTCAAAGAGGGAAGTCTGCGGTACCCTTTGCGAAGATACCTTCGGACGATTGACCTCTGTTTCGCAAAGGCACTGGTTCCACTCGATATAGAGATATTGAGTCAACGACCGGCCGAAGGATGCCGGGTAATTTGGACATTTTCGTAAACGGGCTCATTAACCACCTTTTTGGGAATGACGCATGATGTTTAATATCAAACAGCTTTGTTATGATGTGTTCAGCCGTAATAATTAAAATTTGTGTAGGCAAATCTTATTATGATTATCATTATTGATCGAAGATGATTATGCAAATTCAAGCTTTAGTCATATTTTATTAATTTTACTAAGAAATAAAGTAACATTTAGTTTTCTGGAGAGGACTTTTTATTTTAATTAATGTTGAGATATTGCTAGAAAATATATATAAACACAGTGGTTGCAATGTCAAGGAGGACGCCACCACCTTTGCACAAAGTCGTTATCAATTAAATAGTCAGCAGCAATTTGTCACTGCAGTCACCGTAGATGCAGACTAATAATTTAGTATTAAGGATGAATGACAAAATGATACATAGTTCATACAAATTGCAGCTGGCCGTGTGTGTTAGGCTGCTGTTGAGTAGTTCTTTTTTAAAACTTCGCAATTATCACCTGCAGAGGTCGGCTCTTTAATGAGTGGCACATCCCCGGCGCCTGAGCACCCACGCGCCTCCCACACATGCACACCAATGTCAATGGTGCATATAAATCAATGCGAACCATCAGAAAGCTCACTTCCATTGTATAATTACGAAGGAGTATGATGTATCGTGTTGTTTTTTTAGCAGATGTTGTTCAAAACCTTCATTATTCAGTATTTTTGTAAGTTTTGTTTGGCTTGGCTTTCAAGGTAAGGTCGATGACTTTGTTTTTCGAACTGATGATATATTGTTAGAAAACTTTGTTGAAGAAAAATAAAATAATAAGTTTTAAGATTTGGAATAAGTTATTAATAACATGTTATTATGTGAACATGAAAATCAAATGATTAAAGTTAAGAATCAAGTAGGTAAGACCCAGCTATAAAATGAACGTAGTGGCTTTGGATGCTTGTTAGGTATTATCGAGGTTCGGCTGTATAATATGGTCGTAAGTGAATGTTCTAAAGTGTTTCCACAACAACGATTTACAAGCATTTGAACTGTCAAAAAAGTTTTACGTAAATTCGTTCTCTGTTAACAACCCAACAGACTGCATTGGGAACATGGACCCTGTTTCACATCTACGTGAATGCACTATTATTATAGTCCCCTAGTATTTGAAACCCTGGCCCTTGTCGTTTCAGAATGTAATCTTAACCGTCTATTTATTCTCTCCATGAAATAGAATCAGGCCAAAAGATGACAAGTCTCTAGACTTGTCACTCGATTTTTTTCGATCTACTACTAACCTCTTCTATTTCTACTCCCAGGATAATATCATCTTTCAATGGAGCTTTTGAACAGCTAATTTTCTTTCGGATTTATTTGTTACATGTAGTGGGCCCGATGAGATATCCCATCGGCGAATATAACGAAGTCTCTTCGCTTTATCGTGTTTAGTGACTAATAACGAACATCCATACAGACTTTCATCCCATATTTATCATCATCATCATTTCAGCCGAAAGACGTCCACTGCTGGACATAGGCCTCCCCCAAGCACCGCCACTTCGACCGATTATGTGCTTCTCGCATCCAGCGGTTTCCTGCGGCCTTTACAAGGTCATTGGTCCATCTTGTGGGAGGCCTTCCAACGCTACGTCTTCCGGTACGCGGTTGCCACTCCAGAAATTTTCAGTACCATCGGACATCTGTTCTGCGAGCTATGTGCCCTGCCCATTGCCACTTAACTATAGGGGAAGAATTTACAAAAACTATCCTTAGTCTGAGCGGTTTAGGTTATAAGTTGTATGTCAGTGACTGAATGAATTTAAGAATTTTATTAAGTAGATATTTCATAATTCCTCATCAAAAACAGTACCATAATAATTGTAATAGTTACAGTAGTAGTTATAAATGCGTCGGTGTTTCTAGTATCGGTTGCGGGCACAAGTAGGATTTCCTTTTTAGACCACACTCGCGCGTCCATCATTGGGTCAGTGTGCGAATACACAGCGACTGAAGAGCTGCCATACTTTCCTGCAACCATGTGTATTTAATGGTTTTCACACATGACACAGTTGTAGAGGAAGAGGCTGTATACCAAACTATGTAAATGTATGACGTAAAAGTTTGATCTTGCATATGTAATCAATGCGTCCAACAAAATGAGGAGCTTGTGACTAAGTAATAACAGCAACTAAGATTCATCAGGTTAAACTGCGCTTGCCGGGGTTGGTCTGTAGACGGGTGACCATCTTTACATACCGAGACTCCTCCGTGCCTCGGAAAGCACGTTAAGCCGTTGGTCCCGGCTGTCAATAGTGGATCTTTGACAATCATTACGGGTCGTTAGAAGTCTGAAAGTCTGACAATCAGTCTTACCAAGGGGTATCGTGTTACACAGTAACTGTGGAGGTCTGTTAGGCAGTCGCTCCATGTAAAATACTGGTATTCAGCTGTATTCGGTTAGACTGGAAGCCGACCCCAATATAGATGGGAAAATGCTAGGCAGATTGATTGCGTTCAACAAATCATATCAAATCAAAAGTCATTTATTCAAATTAGGCTGCGAATTAGCACTTTCCGAACGTCAAAACTAATTAACACAGTCCCTCAAACCGCCCGCCCTTCAATACTACCTAGTGCTTTAGCTGGGAAGAAGAAGAGGCGCTACAAACTCCCCAGCAGCACAGTTTGCAGCAACGGCTTGTCTGTATCTTTTAAGGTTGTGATAAATGCGTTTACTGTAATATAGTTTTAAAATCAGCAACAGCCTTCAATATTTTCAGGTAGAATCGAATATAAAAAATCTAGGTTAAGTTTAAATAGAGATGACACCAAAAATTTTTTTTTGTCTGTCTCATACGTATATATTATTAAAAAAATATTGGACACGTACTTTTTTTCTTTTTTTACATAATCAAAAGATTACGGCAATTCATTGCGTTAAGTTGTGGCATGACGTCACTCCCCGGTAAATTTTATACTGATTTGTGACGTAGCGAGCCCCCACTCCCCAACTTTAATGCGTTTTATCTAAACCATTTTTTTTCATATCGTAAAGCAAAAAATACGTGTCTAATATTTTTTTATTATTTGACTGGCGGGCTAAATTGTTCTTTTTTTTCCCAGTCGACATAACTATTGAATTGATTTGTAAGTAGGTACCTACGGAATAATGGAACTGAGCTTGAATACTAAATAGCATTCAAAGATAGTCTAGAGCCTTACCAATAATAATTAAAAATTATTATAAATCAATAAGTTACTGCCAAATAATTTAAACTCGAAACAACATGTCGAACTAAATAACCTTTAATTGTCACTTTTCATTGTTTTAAAGTCATTGGCTTGATGCAAAACTAATGCACTTGGCTGTATTTACACCCATACCTTTGCCAAATGTATATTTAGTGCAGAAACAAGTTTAGCCTAGTCGATTTTATAATGTCACTAATAATGTCCTCATCTCTATCAACGTCGAGATACGCGTGTATTTATGTTATAATGTCATAACTGATCATAGTAACAAATGTTTGCAAGAATTAGATGTCTTGTTTATATGTTAAATAGGTCATAATACTTAGGGCCTATGCACACCACGTTTTTTAAACGCGCCGTCGACGCGCGTTTGTAGCGATACAGACGCGATACGCACGCAAGTCAGAAAAAATACTGATGTAAATTAGTAGGTAATAAAAACTTAAAAGCAACAAAATACCTAACATAAAGTCAGGTATACAGCTCCAAGTCGAACCTAAATAACCGAGGAAAAACCTTTTCAATTGTAGTTAATGACTAGCTTTTGTACTGTGGATCGTATTGTAGTTGTACTACAAAACATAATCGTAGTACACATTTACTCGTTTACTGTTGTTATTTAGTGTGAGTGAGTTGTTCACATTTCGAACGCGACCTAGAAAGGTGAACAAACGTCCGATATAGCTGAGTTCAACCCAAATATTTGACCCGATTCGATGTAAAAACGCGGCGAGGCGGGCTAACGACCGCCTGACGTAACTTGGAATAGACAAATAAAACCAGATACGGAATGCAGCCACTTTTTGAGCTTTCCTCTCGACGTAACGGGAATAATCCCGGTCGGGGTAAAGACATTCGAAAAACAACCATGACCTCACCAAATTGTGTTCCAGTTCTCGCCTATTATAAATACGTGTTTAGTAGTTCGTTGGCAACAGATAACGCGTTCTTCCAATAGTTTGTTTATATTCTATCAATTAATTGGGTTACATTACATACATAGGTACCTACAATGTTATCGAAATTGACATATGTCTAAATGGCGTGGCGTAGTGCCAAAAAACCGAAATAAAGGTGACAACTGCCGTTTGCCACGACTGAAATACCCCATGTATTATAAATACGAGCTCAACAATTGCTTGAAGCTTATTTAGATCAAGGTGTCGATTTCAATAAAAAAATATTACAATAGGCAGATGAACAGTAAGTCCGACCCTGAAGAATACATAGTTTAAATAAAAATCCTTGAACGGTTGCTTAGTAACCAAAATGACCAAAAATCTTTACTTAATAAGTCTCCGAAAAAGGTTACAATTGTTGCTTATTGCAATTATATTTCAAAAAAATATATGTATATACTCCTCGAATACGGAACTTTTATTTTAATAAATCATTATTTTTACTGCCTTTCAACAAAATAATTAATCTTTGGTTCCAATTCAATATTACTACCGTAACAAAAACATTTTTGATATCAAAGCAACTATTCAGGCTACCTTAATTAATAGTGAACCTCTATTACATAATTACATCAATATTAAGTTTGTCATTATTAAAATCAGTTTTGTATAACAAAACGCGAAATTAATACAAGAAATAATATTTTCCCTTCGTCTAATTGGAAATACTCGAACTGTGCCAGATCAAATAACCCATTTAGTATTATAGGAAGAAACAAGTATTATTTCAACCTTAAATGCCAGATAGAACTCCGAAATGCATTTGTTTTGAATTTTAATATCTTCAAAAGCAGTTATATTCCTATTAATTACGAAAGGTACGTAGTTCCAGCCATTTCGAGTGGTTGTTCAATGGATTATCATTAAAAAACCATAGCGATTCGGTTTATAACGATAGGATATTTAAATATGCAATTATGGTTGTGTAAAAGCTCCGAAGCAGGTTGGCGACCAACCATGGAGAATTCTATGGGATTATAAATAGGTTTAATGCGAGTAGAAGGAGCAAAGATTGCAAGATAATACGGGTGCTTTTTCATTATGGAAATAATCTTAAATGAGAGGCTTTTTTGCAGGGTAAAAGGAGGATTCGACTCGTGTTTTTGATAATGTGCAAATAATACAAGGAATTTACGAAAAGTAAACATTTATACACCCCTAATTTATATATAATAATATTTAAACCTAACCTATTTTATCTGGATGCGGAAGACGGAGGAAAGGGTGTAGGGGTTCAGTCTGGAAGAGGCCTATGTCCAGCAGTTCGCGAAAGGCTGAGTTCGTTGAAATATTTATGAACCCCTAATTTATGACCATCAAGTTGAATCTTAACATTTCAGTGTCCGTAACTCTATCGATAGAAGGATTGATGTGGTTTTAATAAAATCGAAGTATGGTCAAAGCATCAAATACTTCGCTTTGCATTTCCTGAAGAATGCTTTTCAGATTTAAAAGGTCAAAAGCAAGGCATTTATTCTAAAAGTCTACACTTGTCATATATGTGTAGGAACTAATGTGCGTCTTTAAGAACCTGGATTTCAGTAAAATTCTAAAACGTTAGTATAAAACTCTTACAACGTCTTCGATTTAAATTTCTCTGTATGGCCGGCGACTTGTCAGTACCTAACTAAAATTTTAGTAGTAGATAGGGAAATCATTATGCCTAAGAAAAATTGAGGAGTTAAATAATTACAGTGTTTCCACTTTTAGGGATTTCTCCCTTTTTTAGGACAAAATTACCAATATTGTGCATGGTTTAGGGAAATTTTATTTTGTCAGGGATTTATGAATTAATTTAACTTGATTCGGTAACCCTATTGTTTATAGTAGGCAAATGTATTAAGGCTTGTGCAGACCAGCGCGACTTGTCGCGCGACGCGACACCGGTTCTTGATATACTGTGAAGTTTTCTTAGAAATTGTATTGTTCGTGTCGCGTCGCGCGACAAGTCGCGCTGGTCTGCACAAGCCTTTACTTTACTCTATGGCACCACCGATTTATTAAAGAGGATTCCCTAAAACTCTAATACCTACCTATTAATAACTCTAATTTCAGTTTACCATGTTAATTGTATTATTACCGTGGCCAAAAACGATATCGGATTTTTTGGGAATTTTAAATATGATTCATTAAAAAAAACTGGGGAAAAAACGTAAGTGGAAACACTGCATATTTATCAACGCCAATGTAAAAGCATACCAATATAATTTAATTTCATAGGTAAGAATAATATTTGTAATTTGTATGCAAGAATTTACAAGATACTAGTATTCTGGTATCATGTCCCGACCCCGTACCTCTTTCCTCCCATTTCAATTAAAACCATGACGTTAGACACGACATAGAGGCACAAACAAAGTGCTCATAGTGATTCCATTCATACCCATTGCTATACGGAAGTCAGCTGAACAGCGTAGGCGGCTTTCTTCTGACGTCATGAGAACTCAAGAATGAATGCAGGGCATCGTCGGCCTTAGCCATATTTATGTAGCTACGTATGTATGTACAGTCAGCTTCAAGAACATGTACTTATACATCGACACAAATTCATTTGATTGTCAACAATTGTGGTCTTATAATATTGTTTTAATGTGTAGCAACAATCAAATACCTAACGTGTAATATGTTTTGGGGCTATTGTTTATTAAGTGGTATTCGAATTTGTGTGGGGTAGGTACCACAACTAGTGAAAAACTTAAAAAAAAGAAAACAACCAGCTTCAAATAAAATACACTAAAAAACTGAAAAATAACTTTAATTTCGGAAGTCGGTGTCTTGGTTTGGTTCTGTATTTTAATTTTTTGCCGCCGACTTCCGAGATTAAAGTAATTTTTCACTTTTTTTTAAAAAAAAAAAAAAAAAAAAAAAAAAAGAAAACAAACTTTTTTTTTTTCATTTTTTTGTTGTGGTACCTACCCCACACAAATTCGAATACCACTTACCTGCTCTATGTAAGTAACAGTGACAGGAACTATAACATCATCCATATAGACTATTGGGAAAAATGCGTATTATTGAAGCTAACTCAAAAACTACCCAAGCAAAGTTAATAAAATGTATATGGGACCACCTCTGAAGTATGACCTACCAAACAAAAAAGAATCATCAAAATCAATTCAAAATAATTATCGGAGTAATCGTCACAAACATATATAAAAAAAAACAATTGTCGAATTGATAACCTTCTTAAAGTCAGTTAAAAACAAAGATTGTAGACAAAGTAAGGAAGGGTGGCGTTCCGTAGTGGCTGTCTACCTCCATGGGAAGAAGGCGTTAGTTTATGTATGTAGTAGACAGATAAATTAATTCTTGTCGATGCCTTCTTTTAGAGTCTGACTGTAACTACGTAGATACCAAAGTATGCCAAGCACGTCCGTAGTGCACCAGAGCATTGCTTTTTCTCGTTTTCGGGAACTTTTTATATTTAACAAGCTTCTGCTTGCGACTTCGTCCGCGAGCCTATAACCTTCTTCAAGAATTGGGCTATCCAATGCAAAAAAAATTCCAAATCCAACTGGTAGTGCCGGAGATTATCCCCTACATACAAACAAACTTATTTTACCACTTTATAATATTATTAGTATAGATTTATGGGCCCGGTACAGATTGATCCGGAATTGGAAACAATGCCGGATTTAAATTAGATGGTCCTTTTAATAACTGTACAATGAACATAATATCATAACGGTAATCCCGAAGGGTTTAGGCAGAGGAGTATTTATATTACACCCACATTTCGCCAGTTATGTCTAAGTCCCATGTAAGGAGGCGAGCCTATTGCCATAAACGGGTACAATTCCAGACTCCGAAACTGCGAACTCTGCTACTGCGAAATTCTTAATGGAATAACCCAACAACATTTTGCAAGACCTGGGAATCGAACCCAGGACCTCATGATCAGCAGTAGCACTTGTGACCACTATACCAAGGGGCAGTAAAAATAACTAGCTTGATATAATGGACAAAAGAATTGGTAACTAAAATGGTTTCTTCATGCTTGTGAGATTATTAAGAAAATACTCGAACTAACATATTACTGACAAGGGTCTCGACTCAATGGACATAAATGCGTGGAAAATCCTAGCACAAAAATGACAAAAGAAAGAAGAATTGAAAAATCTAAGACTGGTCTTTAAATTCAAGACAATGAGTATCCAAGAATTCAGTTTACAGTCTGGATCACTTTTAAAAGTATTAACGCTTTAATGTCGAAAGAATTACTTAAATTAAGTAGTTACTCAAGTTATTTCAAGGTTCAAAATGAAATATACAACTTTATCACTTTGATTATATAAAATGTTTTTTATTTCGTGCCTAAAAAGGTAGGCTCGTAAAGTACAAGTTTCACATTATTTAGTTCTAGAAAAACTCCCAAAATACGCCCATTAAAACTTTAGTGACGTTACCAAAACAAAAGAGAGTTTTAATGAGTTTCGCACTCGCGGACCAAAACTCTTTGCTCTCGAAAACTTTCGCTATGTTTTATCATACTTCGTAAAAACTCGAAAAAATCCGGAAACTGGTGAAAAAGTCTTATTCTGCTAAATTAGTTCAGTTTGCTCCTTATTCAAGATTTTATTAAGTGCTGTTTCTTCGCTACTACGTCTGTTAATTAGGAGTTTTAAGAGGATTGCGAAAGACGGTTTCGCAAACATCGTTGCAGCTCTTTCTCGGTCTTAAGCAAATGGTTCTTTGACGAAAATCTTGCTACTTATGTTATCATTAGACTTCTTATTAAACCTCATTCCTCTTCAGGCTGTAGAACCAAATATTATGAAACAAGATTTCCGGGCAACAGAAATGTGGAGGGGACTACAAGAAAATAAATAAGAATGCTTCAAAAATTTCTTGGAAATGGCAATTTTCAAAATTTTGTTTTTCTAATAGATTCTTCAAACACAATATTGAAATGCTTCCTTGACTGGAATTGGAGTAGTTCCTGGAACCTGCCGGCGATCGTCTACCGAATATTTACCGTTAGGTAACAAAATACCTATTATTATGTTTGTTGTCTAGCGTTTAAAAGTTTATTTTAGTCGACTTTGTTTGTTCCTGTGTTAATAGGGTCTCTAAAGCTGTTATATAAGCCATCTATGGATACCTAAACTACATAAAAGTTTCCTGAAAGTTAAACTAACGATACCTAACGTGATTTCTTGTAGTAATCAAGGCTTATCAAGGAAAATCTTTAAGAATTGCTCACAATTTTTACTCCAAATCAAAGCCCACAATTACCAACACTTTAGGCATATTTTATTTTCCGCTTTTTCCTTCATAAACGTAATTATAACGTCACAAAATACAAATTAACATTATACATTACAACTCTCAAAAGAAAAACATAAATGAAATGTAAAAGGAAATCTTATGAAACTCGAATAAAAAGGAATTTTGTTTTGTCGCCCGTAATTCTTTGATTGAGCTACTTACTTTCTTTATGAATATTGTTGGAAGCTTTGATCCGTCTTTCTCAGGATAATGCCCTGTTAGACTACAGAAGTGAGAAGGTTATATGATCGGTTTTTTATTATAAGACGAAAATTGTAGGAAAATATTGTGGGTGTTACTTAATGTTACCACCAAAAGCTCATTGTGTGATTCGGGCTGGTTTCATTGTTGACGAGGTAGCTTAGCAACTGGTCAATTTGCTATGGAAATAGATTGACGTAATTTCGGAAAGCGACCGTATAACATAATACTTATGTGTAGAGAGTTGTCTAGTAGATGGGAGGCGCATGTACAGAGGATTTTGAGCTAATCGATTTTGAACACGATGGCTATATTTAGGTACATTTTGACCCCCATTTAAACGTTTGCTAGATCGTACTATAAAAAAACAATACAATTCGAATTTTAGGACATTGAAGTTTGGTCAAACCAATCAGGCCTCGGTCCTATTTCCTATTTGCAGACAGTGCCATTAACAAAAAGTCCAATATACGACGTATGCCACATCGATCAGCCGTTCGATTCTGTAAAAAATATCACCGTGAAACTAAGGTGAAGTGAGCGTGAAGTGAGCTGTCAATAATGTTAATCCCTAGCATCCTGCCGGTCGATTCTGTGGCAGTGACAGCTCACTTCACCTAAGCTTCACGTTCATATTTTTACAGAATCGTTCGACAGATCTTCTGTAAGTAATGTAATGTATTGCAGTAAGTACCTTTGTACCCCACAAAGGTACTTACTGCAATACATTACCAAAAAGTAATAAAAAATCTTATTATGAAAATAAAAAAGTTATTGCTATTTAGATAGATAGATAGATAGATATATCGTTAATTTGAAAAAAAAAACACATTTAAAAAAAAAATTGTTAATCCATAAAAAATTGCAAATTTTCAACAGAAGTCATAAGTTTTTACTTCTAGACGCCCGCGTCCTATGTAATAAAGGCTTGTGCAGACCAGCGCGACTTGTCAGGCGACGCGACACCGGTTATTGTTATAATGTGAAGTTTTCTTAGAAATTGTATTGTTCGTGTCGCGTCGCGCTACTACGCACAAGCCTTTACCCGGTAAAATTACCCATTGATAAAAATGCGGTTAATTTTTTATTCTTTTATCTTGACAATTTTCACATAAATAGGTTCTTAACGGTCCTTATTCAATTATGCTTCGAAGGACCAAATGATGACGGTGGTATTTTGCGGAAAGGAAGCAGACGTCTTGAAAAAGGACGTTGACTATTTTTTATTCCGAGTGGATTGCTCTTTCCGTTCCTTTCGGCTGAGGAATGAAATATTATTTCTGTCTGTTACATCATGTAACATTTTAGCGCTTCGTATTTTTTTTAATTGGAACTAAATGCTTTCAGATAATGGATGGAATGGAATTGGAGATGGACATTGATGAAGAAGTAACAATGGGAAAATATGTAAAGAAGATGATAGTTGCCGAGGAAAACGTAAGGCAGTAGATTCCTAGAAACATATGATGGTGATGATACATACACATACATAGTATATAAACTCACGCCATTTTTCCTTGGGGGAAGGCAGAAACTACAGAATGCCGCCTCCTACGGTGATGATGAATTTATGGTGATGGCACAGATTAATACAGATGGGACACTCCGCAGCTTAAGTATAAAGCTACAAGTAAAGTACGCGGCGGGCACGTCTTGCTGGGCCAATTCAGTGAGTTTAACGTAGTCAGAAGATCTAAGAGTTACGCGATAGAGAGGCAACTTCTACGTGAATATAACTGTAGCTGATTAGCGCTGTGCCACCTGCATTGCACTTGATTGAGTTGCAAGAGTCGCTTTTTAGGGTACCGTAGTAAACCTTATAGTTTCGCCATGTCCGTCTGTCAGTCCATCTGTTTGTCTGCGGCTTAGCTCAGAAACTGTTAGTACTAGGAAGCTGTAATTTGGCATATGTATACATATTAATCATGCCGACAAAGTGGTAAAATTAAATCAAGAAAAATAGTTTTTTTTAGACCCCTACACGTAAACAGGGTATGTTTTTTTTTTCCTCATCTACCCCATGTTGTGGGGTATCGTTAGAAAGGTCTTTCAAAAATATTGTGAGTTTGTCCAAAACCATTTTTCGATTCAGGGATCCGTTTGCGAAATATTAAGCTTTTAACTGAAATTTTTGTTAGAGTCAAGTGTCCCCCCCCCCTTCTAGCTAAATGGTTGTACTTGGACTTGTGAAAAAATTCACAGCAGTAGTATATATAACGAAATTAAAAGGAAAACTATCAGAGCTAAGTAGGCTCTACAGGTTATCGAGTAACAATCAACCAACTTAAATTTGCGGTTTGAAAAACATGATCTCCGATAAATTCCGTATGGGAGAATATGTTATTCAACTAGAATGTTAGGTTTGTTCTTGGGATAAATTCATCCCAATTAAGGAACCCTTCATTGTGCGTAGTCCGACACGCACTTGGCCGGTTTTTATTTAAACGATTTTGCGGAGTGACCCATATGTATAAATCTATGGTGATGAAAAAACCACGAAAATGTAAGTACCTTTTATCATAGATTATTATGATATTTTTAGCCCTCTTTGTAAACAGTGTCATAAAATGGTATTGATGACGAATGTTTAAAGATGAAAAGATAAATTATGAGACTGAAAAGACAAATGTTGTGAAAGCGATTTAATCTACAGGGTCAAATATATTATGTATAGTTTTATCATGTTGAGTAATTGATATCCATCACGTCTGCAGAGTTTTGCTAGCAAATTTTATATGTCCCTGTTTAAGGAGTAATTGGACTAAAATTATTAACGTACTGTCGTAAGTCAAGCGTTTTGCCCCAGCATATTTATAATATTTCGTCTCAACAATGCAGATTGCTGTCGGCCTGAAAACCCGGATTTGAAAATAGGAGCAAAAGTTCGAAACTTTTCACTTCAATTTCAGCTATATGTTCTCACATCTACTCTACATGGATATTCACGTAGAAGGCGAATACAACCTTACGATTTTATACTGCGGGAATCCTATTTACCAATTCCATTCACGTTCTTACGAAATAATGATTTGATTTTGTTTCCAAGAATCAGTCTTTGATACTTTACAAGCAAAACAATTTCGTTATAATATTTTGGGTAGCTGTTGTTGTAAAAGTCATTCGGAGAACTAATTCTGAATCGTCTAATAAACCCAGCTATATTGAAAGTGCAAGCAGTAAGGAATTCATTCCTTCCACTTGCGAGTGGGCCACTGTGCGTGTAATAATCGAATAGCGAAAAGGACATATATGGCGAACTCTGTCGTTGCAATTGCAACTGTATTCAGTTTAGACTAAAGTGCATTTTTGTCATTTTCTTAGGTGCGATCAAACCGTTTATGTTATGTGTTTAAGTAACTATTTTTAGAAGGACGAGTAGCAAAACCTGTGCGGCAGGATAGTGGGCATAATGAGAGAAGCGAACTTGGATTATTGCAACAAGTATCCAGTGTGAGTGATGCCTAAACTCGTGGTTGGTTTCGTTTGCTGGATGAAAGTAAAGGACTATTTATTTCTAACTATTACCTGAACAAAGAAACCCTGTTGAAATATTGACGCCAATCAAGCTATTTAGTACCTAGATGGAACTGTTTAGTTCACTTTTTTTTAGCCCAAGCAACCTCTACTGGGACTCCTCTAAGGATATTTTTAAGAGGCCGTGCACGAAATTGACTTATTTTGATAAATGTTCTTCATTAGTTGTGAGAAAGGGAAAAATTATTTATTTGTGATTTGAAAAGTGGAGTTCTTGGTTTTGCATGTGGCTGCAGTACAATATTATACAATATCTTCATTTTTAGGATTATACAATATCTTCATTAAGTAAATCAAAGGCGAAATAAACCATATTTTCGAGAGCGCAAAAGTGATGCAACTATTAACAGGTGCTGTGACTGACACGAATGGTTTAGAAAATTGAACCACGAAAATTGTATTTTTTTATTTACATAGCACTTGATTTTTCAATTATAACAAACTTTCTTACAATTCGATAAGTTATTGACGAAAAAAGGTTTTTTTTGTGATCATAATAACCGTGTTTTTCAGAATGATCATGAACAACAATTCCAAAAAGCTCGCTGTATCATATAGCATAAAGAAAAAAAAAACATAATCCGCATGTAATAAATACTTTGAGCTCAATCATTCCGCAATTTTAATGGTTGACGGGGTAGCTAAGCTCTTCCATGAAACGACCGTCCTTAATAGCGTAGCACTGCCTATAAATAAAAACATGATATGTCATACTGTACGTGTATAATCAATTCTAGGAAATGTAGGTGTGCTGTGATGT
Source organism: Agrochola lota (assembly GCA_947364205.1). Lineage (NCBI taxonomy): Eukaryota > Metazoa > Arthropoda > Insecta > Lepidoptera > Noctuidae > Agrochola > Agrochola lota. The sequence continues at coordinate 8,002,013 of OX376228.1, read as the reverse complement.
TTTAATAGTAATTAAATAGTACAATAGAGCTCCATTATATTATGTTCGTTCATGAATCGCGTTGTTCAAAGACTAGTGGCCACCCAGAGCCAGATTCCCATTGTTTTCGTTTTATGATCTATGAATATCTAGGCTCTATAAAATATCAGATCAGGTTTCGCATCAATGGGACAGCCCACATATTCTATACATTTATGAATGTCTGAACTATGAATGTATGATGAGAAAGGAAGTGAAAACTGAGAATATGATGGTTGATAGAGATGTAAATGAATTAATGAAACTGCACGGACCACAAATGAACCTGTGATTGGGACAGTAATTAGATGATGATGAAATCAAACAAATAAAAAGATAAGGCGGGTTTGTCCAGGAAAGCGACATTCTCTAAAATGTTAATTTCCTTTATATTTAAATTAGTGAATTTCTTTGATTTATGTATTTTGTTTTCTCTTCTACTGTTACATTTGTTGTCTACATCTCTTTTTATCCACTTTCCTATCGCAAGTATGCTGAAAGAGATTTCTTTAGAAGTAAGCATTGCCTTTGGACATATTTTTCTGTTCCTTTCTTTAAAATGTTTTCGTTTGGTTAAATAAACAACACATTTATTGTCACCACCAAAATAAATTCAAAACAAGCATTGTACACACGGCTACACATCAAGCTATACATTTCCAGTATAAGCTGACCTCGCATTGTACGGAAAGCTTATACAGTGCGAGATCAGCATAAACTGGAAATTTAAAGCTTGATGTGTAGCCGTGTGTACCCAGTGGTAAATATTTTTCGTCAGATGGTTTGGCTTCATTCAGTAATGGAAATTGACAAGTTGACGTGAAGATAACCTTAAGTTTCACTGGAAACTTCAATATGAGTGTGAGCATGACATAAATAGGTAACACAGATCCAGAATGTTTTGACATCCAACATTGATGTACTTATCTGCTTCGTGCTATTATTGTGAACGTATCTAGCGCAAGCATTCACTTTGATAAGAACTGGAAAGTCTCTCTAAGAAATCTGCTTTCCATTTAGACCTTCGTTTGTATTGAACACCTGCTTGTACTTTATTGATTATTGATATACAGATTTTGAAGGAGAATGCCTTTCACGTTTAACTCTGTTCCCATATCTTAGTCGGCAGCTGTAAACGTTTGTAGTCCAAGAAACTATTGAATAAAAACCTTATAGATATACTGACAGTTGCTGTATATTCAGTAAATTAGACACAGAATAATGTTTCTGCTCTGTGTTCTGGTAATAATGCCCTACATATGAATCTAAATGCAAAACCATTACATACCGCCTAATGCCTGTACAGAAATGATTAATTCTGAGATACCCTCAGAAAATGCAAGATATAAAAATACGAATTATTCCACTTTGCCCCACCAAGCCGCCCCACTGGTGGGGCAATGTGGAATACCAAAAATTTTGCAGTGGAATCTGCCCCACTAGTTCGACTTGGTGGGGCAGATTCCACTAGTATAAAATCTTGTGGATTCTGGCCCACTAGGGTTGGCACCTTAGAATTTGTGTAGGTCGGTATGCTCGTATTTTATATTTTTTTGGAAAAGAAAGAAATGTATATCTAAGTAAAATATAATTAGGGCTAGTAACGTTTGACTTAGTACATATATATGTATAGTGTTTTTAAATAAAAGTACAAAAATAATTGTTTGGAAATTTTATTTACTAGTTGTTTCTGGAAGGAATCGGAGAGTTAATCACAGATTAATTACACGATTTGTTACAAATAAAATAAAATCTTAGTAAATATAACTAAAGTAAACATTTAAAATCACACTATATACAATGATTCCACTGCAAAATTTGAGGCATTCCACTTTGCCCCACGAGTGGGGTGGCTTGGTGGGGCAAAGTGGAATAATTTGAAAATACCATAGTATAATTTTTAACATTGAATCAGACAAAAACTAAATTGTGAAAAGCAACATAGTACTGTCATTAATTGACGACTATAAGGCCCTCCGAATAAACACTCTGCTACAACGGTCATTCGCTCATGTCGTAATAGGTAGATACCCCTACTGGTAACTGATTCGCATTGACAGTTGACAGACAGAAGAACCTAGCCGCCCATCATCTTGACAATATAATTCCTTAGTCGCTTGTTAAAATCAAAAGTCAATACATTTTAAATAAAGTTAACACAAATTTATCTCGAAACTAACCTACTTCCATAATGACCGGTATACAAGCGCTAATAATTACGGACCTGACAATACGCCTAGTTACGTTTCATGGAATTCATCTTGAATTAACATAAATGGTTTCATCTCAAGGTGAGCGCTGCTGTCAGTGAACCCTATAGGGCCGATCTCCTCAGGTTTTGTTTCAAGCACTTTCTATTATAATGTTAAAAAAACTTGAATGAATGGATTTTTTTGCGGATATTTATTTTTTTTGCCTATGTGTGCGTTTTTGTATGTGGAAGAAAACTATGTAGGTATTGTGAAGTCTTTCATTAAATTAATGTTCATCAATCAATCTGCCTAGTCTTTTACCCAACTATGTTGGGTTGGCTTCCAGTCAAACCGGATGCAGCTGAATGCCAATATTTTACATGGAGCGAATGACTACCTGACCTCCACAACCCAGTAACTGGGTAATACGATACTGGTTGTCAGACTTTCGGGCTTCTGACGACCCGTAACGACTGACAAAGATCCACGAATGACAGCCGGGACCTACGGCTTGACGTGCTTTCCGAGGCACGGAGGAGTCTCGGTATGTAAAGATGGTCACCCATCCACAGACCAACCCCAGCAAGCGTAGCTTAACCTGATGACCCGTGCGGTAGTTATTACTTAGCCACGAGCTCCTCCATTAATTTAATGTTCATATTTATTTTATAGTAAGAAGCCATCATTAATTCAAGTAAAACTTCGATTTTATAGAAAGCGCATTTTAAGACTGCCAAAATAAATCAAACCAACATAATAAATTACACTACTTCTATATTTCCAGCTGGCTCAATTTCTTTCATTATAATAATGAATGCGAAGGTTACAATACATTAGTGTTGGCGTAATTATGCAGTGCGAACGCACCTCACTATAGTCGCGGAGGTCGGCTGCGCCCGCGCAAGCCAATAGCCCACCGCTCTATAAAAATTAGTTCTACTTCACGGTTTACGCTACGTTATCGTACACACGAGTCTTTGTGTTCATGAATAAACATGATCTATTTGAATATCCTTTAATAGTTTAGGAGATTAATACATGTGATTTGATACGCTGTTTTTAGATAAGATATTTATGAGGTCATGTTGTTTGGAGTTCAATTTTTTGTCTTCACGTGCCAACCATAGGTAAATATTTTTAATTGTCACATCATGTCCACTCGGCTACATATCAAGCTATGAATTTCCAGTATTAGCTGATCTCGCATTGCATAGGATTTCCGTACACTGAAAGGTCAGCTTCTTAAATCGGTCACCGATATGCATCAACGTTATGGTCCAGTGCTAAAGACTGTTTTAACTTTTAAAGCAAGAGCACCAATAAAACCAAATGGTACCTAGTCCTATCATAACGTGAGAATGTCATGCATATTGTCCCCAATGACCCGAAATTGCCTTTTAATTTTGCTATAGCGGCCACAAACCTGATTCAAGTCGACTAGGTATAAAAACTGCAGCACGATGACAACCGATTGATACACCGATTGAACACCGATCTTATCTAACGTCGCCAGATCTGCATGGACATCACGCGTGATTGAAAACAAACCTTTATTTCGCTAAACGATCACGTTTCGAAAATCCTCCAGTACTATATTATTGTAGAACTTGTTATTTGTCTTTCAAGCCGCATTAATATTAATTTTCTCGGTCCTTCGCATTATAAGTATTAATGAATATGAATAGATGAAAATTAATGGTAAATAAGTCATTTGTTCATTGTTGTCATATTGCACTTGGTGTCAGATATCAACGTACTGTAGGGCGGTTAAATACTTGTACCTAAGTAATAATAGCCAGCATACGTATTTGTTCTTTAAATATCCATGGGGTAAAGGACACGGAGGCCAAAAACTTTATACATTGAGAAGCAAAACATAGTTAAGTTTATTTGAAGGCATTATCGATGACATGATCGATGGTATTGTTTATATAAGGTTGCCGGGGTGACGGCGCGGCGCGGCGCGGTGCGCGGTAGGTCTGCACGGACGCCCGACAATTGCGACATCCGACGCGCCGTCTGCCGCTCCAATTGCGACTACCCACCAAATTGCTGCACCCAGAAAACGGCCGCCGAGAAAACTGCAACTATGACCTCATCCTATTGTCAACTGCACGTAGGAGTGACCGCTAAATGGATATAACGTTACTAGCAATTAAGGAGTCCTTGATGTATTACTGTAGTACGACAATGCGTGACCGAACGCTATCAATTTCACTGGCAATTAAGAAAAACATTCTAAGCGCCAGCAAGGCCGGTCGTTGGCCCCGCGGACCCTACTATTACCTGTCTGAATTATGAACGAATCTGGTATAAAAACGTAAACGTAAAATACACCAATAATCGTGATTACGCGGTCGTATCGTGCGACATTGAGGCGTTACCTCATATTCGTATGTGGACGACCTCTTTATCGGTCATCTCGGACGTTACATGCATATATTATTTAAATTCAAAGTGTCTGTGACTAACAGCCTATAACGTACGTGCTTTGCGAAGTAAGTAACAGACTAACTTTGACACTTAGTTGCCTAAATGTTTAGCTTTTTGCCTGGAGTGAAAATACTCGTAGTTATAACTATAATGAGTTTTACTCTTGCTGCCATAAAAAGTTGTATAACTTTTATTTTGATCAAAAAACACAAGTTACTTCTATGACAACAGCTATGGTAATGAATGTAACTTATTTTTCCGCTTTAGAACTAATGTAATCTCAAGCGACATCACGCCATGAAACGGCAGTAATATTAAACTTAGCGCAAAAATGTAGATTCATTTAAGAAAATATTTTCAATGCTCAACCCCATAGATGACTTAAGAAATGTAACTTTAGACGACATATAGCTAAAGTTAGCGTAAGCAATAATAAAGTGAGCGAAAACGCAGGTCATCTAAGCAAACACTTTTCCAACCACGTTAAAATATAACTCGAAAGTTCTACTTTTCAGTTACAAAATTAGTACATAGGTAAATGTCAACTAAAGTTACTGAAAGGTTCATGTTATGTTTAGCGATCTTTACAACTTTCAGTATCGTTTGTGCTTTTAGACGCCGTGAAATATATTTAACGTCTTACGAGGAAATTTCTGGAACATTAGGTTTAACTGTATTTAACTATGACTATTTATTGCATCTAATAAACATGCGTGGTGGGCCACAGGTTATGGACCCGGATCTTTAGGTAATAGGTACAACATTTCTGGGTTAAATCTGCCTGAAAAAAATGCAGAAAACGTCCACGTTGTCTTGACTATTTACCCTACTTTTCCGACCAAAAAAATAAATAAAAAAATATCCAGGCAAAACCCATATTACATAAAAATACTTCACAACGCTGCAGCAGAATAGATCACAAAGTCATAATTGACTTACGGTGACGGAAAACGTCGTGAGGACCTGAACTTTATCAGTCTGAGATTGAGAGCAAGCGTGGTAAGCAATTCTGGGTCCTTCTCTATGTAATGAGAAGCAAGGCCATCGCCATGCAGTTAGACAATCATCCTATAATATTCCCACTGGTTGAACACAGGCCTCCTTTCTGTGAGAGGGGGTAGGTCGTAATCCACCACGCGGGTCCAGAATGGGTTGGTAGATGCATGTCTTCGAATTCTTGGTTCTAGGACATGCCGGTTTCCGGATGATTTCCTTTACCGTTTTGAGTGCAATGGTGATGAAATAACTTAAAGCGCCTACCTGGGCACGAACCGACGCCCTAAGTTAGACAATAACAGGCTCATAATTATAATTACATCTAATCATGCAGAACATCACCAAAATAAGTAATTAATAAAAATCAGTTCCACAGTAAAAAATCCTTCACGACAATTACAGGAGCCTTTATTCATTAAGAGTTAGGCAGACCACCAAAATCTAAATTAATTAAAATGTTACTTTTGATCTTGAGATAATTGCGGTCCACCGGATACAATGGAGGATCAAACACGATTACTTGTCTAATTGAATTCAAATCGATTCGATTCCGAGAGGTTCTTGTTTATCTAAGTTTAGTCGAACAAACCGAATGGTGTACAGGCTGCTAACTTAAAACTAGGTTTTTTTTGAGTATGCCAGCATTCAGAATGAAAAACATGTTAATTCAGCACAAGTTATACGCACATTATAAAGTAAACATAAAATAAACACGTTAATACGAAGAAACATAATCAAAATAAAAAGAAGTTAAAAAGTTAAAAGTTTTACAATAGTGTCTATTGCTTGTAGTCTGGGCAGGTCACAGTAAGACCATAGACAACCCAGTACTTTAAAATGACATTTTTAAAGGGTCTCTTCAGAGCGTTCATCCAAAAAGTTGGCAACGTCGCAAATAGCTGTCAAATATTAACCTGTTTTGATTAATTTTGAAATATTACTGCATGGTAATAAGAAATATGGCTAACCAGTAAACTGCCCACTTTCTGTATAAGCGCTCTTAATTATGAAGCACACAGGAAAAATAAACACTGAAAGTGTAGTGGAAAGATGAATAATTTGCCTGTATACCTAATTCTTTGTTTGACTGTACACAGAGTGAGATGTTTGTTTCGAGCCTCCAGATATTTAAAGGGAGGCGGGATACGTTTTCGATCTGAAATAAAATAAGTACTTTTTATTTGCCTTTTGTCCCTCCAGTTGTATCCCCTGTTGCTTGGGGGATTTTCATTTGATATGGTTGAATGTGTCAATGATTCTACTTAGGAGCTAGTCAAGTATTTTTAAATACATAACATAATCTTCCGAGTTTATCTTGGACATTACTGACATCGGTGAAGGAAAACACCTTGAGGAAACCTGGACTTATAGTTATTATAAGTCTGAAATCGCCAACCCGTCTTGAGCAAGCGTGGTGATCAATGCTCGTGCCTTCTCTGTATGAGAAGAGGCCTTTGCCCTGCAGTGGGACAGTAACAGGCTGGTATTATTATTATTAACATAATCAGCGTATAATGTTCGTACTGCTTGGACACAGTGACCATCCGCGCGAGCCGAGCGAGCGAAGCGAGTGGTGCCGTGGAAGCGGCCGGCGAGCGCTACTTCCAAGTTGCTTGCAGATATGTTTTCACCATTTTCTAATTATCCGTGTTTTCGCGAAAATTCGAATTATCAAATCATCCTACGACATGTACAATGTACTAAACGTGATTTCCTGATATTTATTAGTGATTTAAATCTTGTTGTTGTTGACAAACAATTTAGTATTACAATTTTGTAATAACTCTGCAATTAGCATTTTGCTTTTGATATGTTTTTGTTGTAATTTACCAATGTCACAAGAGTGCTAATGGCTAAGAGTAATTACGTCTTTGTGTATCGAATACGATAGACGATAAGACTATATCGTCTCGTTGGCCAAGTGGTCGCAAGCGCTACTGCGGAGCAGGTCCTGGGTTCGATTCCCACGTCGAGCAAGGTTTTTCTGAAATTTCTCAAGCGCGGAATTTGTATATGTATGATCTCCTATTACATGGGACTTAAACATAGCTAGCGAAATGTGGGTGTACTATAGCTACTCCTCTGCCCAGCCCTTTGGGGAAACAAGGCGTGATGTAATGTTATTCTATTCGTTGATCACACTCAGTACAAGCTTGGAAATGTGTTTAATATGGGGCAAGAGATACTATGTCATGAGATTCAGGCCACACTGGGCTGAATACCTATGTCCTAAGTTGGACCATTTATCTTCTATTGTTGAACATTATTGCTAACAATAGCTCTATCTGGGCCTAGTCATGTGACATCTTGGTCCGTAGTTATAACACCTTAATATACAATAAATTTTAAAAAAAACCTTGTCGATCCGAAAAGGGGCATTTAAAGGGATGATGACTTAAAAATGTTTTTTTAGTCCGTCTTTGAGATTATAAAAAAATATTGGACACGTATTTTTTCTTTTTTTACGTAATCTAAAGATTACGGCGATACATTGTACAGGTAAAATGTGCCATGACGTCACGAGTATGTAGAGTTTATACGTACTAGTGACGCAGCGACCCCCACTCCCCAACTTAAAATGCGTTTTATCTAAGTATTTTTTTATTAATATGATAAAGCAAAAAATACGTGTCTAATATTTTTTTATTATCTAACTGACGGACTAATTAGAATTTCATTTTTTTAACCCAGGCATCATCCCTATTATGTAGTACTGCAATAACATTACCAAAAAGTATTGTTTTTTTTATTAGTTTTGAAAATAAAAAAGTTATTGCTATTTAAAATTCCAGTACCAAAATTACTTTCATCGTCCATTCAAAATGAGCAAATTTTCAACGGGGTCCTAAGTGTAACTTTTAGACACCCGCTTAACGACGCCCCCCCGCACCCAATGTAATAGCCCGGTAAAATACCCCCTTGAAAAAAAAGTTGCGATTTTATTTTTTTCCTGAAAATTGCCACATAAATATACTCTCATGGTGTTGTGAGGTATCGTAACCTCACAACACCCTGATAGATCGGAGTGGATTTTTTTAACATGTTGTATACTTACCTATACTAAGTATCAGTAGTATCACTATTCCAAATTTCGATATTCGACGAATACAAGGGAATTAATTTCGTTCATAAATATTAAAAAATTTGAGATCTTTATTTAATGAAACAGCCAGCTTTGTAATTTATAAATAGAACAGTGTGGGAAGAAAAATGTGCGTGTCAAACGAATATAATTATCAGGTTCTCCTTTCATTATTGCTATCATTAACATTTTATGTTTGAAAAACGAATCGTATTAAGTTGCTAGTAATTTTCTTAATAAGTAGTTTACACTAAGTGCTTGGCCATATTTATTTTAGGTTTTCAGCTCTCCATCTTATCAAACTAATATTATAAATGCGAAACAGAGTTTGTTTGTTTGTTACGCTTTCACGCTAAAATAGCTGAACAGATTTGGATGAAATTTGGCACATGGGTAGACCTTGACCTGGATTAGGACATAGACTTTTTATCCCGGTATTCCCACGGGATCCAGACTTATGCGGGTGAAACTAAGGGGCGCAACTAGTTTACAATATTACGTTTGGAGTAGTAAACGACTACTTTGGGGGACTAAGGTTTATATTGCTGCGAAAATCCTTGCCATAAATATTTCTGTAAAAACTGAATGTTTTACTTCACCTTTATGGTATATTTTTTTCTTACTTTAGGAGCTAAGTATTAAAATATTTTTGTTTTTCTTCCTTAATAGCTAACTGAATTTTACGAGATTCCAAAAAAAATACGTTTGTATTTTTGAAGAAACTGTTGGTTAGTGGTTTAATGAAAGATTTTACATGTTAAAGAAAGAAAGAAAAAGTATTTATTCAGACTCGCACAGGAAATCACAAATTAAACTAAAAACACACTAAACATAAATAAAAAAGAAAAACAATAAAACTCAAAGTAAAATTAAAATTGGTTGGTTCCATTGTTATGATGAAAGTAACATCGATGGGTGTTGCTTAGTTATGCTATAATCACATGTTTGATAGCAAACACGGTTGATACACAACCTATATTAGTTTTTATTATAATTAATAATCATTCATATATTTTATTCTAGCACCTCACAGTATTTTTTTCTGTCGCAAAACTAGTCGGTGTATCTGTCCGCCGCGGTCGGCGGCCTGTTGCGCTTTGTGAAATTGTGAGTGCACGGTGCACGAATCAATCTAGCTAATCGCTAAAAACAGGTTTTTCTTGGACAGTTCTTGTTGTTCTCGTATTTTGTAATTTTGTAATTCGTTTATTTGTTTACTAATGTATTTATTTATTTAGAAGTATTTTAATTATGTATTAGGTATGTTGAAACTGTTTGTACTCCCCGTCACTTGTCCATAAGGGTTCATTGGAAAACCAGCGTCAGGCAGCATTTGTCTGGCATTAATGCTGAAATTAACCTTTTTGGCGCAGCCGTGAGGCACACACTTATTGCCAAAAGATTACTTCCACTTTTAGTTTGGTTTTTTATTTAGTGTTTCACGAACTGTGTCCAAATAAACGTTTTCTTTCTTTATAATGCTCGCTACTGCTGGTGTCGGAGCGGGTCCAATATGGTGGATAATGGCGCGGTTTTCACACCCAGCTTATTAAAATATCAACGCAAAAGCCGGTAAAATGGAGCGCCGGTATCGATTGAATGAGTTTGGAAAAAATTAAGTTAAATTTCAGTAATGACAATTAATTAGAACAGTCAAAAACTAAGCAAGGTAGAAATATTGATAAAGAACTTTTCTCGAGTTTTACCTGGTTGTTGAAAATTGGGATTACAAAGCTTCCTTGTTGAAAAATTATTAAAAACTTCCGAGAATTTTTCTTTGTAATTATTCAATCTTTGGAATTATATCATATAACAATTTAATTTGTAAAGAACGAAGTAGGTACCATCTTAAATATTAGATGGTACTTTTGAAGATACTTAGTTACTGTTTGCTTCTGAATAATTTTGCATAGATTAAGCTCTGTTTAGTATTAAAATTACGATAACAATCAAAATGGGGTTTTATAATATTAAAAGTTTATTACCGTGAAAACATTTAAGAGCCATTTGAATATTCTTTATTGTAATCATGTAATTACAATAGTCTGAGAGCAGTCTACTTGAAACTTTGCATTCACTACCTAGAATCTAATTCTAGAATACAATATTAAACTGTCAAATTAATGTATGAAAAAATACTCAACTCATTTCTTACAATATTATAATTATTAAAAGTTTTATGTAAAAACAAAACCAATGCTTGAGAACTGTTTTTAACAACTTCTAGTTTTAATCATAAGCACAGTATTATGTCTCGGCAGTGATCTTAAAATAATTACCCGCGGCCGTTCGGTAGAGAAACCTTCAGCGACGGACGCTGAAGGTTTCTCTACCGAACGGCCGCGGGCACGCATAACTGCCACCACACACTAGATATTGTTGCGTACTGGTATACACTGAAATTTCGAAGCACGTCGTTTCGGCCATTTTTTACATTACAAAGTAATGTTACTTATTTATACCGTGCCATAAGTTAATCATCCAAAGATTCTTAAGAGAGACCAGACCGTTTGTCTCCCAATTTTATTACTACACCATGCTGCTTTAATTAACCCACAACCATTAACAATCGTCACACCAAGCACATGTGTAGGCAATAGAATTAACTATTCAAATAGGTTTAGTTAAACGAGTCCAATCACTAGAATATTAATTACGGACCGTCGCGTGCTGTGCTACAGCGTGACTGCAAAAAAACCACATGTCATGACCGATGGCGACCATGATGAATGGCACATCAATATTCGAAGCGGATGGTGCCAGATTAACCGGCGGACTCATGCGACGTGACAATAGTCACAAACAGCGTGACAGACTAGTCACAAACAGACTTGTAACAATTAAAATGATATAAAACAAGACTGTGGACTCCGGTCTTAAAATATAAAGTGTTTTTTTTTGCAAACGCATGTTTTTATGGTTCAGTACGCGAACGGTGCTAACGGGACCCTATTACTAATGCTCTTCAGTCTGTTCGTTGGTCCGTGCGTCCGTCCGTCCGCCCGTCGGTCTGACATAGGGCTGTGTAGGTGTGTCTTTTGATCCGTAATAGTAGGTACACACTCTTTGAAAATTGCAAATGATTTCTACAACTTGAAATTTTCGCAGTGTGAACTACTGTGGCTACCCAACCTTTGGCCTAGGGGGTGGCAAATGAGAAATTTCCCCCCACACATGTTTTACATAGTTCGATATTGCTGCTGCGTTCGCGTATTTTTAACCTACTTCTAAAAAGGAGGAGGTTCTATGTTCGTCTGTATGTTTAAAAAAAAAATGTATTTTCATCAATTGTGGACCGATAATGATTTTATTTTTCAAAGGAAAAAGGAATTTTCAAAATTGGTCCATAATTGACAAAAATGCCGATTTACATTGTAAACAAAAATAAAAAAAGCAGACCTCCTTTTTTAAAGTCGGTTATGCATGATAGGTAGAACATGAAAGGCCGAGCAGCGCGGTTTTTTTTCTAAAAATTAATGCAATAATATATTTTAATTGTAAAGTAAGTCTTAACGTGACTGTAACATAACTTTTATCGACAACAGTACTAAGGCATACAAAATCCAGAGGGGGGCCGCCCTCCCTGCCCCCCCCTTGGGTACGCTCATCACTGTGGCCAATATAACAACAAATAATTAAAATATGTAGTGTGAAATATTCTACGGTGATACGGGACCCTCATGTGCTAGACGGACTCGCACTTGTTCTGCAAACGCATGTGTAAGTTTGAACACGTATTGGTTGGTTGCAATTTCGATGCTTTTGATGGATAATGTTGTCGTTTACTTTGTTTTTGTTGCATGTAGCACATACGGGAACAAAAGGCTATAAAGATCTGGTTTGGAAATTAGCATCAAGATCAGGGCACTGCAAGAAATGAACGCGAGATTCAAGATTCCCATACCTTGTAAGAAAACAAATTGAAGTTGTGGTGTGTATGGTAGTCATCCATACTAATATTATAAAATGAGCTGCGCCCGTGGTTTCACCCGCATAAGTCTCGATCTCGTGGGAACATCGGGATAAAAACTATTCTACGTCCTGACCCAAGTCATGGTCTACCCATGGGCCTAATTTCACCCAAATTCGTTCAGCCGTTTTATCGTGATTGAGTAAAAAAGATACAAACATACTATCTTTCACATTTATAATATTAGTAGAAGTAGGATATATAGTAAGATAGTAGGACTATCTATTATATTATAATAGGATAGAGTCAGTCCATCAAGCTTAATATCACCCCAAAAGACAAGTTTCCCTTCCACGAAGAGAGGAGTTTCTGTAGTCTCTTCAATTGCTCACATAACCATTGCAATACTCAGAAGTTTCATAGTTTCTGTGCTGATTTTGAAGCAAGAAACTTTCACTTTACAGCTGCTTCGCATTTCGCAGAACTTGTAAAAGCAAACCGAGTTGAATTCAGTTTATCTTATGCATTTTATAGAAATCAAGATGACATCGGAACTTAGCATCTATTGAGGAAAACGAAAGTAACAAGATAATTTCCACGACTGCGTCTTTCAATATGGGTGTAAACTTTTCAAAATAAAATGTTTGTTTACGAAATGATGCAATAGTCTAATAATTAATTTAAAACTGATATCCCTAGTGCTAGGTTGCAAGCGTTACTGCTGAGCAGGTCCTGGGTTCAATTCGCAGGTCGGGAAAAGTGTTACTATGTTTTCCATCTGGAATTTCTCATTAGCAGTTCTGAGTCTGGATTTCTGCCCGATTGATGGCAATAGGCTCGCCTCTATTACATGAGAATTAAACATAGCTGGCGAAATGTGGGTGGGTGTATCTACTTTAGGTGCACCTCTGCCTAGCCCGGATTACAGGTGTGATTGTTATGTTATGTTATAACTGATTACTAAGCCTTAGGTGACAAACATACTAGGTGTATCGACAACATATATTAGCAACTAATGGTTTTTAGAGTTCTATTAGAGGTGGTCCATCTCTACTAAACAATTTATTCACGGGTACCATTTACGAGCTGATAATTTTGCAGTTTCATTTTGCAACTCATTATTTTAAATATTAATAGACTAACACCTTTAAGTATTTCATTTAAGGCAGATTCCTGTCAAATTCCAATAAAAAAACCCGTGTAATTTTATTGAGAACAATAACATTGTAATTTCAACTTAGCGAGGCATTTATGGCTTTTTAATATCTTTCGAAAAATATCTTGATAGTAAATATTTTTGTTAACTAAAACACTTAAGAAATCTTTTTATAGGGTCATATTAAAACGCACGAAATGTCAGAATTTTAAGAATGAATAGAGGGTTTAAACGAGACTTAATACTTTTAATCTCAACTTAGCGAGCCGTTTATGGCTTTTTTATATCTTTTCGAAAAATATCATGTTAGTAAATATTTTTGTTACTAAAACACTTAAGAAATCTTTTAATAGGGTCATATTAAAACGCATGAAATGTCAGAATGTTCAGAAGGAATAGGGGATTTCCAAAGATTCATCTTCAACAGCTTATCGCAGACCACTGCTGGACATAGGCCTCTCCCAGGCTCCGGTACATAACCCTGCCCTCCGCCTTCTGCATCCAGTCTGTCCCAGCCACCTTTTTTAGGTCGTCGGTCCACCACACTAGCCCCCTATTTAGATGGACCGACGACATCCCCATTATGACCGATAGACCCCGTCTCACACTACGTAAGATTCATAAATGAAGTCATACATTCCTCTAGAGTCATGAATGCTTGTTTGTTCGATCCTGAAGAAACATTAGCATCACCAACAGGTTTCACAAACTAGATTGATGATTGCAGCATATTTAGGTACCTACTGAGGTACCAACCAACAAAAGAGGATGCTCTGCCCCTCACAGTTTTTCTAAAACAGTAAACCGCTCCCTTCATTAAATATGATTTTTTATCGACTTTAATTACTTAGAAGTTTTAAAATCCTTCTTCAAGTAACCGTAATTAAATCTTATCAGAGAACTAACTAAAGCTGGGAAAGTTATTTGCGAAGTTTTCATTATAGAATGTCCTTTTTAATTAATGTCATATGTATTAGAAGCACCTGTAGGTTGTACGAGTATTTTAACGTGATGACAAAATGATAATATTTTATGGATTTGGTGTGAATCGGATACATGAGTTTAGGAATAGAATACAATAGAAAATATTTATTTTGCATAGAAGGATACAGGTGAGTAGTTTTACCTATATATATATTTTTTAAATTAAATTCTGGCAAAATTATCCATATTTTTGTTAGTATACTTATGAACAATGTTAGCACACCACAATCATACTGTTCTATCTAAAAAATAAATATCAAAAGTACATTACTCACATAAAATCATAATCATCTTTAGATTATAATATAATATAATGTTTCGTTACATGTACATTCTACAATATGGCATATAAAAAATTGTCAAGTACCTATCTATTTACCTACAATAACGAATTTTATAGGTTTAAGTTTAAAATTTAAATTTTACATCCAATATTTCTAACCCCTTCACAAACAAAAATAAATGTAATTTCCACTTTCCACTGCTGAGACACAGGCCTCCTTCCAGAGAAAGGAGGCCTGTAATCCACCACGCTGGCCCAGTGCGGGTTGGTAGATTACACATGTTTTCGAATTTTTTGGTTCTACGAGCTCCTACATACTATGCCTGCACTGCCCTACAGCCACGGAAGCCGCGGCGCGCCCGGCCCTGCCGCACACAGCCGCATAAAGGATCGCAAAGGAAATGAAGGCGCAAAAGCCGGGGGTACGTACAGCACGGCAAAAGCCGGCAGCCATGCCGCCGTCATAGTGTGTAGGAGCCATTAGAGATGCCGGTTTCCTAACGATGTTTTCCTTCACCGCTTTGAGAGCAGTGCTGATGAAATGAGGCGCTTTACGTCGTGTAAATTACACGAAGTAAAGCGCCTGTCAGGGTTCGAACCTATGACCTACAACTCGAAACTCGCGGCCGTTACCACCGGGCCATCGCTGCTAAAAAAATATATATATTAAATATAAATTTACAATAGCGAGACCATGGTATAATAATATACTTCGCCAGGTATGGCATTCCGAAACACAGTGGTCACGTGGGTGACACAAGTCTACGTCATCACATCTGTGTTACCAGAAGTTTGTAGTAATAACTCCCCAACCACCTTTATTATCTGTGCGAATCCGATAAAACAATGAGGTTTTAATTAACAATTACGTTGGTTTATGTTTAAATTGAATTGTTTCGTTTGATTAGACACACGAAACGACAATTTAAAAGCTTTGGTTTCTGAAAATCTTTCCTTAATCGTATTTTGTTGCAATAGAATGGCAACTGGATAGTGCCGTAAGCATGTGTTGGTACCGGAATGCCAGACCTTGTTTTATTAGACCATGAGCGAGACCACTGATATGGCCTAGGCCTAGTAGAACGTTGTTAGGCGTAGTAGATCATAATAAAAGGAGCATCGTTGCCATTATTATTGGCATTGCTTTAGGCTACAAATAGCCGTAATGAGTTAGGGCCAATGCACAAATAATGGTTGGCCATTTAGATCATCGCCTGCGACCACGATACGAAGTCATTTATTTAAGCACGCAATTTGTGCGATCACTAAAGTACACTAGGATTTTTTTAAGTACGTGTTTAAGGCCTGTATATTAAACCTGCTCAACTTGTTGCTTGAAAAGAGGATTCCAAAAAGCAACTTTAAATAAAAGTCAAATCATGGCACAAGCATATAAGTTCCCCAGTGCTCGGACACAGGCCTCTGTGAGAGGGATTGGGCCGTAATCCCTACGCGGGTCCAGTGCGGGTTGGTAGATGTCACATGTCTTCGATTTTTTGGTTCTAGGACATGCCTGTTTCCTCACGATGTTTTCCTTCACCGTTTTGAATTATGAGAGCAGTGGTGAGGAAATTAAATACACAAAGTAAAGCGCCTGCGGTTCACTCACTCTCGTAAGTCAGGGCCGATGCCTCTGAGGCACCACTGCTTTCTAACTATAGAATTACTTATAAAAAAAAAAGAAAGGAAAATTGTTTATTCTGCCGAAACAAAACGCACATTAAAGACAAAACGACATAAAATACACACATACAAACGTAGCCAAAGCGTATTCAACCAAAAATAAATAAATAAAAAAAAACAATGCTGTTCATTGGTTGATGTCAAGGCCACAAAAAATGTGGACTCCAGCATACGAAGCTGAAGAGATGTGAGATCCCCAGTCTCAGAGACAGATTCGCATAGAGAGAAAAGAGCTACGCCACACTAATGGAAGCTCCGTCATAATTATACACAAAAATCAAATAGACATGAGGTTGGTCAACACAGTGGCTAATTGTTCTATGACATAATTATATTGGTTTGCATAGGTCCGGGGAGACATCGAACCGTTATTTATTTTGCTAGATCTTCAACAATATATCATTTTCCACTACCTACTCCACATAAATATTCCATATTTTTTTACTTAATCTAGGTACCAATATGTATACACTTAGCAACTTTAAAAAGTGATTTTCTCCTACTGTGGTGATTGTAATTTTAAGTTGTTACGAACATAGTATTTTGGAACCCACACTAATATGAAATAGGTCTTATCTCAAAGTTGCGGTCGTTATTCCATGCGAAAATCGCTTTTGAATTTTGCTAAGTGGATACATATTGATGCTTGTGACTGTACGTATACCTTACATAACCAGTTTTATTAAAAATTAAATGAAAGCTCTATGTAAAGATAATTATAAAACAGTGAACAAATAAAACTAGACCCGTCATAAAATCATAATAAATTTTAATTTCGCCTCTATTAGCACAAAATATTTGACACATTATGTAAATATCTTACGAAGTTCGGCCGTTATTACGCGTTGGCATAATATTTGCTTTGCCAGGGTGCGTCTCTGTGTAACATAGATATTATGTTTCCTTCAAAACATAACATTTGATTTGAAGAAGGCTGTCTTAAATTTTACCGATAATAAGAATAAACTTACTTACGCTTCCTATTTGGTCTCTGGTTACCTTTCACTCTAGCAAGGCTCGCGGAATATCTCTGGCTGCGAGCTGGATCTGTCGCTCATGTCATTTGTCAATCATAGCGTCTAAAAATTTTGCCGCCAAAGTACGGAACAATTTTTTTTTCGTTAATTTTCTTTAAAAATAGTAAAGTTTCAGTTAAAACTTTATAGAAAGTTGAATAATAGTGCTTGTGGTAAGTGATATATAGTGTTACGCTGATCGTTGAGCCAGCGAGATGCCGAAATGGAGATCGAAAGATCACATTAAATTTAAATTGTCGCCGGTTTCTGCGGCAAGCAACCGTCCACGTTTTTAGCGGACGAAAGCAGCAATTCTCCTAAGTGCGATAGTGGTGAAGAACGCTCTTCATCCTCGGAGGATGGCGCCTATTCCCACCGCCGAAGAACGGCAAAGAGATCGAAACGATTTCTTGTAAGTTGGGCCTAGGCATTTACAATTGAATGAGCAGACAAGTAAGTGTTAACAATGACACAATTTCTACATTATATCACTAACCTTACTCAGAAACACTATCAACGAACTTCTAAACTGCTTCTTGTTCTCTAGTATCTACTTTAGAAGCGCATAGTTGTTTTCTAAACAATCCGGTCATGTCTAAAGAGACAGAAATATTACAACTTAAAGATTTCAGTGTAAAATATGATGACAAGGTAATTCCTTAAGCAAATACAGAATGTCTTGAGGACGTAAAACTATTCTGGCAGTATTATTTTTATTTTGACGTTCCATCATAAAAAGCAATTCATTATAAGAAGACCTGTATGCTCACCCAGCCCATGTGTTTGACACACTGAATTAGAAGTAAATGAGTACTTATGCCACTAAACAAAACTAAAAACTTTTTAGCCCCTGCGGAGGGGGTTTTGGATGGGATCTCTGATATAGGTCTAGCGCAGATGGAGCTAGCTGCTAAAGCATGGTCCACAGGGACTTGTTAATTGGGCAGCAACCTACCCACTGGGATTGTATCCTACTTTCCCTTTTGGAAGTAGTCCGAACACTCCCACACTCCCATCCAGAAGTGTATTTAAATTAAAATAGAGTGCAATACTCTCATGTGGTATGCCGTTGAAGAGATTCAGCACGTCTTGTGAACTCTAATCTGCTTTGAGAACATTAAAATTACTAATTAAATATGACATTAAGTCTTACTATATATATAACTATTACGAAATGTTAAATATTTAAACAACATTATAATTTATAATGTTAATACTGTATTATTCTTTGCTGTATTTTGTAATAATTAAGAAAATCTTATAGTTATGATCCGGACAAGGACCTAGCTTGCTCTATCAAAATTAGAAATGGAACAAATACAGCCACTAAACAATTTAAAACTCACAATATATTTAGTTAAAGCTGGTTTTATAAGAAATAGTTCTTATATAAAAATAAAATAAAATACATGGTAAATGAGGATCATATCAAGAATAACTAGGCCAAGATTCATTATTATTATTATTATTTGGTTAGACATACTAGCAACTAATTAGCTGATGCGTGTGTATCAAATAGATTGGAGATATTTAATCTACACAGTCGATTCTTGAAGCAGTTCAGTGAGGGAGCCGTCACAACACTCTCCGGGAGCCTATTCCATGCTGTTACAACTCGGTTAGATAAGAATTGCTTCAAAGGCTTTTTCTTAGATGAATTCATGTTGTTGACAAGATTCAAGCTGCCTAAAGAACCATGTAAAATCTTGGGAATGATAAGATCATATCAGGAAGACAAATAATGAAAATAATTAATATTTAGAACAATTCCAGTTTGGAGTAAATTCTGCAAATTGCTATTAAACGTATAATATTAATTTATGCGGATTTCTAAGATAGATATTATAATCAAATAGCCTATTGTTTGCACTCAAGTAAGATGATGACAATTGAAAAGTAAGATGGAAGCAATGTTTTATTAATGAATGAAGGGTAGCTGTTCATGTATTAGATCAATCCTGAGACTTTTGTTAAAGAAAAAAAAAAGTTGAAAAACAAGGTTGGTAATAGAAGCATGCCCTTTTTTGGCATTTGTTCAGTTACCTGGGCATTTGCAGTGGCCAACTGAGTGGTAGAGAATTTGCGAGCCTGTTAATTTTTTATTTCTATGTCTTGGATTGTCGTGATGGCCGAGTGGTTAAGGCCTCGCCTCTCATGTACGAGGTTGTGGATTCAAATCCGGGCAAGTACCAATGTGACTTTTTCAATTCATATGTACTTTCTGAGTTTATCTTGGGCATTACTGACATCGGTGAAGGAAAAACATCGTGAGGAAACCTGGACTTATCGTTAATATAAGTCTGAAATCACCAACCAGTCTTGAGCAAGCGTGGTGATCAATGCTCGTGCCTTCTCTATATGAGAAGAGACCATTGCCCTGCAGTGGGACAGTAAAAGGCTGGAATTATTATTATTCGTTTTTGGTCATTGACATTTCTCGGGACCCTGGAGTCCCGGACCTTTAGAAGGCGTACGAGGGGCCGAAGCCAACTCGCAGAGGCCCCTTAGACATTTTTATGTATTGAGGCACCAACCGAGGATTATCCCTGTATGCACTACGCAAGTGCACCTAAGGACAACCCCAGGTTGGTGCAGGACTATTGCAGAACATGGAAACAAAATAAATTGGGCTATGGGTTTGGGTGGCTAAAGTTGACTGGTGACCTGGAACTATGGAAGGACTATGGCCCCTCCCTGATCAATGTTTTATATGTACACGGAAAAATGGCAGGGGGTGACTTGCACACTCAATAGTGGGCCCCCGAAACTGTCGCTAGCACATAGTGACGTAGCGACAAGGGGGCAACATGTCCTGAGGTGCTTGAGGAGTGGAGAGGTATTCCACGGCTTTCAGAACAATCCCAGAGCCCGGAAGATGATCAAGATCCCTACGAGCACTTACTGGAATACTTCCTTCCTCCGAGCACGTTTGCTCTTGCGAATCTCTACTCAAGCCGGCCAATTAAGGCAAGAATGAGGTGGGAGCTCTGTTCCTCGTCAGTGTTCATTTCCATTTATTATTATTTTCCTTTATTCAACTATATTATACATATAAATTATATTTTTAAATATTAGAATAAAATAATATAAAAACATTTAAAAATATAAAAAATAGTAGCCCACCGGTATCGGGAACAGGGTCCAAGCTACCGGCGGTCAGGGCTCCAGAGAGAGGAACCTCCTGACAATGCGAGCCGTGTCCAAGAGTAGCGCTTTCTGAATCAAGCCCTTGATCCAGCTGCCCAACGAGAGCCTCCTTAGGTGTTGGTCGAGGCTCTTGGCAATTAAACCATTGGCTGATACGACTATCGGCACAATGATCGCTGAGTCCACATCCCACATGTCGACAACCTCGCGAGCCAAGTCAAGATACTTGATTTGTTTATCTTTCTCGGCTTTCACGAGGTTCCCGTCATGCGGAACCGTTATGTCAATAATCATTGTGCGCCGCTCTACTCGATCCACCACCACTATATCAGGTTTATTGGCAACAATAGTCCTGTCAGTGATGATGGATCGCTCCCAGTACAAAGTGATATTTCCATTTTCGAGAACTGGGTCGGGCGCATACCTATAGTACGGCACTTCAGATTCCACAAGACTGTACTTCAGAGCAAGTTGCTGATGGATAATCCTGGCTACAAGGTTGTGTCTATGCAAGTACTCTTCGTTAGCTAGACGAGAACAGCCGGAGATAATGTGTCGGATTGATTCTCCCGGACGGTGGCATGCCCGACAGATGTCAACCGTCCCGTCCTTCACAATGAATCTCCGGTTATTGTTCGTCATCATAACTTCGTCCATAATTGCACAGACAAAACCTTCGGTTTCCCCAAAGAGGTCACCAAAACGCAGCCAGGCTACGGACGCTAGTAAATCTACATCGGGTCCATGTAGGGCCCGAAAGTAGCGTCCGTGAAGCTCCTTACTCTGCCATACCTCCTTGCGATCGTTAGTGTCAAGCGCTACAGGTTTACGCCAGTTCTCTTTAGCCAAGGAGAGTGGGGTGAGACCCTTGTCTACCGCGACCACATCTCGATGCATCCCCACGTCGGCTTCTAAGAAATATTCCCTGAGACTGCATATCTCGCGATTGTGGAGGGTCTTAGCGTTTAAAAAGCCTCGACCTCCACACTTTCGCGGGATATACAGTCTCATCACCGATGACCGTGGGTGATGCATCCGATATGCAGTCAGCAGCGTACGGACCCTCCTATCCAGGGCGTCGAGTTCGGTCTGAGTCCATTTGAGTATGCCGAAAGAGTACATCAAAACCGGCATGACCCAACCGTTGAAGGCTCGCACCTTGTTCCCGCCTGATAGAAAACTATTAAGTACTTTCTTCAGGCGGCCAAAGAAGCGCTCCTTCAACGATTGCTTCATGTCAGTAACATTGATGCCCAATGTTTCCGACATACCCAAATACTTATAGGTTTCGGATGCGGAGAGGGCTCTAAGGTTTATGGAATCTGCGAGCTGTGTTCCCACGGATTCCACAATCTCCCCTCGCTTTACATGCATGACCGCACATTTGTCCACACCAAATTCCATCCTGATGGCGCTACTGAAAGTTTCAGTTACTTTCAGTAGCTCCATCAGTTGCAAATTGTTGGGGGCAAAGAGTTTTAGGTCATCCATGTAGAGGAGGTGAGATATAACCTGACCACCTCTCCTCAGCCGATAGCCTAGGCCTGAACCCTCCAGCAGTGTACTTAGAGGATTCAGGGCTAAGCAGAACCAGAGCGGACTCAAACTATCGCCCTGAAATATGCCTCGCTCTATCCTTATTGGTTCGCTATTCCTCTGGATATTTCGACATCCTGGATAGCGAAGGACTGTCCTCCATTGCCCCATACACGACAACAGGAAGGTGCGCAGAGTTGCATCTACTTTATATAGCTCCAGCACCCTCATGAGCCATGTATGTGGCACCGAGTCATAGGCCTTCTTATAATCTATCCAACATGTCGAAAGATCCTTTCGGGAACGACGAACCTGTTGGCTAATGGCCATATCAATGAGGAGTAGCTCCTTAGTACCGCGGGATCCATTCCTACATCCATTTTGAGAGGCAGACATGATGGAGTTAGTGTCTATATGTTTGTTAATTTTAGCTCTCAAAATAGATGTAAGAACTTTATAGACCGTGGGTAAACATGTGATCGGTCTATAATTTTTGGGTTCCGCGGTGCTACCAGATTTATGGAGCAGGTGGGTAACTCCTGTCGTTAAGAACTGGGGTAGCGAGCCAGACTCCAATGCAGTCTGGTACTGAGCCGCCAAGCGAGCGTGCGACCTTATAAACCATTTTATCCAGAAGTTGTGCAGCCCGTCCGGCCCTGGAGATTTCCAGTTAGGCAACGGACGAACTGCACGAGCTACATCTTGGGGGCAGATGGTAATAGCCCCCATTTCTGGTATTGGATCGCAGGCTCGCTCGACTTCCCGAGTCCAATCACCTTCGGTGTGACTGACAGGCACCGACCAGATGCTGCGCCAGAAAGAGCACATGGCAACATCATCCGGCAGACGCGTGTCAGTCTCACCTTGGTCCGGTCGCTCCCAAGCCCTATAAACCCACCTTTCATCACTATGGAAGGTGCGATTCTGAGTGTATCGCTCTACTCGCCGCTTATACCTACGAATACGGTTCGCCCATGCATACACTTTCTGCTTCAGGAAGTCGATGCGCTCTGTGACACGGGCCATATAGTCCTGAGGGCTGATATCAGTCCCTAAGAACGCCCGCCTCACAAAGCGCATCACTCTAGGGCGAGTATTGCCGTCCCTGAAGCAGATTAGTTTGCCGATGAGCGCTCTGGTCCCACCGATACGGCGCTCAATCCTGCACTGCCAAGCTGGTAAAGATGGTTTCGGTCGTGTAGCTCTAGAGTCATTAGCAAATTTGACGTGAGCTACACGACATGCCGCTACAGCCGCGCAGTACAGAATTGAGTGAGTATCAGTGAGGTCTTCGCAGTCATCAAAATAGTTTGACAACTGCGAATCCAGAACCGCCACCAGCGCCCTATTTTTGTTATGCATAGGCAAACGAGGTAAGCGTGGTCTAAGTTCGGGCGACATGAACCGATATTCCTGAATCGCACCCTCCAAAGCACTCCTTAATTCCTCGTTGCACTGGGTACTTACGTTTGTAGCCCTGTCATCAATCCTCTCGTCAGCTTGAATTGTAGTGTCCTGTGATTATTATTATTATTATGTCTTGGAGAATGTGGAAGTCCTGAACAAATTTTGGGTGACAAGTTAATTTCCTAAGTAAATTCTAAATCTCAATCAGGATTTAGAATATGTAGGCCTTTTTGTGAACTGCTACCAGTTACAAGGCAAAAATAGTTGAAAAGGGGCAGACCAAAGAAATTAAAAAAGGTTGCTCCACTGGTTTGCCAAGAGTTAATGTGGTGGCCAGAGGCTATTGATAGACCACAGCTCAGTTCCTCTACACATGGTAAGGTAACCCACTTCCTGTCACATATGCCACATATGCCGCGGAGGAAAGGTAAGCCCACATGAACGGGCAACTCTATACATCAAAAAGATGTCTTTAAAAGATTGCTTTTAGTGATAATACCGCCCATTGTATCACTGTATATACAAATTTCTACATTTATATCTGTACGATGGTGTAAATAGAGTATTCTACTCGTATTCTACTCTTGTCAGGAACTTGACCAAAGCAAAAAATTAAAAAAAAAATGGCACTCCCACTTGCGAGAGATGTTTGCCATATACGCAGTAATAAGCAGCCAAAAAAGCTAGTCTTCAGAGTGCAAATATTCTAGTAATCTATTTCATTCCGACAACAGACCATTTGTCGTACATTCAAGGATGAGCGAGGGATACGTTTCCGTAGCGCTCTTGAACCTATCTTGCAAAACGACGAAGTCAGCAGATTAGCTGAACATCACTCTGTCAGCGGTTTACCTCCCGGAGGTTAAAAGTGTTATAACGGCTTCGCCGACTGCTTTTAAGAACAGACCAGCCTGATTGGCTCCTGCTGCTCCAGGCCCCAGGCTTCGGAGGCCATGTTTCAAGGTGGGGCGCCCCCGACGTTTACGACCTTTTCAGATAAGTCGGCCGTTGTGCGACAGTACGTCACATAGGACTCAAATGATGACTTGGCAAGTTTCTGCGATGCTTCTACGATGCTTTTAGTCAGAGGTGATAGCATCGACTAGCATGGGTGTTTTCTCTTCGCCCAATAGACCGAGTGCTCAGTCATCTGAACACGATAATGGGATGGGGACGTACTATATATAAATCGCCCCATACTGGGCCTAGTTAGCCCGGCTCTCGTAATTGGAGATGAGAGGTCTCGGAGACCCAGTACCAATACAGGATCCATATAAGAATCTCTTAGACCTGATAAGCTGCAACTCCTAACTTGGAAAGTTGGGGGGGGGAGGGGGGCAGTCAGGTTGCAAGGAGCAGTGGTCGAAAGAGGAACAAGGTACTTGCTAAAATGTATTTTATAATATAAACTAATAACTTATTCAGAGGTGAATGTCATAGTGTAGATTGTATGGCATTAGTATATATATTATTCATATATGTTATTTTATGTAATTTATATATTACTCAGGCTACAATGTTTCCACTGAGTGGACAAAGGGTCTCCTCTCTGTGAGAGAGAAAGAGTATTTATTATAGAATCATATTTAATTCTCTAAGTAAATATTTAAATTATGTTTGTGTACATGATTCACATTTCAAGTTAATTTAATTAACAAATGATGAGACTTCATTTACATGAAGTAAATTTAGTCACTACTTGACTAAATACATTGACTATTTAGTAAAAGGTCCTAATTCAATTTCAGTTTCAATGAAATTTTTATTTTGTCATGTATGTATGACATTAAGTTTAAGTTTCCACATCTTTATAAAATTACTTATCTATGAGATGCGAAAATGTCTGTACAGTTGATTGATCTCATAACTTCCAAGTAAGTAACCTAACTTGTATTAATTAAGGATATGAGTGATCCAATTATCCTTTATTGATGAGATTATTATTCAGTTTAGTCCAATTGATTTTCTAATATCATTATAGTGTAACTCTATAATCCATGTTCACCTTAAATATAACATCTTAAGGAAGATGTGTTCATTCTTGCATTTACTAGGGTAAATAGATTGAAAACTCTTAATTGTTGTATTGGAACAGTTAATGAATACGGATCAAAATATTCGTTCATACCATATAATTTTTAATTCACATAGCGTCTACATCCTTCAGGTACTGTTTCACCAGCAGATATCAAACAGTTCTTCAAATCAAAGGTTATGTTTTGAAGGAAACATAATAGAACTGTTTTGCATTAAAACAAAACAGATATTATGTTATGAAAAACATAACATTTGAGCAATGTGCTTGCTGTTGAATTTTGAAGACTTCTATGATTGACACATGACATGAGTGACAGATCCACTCGCAGCCAGAGATATTCCGCGAGTCTTGCTAGAGTGAAAGGTAACCAGAGACCAAATAGGAAGCGTAAGTACGTTTATTCTTATTATCGGTAAAATTTACGACAGCTTTCTTCAAATCAAATGTTATGTTTTTCATAACATAATATCTGTTTTGTTTTAATGCAAAACAGTTATATTAGACGTAGCTACGTAAGTAATTGTGAGTACCTATAAAATAACGACAAACTAAGCTAATCTAAGGCCCACTTCCACCACCAATCACTAAATGCGTTTAGCGCTAAATGTACAAAGCGCTAAAACTACATTCTGTCTCTGTCAACATCAAACAATTGACGGAAATGTAATGATATATCAATCAATCTTTCTAGCATTTTTCCAACTATGTTGGGTTCGTCTTCCTGTCTAACTGGAACCAGCTGAATACCAGTATTTTGCATGGAGCGACTGCCTATCTGACCTCCGCGACCCAGTTACTGGGTAACACGATACCCGTTGTAAAGACAAGTTGTCAGATAGTTGGGCTTCTGACTACCCGTAACGACTGTCAAAGATCAACGAATGATGACCGGGACCAACGGATTAACGTGCTTTCCGAGGCATGTAGGGGTAATGGGGGGATTATAATATGGAATAGATGGTAAGTGTGACAGTGGCTTTCCACAAATCGCGATTATGATCACGTAGCGCGTAGGTGAGCGTCTATCTTGTTTAAAATTATGATAAATATAAAATGATAGTTAATTGACTCAGGCGTGACTTTGCGGAAATCCAATATAAAATACAATAGACGACTTATATTTAGTAATCTAACCCGCCTAACTTAACTTAACGCAGTGCAACAGTACGGTCGGCGTTTGACGTGGCCACACGTCGTGTCCGGGTTCGCAACAAGTCAATCGTCATCCTGAGGATGCCTCGTTGGGAGATGAAACACGTGTCGATTTCTTACACTCTAGGTTAGTAAATATTACGTCGTCTATTGTATTTTTGAAATATCAAATGGTTTAAAAATAACATCACCTTAATTATGCCTTTCAGAACAAATAATAGGTGAGCCTATTCGTTTTGTTCAAATTGTTGTTTAGATAATAACTCTTGCAATTAGCACGATGGTAGGGAGAGAAACAGCTGTTCGATATTTTTTAAATTGTCACTACATACATACATAATTACTAGTAAAAGGTGACAGACTGACAGCTTAGGTACAGGAAAACAAATGAATAAAAAAACGCTACAGTCATTTGTTTGAGCCCGAACAACGGGCAAAAATAATTTATCACCTTCAAACAACTGGTAATGGGAGGAAATCGGTAAGTGCAGTAATAAATAAAAAAACGCAATTAAGAAGCCTTTTACCACTTCATACTTTATTTCTAACCTAACCTAACCTAACTTATATATTATATATATTTACGAGTATATATTATAAATGTGAAAGTAAATTTGTTTGTTTATTTGTTACGCTTTCACGCTAAAACGGCAGAACGGATTTAGATGAAATTTGGCACATAGGTACACCATGACCTGGGTTAGGACAAAGGATACTTTTTATCCCGATATTCCCGATCGAGACTTTTGCGGGGTAACCCGTGGGGCGCAGCTAGTAAATGTTAAAAAAGGCAAAACATTATTGAAGAGTAAGAAAAAATGCGTCGGGTTTTTTAGCTGAATGAGCAGAAAGGGGAAAATAAAGAAAACATGTCCCAAATGTAATTACATTACTCTGTTTTTAACAAAACATGTTTTATTTGACTTGATGTAGTGAATTACTTTTCGGGTACTTCCACAAAATATACGAAAAATTGGAACCAAAAATTCTGGCTGATGTTCAAAATGCATCTTTTATTTAAGATATTTATCATTTTCTTGCGATCCTGTCATAGCGTTTTGACAAATGAAGCATGTTCGGAATATTCAGGTCCCTGAGCCCCATCCATCTTGCAAACTATCGTCAGTTAAAGTTTTACGCTGTAAGTCCTGGAGCTTTATTTTCGTTTGTTTTTTGATTTAGGTAAGGTCTGTCATGTGCAAAAAGACAACCCGTTACGAAAGGCAAAACCGATTATCTCGTAGAATATTCGTTCGTCTTCTTTTCGAATCGATGGCAAAGGAAAACTATAATAATACTAGCTTTTGCCCGCGGCTTCGCTCGAGTAGATCTCAGATTCCCCCAAGAACTTACTACCGGGATAAAAAGTATCCTATGTGTTAATCCAGGTTATAAGCTATCTGTCTGCCTCATCCAAATCCTATTAGTAGCATAACATAATGATTGAATACTATAGTGAATTCATGCAAGCCTAGTACTTTTTGTTAGGTTAGGTTAGGTTAGTACTCCTTGAGCGGGGCCAGTTTCCCACTTTGTGGAAATCTGGTCGTCTGGTCCTGCTCAAGAAGGCGGGGCGCCCTGCGGACTCGCCGTCCGCGAACCGGCCCATAGTGCTGCTTGACGAGGTGGGCAAGCTGTTTGAGCGTATAATCGCAGCCCGCCTCGTCGGCCACTTGTGCAGAGACGGGCCGGACCTGGACGACAGTCAGTTCGGGTTTCGGCATGGGCGCTCCACGATCCACGCTCCACGCGTTACCTGGGTATAGCAGCACTGCTCTAGAGCGGTGCTGCCGCGCATGCGCTAGCGCATGCGCGGTGATGTGCTGGGTGCAGGCGCCATTCATACGTGAAGCTGTTCTGAATTTCGTGGGAATTTTTTATTCTTGATCTTTAACTTTGATCGTTTATTTAGTAGGTTCAATCCCAATGTATGAGAGTAGATAAAGTAGAGTATGTAACTGGACATAACTAGGTATTATAACACTCGTATTTTAACACCCCTCATTATGCAACAGTTACATAAACTACTATTGTAAAGTCACCTTTTACAGTAGGTAGGTACTTAAAATAATTATTATATAATTAATTAGGTATAGTCATACTTTAGTGTTATTAAAAACGACGCTGAATCAAAACAATTATAAGTACGTTACAAATTAATTTATTTTAGCAATTATAATGAAGTTTATTAACAGTTCCAATTCAGCATTGTGAATGAGGTCGGTGAGTGTATTAATTTGCTTGACCCTGTGTGGTCAGCTTGCGTGTTCTGTACTGAGCTCACGCAACGCGTCGTACGTCCAGCTAGTAATACGACTTGCCCATCACATAGCGCTGTTCCTAATTTGACGCATTATTAATTTATTATAGTATATAAAACAAAAGGTAATTTAATAAAACACGTATACTAAAAGATCAATAATTAAATTATCTTTAAATTGGTGAAGGTTTCAGGAAAATACGCTTCATAGATTTTGCGTGATTCTCAGTTTTTTATCCGCGTTAGACATAACTTTACAAATTAATTTCACTATCTAATATAAACATAATCTAAAATATTCGTATATTAAGTTATTAAGAAAATGCTCTAATATAACATATATTTTTTCCAAATCATTATGTATGACTCGTTTAGACCTGATCCTCAGTATAAAATCATTGAAAGTCATTTATCGTCGCCTTAATATCGGATCCTAACAAGTAAATGAACTTGTTTAAAAGCTTCGGATTGTCAAAAGTCAGTAGAATATTCCCAAAATGAACACGAAAACTTAATTTCTGTACATAATCCGACTTAATCTCTAGTCTGCTATTTACATAGTAAAAATGCTTTATATTTTCAGCAATAGATACGTCTTTTTCAGTTAGGTGAAGTGTGGGAGGTATTTGTTTTCTAGTTTTAAACTAAAAATAACGTAGCGTCTAATCCGTGACATTAATTTCAGTTTTTAGCAAAAATGAAATAAACGAACCAAACAAACTGAAAACAAAAAATATTTCGCTAGACAAATGAATAACTAGAAAAATATTTAACACGTTCAACGTTTGAGCAAACAAGATTATTTCATTACGACAGCTTCCACATGAATTTTGTTAACAGTGCCATTAAATTTTGCTTAAAAAAGTTGTAAAAGGCTTTTTGAAAGCTTTTTCGCGAGGGTAAGTACATTATGCCTAAACCAACTTTGTAGCAAATCAACCCTGTTACTATACCAACAGCGAGTTTCTGGTAGTGTCAACAAAATTACTCGACAAGTGTCATCGAGGCATCGAATTGCGCGGCAGCCATCACTGACTCGTTTTCGGGAGGTCATTGTGCGCAAGGGGTGACGTCACGGATGACCTTGACGCGTTCGCGGCCCGCCCGCTTGCCGCGCGACGCAGTGCACGCATGAAGAATGTCGTTGCCAAAACGCGAGTGGCGGGTTAGTTTGCGGCCATTATGTTATTTTTTTCGTTTTTTGTTTACTTTTTCATTTCTATGTTCAGCCTATCTTGTACCTAGTGATAAATGACTGTTTGGTAGATTTATTAGGTTCTATTTTAGATGGTTAATGTAACGTATTTAACGTTCAATTACACATGACCTCTACGAGTATTTGTTTGCATGTGTATACGCTGCCCCTGACGTTATGTATACTTTTGACGCATATCGAATCTAAGATCACATAAAGCTATGAAGCTTCGTCTCATATAAATGTCAATTATTATATTAATACCAGACATGACATGGTAACACAGACTATCAGTAATTGCAAATAACAAATTTTCTATACCCACGTGTTTTCCCTAAACGAATTGAGGACGACAATTCACTTACCTACTTACTTCTTCAATTGACATTTACTCCAACAGCATGACAAGCACATAACTTATTGTTCTGTTTTTTATACTTCAATCATAATTGTCTCAAATTGGTATGGATATGACGTATGATTGTCATCAATCATCCTCATTCATTTGCAAGCAGAATACTAATAAGGACAGGACATACATAATTCGGACACTACATAAAGTAGACCCGTAATTAGGTAATACCTATTTACAAGTTCACCTGCCGCTTATGTGAAAAATATAGCTGTGACATTATTACCACAGAGCCTTAATACGTCTGGTACACTCCGAGCAGGTTGAATACCTGGCCGGGGAAGCGTGATGAACTTCGCAGGTGCTCCTGCACCTCGGCCAAAGATTGTTGAAGAACACCGTGTGGTTATATAAGACTAGCCGCGCCTCGTGGTTTCACCCGCCTAAGTCTCGATCCTGTGGGAATATCGCGATAAAAAATATCCTATGTATGTACCCAGGTCATGGTCTACCCATGTGCCTAATTTCATACAGATCCGTTCAGCCGTTTTAGCGTGAAAGCGTAACAAACAAACTCACTTTCGCATTTATAATATTATTAGCTTTCGCCCGCGTGGAGGTCGGAAAATAAATTATCCCGAGGGAACGTTCTACCGGGATAAAAAGTTTAAGGCAGGCAGGTTTATCCAGGCTATGAACTATCTGTGTGCCAAATTTCATCCAAATCCGTTCAGACGTTTTTGCGTCTTTGAGTAACAAACATCCAAACATAAAACCAAATTAGTAGGATTAGTTAGGATAGTCAGTAAGAGCCTCCGCCCGCTCCAAGGCGTAGGACATCCATGAGAATATCCAAACGCAAAAACAAAAACTACAGCCGATCCAAACTTTATGGCGGCTCGGAACACGAGGCCAGTCGCTGCGCAGTAACAAATTCACGGGTCAGCGGGGGTGAGGGGTGTGCTACTGCGCAGCGAGTTGCGCTCTTCAGAACCGCCATAAAGTTTGACGCTTACTATACCAATCTAAGTTAAAATTGTCGCACGACATACGCTGTTCTCGTACAGCTCATGTCAACACAAGATCAGAAAAAGTAATCATCTCTTGTCAAATACTTTGAGACACAATCCTTCCATCATATCACGGGCTGTTACCGCCTCTAGTCCCGGGGGACTTGTGATTAATTAGCAATTAGTGTGCAAAGGCCGGGTGAATCAACTGTCTGACATTACGCGCCCTTGCGCCGTCCTTCTGTAAGTTAAACTTAGGGCTGCGACGAATTTAATCTGCAGTTAAAAATTTAAGGTACGGTTTTGAAGTGGTTTGTAAGATTAGATGGTTTTTGTTGAGGCTTTAATTAGTTTGTTGGTTGTGAGTGGTATCAGTTTTATAAATTTCATTTATTTTCCTAGTAAACTGGAGAAGTCCTAAGTAGTGACACTGAAGTTTTCAACTTAAGTACCTAGTTAACGTAAAAGTTAGTACTTAGGTAAGTACTACACTAAAAATACCCAAAAAAATCAAGTTTGTTCCTACACTACATAAGTACACAAACACTTAAATACTGTGTTGACACAACCCTAGCCAAAGCCAGGGTCGCGTCGCACTGAGCGGGCCACCGTGTTGTTCTTTATTTCTATGTTGATAAATGTCAAAACTGCACGTTATTGAATCTCCTCGCATTTTATACAACATTTTGGCACGAAATATAATGTTACAGCGAGTTTTTGTTCATTAAAACGGATATTTCCGGCACATTGTGACCTTAGGCTTTTCACAGACGAGATTAAGACAAACGACTAATATCATTATTATTGAGATAGCAACCGGTTGCTATAAAAAAGGTAGGTACTATTTTTCAACACAGTGTAATCGAATACTATTAGGCTTTCAGCAACATTTGACAGTGTATCAATAATTTTCAAAACAATACGTGTAGGCTGCGACGTGCGTGGTGCAGACACATTACTCTTTGCAATATTACTTCGATTTTCTTACGTTTGATAAAAAACATTTGTCTATAATGTTCCCACTCCTGGGACACAGGCCTCCTCTCTTCGAGAGGTAGTGGGTGTAATCTACCACGCAGGCCCAGTGTGGGTTGGTAGATGTCACATGTCTGCGAATTTTTAGTTTTAGAACATGCCGGTTTCCTCACGATGTTTTCCTTCACCGTTTTGAGAGGAGTGGTGATAAAATTATTTACACAAAGTAAAGCGAATGCCAGTACCCTAATTGCGTAATACACGATCAATCAGAATTTGAATCGTTTTGAAACAGATTGCTAATCCATTGCTTTACAAGTTCGAAAAAAAAATCTGCTCAACAACGTAAATAACGCAATGAATGTTGTTGAACTGTCAAAATGAAACAGATTACTCGTAATCGTTTACAAAAATGTGTTCTAACTTATAAGAACAACTCGTTACAATAGGTATAGGAAATATAAAAACTCACCGTTTATCAAAGCAAATCCGTCGGAAGCGTTTGTCGATATCGTCAGAATAACACTGTATCTGTGAACAAGTAAACACAAAATAAATATTTGGAAGTGCTTCCAAACCAAAGCGGGCAGATGTTATTGTTTCATTTGCGCGAACATTTGATAGTTATATTATCTTAAAATGAAATGATAACACCTTTATTTTTTATCGAATTGCGTTGAAAGTAAGTAAGTAAGGAAATTCACGCCCCAGGAAAAGATAAAAAAACAGAAAAGCTTTTATCATTCCCGTTCAAGTTGCTTAAATTGTGACGTCAGAGGAATTACTTAAAAACAATAATTAAGTAATTTCCTTGACGTCAAATTCACAACCAACTTAAAATGTCTACACAATCAAATCATAACATGTAATTCTTAGACAGAAAATGGCAAATTGTCGTATTGTATCAATTTGATTAACAACTTATTTTCCTGTCGGTATACATTGCGATAGACTAAAATTGAAACACATTGCAGCACCCGTAGTATGACCACCATAGAAACGGATTTTGTCGACGGAAGAATAGCCAAAATAACAGATTGTGATTGTGAATCTGTCATTTTGTCTATTCTTCCGTCGACAAAACCCGTTTCTATTGTGGTCATGCTCCGCGTGGAGGTAAGTAATTTTAAATTGTTTTCAGCAGCATACTCATCACTGAGTACAAAAGAAATTCTTTCTCCTGAAATATCACTGATTTTATATACCCTCAAATCCCAAAAAAAACTGCAATAAACCGCTTCAAAGTATGACATATCAGACGTTTACGTGATTTTTATTTACGACACACGAAATTATAAATTTAAACGAATATGAAGCGGGCTTTATACTCTAGGTATCATAAAATAAATTGTGGTTAAAATCTAATCGACTTGGGACTTCATGTGTAAATAAAATAAATGGATGTACGATTGTGGAAAGCGAAAATTGTTAACTCTTTGATGGATACGACCTAGACGGGCTCATGGCAAAATAATAACAGATGCGCGAGTCGATTGAAGGTAAAGCTACTTTTGCCGCGGTCGGTTCGTGGATGGGTGACCTTTCATTACATACCGAAGCCTCTCCTTGCTTCGGAAAGCATGTTAAGTCGTTTGACAGTCGATACGTCAAAAGCCCAAAAGTCTTGACAACCAGTCTTATCAAGGGGTATCTTGTTACCCAGTAACTGAGTTGTAGAAGTCAGATAGGTAGCTGCTTCAT
Organism: Agrochola lota; assembly: GCA_947364205.1. NCBI lineage: Eukaryota > Metazoa > Arthropoda > Insecta > Lepidoptera > Noctuidae > Agrochola > Agrochola lota. Next base: position 7,967,487 of record OX376228.1, on the reverse strand, counting down.
GTAAAATACTGATATTCAGCTATATCTGGTTCCAACATGTTGGGACAAGGCTATGCAGGTAATTGGTTATACAACCTAACTAGGGATCATCACGTATCGTCAATTAGATGCCATGTTAAAGCTCCGGCACAAGGCATTTGCAATCTAAAAATGAACGGTTGCTCGAGAAGTACCCATAGTTACCCTACCTTTCATCAAAATTTGTTGTCTAGTTGAAACGTTTCAAGCTGAAAGACACACTTCTATCGTTTTGATTGCAAAGTTTCAATAGAATAGAATAAGAGAACAGGTTTTGCTTTCACTACCACTTACGTGCATCTCAGTATATTGCTATAGTCCGCGCGCGACTGTTAGTCACCATCTGAGGTGGTGGCGAGTGATGAGACGGGTGAGGACGCCATTGACAAGATTGGCAGACTGAGCTAGCTTGGCCTTTATCTACTTCTCCCATTTCACCGCTCACATACCTCAGAAGGTGACTAGCTGTCGCGCGTGGACTATACAAAGATGCAGGTTTCGCGGTATGCAATGCAGTGATACTCGCTTCGGAGCAGCTAAGCTCTACTTTTCTAAGGATATTCCCTTACCCAAGGAATATATAAATCAATATTACGAAAGTCCCTAATTTCAGAAATTAAGGTTAATCCGCCATATTTATGGAATAAGACGAATTTATTGCGAATTAAAGGGATTAAATTACGTTCATGATGGTAATTCAAATCTCTTTAAAAGGATAAATTCACTGCCATACCGGACAACACCCTTTACGTGTAACAATGTAAACTAACCTTCAATTCGTAGTTAATAGTAATAATTATGTTAGTTAGCAGTGTATGTATTATCTTGCACTAAATACATTTAATTATCGAATAATTACATAACGGTATAGGCGTGGGAGTTTCTGAGATACATAGTGTAGGAGTTAATTTAAGTCTAATTTACTTAGTCACATTAACAATAAACGTAATAATAGTTCCAGTTGTTTTCGTATTTTTTGTTTTTGTAATTTATATTTGATTAGGTACTAGATTTATATATTTAGAAGTATAAAAAATATGTATTTGGTATGTTTTGTACTACCCGTTATTTGTCCTTATAAGTTCATTAGAAAACATCAGACAGCTTTTTTCAGCAGCTGTGAGGTTAAACATTATTATTGTTACAATATTATTTTCAGTTTTTTATTTTGTAATTTAATTTGTGTTTCACGAACTGTGACATAATAAACATTATTCTTTTTTTCTTTCTTTATTTACATATTGAAAACACCATTGTTTTTCCGAAGTATCTAGTCGTCCGTTAAACGGATGAATAAAATAACTTAATCGTCCGATTATTAGACGAATAAAATAAATGATTTTATTCATCCGATAATTGGACGATTAATTTATTATATTCATCTGACAATCGGACGATTGTCAGATGAATTTATTTTATTCTTCCGTTTCCCAGATGACTAGCAACAGCCTCGTTTTTCATTGATCGCTGAAAGGGTGTTAGACTGCTGTATCTAATTTTGTTTTTACTGCTGCAAAAAAAGATACTGCTTGTTCCTCTTATAAGAAGTGATGGTTGCCATATCTACCACATCTTCACTAGAAAGCTACCTACATAGTAACGTACAGAAAAAGTTGGATTTATTTATTACTAGCTTCGCCCCACGGTTTCACCCGCGTAAGTCTCAATCCCGTCGGAATATCGGGATAAAAGTATCCTATGTCCTAATCCAGGTCATGGTCTACCCATGTGTCAAATTTCATTCAAATCTGTTCAGCTGTTTTAGCAAGAATACGTAACAAACAAACAAACTCACTTTCGCATTTGTGATATACTACTAGCTCTTGCCCGCGGCTTCGCCCGCGTAAAGGTCGGAAAATATCCCACTGGGACGTAGGTACTACCGGGATTCAGAGGATCCTATGTCCTAACCCAGGTCATGGCCTATCCGCATGCCATTCATCCAAATCTGTTCAGCCATTTTAGCGTGAAAGCATAACCATCAAACAAACTCACTTCGAATTTATAATATTAGTTAGGAAAACAGCAGCAGCACCCTAATTGCGTAACACACGATCAATCACAATCTGAATCATTTTGAAGTCTATTTCTAATCCATTACTTCATATGTTCGAAAAATTTGTCAGTTCAACACCGTAAATAAATGTCAAAATGAAACCCATTGAACCCCCCCCCCGCAGGCCAGCGTACTGACACGGTAGAGCATACGGTGGAGGTCTGCCCGGCTTGGGCGGGGCACCAGTGTCCTTGTGGAGGCGATCGGCGGCAGTGATCTCTCGCGTCCAGCCCTGGTTCAGGCCAAGGTACGGAGCGAGAGGGCGTGGGAAGCCGTCACCTCCTTCTGCTAAGCAGTAATGCTCGCGAAAGAGGAGGCGGAACGCGTGAGGGAGAGGAAAATTTCGCGCCCTCACGCCCCTAGCCGGCGCAGAAGACGCCCCGGGCGTCGGGAAATCACAGGCCGATTCCCGGCCACCGTAGGCGCGGGCTTCCGGACGGTGAGCAATGGGTAGCTCACCGTCCGATAAGGACCAGGCCCGGGTCTACGGCGCGTTATGTCCCACGCGCGCCTAAAAAAGATGTCAGCACAACGGAAGGGGTCTGCTAGGACCGATGCCTGCCGGGGTCGCGGGAAAGTCCGAAAGTGATACTGTGGCCCCTGGCAACGTACAGGCAACTGAAGTAATACGGGTGGCTTTTAGTCAGTAAGAGTCTGACACACCCCCCCGCTCCGCCCAGAGCGGGACAAGTTATTTGATAATTTCCCACCCTAAAAAAAAGGCCAGCGTACTGGTTTTATTACCACTAAAGTGCGGTCTACTGCACAAGTGGTTGAGTCAGCTGAATACTCGACCAAATCAATTAATTATTTGCTTTTATTTCCGACATGTCACTAGCTAACAAATTATGTTACATTATTTAAAAGTTAATTATTCCACAGACAGCGAACGTCTTGTTAACTTATACTAATAAGGGGTAATTGTTTCAATCTGGCTAATTTAACGTATTTCATGTCTTATAAATAAAGTTGTTACGCTCAATTTATATAAATTCAATGTTAAAGAGAGAGTATTTAACGAAAATGTTGGGCGATCGGTAGTGGAGATAAGTTCGGCAGTTTGAACAGGAACCCCCCGAAACAACCATGTCCAGTGAGGACCTGCGTCAGGCGGAAGGTGAAGACGCCGTGGCGCATCTCTAGCCACTCCTCAAAGAGGGGGACTTATCGCCACAATTGTGGCGTGCCCAATACAACATAACCTCGCTTCACAATTTCAAAACAAAATCGCGTCTGTTTAAGTCAGCTGAGTAAAACCACGAGCGGACTTGATTCACCACGAAGTTAGCTGAACGTCATGTGATATTGCCGAGCTTTACGAATGACGCTCGACACGAACTTCTGATTTTCGGCTTGGACGAAGCGTAGGCAGGTTTATGGCCGAATCATGACTTTTTGGCCGAAAATGTCCGATAACGAAAACGAAGCTTTGGTCAGTCCCAATTACCACACAAAAAAAAATGTGATACATTTGCCGTTTGAGAATTGATCGTGACGTATATCGTTGAATCGGAGAACATGTTTTCAATTACAAAGTTAGGTTTATTCTTGGCATAAATTCATCCCTACTACGGAACCCTTCATTGTGTGTGGTTCAACACGCACTTGGCCGATTTTTTTAAATATACTTAATTCAAATTCAAAAGTCATTTATTCAAACTAGGCTGAGAATCAGTACTTTTCGAACGTCAAAATTACATAAGACAGTCCCCCAAAACGCCCACCCTTCACCACTTCCTAGTGTTTAGCTGGGAAGAAGAAGTGGCGCAAAAAATTCCCCAGCAGCACAGCTGTCTGTTCAGTTAGAAGAACAAAAAAAAAAGATTCTATATTATTCTAAATAAAAATATATAATATATTTTTGTATTCAAAATAATTTACATTAAGTACGCAACACAAAACATAATTTAAATTATTAGCCATATGTAAGCTAGCACACGCCAATATACCAAAACAAAATCATCGAGAACTATACGTATACTCAGGCCGAAATAAAAAACTAAACGTAAACAGAACTTAATCTATACATATAAAATGCTTTGTCCTGAATGACTGACTGACGGATCAACGCACAGCCTAAACCGCTGATCGTAGAGACCTGAAATTTGGAGGGTGTGTTCTTTGTATGACGTAGGCATCCGATAAGAAAGGATTTTTGGAAATTCTACCCCTATGGGTTAAAAAGGGGGGCTAAATTTGTATGGGACAACGTGATTCCTTGGTCCAATCTACTTCAAATTTTGCATAAACATTTTTTAATAGAATTGATGGACAATGTATTTCGTATTTTATTGAAATTCATTCCCTAACGGGGTTAAATAGGGCTAGAAAGTTATTTTGGGAGTGATTTGCTTCGAAGTTGATATCAATACTCCTTAGTGCTTTTGATTTAAATTACATTTTATTTTGACACATGTTTGAAATCTCAATCCAATTTTATTCAAAAAAGGTTGAACTCACATAAAAGTTTGGTGCAAAGCAAATACTCTTTATAATTGGAATGTCTCGAAAGTCACCGTACCGATTCCCCTAACACCATCAAATTACCCCTTCGAATTCAAGAGAGTGTAGTTTCCCATTAAAGTCTGCTTCGCAATGACCATAAACAAAGCTCAAGGTCAAACTCTTAAGGTAGCGGGAGTAGACTTGAGGTAAAGCTGCTTCCCTCACGGCCAGTTGTATGTGGCATGCTCCAGAGTAAGCGCACAGAGTAGCCTGGTGATTCTAGCACCCGAAGGAAAACAAAAAATATTGTTTACAAAGAAATACTGCGGTAGGTATAGTATGTCGATTTCGTTGTAAAAAGATAATACCCCGGTGCAACTTTCACCAGATCAAACGCCGAGCTTCGTGATCATAAAATATAACAAAATTTTATTTTATTTTCATGTTTATTTAACTTTTAAATCCCTACACTATAATAAAGATTGTTATATTTTACTAGCTGCCCGGCCCGGCTTCGCACGGGTAGCACTAAGTACTTATCTACGGCGAACCTACTTCCCTACCTACCCTACCTATGTACATACCTAGCTAACTACACCTACCTAAATTTTTGGTATTTTTTTTACACCTTGGGTCACATTATTGGAGTGTTAGTAAGGGTCCCTATTTTTTTTGAAAATATAATATAGCCTATGTCACCCGGGGATAGTGTAGCTTAAACAGTGAAATAATTTTTCAAATCGGTTCAGTAGTTTCGGAGCGTATTCAATGCAAAAAAACAAACAATCAAATATTTTCTCTTTATATTATTAGTATAGATAAGTATTCAAACATTTCAACATAATAATTTATATGTTATAACAAAAATAAAAACGTTAAAAACCAATAAAAATCCAATTAGAACCATTTTCGACTTCTACGCGGACAAAGTCGCGGGCAAAAGCTAGTATCTAAATAAAAAGCCTCCAGGCATAAAGGGCGTGCCCGCTCACATATAGTTGTAACTGGAAGTTATAAATGATAAACTAGGACCATCGATGTAAAATAAATAAACAAACAATTAATTACTAATAACAATAAATAATATGATCAATTGTCGAGATCACTAGCTAACCACACATGCAATAATACAACTCATAAAAAATTATAAATTTAAATAATAATTTTTAACCTAATAGAGTATTATAATTAATAAATATTTTATTCACTCCATAGTTCGCTATGTGCAAAAATGTAATAGGCCGAGATAAATAACGTTACTTAGCACGCACTTTTTTCTTAGATATGTTTCGGTCTTTATCTTGCACTTTAAGTTTGACAGTCGTGCGACAGTGACAAGAACAACGCTCACCCAAAGTCCATACTAAGTAACGTTTTTAAATTTCGGCAAGATTCGCGCCCTCGCGCCCCTAGTCGCCGCAGGAGACGCCCCGGGCGTCGGGAGTCGCAAGCCGATGTCCGGCCACCGTAGGCGCGGGCTTGCGGACGGTGAGCGATGAGTAGCTCGCCGTCCGATTAGGACCAGGCCCGGGTCGACGGCGCATTGTATTCCTCCACGCGCGCCTCAAAGAGATTTCAGCACCAATTGACGGGGTCCTTTAGGGCCAATGCCTGCCGGGGTTGCGAGTTGTCCGAAAGGAATATCGTGGCCCCGGCACACAGGCAACGGAAGGAACACGGGTGGGTTTTAGTCAGTAAAAGTCTGACACGCCCTCTCGCTCCGCCCAGAGCGGGAGAAGTTATTTGATAATTTCCCAACATAAAAAAAAAAGGTTATGTTGTATTTTTTTATCACGTGCATACATTTTCTCTACCTAGATGTAACAAAAAACAACCAAGATTCAGTGTACAGCGGAAATATTAATATATATTAGTATATTTTAACCGCTAAAGGCTAAATCTAAATCATTTTCGTTTTTGACTTCGCTTTAAACCGAAATTATGACAAAAGCCGAAGCTTCTTTTTCGTTTTCGGCTGAAAAATCATTTTCAATCGGATACTAGTGATAATCCTACAAATTAACGATTTTCGGAATGTTTCCCTTGCTTGTTCTGTGAGACCTTGCTTCTTTTCAAATTTCATGATTCTATGTCACCGGCAATTGATTTATTTGCTTTTTTTTTCATTTCTTACCTACTATAACATACATTTCGTCTAAATCGTAATACTCTTAACTTTTCCATCGTGTCCTACTTTTCAAGTAGGAGTAAACTACACTTCAGTGTTCTCTTGCAAGACCGACTTTTAGGTGCTTGTAAGCATTCCAGTTCGACTATACAAATGTACATTTTGATATCCTATAACTCTAAAGTATTAATGAGACCATGTCAAAGAATCAACTAGCATATAAATAATTTTTCTTTATTCTTTTAAGATCACGTAGAGCTTAAAGCTAAGAAAATGCGACATGTCGTTTTCTTTTTATGAACAAAAGTAGTCTGACTTAAATGTTTTTTTATATTTTACGTATGAGTTTTTTACATACATGATCATGACTTTGTCAAATTACTTGGAATGAAAAAAATAATACATGCCAGTTGATTCTTTAATATGGTCATTCATACCCTTGAGTTATGGGATATAAAAAAAAATACCTTGTATAGTACATAGTAATTCCATGCAGTATATTTATGTGTAATAAATAAATAACATATTTGCCAGTATTAGCGGAAAACATGACGCTTCCAACCATACATCGTTTGTTCAAATACCACGAGTAATTTAGGAGTTATTTATGAAGAAACGGGTGAACATACATATATACATAGCCTGTTAAAATCATAACCCTTCTTTGCCTTTACTGTAGTCGGGTAAAATTCACCTTAATTTACAATTCAAATGCGACTCCATTCCTTTTTTGTGCTCTATCTTTCGTGGTGACAGTACTTGACATATGGCATCATATGGCTTGGTATTGTTGACGTATTTCAAACCTAAAAACGTAAAATACATTTTAGCCTATTTCTTTAGATAAATGTAAAAAAAAATTCAACGACATTTCGGACGGACTCTCTAAAATTAACTTACATTCGGCTTTCACCCTGATCAGATACTGTTGGTGTTGGTGTTGGCTGGTGTTTTGGTCCAAATTTTATATATTTTCTACGCTCTTCCCCTTTATGGAAGCAGCCACACCTCTTGGTCAAAATTAACCAAATTATTCGCAGCACCCTAACATCCATTGTAAACGTGACCTTGGACGACCGGGCGTGGCTGCAAGCCACACTACCCATCCGTTTCGGTGGCCTCGGCGTCCGCAAAATTACAAGTATTAGCTTACCCGCGTTCCTGTCCTCTGTCCACAGCACTGAAAAGTTGACCGGGAAAATTTTAGCCCCCTGCCTGGTCGACTCTGATGTGCCGTGCTTGACCGATGCGGAGAACGCCTGGACAGCGGCTTGCCCGAATTTAGATCGGCCCGTGAACCTATCCTCCCAGAGGCAGTGGGATGAGCCGCTCTGCAGGTTGGTACGGAACAATCTTATTAATACGTCCACCAATACTGCTGAGCGTGCCCGCCTGCTGGCTGTGGGTGAGTGGGAGTCGGGCCTTTGGCTTCAGGCGCTACCGTCACCCAACATAGGCACTATGCTGGGTGACACCACTTTCCGGCTCGCTACCTGTCTGCGTCTGGGCGCTCCTTGTGTGGCCCCGCATCGCTGCCAATGCGGTGAAGCAGTCGACTGTCTCGGACACCATGGTCTATCCTGCAGTAAGAGCGCAGGCCGGAGAGCACGGCACGCCAGCATTAATGACATCATCCATCGTGCTCTTGTCACCGCCGGGGTGCCAGCTGTTCTAGAACCCAACGGCTTGGCACGCGACGATGGGAAGAGATCAGATGGAATGACCATAATGCTTTGGAAGGTAGGTAGGCCCTTGGTGTGGGATGTAATGTGTGTCGACACCCTTGCGCAATCCCATCTTCATAGCACGGTGGGCTGTGCTGGGGCTGCTGCTGCAGGTGCGGAAAACCTCAAACGGCGCAAATACTCCAATCTTATTGGGACTTATACTCTTTTTTTTTAATATTGAGAAATTAATAAAAAAATCTATTAAAAAATGATTATAAGTTCTACATAACGGCCGCTAAATAAAGCCCATCATATAACGGCCGCCACATAGCTGCCACTAAAAAACGACCGCTAAATAACGGCCGCTAACGAACGGCCGCCATATAACGGCTGCCACATAACGGCCGCCACATAGCAGCCGGCCGCAGTGACTGCCGTCATGAAAATGATGGTAGCGGGGTATATTGTGTCGCAAAACGCTGTCAAGGAAAACACACACACTTCATTTCATAAATAATGTTTCAGTGACGTCATTCGCCGGTAAATTGCAGACGCTATGTGGCGGCCACCGCTCCTTTAGGAAACAGTAGTTTCTTCTTCTTCATTTTCGTATGGTTAGTGACTAACCTGGTGTCAGAGTTTTTATGCCGCCCGCGCCCTTGGGCCTCTGACTTTTCTTCACATACCGTCAAGAAATATCTCTCAGGCATGCTGGTTTCCTGCTGGGGTTGCGGGTTTGTCCGAAAGGGATATCGCGGCCCCGGCACACAGGCAACGGAAGGAACACGGGTGGGTTTTAGTCAGTAAAAGTCTGACACACCCTCTCGCTCTGCCCAGAGCGGGAGAAGTCATTTTATGATTTCCCATCCTCTAAAAAAAAAAAAAGGCATGCTGGTTTCCTCACGATGTTTTCCTTCACCGTTTTTGAAGCAGGTGATAATTATACAATAGGGACATGAATCAGAAAAGTCAGAGGTCCGAGGGCCACACAAGTGATGTTACATTTATTGGTAGCATTTGATAGAAAATGTTGGTCTGGATACAGGATACATGGGCATAATTACAACAAATCTTTCATAATTTGGTAACCACAATAAAAAATCCACTTTATTCGCTATCCACATTACAAAATAATTACATCATTTCCAAATACATCTTGAAAGAGAAAACGAAGAAGTCATTGCTCCTGTCATGTAAAATTCCATTCTTTCACTGAATTCTTATACATCGCTAAGTAGTCTGAGTTACCGACTTACCTCGTTAATTCTCTACCGAAATTGAAAGGCACGAACGTAATTAGCATAACAAAGACATTTCGCTTACTTTTGTTTTCGACATGTCGCCTTGCTTCAGAATATGGTGTTGCGTTTACCAGCTAATTATTCTTCAGACATCGAACGTCATGTTCAGTTACCACAAGCGTATTTCAATTACTCGATGCGAATATGGGTTGTGGGATATTTATTTTTTATGTACGAGATGAATTCCGTATGCGGGAATTGTTATTGATTTAAGGTGCTATATTGAAAAATGTGCTTTTTCTTTATCGTGTCCCTTAAGTACCTTAAGTTAAGTACACGATAAAGAAAAAGCACATTTGTGGATTGTGCGTGTGGATTTTTTATTGCGGCTACCAAATTATGGATGATTTGCACTGCAGGTTGTAATTATGCCCCTGTATCCTGTATCCAGACCAACATTTTCTATCGAGTGCTACCAATATATGTAACAATACTGTCCTCAACATAATATGTGGAAGTAGTATGGATTATTCAGGTATCTATCGTCAGAATACACTTAAAAAGCTTTTCTAGAATTTCAAAGAATGAAAAACTGGCGTATATCTGCATAAATAGGAGTATGTATTCAATATCTCTTACTATTTTCTCAGCTTGCATAAGTTAAGTAAGACTCAAAGTTAATGCAAAGCCACTGCGAGCAAATACATTAGTGGATTGGAAAAGTTTCTAAATTACGATTTATATCAAAGACATGTTTTAAACTGAAACTCCAAATGATAAAGTGTTTGTTCATTTGTTTCATCACTTTCTCTCGCAACTTTCTGCGAAGATTTATAATCGGTTGGACAATATTTTGGCGCGCACCAAAACAATTTTAATTATAAAATTCCGAAGTGAAATTGTATCTTTTTAAACATTGTTAAAAGTTTCGTCATTCATTATTTTTTTTTGTTGTATAGACAGACAGAAACTAGATAGATAATTAGAAAGATAGATACACTTTGAAAATTACAGATATAAATGTAGAAATTTTACATAGGGTGACACAATGGGCAGTCTTATCGCTAAAAGCGACATTTTAAAGACGACCTTTGGATGGATTGTGGGAGATAAGAGACAATACTGCAGGTAGTCTGCTAACTGTTGTTAATAGCATATCTGCTTTAATAATAAAAAATATGTTTTCTGTTTTCTGCGTTTGAATTCGTACGAGCTTCCACTTTCGATTTATTTGCTGTAGCTTTTGCAACGGCTTCTTTGCTAAGCTTGTAAAAACTTCAGACAGGTTCCTTCTATAAATATTATCTTCTTCTTCTTCTTAATTAAATGTTGGAACTAAATTCAATATTATTTTTAAAAAGACACATACAGTACAACTATTTTCTTAATGTACCTCCGCAAATTTCGTGTTTCGTCAGTCGTCGGATTTCTATCTTTTTTATTTAATTTTAAATTAATAATTTTAATTTTCTATCTGAAACTCAATGAACATCCAAGTCGACTGAGAGCATAGAGATCGACTTCGAAGTATAAAGAGTCTGGAACTCTATATATTTCCAAGTCGACAGAGAGCGTCCAGGGGCAAATGATAGAAATCCGACGACTGACGAAACACGAAGTTTGCCTAGGGACATTAAGAAAATCGTTTAACTGTACAGACATTTTTCTTTTAAAAGTGCTGATTAGACATAACTACCTAACGCCAATAAAATCGTTGAGACGCTTCTAAAGCGGTAAGTTTTAAGTGAATGAAAATATTCATTGAAGAAATTAAGATGTCTCTCTGTTGAGAGGTGAGAAATTAATATAAAGTTATAGAATAAAAATTTGCTGTAAGTATAGGAAAACTTGTAAAATTCTCTGTTTACCTCAAAGACATAGTTTGCCGAAAGCTGCTATTCACGGTAGATGACCAGTATTGTCCGCAATTATAAATAGCGAACAGTATTGCCCGCAATTCTAAATAGCGAAAAACAACAGGTTCAGTAGAAAAACATTGGCAGCCTGGAAAAACACTAGGATGAAAAGTTCTGTAGTTTATTACAGACTGAATCGTAAGTATTTTATGTAGATGAAGGGTTTAGTTTTACATATGGAAATTAAATATCAGGGCAAAAGTTGCGAGTAATAAAATAAGATCATGCGCATAAAGCTAACGATCATGTTCATCACTAGAATGGACCCGGCCGGGGTGGTCCGACATTTAATTAATTTTGTTTTCTCACGCAAATCAGTCGTGCTAAGCGCTAATGTGAAAGTGTATAATCTTAAGAAAATTTGTAATAATATTAAAATTACTTAGTTCTTAAACCGCCATTCAGTAATGTGCTAGCGTTCATAAAATTGCCGTAAAATATTTTTTATTACCCTGCATTACAACTTGGCAAGAAAAAATGCAAGCGACGAACTCATCATCTCTCACTCATCTTAGTAAATAACATGTACTTTACTAAATATTAACAGCAACATAGGAACATAAATTATATAATTGATAATTATAATTGTATAATTATCACTTGCTTCAAAAACGGTGAAGGAAAACATCGTGACGAAACAAACCGGCATGCCTTTTTTTTTATTTTTTTTTTGAGGGTGGGAAATCATCAAATGACTTCTCCCGCTCTGTGCGGATCGCTCCGCATTTTCATCAAATTTTTTGTCGGTTATAAAAAAATATATCTGCTGTTTCATAGAAAAGTGCAATACCTACGCGGTCAAAATGTATGGAACAGCAGATTTTTTTTGAATTAAAAGAAATTCATTGCAGGGGTGTACAAAATCATGTACTAAATCCATGGTATCAGTTTTCGCGTCGATGTCCCTGCCACCCCGTGTACATTATTTTACAACTAAATACGCAACTAGTAAGCGCACGCGCAATTTGCAAGCAGCCATTGTCATTGCAAGTTGCAAATAGCGGCAACAATCTTTGTTCCCCTTTCCCTCTTTAAATTTAGAGCGAGCACTTCAATAAAACTTTACAATTCGCGAGTGAGCCAAATACTTAACATCTCTCATACATACGTAATGCATACTTCACTTTCCTTTGAGCTGTTTTTACCTTAGGTATGCAACTTTTTTATACTTATTCATTTTCAGAATAGTTAATCAGAGACGTAGGAAGAACGAATGTAACAAGTAAAATCTTAGGCATGCTAATATTCGGGTCGGCATGATTCGGCGCGATATTCGGTCAGCAAGTTACATTTACAATACGGAAGATGAATCATGGCCGGCCCGAACATTCTTCGAACTTCCCCGTGTTGTTCTCTCACTCACACTCGCCTGACATGAGGCGAGTGTAACATTTGGTTTCAAAAGAATGAAACTCGGACCGGCCATGATTCATCTGCCGTACTGTATATTGGATTTTACCGCCCGGTTGTGCAATCATACACCCGAAAAGGTTTGTAAACAAAATCCAGAGAACTTGTTATCTACTCGTCTTTCCTATTATTTATGTTACTCTTCTTCTTCTCCTTTTCGTGTGGGAGTGACTAAACTGGTGTCAGAGTTTTAAAACCGCCCATGGACCTCTGACTTGGCTTCGCATGCAGTCGAGAAATATCTCTCAGGCATGCCGGTTTTACGGGGCACCGGTGTGGGCGTGTTCTCACACGAACGGACGAACTCATCATCTCTCACTCATCTTAGTAAATAACATGTACTTTACTAAATATTAACAGCAACATAGTAACATAAATTATATAATTGATAATTATAATTGTATAATTATCACTTTGCTTCAAAAACGGTGAAGGAAAACATCGTGAGGAAACAAACCGGCATGCCTTTTTTTTTCTTTTTTTTTGAGGGTCACACAGGGGACATCATCAAATGACTTCTCCCGCTCTGTGCGGAGCGAGAGGGCGTGTCAGACTTTTACTGACTAAAACCCACCCGTGTTCCTTCCGTTGCCCGTGTACCGGGGCTGCGATATCCCTTTCGGACAAACCCGCAACCCCAGCAGGCATTGGTCCTTACGGACCCCGTCAGTTGGTGCTGACATCTCTTTGAGGCGCGCGTGGAACACAACACAACGCGCCGTCGACCCGGGCCTGGTCCTTATCGGACGGCGAGCTACTCATTGCTCACCGTCCGCAAGCCCGCGCCTACGGTGGCCGGAAGTCAGCTCGTGACTCCCGACGCCCAGGGCGTCTCCTGCGGCGACTAGGGGCGCGAGGGCGTACAGCTTGCATCTCCCTCGCGCGCTCCGCCTCCTCCTTCGCGAGCATAACTGCTTCGCAGAAAGATGTGACGGCCTCCCATGCACTCTCGCTCCGAACCATGGCCTGAACCAGCGCCGGACGCAAGCGATCGTCGCCGCCTATCGCCTCCGTATGGACACGGCGGTGCTCCGCCCAAGCCGGGCAGATCTCCACCGTATGCTCCACCGTGTCCTCCAGGCGATCCACACAGTGGTGACACCCAGGCGTTTCCTCCCGCCTTATGCGGCACAGGAACCTCCCGAAACAACCGTGTCCGGTGAGGACCTGCATCAGGCGGAAGGTGGGGACGCCATGGCGCCTCTCAAGCCACTCCTCAAAGAGGGGACTTATCGCCGCAATTGTGGCGTGCCCAGCGCTGGGTTGCGACAATCGCAATCTCCATGCCGCCATGAGATTCCGCCGGAGCTCTGTCCGCTGTGCTGTGATTTCTCGCGGCAGCGGAGTTAGGTCCCGGCGTTTCGCCTCCTTGCCGGACTACTGCCATGGGATCTGGAGGCAAAAGTCCTCGCGCACATATGGGAGTGTCGCGAGGAGGCGAAACGCCGGGACCTAACTCCGCTGCCGCGAGAAATCACAGCACAGCGGACAGAGCTCCGGCGGAATCTCATGGCGGCATGGAGATTGCGATTGTCGCAACCCAGCGCTGGGCACGCCACAATTGCGGCGATAAGTCCCCTCTTTGAGGAGTGGCTTGAGAGGCGCCATGGCGTCCTCACCTTCCGCCTGATGCAGGTCCTCACCGGACACGGTTGTTTTGGGAGGTTCCTGTGCCGCATAAGGCGGGAGGAAACGCCTGGGTGTCACCACTGTGTGGATCGCCTGGAGGACACGGTGGAGCATACGGTGGAGATCTGCCCGGCTTGGGCGGAGCACCGCCGTGTCCATACGGAGGCGATAGGCGGCGACGATCCCTTGCGTCCGGCGCTGGTTCAGGCCATGGTTCGGAGCGAGAGTGCATGGGAGGCCGTCACATCTTTCTGCGAAGCAGTTATGCTCGCGAAGGAGGAGGCGGAGCGCGCGAGGGAGATGCAAGCTGTACGCCCTCGCGCCCCTAGTCGCCGCAGGAGACGCCCTGGGCGTCGGGAGTCACGAGCTGACTTCCGGCCACCGTAGGCGCGGGCTTGCGGACGGTGAGCAATGAGTAGCTCGCCGTCCGATAAGGACCAGGCCCGGGTCGACGGCGCGTTGTGTTGTGTTCCACGCGCGCCTCAAAGAGATGTCAGCACCAACTGACGGGGTCCGTAAGGACCAATGCCTGCTGGGGTTGCGGGTTTGTCCGAAAGGGATATCGCAGCCCCGGTACACGGGCAACGGAAGGAACACGGGTGGGTTTTAGTCAGTAAAAGTCTGACACGCCCTCTCGCTCCGCACAGAGCGGGAGAAGTCATTTGATGATTTCCCACCCTCAAAAAAAAAAGAAAAAAAAAGGCATGCCGGTTTGTTTCCTCACGATGTTTTCCTTCACCGTTTTTGAAGCAAGTGATAATTATACAATTATAATTATCAATTATATAATTTATGTTCCTATGTTGCTGTTAATATTTAGTAAAGTACATGTTATTTACTAAGATGAGTGAGAGATGATGAGTTCGTCCGTTCGTGTGAGAACACGCCCACACCGGTGCCCCGTAAAACCGGCATGCCTGAGAGATATTTCTCGACTGCATGCGAAGCCAAGTCAGAGGTCCATGGGCGGTTTTAAAACTCTGACACCAGTTTAGTCACTACCACACGAAAAGGAGAAGAAGAAGAGTAACATAAATAATAGGAAAGACGAGTAGATAACAAGTTCTCTGGATTTTGTTTACAAACCTTTTCGGGTGTATGATTGCACAACCGGGCGGTAAAATCCAATATACAGTACGGCAGATGAATCATGGCCGGTCCGAGTTTCATTCTTTTGAAACCAAATGTTACACTCGCCTCATGTCAGGCGAGTGTGAGTGAGAGAACAACACGGGGAAGTTCGAAGAATGTTCGGGCCGGCCATGATTCATCTTCCGTATTGTAAATGTAACTTGCTGACCGAATATCGCGCCGAATCATGCCGACCCGAATAATAGCATGCCTAAGATTTTACTTGTTACATTCGTTCTTCCTACGTCTCTGATTAACTATTCTGAAAATGAATAAGTATAAAAAAGTTGCATACCTAAGGTAAAAACAGCTCAAAGGAAAGTGAAGTATGCATTACGTATGTATGTGAGATGTTAAGTATTTGGCTCACTCGCGAATTGTAAAGTTTTATTGGAGTGCTCGCTCTAAATTTAAAGAGGGAAAGGGGAACAAAGAGTGTTGCCGCTATTTGCAACTTGCAATGACAATGGCTGTTTGCAAATTGCGTGTGCGCTTACTGGTTGCGTATTTAGTTGTAAAATAATGTTCACAATGGCAGGGACATCAACGCGAAAACTGATACCATGGATTCAGTACATGATTCTGAACCTCCCTGCATTGAAATTTTTCGTCGGTTATAAAAAAATATATCTGCTGTTTCATAGAAAAGTGCAATACCCACGCGGTCAAAATGTATGGAACAGCAGATTTTTTTTTAATTAAAAGAAATTCATTGCAGGGGTGTTCAGAATCATGTACTGAATCCATGGTATCAGTTTTCGCGTCGATGTCCCTACCATCCTGTATATATATATATATTAAGAAACTTGTGTCATTTAAATGAGAACAATGTGTCACTACATTATAATTTACTGCGTCACAATCTTCACAGCGTCAATTTTGATAATGATGCACCCATCCATAGCATTTTATTTTTAGGAAGGGTGTTATTTAGGGTGTTGTGGTTTAAGGGTGCATGGAATGACTGTATTTTTTTTTGTGTCTTTTTTAATTGTGCTTATTCATATGTTAGCATCAAAACTTTTTTCTGATCCTATCGTTACAATATTCAGTGAAATCAAACTACCTTTCCGGATTATTTCGCGATTTCGGTGCTGATCATTACAAGCGTTCGAGCGTGACGACTGCGCGGAAATGTCAGATAGATATTTACTTACTTGATTTTTTTATGTCAACATGAATTACTAGCTTCCGTCAGTGGCTTTGCCCACGTGATAGCTTTATAAATGAAAGCATATGTTACTCAGTGACAAATATAGCATTCTACTCTGATGAAAGTTTTTTTTTATACCTGTTCTGTAACTACTTTTTGAGTTTATTCATTACAAACTAACATACAAATCTTTTCTGTTAATAATATTAGTGTAGATAAAATAATATTAAAAGTAAAGTTTCAGAGAAAAATTACAAGGAAAGCAGTAAAATTATTCACCTATTACTTTATCAAAAACACAATATATTTTAGGCGATAATTACGACCCTAATAAAGTGTTCCAAAAATAGCTGTGTAGGTATGTAGGTAAGTATTTCCATTTTCCTCAATCGCAACGACCGCATTTGCATTTTTTTGATGTGACCAACCATTATCGGTTATCGTCGCGATAGTTCGGGCTGTGTAACACTTATCGCGGGTGGCGGTACATAACAAACGTGGCGAAGCCGCTAATGTGAACACTGCATTAGCGCGATAACTTTTTAGCGAGTCAAACATACGAAGCTTCGGTATGCATTGCTTTGTCACAATAGTCGCAAATGCGGCCGCGGCATAAGAAATATACCTACGTAAGCTTTATTTGTGTTATAAAGCTGAAAATACCGAAATAATGAAGAAAACATCTCAAGGAATTCGCTTTCACTTTTCTACGTGAATAGAAACCCTATAAAGAAAGTTCAAACAAGGTTTTGTACAGTCGCGAACAGCAAGCGTCCAGAACTTTTAGGGTTCTGCACCCAAAGGGTGCCAACTATTAGTAAGGCTCCGCTGTCCGTCCGTCCGTCACAGGGCTATATCCTTGAATCGTTATAGGTAGACACTTGATATTTTCACAGACTATGAACTACTATGACCGCTATAACAACAAATAATAAAGATTAAATTAAATAAAAGGGAGCCCGGCTTCCGATTCAAGATATGTGTATGTAGTTTTAAATATTGTGCAGTGGTACGGAACCTATCATGGGCGCTTTTTATTTTGTCCCCTAGCTTGTTTTATATTTATTTCAGTGCTGCGATTTCGCTCTTGCATTCTTGCCTTTTTGTCTTTACTCGCTACGGTTAGATGCCTCCGTACCGGATTCTTATCAGTTTTGTTTTGCTGGTTTTAAAAGATTTTTTACATCAATTATCCGGTTTGTTACTATGCAGTTTTTATTGATTGAAGTGGCGGTGACTTTGCTAGTTTTTGTCGTAGGCTTTTCGTTATTGTATTGGTATTTCAATGTGTGTGTGCTTACATAATTTCTAATTAATTACGTCAAGCTGATAATGCTAATGCATTGCTTAAAGTCATGACTCTGCGGCTTTTTAGTTCTGGTAAACGCAATAAAATTTTCTTTGCCAAGCAGGCGATGAATTTTATGAAGGGCTTTTTATTAAGAAAGAGATCAACTGAAAAGAACAGTATTTTTTTTTTCAAATCAAGTCCTAAACTTTTATTTATTTATGTTTATATATACTTTATTGTACACCAGAAAATACATAGTAAATCATAAATTTAACACTACAAAACATACAATGGGCGGCCTTATCGCCGAACTTCGTCGAACTTTTTATGTTTTTGAATGAATAGGGTTAAGTTAAGTTCACTTATCCTCTATAGAAAAAGGAGAATCCTCCGACCAGACGGGTGTTGTATCTGGTGGGGTACTGCCTGACGATTGATGTCGGGACGTTGTATATATTCTAAACCAATAACAATATTTTTAAGGTTTTTAGAGACTGTAATGGTAGACTTGTCACTGATAACTAGAAACACCAGCACACTTAGCATGCCCACAATAGAAACGGGTTTTGTCGACGGAAGAATAGACAAAATGACAGATAAACAATCACAATCTGTCATTTTATCTATTGGTCCGTCGACAAAACCCGTAGAAAACCCGTTTCTATGGTTGTCATGCTATGCGTGCTGAAAACATTTAGCACGACAGGAAAGACAAAAAATTAAACTGGGTAAAGAATCAAAGATAATTCAGTAACAAACTTAGTATACAAGGAAAACATAAAACAAAAAGCATTTAATATCACCTTCAACATGGTATAATATTATTCCGTTTTTCCGTAGATCTACAGATAGTCACAATATCACGTATCTTCGCGTTTTACATGATATTCACTTGTATCTGTGCGTCCAGTTGTGTACCCTACTATCCGTCCGATTTTGTCCGGTTTTTTGGATCCACGTCCAGACTTAACCGGCCTTGTTATTTGTCCGGACTTTTCAATGAAGACGATGTTTTTGAAAGTAAAAGTAATTGATTATCTCACGTATCTTCGAGTTTTACATTATATTCACTTGTATCTGTGCGTCCAGTTAGGGTTGCCATCCGTCCGATTTTGACCGATTTTTTTGGATCCCCCTCCGAACTTATCCAGCCTTGTTATTTGTCCGGACTTTTCAATAACCGGGATGTTTTTTAGAAAGTAAAAGTAATTAATTGAATACTTAAATAAAAACCGGCCAAATGCGAGTTGAACTCGCATACGAAGGGTTCCGTATTGTATTATGTTCGAGCAAAAAACGCCGAAAAAACACATTGCTTGGACCCGTTTCAATTATTAATTTGATATTTTTTTTATTATTGGTTAATATAATGGCAAAAAGAATACCCAATCTGTGAAAATGTCAACTATCAAGCTGTTACGGTTCATGAGATACAGCCCGCTGACAGACAGACGGACGTACAGAATTGATGGATAGCGGAGTCTTAGTAATTAGGATTCCATTTGGCACCCTTCGGGTACAGAATCCCAAAAAGAAAAATTTAAAGTAAAATGTAGGGACGTTTTTGAATATGCCTTTTTTAAATATATTTGAATGTTGCTGTATAAATATCCATCGTGATGGCGCTATAGTGACGTGATGGCCCAGCGTTTTAAACCTCCCTCTCATGTACGAGGTTGCAATCCGGGGCTCAAATCCTGGCAAGTAGCAATGTAACTTTTTCAATTCATAGGTACTACCCGAGTTTATCTTGGACATTACTGACATCGGTAAAGGAAAAACATCGAAAGGAAACCTGTCGGTCGATTCTGTAAAAATATTAACGTGAAGTGAGCGAGAAGTGAGCTGTCACTGCCACAGAATCGACCGGCAGGATACTAGGGATTAACACTATTGACAGCTCACTTCACGCTCACTTCACCTAAGTTTCACGGTGATATTTTTACAGAATCGAACGGCTGGACTAGTTAATATGATAATGTGTATCAAAAACCCTGTTCGATTCGTGAGGGTGCTGTTAAGACTCGTACTGAGAGTCTATTCAAATGATAATTTTCAGGAAAAAAGAAAAAAAGAAATTCGACTCTCTTTTTTCATGTGGAATTTTACCGGTTTATTACATGGGGCGCGGGGGGCTGTCGTTTAGCGGGTGTCTACAAGTTATAACTTATGATCCCTGTAGAAAATTTACCAATTTTTTATGGTAGGTATTGGAATAATTTTGGTGCCAAAAACATGAATTTTAAATAACAACAGGTTTGTTATTTCTTTTTGGTAATTTTATTGCAGTACCTATGTGCCCTTTTCGGATTGGACCAGGTTTTTGTAACACATTGTATAGTCTGAAATAGCAAACCCGTCTTGAGCAAGTGTGGGATAAATGTGGCTTCTCTGTATGAGAAGAGGCCTTTGCCCTGCAGTGGGACAGTAGTTCAACATCTACCTAGCCTTTTCCCAACTATGTTGCGGTCGGCTTCCAGTCTAACCCATTGGCAAGACTGCTTGTCAGACTTTTGGGCTTCTAACTATCCGTAACGACTGTCAAAGATGTCCAAATGACAGCCGGGACCAACGGCTTGACGTGCTTTCCGCGGCACGGAGGGGTCTTGGTATGTAAACTTAGTCACCCATCCACGGACTAACCGCGGCAAGCGTAGCTTATCCTGATCGATCGACCCGTGCGGCTGTTATTACTTAGCCACAAGCCCCCCAATGGGACAATAGTTTGTAGGCTGGTATTATATTAAATTTGTCAGGACTTATCAAGTTTCGAAATGGTAACCCTATTCCCAGTTGACGGGCGAGGGCGCTGTAAGGGCAAGCGCCGGATGTGCGCAAGAGTCGATGTGATCTGCGGCGCGTTTCATTTAGTCACACCGAAACACGATACATAAGCTTCCTTTGATGTTATTTGATTTTAGTCGGACATTCGCTGAGGACTCGTAAATAAGCTGTTGTTCAGTTGTTCTGCAACACGCCTTATTTGTGAGGGAAACTTGAGAAGATGAAGTATGTTTTTTTATTAAAAAAATTGAAGAAAAATATTTCAGAGATATTTTGGGTACTTTAAATATCAGGTAAATTTATTAATAAAATTGAATGCAAAATCCAGTATATAATTTTTGAATGAAGACGTACATGTAATTCATAAATATAAACAAAACGGAGACGTCAGCGTCAACTAAAGAAATAAAAAAATGTTATTGGAATGCATAGAAAATGGAAAATGTAAACTCAGTTATAAAACAAAGCACGGAGCTAAGAAGTGTCAATATCACGATATAACAAAGAAAATATTTTATAGAAACTATCTTTACAATCGGCTACTACTTATACAAGGTGGAGACTGCAATATGACAATAAATTAAACTGCGTATATCTAACGCCGTCCCTATTGTATACGCAAATTCAATAAAATATATCCAATTGTTTATTCATTATAGCTAGTCAAAGATTGGCAAAACCCACAGTCGGCCCAACACTAGCATTTATTAATTCATAGTTCCAATATATATGCTCTTATGCATTAGTATTGCTAGTGTTTTTATTTATATTGTCATATTATTCGTATTGTTGTCTCCACATTGTATAAAATATTCGCTATTCCGTCATGTTTCACCTTAGTCACTATAGTTACCAGGAACTTATTTTTAAGTATTCTTCAGGCGAGTTAAGTGAGGTTCAAGTTACCTAAAGTAAAACCGCCGATTCCGCTAGTGGTTTTAACTTTCGGTACAAAAAAAGAGATTATCTCTTGGTAAAAAATATCTAGGTGCCTGTCTCAGAAATTAAGGCTGATTCGTTTTTTGGTTAAGCTTATAATACTCTATTATTATTATTTACTGGTACCTCAGTTTGTACAGGCTTCACTTCAGTCAGTGGAGAGAAATCCAATATAAGCTGGCCTCTCATTTTATTGATACTGCGTACTACGCTAGGCCAGCTCAATGTCAAAGTGTTACCACCGAATTGCGGTCGACAGAACTGTGGTGTCAAGAGTATGGGCAGCGCTTCATCTGCATTCTACCTTTAAATGCGATAGAAACCCATATATCGCAATCGCCATTATGTATCGTCTGCTAAGAATCGGGGATAAATGGTTCGTTTGACCATGCATCGCCGTGCGTGGCTGTCCATGGTAGTATTTGTCTCTGCAAGGTCTTTGTTCAGCAATTGAAGAAATAATGGTATGGTGGAAAACTCGCTCTTATGTTTACCCTGGTAGGATTGTCGGATGTTATTGAGAAGGAGGCAGCAAGTACCGGGCAGTCCACATCACGGAAGACCACAGAACAGATCAGTGTGTCATGATCCTTAGCAGTGAGGGAATGATGAAGAATAAGTAGTAGAATGGCTATTGAAAATAAGCATAGTCGAACTTGGGTTTAGCAGTATAAGGCTGAATGTCACATGCACGTCATAAAACGATAAGGTCCATTTGTATATATAGACAGTTAGAAAGTTTCGACCTTACTGAAGATTTAAATTTACTGTAAATTGTTTTCAAAAATAGTAAAGCAGTTACGAGTTCGACTATACATAGATCCACTTCCCCATATTATAATACAGGTAGAAGTAAGTTTTGGGTTACATATGTAAATCGAAAACAACATATATTTCGAAGTTAATCGCGAACGCGTGGCTTCTTTGACTTTGTTTAACTTTAACATAAGCAAACAAATACATACTGGCATTGTTAAGTTTGCCATTATGTAAATGTATTGTGACGACTGTAAGTAAACATGTTTTGAAGAAATTGATCCCTTGTGACTTGAGGGATTTCTATACTAAAATGTGTTAGGTGCCTACTTCGGCAAGGTTATGTACCTATGTTGTGAGGATGTTGAGTCCGATACGAAGTTTGATTAAGGTTGAAGAGTTTGACATCGGATCGTTATTTCGGAATACAAAAAAAACTTTTTTTTTTTTTTTCCTGCTTACGTCAGAAAACAAGTCATGCTGTGATTTGAAGTCAAAGTCAAAATCAAATCATTTTTGACCCCCCTCCCCTTTTTAACGTCAAAAGAAAACCGTACTTATGATTCCCTGCACTTTTTCCAAGCTCTACACAACCATTGAGTTTGCCTGTAGGAGCCTCACAATACGCATTAGATACATACTAATGTGCAATACCATTGTTATATCATGTTGACGATCTAAATATAAACAAGAACACACGCACCGCTGTACGTATGGCCGTGATCTCCGCGCCCGCGTCGAGTTCCTCGAGGCATAATGATACTCGTAGTACCACAGGTATCGATGGAAGGTAATAGAAATGTTATCAGGATTTTCTGTAAAAAAAGGTGTGGCCAATGTAATACATAATACAATGTATGATATATATATACTTTCTGATAATTTTAGATGAAATCCTGCAAAGGCCCGCTTTGGACCCAAGTTTTCGCGTAAGCCTCACAAAAGGATGGATTTGTTTTTGCAGCGATTTGAATTCGTCAGTAACAAACTGCTTTGTAAAACGTACGTATAGTTCTTGTGCTCGATATTTCTCAGTTTTGGAAGTAATAGTTTTAAAGCGTCTACACACGGCCCTAATATCGGGGGAGTGGTGAGGAACGCCCTAGATCACTCCCTCGATCGCCTTATGTGTAGCCAAATCTGTATCTGTCACCTGCAACCGGCAAGATAGTGAGTGTCATCTGGACCTTCAGTCCACCTAAACATGTCCAGCGACTCACTGATAGTTAACTAAGTATGAGACGTCTAATAACTTATTCAGCTCGCTATGGCCGGTGCGGAGAGGTTGCGTGCCGCGACCGCCACCGCACATCAATCATCGACGCTCAAACCCATCTAGCGTGCCAACGTGCCAACACATCACACGCCCTCATATCCCACAACATTTTACATAAACCCCATATATTAAATTCCATTTGATGTAACGTCACGAGACGTTGCTCTACACTACAACGTGAATAAATTACTCGCACGCTGCACAATTTTCAGCTCGTATTAAACACATCAATCATTCCCAGCTTTTTGCAGCACAAAGGAGAAATCATAAAAATAAATTGAAGCTCGTTGTCTGAAACCAAAGTAAAAAGGATAGTTTGGGTAAAACACGGCTTTTATCAGTCCGAGACGGATGAATAGCCCGGAGCGATGCGGGGCTCCTTATCCTGTGCTATGCTCCCTCCCCCCAGCCTCCCTGCGGTGCAAGTAGATAGAGCGTGCTTAAGCCACGATAGCCGAAGGGTACTGCATGGCAAGAACAAAGGTGCACGGCCCTGACCCTGTAATAGTCTCGGGCCACGACTGGCCTTAATTACGCGCAATTTGCAGCTCTAGATTTAGTTTTTTCGAAAATGAGGCGTGTTTTTATTTGTCCAACAAATGACCGTAGCAAGTGTGCCAGTTTGGTAACTCAGAAAATAAATGCGTGTGTTTCTGCGAGGAAACGTATGGAACTCATATAAATCGTCCCGAAGTCGACTGTAGAGTACGCTTTTATCTTAAAGCTGCGTACCCAAGTAAATATATTGGGTATGGGCACATAACTGCACGAGTTTTATAAGTCAATACATTAACGGGAATTTAATTGAGCGAGTTGGATGTTGTTTGGTGGTGTAGTCAGCTATAACTTATTAGAGCAATACGTATATTTATAGGGACTTAAGAACGCGCTAACTGCCCTATGAATTATTGGATGCGAATCCTGGTGGTGTGGCATGGTTGAATTCGAGGACTGAAGAATGTCAGCTTCTAATTGAACTTGTGCTTGATAATTTATCAGAATCACCACAGAACTAAGGACACCATAACCTCAAAAGATTTTTTATTTTTTTTAAACTTTGCCTACACTAAGAATTTCTTCCTATATCGTGGGTGCGTTTACAAACATAGAAATTCACATACACTAACCCCCAGACCCGGAACAACTACTTGCAGATCATACAATTAATTTGTTCCGTGCGGGGATCGAACCCGCGACACGTTCCGCAGCAGTCGATCGCTCAGCCACTGCGCCAACCGTGTCGTCTAAAGTTTAATCAGAACTGAACACTTATGACCAATCCAGAAGGATTGGTACAAGGGTGATGCTAAATCTGTAGAGCCGGCTGTTATTCCAGAAAATTTCCTCTTACCCTTTATTGCCAAAAAACACAAAAGGAATAAGGAATAAAGGGTCGCAATCAATGTTGCGTGTCAATGGTCGATGTAGTAGTCCTTGAAGGTCAAAATTGACAACTATTTAGTGTGCTCGCAGGGGAAATCAGGGAGTATTCGCTTATCTCGCGTCATTAGGCAATCGTGATGCTGGCCTGAGGACAAGGGCGCGGGATTCGGAGAGTCTATGGGGAATGAGCCGAACTGGATGGTAAATCGATTTATTATGATATTGGTGGTAATTCAATGTATCCTGTATGGAGCACGCTTATTAAGATGGCGTCGTCGGAAAACATCCTAAATGGATTTATAATTAAACTTGGGTAAAACAACAAAATTAGAGGTTGCATGCATTGTTTTTTTTTTTAAGCGGATATGAGTGTACTTAGTGCTTGATGGTATCTGGTATATTTTTTACTAAACCGCAAGTTTTTCTTAGCAGTTCTTACAAGACCGTCGTTTTATATCCTCTTAGATTAAGCGCACATTTAAATTGAATGGATACGTAAAATGTTCCTTTTTAAGGATTCCGCTAAAACACTCATCTATCCAATTCAATTACGAAAGAAAATACCAGTGATGGTGCAGCGAAAGTTCCACTTTCTTATTCAAATAACCCTTTGGCTGCGCGAGGAACAAAGCGGGCTATTCATTAAAATAATCCGGTGCAACTTGCGCAGTAACCGAGGGTTATAATAATACGATATACACTGCGCGCTGGCGAATTACTAAATGGAGACGCGGTGGTGTTATGCACCGAGCTATATAAAATTGCTTATATGTATCGTTGTTGCATGAAGTACATACGACTAAGGAGTTAAGTGTTCAGGCAAATTAGGAACATCTTTGCAAACGACTGATATTGAAATTGTGTATGTGAAAAACGTTTACGTTAATAAGCACAGAGCGTATTAATTAATTAGGTAAAAGTTGGTAATTGTCTACCAGTGACACGCCGAATCTAGTTTAATTAAAGAATCTGCCCCAAATCATAAGAGGATTATTAAAGTGGTTTCTATTGTCATTACACGTTCATCCAATTTATGAAGGGGCCTTTATCAGTCATTCACCGTACGTATGTCTATCTTCACCTGATTTTTGTTTTCACGACACGCTTCTCTTTTTAATACCAGCCTATTAGTGACCCACTGCAGGCCAATGGCCCCTTCCCAAACAGAGAAGGCACGAACATTGATCACCACGCTTGCTCAAGACGGGATGGCGGTTTCAGACTTATATTGACTATAAGTCCAGGTTTCTCACGATGTTTTCCCTTCACCGATGTCAGTAATGTCCAAGATAAACTCAAGGAGAACTTAAATGGATTGAAAAAGGCTTATTGGTATTTGAACCCATAACCTCGCATGAAGTGGCCTCGCCGCCACCACGACATGTCAGTAGTACTTACCTGCAAATTAATGTATTTTACTTACTGTACCAAAATGCACGGAGTTCGAATATAATTTGTGCAAGTGTTAAGTAATTAGGGTTACTGTTTAATAAACATTAAGCAATGCTAGGAGTGCTATTCGTTTGAAGTTTAATTAGTTTTTGTAACGTGTGTTGGGTACGACAGTGGAATCAAGTTAATTTCAAATTTCTTCTCTAATTAAGACAGTACCTTGAATATTGATGTTTTAATTATGTTAACTCGTGTGCATAATGCTGGTTACTAGGTGGCTATAGTTACTGGGTAGATGCCAATCTTATAAGTACGGTGAAAGCTAAAATTATGACGCCTTGAGAAAACTAAAAACAAAAAAAATATGATGCTGGAATATTTTTTCATAACTTAGCTAAAAATGAAAACCAAAATTTCTCATTGGCATTTTTTTTTTTTGTATTTGGGAAATTATCAAATAACTTCTCCCGCTCTGGGCGGAGCGGGAGGGTGTGTCAGACTTTTACTGACTAAAACCCACCCGTGTTCCTTCCGTTGCCCGTGTGCCGGGGCCGCGATATCCCTTTCGGACAAACCCGCAACCCCAGCAGGCATTGGTCCTTACGGACCCCGCCAGTTGGTGCTGACATCTCTTTTAGGCGCGCGTGGAACACAACGCGCCGTCGACCCTGGCTTGGTCCTTATCGGACGGCAAGCTACCCATTGCTCACCGTCCGCAAGCCCGCGCCTACGGTGGCTGGAAGTCGGCTCGTGACTCCCGACGCCCGAACGCTCATTGGCATACGGTTCTATATTTTAATTTAACCTAAACTAAAGTATTAAAAATAAATAAAAAACACTGTAGGACCAAAAGTTTATGCAAGAGTTTTTTCCAGATTTTTCATACAACACTGGAAAATTGGAAATAATTAAAGATTCAGGATTCCGTACTTTATTTACAAACAATTTAAGACACCTACTGATTCTTCACCATTCTAAATTAAAAAACACAGAGGTATTTAAAAGGTGATTGCTTCAAAATTTCTCTGAGCTATAAAAACACACTTTCCAACCAACCAATTACATTTTCATACATAAACCAACCAAACGAGCTGCACCCAATGTCATCAAGTCCCCGATCTTCCTTTATGCTTTTATAGCAGTTCCAACGTCCTTCAGAGAGGACCTCTAAAGCTTATGCTCTATCTTTGAAATTGAGATATCCACGCTTGGCTTCACTAAGTAAGTTTATATTAAAGACTTTGTGCGCTAGAAGCTGCCTTTCCAAGGGTAAGATATCCTAGGGGCTTGATAGTAATTTGAATGTATATTTTTTGGTAGTTAGTATATTTTAACATTTCATTTTTATTTATAAAAGCAAAAATTACAATCATAAGTTTATTACAGATTGCCTCGTTGGTCAAGCGGTCGCAAGCGCTATAGCTGAGCATGCGGTCTTGGGTTCGTAGCCCGCGTCGGGCACTGTTATTGGGATTTTCCATCTGGAATTTGTCAGTAGCAGCCCAGAGTCTGGTTTCGGCCCGGTCGATGCTCGGCCCCTATTACAAGGGACTTAAACATAACTGGCGAAATGTGGGTGTACTATGTGTGGTGCACCTTCAGGGAAAAGAAGTGTGATGTGTTCTGTAATTTTATAGCATATTCATTTTAAGATAGCATGTTAAATTCATCATATGGTACAAAGGTGAGAAAATTATAATACTTTAGGGGCATGAGGAACCGGGTGTAAACTTCACTCATCCTCTTTAGAAACGGGAGGATCCTCTGACCAGACGGGTGTCGTGGCTGGCGGGCAACTGCCCAGAGGTTGAAGTCGGGAACTTGTATATATGTCCATCGCGCGGTAAACTCTAATTGCGCGATGCAGGATTTGTGTGACGTCAGAATTTTGTGTGACGTCAAGTCTTTGATGCGTAGTTTGCATGTGGAAATGTAGATGCCGCCACAATACCATTGGACTAAAGTACAGCTTGTCCACTCTGAAATGACGCGCCCCACTACCGCATTTTACGTAAGTACACGCCGCGGCGCCACCGTGTACGTAAAATGCGGGCAGTTTGACGCGTCATTTCAGAGTGGACAAGCTATAACTGCTTTACTTAGTGCTTTGTATTAGTAGTATATTATGGATCGCTTTTTGGCCAGTAAAAAGGCAAGTAAGTAAGTAAACTTATGTACAGGAAAATTTGTCTTCTTTTCTTTAAGTTTTGATAATATTGTCATAAGTCATAACTTCCCACTGGAGGGACACAGGCCTCTTCTCTGTGAGAGGGAGTGGGCCGTAATCCACCACGCGGAACCAATGCGGGTTGGTAGATGTCACATGTCTTCGAATTTTTGGTTCTAGGACATGCCGGTTTCCTCACGATGTTATCCTTCACCGTTTTGAGAGCAGTGGTGATGAAATAATTTACACAAAGTAAAGCGCCTGTCTGAGTTCGAACCTACGACCTTACAACCCGTAAGTCGCGGCCGTTACCACAGGACCACCGCTAGTCTTATTTAATTTAAGTTCTCTTTCTTTTCTTAAAATTTTGATACTATTGTAATTACACTACGTATTTTGAGTAACTTTCTATATATTTTTTTAGTAAACAGTGCATCGTGCAGTGCATCTGATGCAACTATTTCCAACATCCAAATGTTCGAGGTAGACTAAATAAAAACACGATCATACACAACCACAGTTTATCTTTCGCGTCTACCCACATAGTTAAACTAACTACACTCTCCTCAGAAACTCGGTACAGTCGATAGTAACGTCGCCAATAAAAGTGGATTTACAACTGAGCACTACGCACTAGTAAACAACAGGAAACACTAAAACATATATACTCCTAGCTATCTAATTATGCATTGCTCAGTCACACTGAAATTACGATTATTACTTAAATCATTTCTAAAAAAAAAAATATAAAGAGAAAGTTAATTTGTACTCCAATTGGTCGTAATTCGACGTTTAAGTAGGTTCATGTTGTGTATCTGTATTTTATGATCCTTCTAGAAATATACACACAAATTATTTTAATTTAAATAATTACTATAAAATAAAGTTACAATTTCTTTTATCAGCAAGAAAGCGTCTGTCTTTTAATGTCTTTGAAGTTCAATTTCTGACGTTTCCAGCAAACAACTTTTGAACAAGACTGTACCCAGTCCCAGAGTATTTACCTTGAAGCAAAGAACAAACAAGAAAGCAAATAAGTTGGAAGACAATGCGCAACACTAGTGCTGAGATGTAGTACAACACTAACTAGATACATTTGTGTGATTATGTGGCCGAGAACTTGCAGATACGAGACGACTGAATGTATGCTTTGAGATTAGAAATTCTGAAGGTAGTTAGTTTTAAATACCTATTGTAGGTGTTTGAGAAAGTCACTGAGATTAATGAAAATGGGCTTTTCAGTTTAGATTATCAGATCTTCATCTTCTTTTCGTGTGGTTAGTGACTAACCTGATGTCAGAGCCATGATCATGGGCCTCTGACGTAGCTTCACATGCCGTCAAGAAATATCTCTCAGACATGCCGGTTTCCTCACGATGTTTTCCTTAACCGTTTTTGAAGCAAGTGATAATTATACAATACGCACATGAATCCGAAAAGTCAGGTGCGTTGGGTTCGAACTCGAGACCTATAACTTGGAAGTCTGACGGTCACACCACTAGGCTACCACTGCTCCTTAAACTTACTCCTTAAACTGATGAGGGCTCCTTAAATGTAACGCGAACGTGGTTTGTCTGAGCAAATGGGACCTACTTGCAAAGTCGGTGGCAGATGTTCCCGTCAAAAGGTGCAATAGATCAACTTTGTGCTCCTTATTTTTATTTTTTTTGAGGGTGGGAAATTATCAAATAACTTCTCCCGCTCTGGGCGGAGCGGGAGGGCGTGTCAGACTTTTGCTGACTAAAACCCACCCGTGTTCCTTCCGTTGCCTGTGTGCCGGGGTCACGATATCCCTTTCGGACAAACTCGAAACCCTGGCAACTCGCAACCCTGGTAAAACTTTGTGATCTCTGATGAGTACTATGATATCCAGATATACAAAGTCGCCGCGTGAGGGAATAAACAGTGTAAACGATGATATGGCTGGACAAGGGGTGACGACTAATAGAGAAGTGTGGAAGAAAATAACAACAGACTTCCGAAATTAAAGTAATTTTTCACTTTGTAGTGTTTTTTTAGGAAGTCGTTTGTTTTTTTTTTTTTTTAATTTTTTTTTCTTCCCTTTTTTGCTGTGGTATTTTTTTTATTCTGGCACAAAATTACAGCTTCTATCCTACTAATATTATAAATGTGAAAGTTTGTAGGTTTGTTATTCAATCACGCAAAAATGGCTGGATGGATTTGGATGAAATTTGGCACACAGTTTATAACCTGGATTAATACATAGGATAGTTTTTATCCCGGTAGTACATTCCCGTGGGATAATTTCCGACCACCACGCAGGCAAAGCCGCGGGCGAAAGCAAGTTTCTTATAAAATTAAGACGAAATTGATATCACAACAGAAAATACTATTATTAAAGCAATATCAATTTAATTTATGGTTAACAAAGGCCTTTAATAATTAAGAATAATAGAAGAAAATTATTCTTAATAATTTCAGGAACAAACTTATTCTTGTTACATCAGAGAATTTAGTGCGAATTTCACCAATGAAACTGAACGCGATCAGCACATCTAAACCGCGTTCAAGAGTTGTCATTGTCAATATTCGACAGAAAATAATGACACTGACAGCCCTTAAACGTAGTTTATGTGATGTTCGCGTTCAATTTCATTTTTGTAATTAGCCCTTAGTATAAAATTATGTTCTATTTTGCAAGGTCTAAATGCTAATTGTAGTCCTAAAAAACTATTAAATAAATTATTACGCAGCCCTGAATTTATAGTCACAGAAGTTTGAAAACATGTGACAAATTCTAGTCTACTTAGAGCATACATGTGTAAGCTCACTAAGCTCGACTCTGAAAACCATAACTAGAAAACATTTAACTCATTTAACCTTCGCTTACCATTCAGATTTAAATTCGATAAGCCACAAGGGATCTCCGTTTGAAAGC
The DNA here is from genome assembly GCA_947364205.1 of Agrochola lota. NCBI lineage: Eukaryota > Metazoa > Arthropoda > Insecta > Lepidoptera > Noctuidae > Agrochola > Agrochola lota. The sequence continues at coordinate 7,935,806 of OX376228.1, read as the reverse complement.
TTCACTTCGTAATACTTCGGTAAACATCGGAACTCCGCCCACACGCCGAAGTTAACCGATTGTAATTAAGAAGTGCTAGGTGGAATGCAAATTCAGTGCAGTGATAGTTTCAAGATAGTAACTTTTGACTGCCGAAGCGACGTGACTTCATTTGGTGTCGTGATTTAATATTTCACTGTAAAGGAATAGATTCATGAGAATTCTACTTAGTTAGTTATTGCACAAGTTTTTTTCGGTCCTTTGTATCTAGATAAAGTCCGACAGAAGGACCAATCTCCTTTAAAAGCATTTTTGCTCTGGATATTGCTGGAATTGGTGATCGTAGTACATTTTAACTTTACGAATCACAAAAACCTCAACAACCCACGATAAGTCGTGGACTATTAGTAAAACAATGACCTATTTTTCTTTCTGAGAGAAGCCTACTTAGCCGTACCGTCAATTCTAATACATCCAATACCCCACCCACGGCAAGTTGTGGAGTACCCTATTTTTATCCAGAGACCTTTAAACCTTTATAGCCCTTAATTAGAGGAAGGTTGTTGACCCGCGGTATCCCATCTCAATAATAACCTGTTTTCCTCACGATCGTTTACAATACTCTTGGGATGTTACTGTTAGATGTAGTGAATTTTCTGTAACAAGTTACGTGTTTCATATTTATTTAAATCTGCTTATTTGATATTCCAGGAAAAGGTAAACAAAATAATATGCAAACGTAAAGATGGAAAAGTTTTGCTGATAGCCAAAAAATTGTCGGGACGCACACTTCTAACTTAATAATCGGGAATGCGAGAGTTAGTCAATATAAATCTTCAGGGAACTCGCGTAAATATCACTTAATGGCTCTTGCGTTTAATTTTGGAAAATGTTAGCTGTGAACCTTTGATATTTTTTGATCTCAAACATACATCATTATTCATACTCCAAAACAAATTAACGTTTACCTGAGAAAAAGACATAAATAAAATACGGCCTAAAAAGGGAATGCGTACAAACAAAATAAAATGTGCACAAGATCATCGGGTCATCGCCCTCTAAGCATCATTTTAGTGTCGCCGTGAGTCATTCAAATGCAGTTTTGAATTTATTCTTAGAAAATAAGAAATAGAACTGTGACTCACACGTCATTAGCCAAGGACTTGTGCGAACGTAATTCCGACGCATGCCCGAGACGACACGACACGTTATTTTCGACGCAAAATAGATTTACTGACGAAATAAAAACGTCTTTCTAAACAAAAAACGATGATGGAAAACTCATAAAATTCTTTTAAAACATTCCGTTGCATTTTTTTGCTCAAACGTAAACGATTAAAATTCCATTCGCATGGAAACAAAATACAGTAGAGCGGACAATAAATCTAACTCTGTCACAACCACAGACAAATAAAAAAATAAGCCCATTTTTATATCAAAAATATAACCACAAAGCCGAAATTTTAAGTGTCGAATCCAGCATGGCTGAGCATTACGTAACAAATTATAACGGATATCCGAAATCGGCTTGTCCAACGAAGCGGAGGCAATGCGATCATCCGTGAATGTCAGGACGAAATTCGTGTTAGAATCGCCTGGGGACATCCGGACAAACACGTGATCTCTAGGACGTGAAATTTGAATGCTAGGGATGTGCCAAGTCTTATCGATAGAAACAATACAATGGAAAGAAAGAAAAGAAGGAAACGAAAGAAAAGAAAGAAAAGAAAGAAAGAAAAAAAAAGAAAATAAAGAAAATTTCTTTATTCTGCACAAAGAAAACGCACATAAAAAGACTAAAAGACATAAAATACACACATACAAAAGTAGCCAAAGGCCTCCTATTCAACCAATAAATAAACAAAATAAAAAAATAGACAGTGTTATTCATTGATTGATGTCAAGGCCACGGGCCAAAGACAATATTGCGTAATTACTCTTGCGACATTGGCAAATGACAATAAAAACAAAATGCTAATTGCAGAGTTAACTACAACAAAATAATATAAAAAAACAGTTACAGTAACAGTTAATAGAACAAAAAACTACGTATTCAGAGTAACGCAGTTAAAGTTCATATTTGGAAATAGGGCAAAAGGAAATGACTATAATCGCCAAGCGGGTTGGTGATCGCATATCGGATATTGAGTCATTCCAGTCGCCGCGGCTAACGCTGTTACTGGCGTCAGCGTTGTTGGGTTACTGAGATTCGCATTTCTTTTCGACTTCACCGTTCTGTTACTAGTAGAGTGCATGACAAGCAGTTTTATGACTGCGGCTGCGTCCTAACCAAAAGTGATTGTCGCGCGAGTACTCGATCGTCGCGCGAGTACACGATGGTCACGCTCGTTAGTATGCATATGACATACTCGCGCGATCAATTAAGTCGCACATGAACGTCATTAGAATAAAATAGACACTCACACTATCAACACAATATATAAATTTTACATAGGCTGACACAATAAGCGATCTTTTAAAGACAACCTTTGGATGGATTAAAGGGAGAAGGAAAGAAAATAGTATAGGCAGTCTGTGGCATACCATTTACATAAAAGTACAATGAATACATACATATACAAAGCATATGCATACACGTGTCTATTTATGTATATATGTCGGAAATACGTTACTGACTTGACCAATCGGGACGCCAGCGCCGCCTAGTGGCGCTCGACAGAGTCTACAACATAATGCTCGGACCAGCCGAAGCTAAGCAGACTTTATGAGTGTCGGACAAGCAATGAAAACGTTTAGAAACTGTCGCGTGTTCCGAATAGTTGTGTTGTGTTGTAGGTACACAACACAACTATTCGGAACACGCGTGAACACGTGTGATTAATTAGACCGTAAATTATAATGTAATCTGAACTGCAAACGGTTTTTCTATTGTGCAATAACCACACGTAGACCACGTATACCCTACAATAGTTAAAATATGGCTGATAATAACGAAAGAGACACATACCCTTACAGTAATAATCATGAAACAGGAGCAAAAACCATTTATATGTAATGATGAGTTTAAGGAGAGAGGAAGAACGACATGCCATTATTCAAGTAACCGATCGCGTAATCGCGTATTCGCGCGTGCGCGCCGCTTTCAATTAGGACGCAGGGTCAGACAGCTTTTTGTTACGGATTTCATAATATGACAGCAAGCCAAAGCATTATGAAAGTACTTTAACCCTATCGTTAGTTAAGTTAGCATACATGTGCTGTGATCTATTAGAAGTTACATACCTAATAGTAAATGTTGCATAATAAATCATGTGGATGTACAGCTGTGATCTCTAACCTAGACACGTGACACACGTGGCTTAGATGCACATATTCTCGATATCGATATAACTTTCTCACCGCGTACTATGCAGATTTCTCTGTTCAGTTCATAAGTCAGTTAGATGTATAATAGTGGAAGACATGGCCGTGACACAAATAATATTATAACGTGCTGTTCCTGCACGTCATAATGTTTTTTTTTTAATTCCAGGGCGCAGGCTGTTGGTTTTGTCAGCCTTAGGAACGGTCCAAGACATATAGAACCCAGTTAGAGTTGAAAGCGGCCCATACACTTGCTTAACGCCTTCGGTCCAGCGTTCGACTTTTAGTATTCATAATTGACGAGACAGCAGTGTCTCGTCTCATCAGCTATAATGTATCTAGTTAAAGGAAAAATTATACCTTCAGATCCAGATAGTTTACTGACAAGATTCGGTTGCAAAATTCAATAAAACCATCTCCTATTACAAAACTTTTCTGTCTTGAATGGTCATGTTTGACGGTAGTCGCTTCTTGTCTCGGTTACTGCTCGAGATTCTCGGTATTTCATGGATGAAGGACCTCGTTAGCAAACGGTAGATTAATTCCTTTCAGCAGAATTTACCCGATAAAGGTATCTTTATTGCGCTCTATATTAGCGCTCTATATCTGTGGGAAACACAATTTAGTCGAATAATATTTTTGGACAGATTATCTTGCGTTTGTTCATTTAAGTCACCTAAGCTGCATCCACAACAACCGCTTGGCATGCGCCACCACATAATGGGAATGGTGGTTCCTGTAAAGTGCAGCCCAAAAAGGGAAGCAAGATGCCTTAGATAGTTCGGGAAAAAAGTATCAGGCTCATACTTCTGAGCAAAACCACGCGGGTCGTGCTCAAAAGTGTGACAAAGATTTAAAAAATTATAGTATTTCAATTTCAACCCTTCGAGCCTTATAATACTGGCGATTTGCAAGTGTGTTTCCAGCGAGGCGATTGAGCAACGCGAATGCTGCGGGTGCGTAACGTACCACGCCACGTGTGAGTAACGTGTTCGCTGCGTTTGCGTAACGAGAGCGATTGACGTGAGAATGCTAGAGAGAGTGCGACAAGCGATTGTACAATTTTGTAAAAACGCGGAGTAAACGTCGTGTAGTCGCGGCAAGCTCGCTTCGCACCCGCGGAGAGCACGTTTAAAAAGCCCCTCGTTGCAAACAAACACGCTGGCAAACCGCCAGTGATAACGGTCTTAAGAACAATCTTTGGTTGACTACGACTGTGTGCCATTATTAATCTAGGCTCATTCAAAATATGTTATGGTCGAAAACTTCGCTGAATGTGGTTGACCACCGCAAACTAAGACCCAATTACTAAGGGACACCGAAATCATAAGGACTTCGACCTGTTGCGGTTTTTATTACTTGCGGTGGCTATATAACTCCGAGGACTGGATATTTCTCGATTTCTATAGAAAATTGAGAATGCTCCTCATATTGGTTGATGAGCAAAAATACCATTTAACTCACCTATAAAAAAACATATAGACCAAGAAGGTATTTTTTTTTCTGGTCCTTCATCTACAGGCATAAGAAGAATAAACTTTTTTCCCAATTTACACAAAGGGGAAATACTATGACAATATTGTTTTTTATTTGAAATTGCATAAATCACCTCTGCCACCCAAGATTAAACTTGTGGTATATATATCCGTCCTCTTCTACTTTCGTTTCAGCTTGAGCTTCAACAGCCTATGGATGTGTCTTGCAAAATAAACAAAACTGCAGATGACTGCGTAATGAGGATGCAATTTTTTTCTAAAAAGGCAATTATAACACCTGTATCCTCATTTTGAAGTAAAGAGTTCATAACCGAAATCAGCCCACACATTACGTTACAGGTGAGCAAAATAAATTTGAATCACACTACGTTTTGCTTACATAATTACAGTGTTTGATGCGAGATGTCCATAATTAAGAGAGTGTTAAAGAAAAGCGAAATTAAACGAAATTACTGTGTTTACAGGTCGGGAAATTAAACCAAGGGGAAACTACGGATGGTCGGAAATGATGTGAGTAGATTATTATTTAGAAATATTACTTCAACACGTTCACGAAGCCGTTTAGGTGGGATAACACATTCTTTGGGTTCGAAGTTCCATACAGAATTGAATGTGGCTAAATTACTGTTTCATTACTTGTCAACACGCCTTTAGATAATCTCCGAACTAGAATATACAGAGTGAAATTGAATTCATGGGTATCCTCTTATCGGGTCCCTGTACTCATCATTATGAACGACTTTCATCATGGGACCAACACTGAAATCGCAAAAAAAAATCTGCTGTTCCCTACATTTATGTTTGCATTGCTCTTCAAAATGTAGGGAACAGCGGATTGTTTTTCGCGGTTTTAGGGTTGGTCCCTGGTCTGGCTATGAGTACAATGACCCCTGAAGAGGATGTCTATGAATTAAATTTCACCCTGTATAGGTGTATAGACTAGACACCCGAACTCAGCCAGTTTTGTTTAAGTCCTTATGTAATAGGGTCGGCCTATAGTTATCCACCAGTCAAAAATCCAGAACTCGGGCAACTGCTGAGATATACAACACCACGTCAGAATTCCTTGGAAGGGAAAGCAGAGGCGCTTAGTACTTACATGCACATTTCGCCAGTGATGAGATGAAAAATATAGACGAATTTCTATTTGAGTCCAAATTCATTTCTCTATTTAAGTATTTTTATTTTCTTCCTAGTACGTGCTAGAATGGCGTTTCTTAAAGTATACGTTTTACTCTAAATTATCACATAGGAGTAATTTTCTACAACATCTGCCAGACAGTAATTTAATACACGAACGGTTTTCCAATACTTTGATGTCTTCATATCTTTGGCGAATTAACATTTTATGCAATTAACTTCAGAGTTACGAGCATTTATTTTAATGGTTTTCTCGAATTGAAGATTGAGGCATTGCTGTGTAACTAAAGCAGCTTCTTCAAAGTCGTTAAAACAAATTGGCATCAAAAGTTCGCCTTTTTATATTGTGAGAAAATCGTCACTGATACAACTTTCCATCTTGGGAAAACGGAGAGTCATGAACTCGTGGCCCATTCTACAGACTAAAAAAATACTCTAATCAACGGCTCGAACTCGGTGGTGGTCATGACTAATATGCATGCTAATTAGTCTAATTATTTATTTATATAGTATTTATTATCTAGTTTTTATTTATATTTTTTTAATTTATTTAGTGAAACAGGCGATGATAACGAAAACGAGCGCGACATACCTTTGGGCTTATACGTATAGATATTATGGAAAAACTACTACATATATTTACTCAAAATAAAATTATTTTTACTTTTGAATACATTATCTATCCCTGCACGGTTTCTATTTTGCCATTTTTTTGCTACATAAGTTATTTATTTACGCCCAAAAACGAGTTATAATTTGTGTTCAAATATGAAAGTTTCGACGCTCATAACTTCGAAACCAATGTCTGTTTTCCAAATCTGCTTACATGGCTAGATAATGACAATACAAATTGATATAATTTTAAGTTTTGAACATACACCGTCAAACAGACAAGTAATTATAATCACCATACTACATTTTCATGAAAGAATGACCGACTAGCGTACCCTTTATGACCGGGAACGCGAGATTCGCTTGCTATAGATGTTGATTATTGTAAATGAGTACCTCGTTGGTCTAGTAGTCGCACAGCTGAGCATGAGGTCCTGGGTTCGATTTTCGGGTCGGGCAAATTGTTATTGGGTTTTCCATCTGGAATTTCTCAGTAGCAGCCCGGAGTCTGGATTTGTGCCCGGTTGATGACAATAGGCTCGCCTCCTATTACGTGGGACTTAAACATTACTGACTGAAATGTATATGTACTAAAGCTGCACCTCTGCCTAATCCTTCAGGAAATACAAGCGTGATGTCTTAATTCTAACTTTAACTGTTCAATGTGACGGTTATCTAGTTACAAAGACCCCTTTGTCCGGCCATAACCGTCTACCAGCTGACATTTAGAGATGAACTTAGTAATAGCCGGACTTCGAGGTTTATATTCAACTAGCTTCTGCCCGCGACTTCGTTCGCGTGGAAGTCAACATCCGGACAAACCCATTGAGGTTTTTGTGATGTTTCTGTTTATATTTTATTTTATTCCTTAATTAATAAACAATAAAAAAAAAAAAAAAGTGAAAGGTACACAGTATACTAAACTAATACACATACATTTTGATAAAACTCCCTCCGCCCTCGTCACATCGCAGCGTCCATCAGCGTCCGTCCAACCCTTTACGTCGTTTTCGCTTAGCGTTCGTTCTGACATTTTTTTCTTTTTGCTCAGCTCCTAAGGGTTGTAGCGTGATGATAAATAGCCTATAATCTTCCTCAAGAATTGGGCTATAATATTCAAAAAGATTTTTTTTTAATCCGTCTGGTAGTTCCAGAGATTAGAACGCTCAAACAAACAAACTCTTCAGCTTTATGATTCGTATTTTTCCGTTAACATATATGTAGATAGATAACTAGAGATATTAACATTAGGTAAATACAGATACAACAAAAAGAACTTAAAGTAAGAAAACCGGCCAAGTGCGTGTCGGACCACGCACAATGAAGGGTTCCGTAGTTGGGATGAATTTATCCCAAGAACAAACTTAACATTGTAGTTAAAAAACATGTTCTCCCATACGGAATATATATTCCGTATCCCATACATCCAAATATGTTCAGGCATTTAAAAGTTATGGTGGAACAAGGAAAGTCACATACATACATGAACCCTGAAAACATTACACTCCTTTTTGGGCAGTCGTGTCAGAAACGCCTTTTTTTTTTTTTTTTTTGGATGGGAAATCATCAAATTACTTCTCCCGCTCTGGGCAGAGCGAGAGGGTGTGTCAGACTTTTACTGACTAAAACCCACCCGTGTTCCTTCCGTTGCCTGTGTGCCGGGGCCGCGTTATCCCTTTCGGACAAACCCGCAACCCCAGCAGGGTGTCAGAAACGCCTAGCGGTCCACATTAGCACTGGATCGCAAGCACTGAAAGTTATGGGGAGAGGCCTTTGCCCTGGATACAGGCTCACAGTAACAGTAAGTATAGATAGGAAGCAACTTGATCTCTTATAAATAAATAAATAAAAATCTTTATTTGCCGACCACATGATCGATAAAAAACACGATAAAAAAATAAATATCAACCCATACATATTAAAGATAACAAATATTCAAATCAAAATTCAACCTTCAACCACAAAAAATAAAATCAACATCAAAATTCAAACTTCAACCAAAATCAAAATTAAAATCAAAATATGATCAAATATGAATCATATTATGATTTCTAGTTCTAATTCTTTAATGACTTCTCCCGCTCTGGGCAGAGCGAGAGGGTGTGTCAGACTTTTACCGACTAAAACCCACCCGTGTTCCTTCCGTTGCCTGTGTGCCGGGGCCGCGTTATCCCTTTCAGACAAACCCGCAACCCCAGCAGGCATTGGTCTTTCGACCCCGTCGGTTGGTGCTGACATCTCTTTGAGGCGCGCGTGGAACACAACGCGCCGTCGACACGGGCCTGGTCCTTATCGGACGGCGAGCTGCCCATTGCTCACCGTCCGCAGGCCCGCGCCTACGGTGGCCGGAAGTCTAGTACTTATTAGGGATGTTGACTAAAAATTATCCGTCATATAGATTATTACAAAATATTTCACACGTACTTTTTCCTTTTTTGACTTTGGCATGACGTCACTGTCTGCTAGATTTTATACTGAATTGTGACTTAGCGAGCCCCCACTCCCCAACTTTAATGCGTTTTATCTAACCATTTTTTATTAATATGATATAGCAAAAAATATGTGTCTAATATTTTTTTATTATCTGATTGACTGACTAAATAGATTTTTATTTCGTCAGTCAACATCCCCATTCTAGCCGAGCTGTAAATGTCAAGTTATAAGGATCTATTTACATTATAAAACCTTTCGCCGAGGTTATTATATTTAATAACAAGAATAAATAATTAAAAACAGAAATGGGTTACGTTCAAATAATAGGACTTGACCTTTAGCGAGGGATAAATCATCATCCTGTTTGACAAAAGGTTTCAAATCTCAGTTTGTTGATATTAACAGGAAGATTACCTTTCTTTCAAAAGATTCTCTAAGCCAGGGGTTCTCAGTTTTTTTCAGTTCGCGACGCCCTTCAGGTTTAGTGTTTTGTCTCGGCGCCCTATCTAGTCGTATTATGGTACAATGATTAAAAACAAAACAGAAAAAATAAAAACATCCACAATTTATGAAGTTGTTTTTTTATATGTACACATTCATTATTTAAAATAGGAAATAAAATACAATGGCAACTTAGTCAATGGGACGTGTGAGCTTGGTGATATCTACACATTTTTTCAAAGCATGAGATAAATCTTGACCGCTACTTTAATTTCTTGCGCCACATTGATTTTTGAGCGATATTTGTTCTTTATTACAGCTACAGCTTATAATCTGGCTTCACATAAATGGGAATAAGAATTCTTAAAGCTTTTGAACTTAAAGTTGGATATTAATTTTAGACCGATATCCAGAACTCCAGTTTTTTAAGACTGCTCTCGCAAGAGAGTACAATGAAATTCGGAGCACCTCACGGCGCACCTCTTTACTCTCTACGGCGCACCAGGGCGCCGCGGTGCACACTTTGGTAACATCATCATCCGCGAACATCTTCAAAGGATGTTTTCCTCCATTATCTCCACTGCCTTGGTCTTATACGATCTCGACACAGTTCTTGATGTCAAGCTGATAGCCATTGGGGTCAAGGTAACGGGAACAGTATTTTGCAATTACTGGTGGTGGACCAGAGGTGCGCCCAACCAAATGATCTGTTCCAGCAATAACTAAAAAGGAAGTAAATGCAGTTAGAAGAAGTAACTGTCAATCATTATAAGCTGAACACTCGAAGCATTTACTTCAATTAAACCATTTACAGACACTTTTGAACCGTCAAGGAGTTGGTTAGTCAGAAAGATGAAGATTACCTAGCTTCAGCTTTCAACTAGGCAAGTTTAGGACAATGAGGCTTTTGTTATGAGCACAAAGGAGGACGCTGCTGCCTATGCAGTTTACACAATCTAGCAAGCCTTTCAGAACTCGCATAGCAACAGTTCAGTTTCAATCAAATTCATAAAACCACAGTGTCCAATAGACTGTAAACATGCCTCTTTTGTTCCAACCAATAAACTTCTAAATAAAGCATTCCATCGACGAACCAATCAACGCATTCCATTAATTTCGATTATATCAACTTCTGCATCGAACGTTATTAACGGCTAATTGAATAAAACAAATATTTAGTTCGCTTTAATTGCAGGTGGAGTGTGGAGCGCCTGCGTGCGACCTGGTCACGGGAACTGGGTCACCCCCCCCTCCCGCAGCCTTGACGGAGCTCCCTCCACAGCCTCTATGTGGCCTGATTTAACATCGCTCCCGAACATAATATAAGGTTAACGTGCATTTTTACATGCATAATGATGTATGTCACAATTGTGGTTAGGGTGAAAACAATTTTGGAAAGCACAGGTTACATCAATTTGATTACTTTTTGCATTTTACATTTCGGGGAGCATTAGCAATCAATCAGGCATGATTCAAAATACCCAGGTTGCTACGCTCTAACTTGGCACACCTATGCATCAGCTTGAGACCACTAGATCAATCAAGCTGTTTTGGGCTAGCTAGCACTTTCGTCAACATGATACACGACTTTAGCAATTGCATCAAAGGACACGCAATTCCTTTGTCATTTACCACCGGAATACCATGTCTTTTTTCTCTCTGACAAAAATAAATGTCTATTCGACGAAATGAAGGGAAAAGAGAACTGTTCCCACGCAACTTGCGAGGATCAGGGAGGGTTACTAAATGACACTTACAGGCGGGAGAGGCTAACAATTTGTCTCTGTTTGTAGACGGTATATCTTCTATAGTCTATAGCTTATGTATATACAAGTGTGTAGTTCTTGTTGGAGTAAACAAGCTTCCAGTCGACGCCCATAGAGGTTCCCTTACTCAATAACTAACGTATAGCTTCAGTGTACATTGGAAGATTGGAACCAACTTGGATTTAACGTGACTAATATTTGTAACTTATTCACTACGCTTTGTAAGTGCCCGTTCGCTGTGTAAAACTTTTTTAACAATGAAGTGTGGACGGACGCTCTGATATAAGCTAGATGACATTCTCGATTTACTTTATTCGTCTAAATTTATTTTTATGATACCCAGGAGTATTGCTGTTCCAATTTCGTACTGAAGCAATTAATACAAGTAACATACATCTTTTTGACAAGTCATACCAACATGTGTGACCAACATTTTCTGCTGTGTTCAGTAGTCATAAATGTGTGGCTAACCTTCCTCACACAACGTTTGGGATCAAACAGTTCAAACTTTGGGTCACGGCCGTTCTTGACGTGACCCAAATATCATCAAAACATCGTGTTCAATCTATGTAGTGTGTTTATTTTGGATATGAAAAACTTGATAAGTTTTCGACAAGACATTTAGTTTTTTTATGACGTAAGTAGGTTAGTGTGATGGGTGTTTTTTGGTTTCGGTTTTAATCTAGGTAGCAAGAAAACAAGTAGGTACCCACTTTCCAAATAATTTGTTTGTTAGGAGATGACAATATAATAGCGAGCGTGGATAAAATGTTGTTTCATTAAACTTTAGCTTCTCCGAATTTATTATTATTGTCCTTTATTTCAAATATTAAAAAAAAAAAAAAAAAAAAATATATAATAGCCCACCGCTGCACTAGTATCGGGAACAGGGTCCAAGCTACTGCGGTCAGGGCTCCAGAGAGAGGAACCTCCTGACAATGCGAGCCGTGTCCAAGAGTACCAGTTTCTGAATCAAGCCCTTGATCCAGCTGCCTAACGATTATTATTATTAATTGATCTTCTCGAAGAGAGGAGGCCTGTCTTGGGCAGTGGGAACATTATAGGCTGTAAATATGCTGATTATGCTTTTATTAATTGATCGAAACCTATCCCAGCCTTTTTGTAAGTATTCTCTAGCCAAGCGTGATAATATTTTGCCAATAAGTAGGTACTATTATCCAATAATGTCCATTGTCCAAAAATAAAAGTCGTACTTTCGTAGCCAAAGATGCTTACACTAGCAGTTGACTTTTTCGGGATAACAAGAACGTTGTTCACAAACATTGATGCTCTCTAGATATTTATCCCACATATTCTCTAGCAAAATAAAGTAGACCTGTGAAATATACTACGGACGGTATTTTGATAGCAAATACCATATTCGCATCCTTCCGGCGCTCGTGCGGATTCCGGCTGGATGTCGTGCGATACTTTTTGTTTGACACCTCCCATCCGCTTTCGTCTCGCTAGCGGTCCGCCCCCAATCCGCCCCCGCTACGCCTACCGTGTGACGCGGGTTTTATTGAGATGCTTGGAAAAAATACTTGTTTTTCTAAGGTATCTTGTTATCAATAGCTTTACATTTACATACATTTCAGCTGACCTACTAATGTTAGCTGAGCAAAAAAATCAGTCTTTGTTCAGTTCAACTGAGCATACTTTCTTATTTTTGTTTTTTTGCTTGGCCTATTTATCTATTTTATCTCTGCCCTGCTCTGTATAGATATATTTATGCTAGTTTTTGCTTCGTTAGAATCATTATCATTTGGTTTCTGGTAACAGTGATCATGTTTTTTTTTTCTTTTTTTTTTCTATCCGTATCGGGGATGCTCATGGCCTGCATCTCACTTGATGCTTATTTCTTAGATAGCGTTATGCCTTTTTAAGTCTGTATTTCTTATCGTAGCAGTTAGTTTTTTGTTAGCAAAAAATCGTCTGAAATCGAGTGTTGCTTAGTTTTTGTTGTTGCTTTCAGCAATTCTTTTTGGTAATGTATGTATTTTGTAACACCATTTAAAATCGGTGCAAAAACAGATTCTCAGTGAAATGAACAGTGCCAACAGTAATGTTGTTTAACAAGTTGAATCGTCCATTAGTCCTGCGAGATTCAGTTTGTAGGTCGTCTCAATAATTATAGGTTCGTTTAAGTTGTCGTCGATCGCAATCAATCAGGCGGTGAGACTCGGCCATCCTACAAAATTTACGAAGCTTCTGAACATGGACTAATTGATGATTATTTTGTTTGCGTATTTCGTTTTGTCGGGTTTGAAAACTTAATAACTATTATTGTATTGGTGTATCTTATAGATTAATTGCTGCAGTTTCCCGCGGTTTTATCCGCATGGAGATTCGAACAGGAACAATAAATAGAAAAAATATTATGTCACTCGCAAATAGTATAATTTTCTACCAGTGAAAGATTTATCAAAATTGGATATTTTTTTATACTAATCCTAATTTTAGGTACAAACATTCTAACAACTGGAATCTGTCAACCGGAGTCTGGATTTGAGCCCAGTTGACGGCAATAAGCTCAACCCCTAGTACATGGGATATAAACATAACTGGCGAAATGTGGGTGTACTATAGGAACACCTCTGTCTAAAACTTGGAGAACACAGGCGTGGTATTATGGTTTGTTATTCTACCAAAATTATCTCTTCATCAACTTAAATATAAGTAACTAGCGACCCGCCCTTGCTTTGCACGGGTGCAATAGCGACATGCTATAAATGAAAATAAAAAATACGTAGTTATACTACACAAAACAAACAAACCATCCGGAATAAATGCTCTAAAATGATAATGAAAACCGCGGTTTAGAAGATCTAAGCTGTCAAACAGACATACAAAACAAGCGACTTTGTATTAAATTAAACTACTAGTGACCCGCTGATTTGACGACTTGGCGAAACATCGAGATTTCTTAGTTTTATGTTACTTTAATAGTAACGTATTATAAACAAAAATCTTTCGGAATAAATTCTCTAAACGATGGTGAAAACCTTATCAAAATCTGTAGCGTGGTTTAGAAGAAAAAAGCGGTCATACAGACAAACACGAAGAGTGACTTTAATTTATAATACGTATATGTATAGAAGAAGTATAAAAGTCACAGTTATGGAGATGTAAAACTTTGAGTTACTCTAAATTCCCCCTGTGGAACTGCCACTATAAACAATGGATGTTGTAGCTACATGATGGACGACGATTGGCAAATAGATAACGGTGGCCGGATTTTGTTGTTAAGTAACACAAAGGAAAAAACTTCTACCTCCGTCGAAAACTTTGGTCCCATGGGTCTCTCTAAAAGTAAGCGCGAACTCTACTTCCTTTTTAAGGGTTGTGCAGACCAGCGCGACTTGTCGTGCGACGCGACACGAACAATACAATTTACAAGAAAACTTCACAGTATAACAATAACCGGTGTCACGCTGGTCTGCACAAGCCTTTAACTTAAAAATAAACAATACAACACAGCAGATATATAACACAAAACGTTTCCGCTTAATTGTCTTTACTTATTTTACTTATACACATAAAATCAAACATAATTTGGAAAACCGTAAAACTAAAATAAAAAATATTTAAAAAAAATTAACCGACTTCGAAAGACATTAACTCAAAATTATGAAATAATATTTTTATATCTACACAAAATTAACCAACAAAACGAAATCAAAAGTAGTAGGTACGAAACAAATTAGGGGCCTACAATTTTTTTTGAGGTCGGTGGGTGCCAGCAAAGCCATCGAATATAAAACTTAATCAAAATAGAATCGATATATCGGATACAAAACCAAGTTAAAAGACATTTTACATAACAACCTATTTTTTTCATAATAGTCGTACTTGTATCACATTAATACTAGCTTTTAACTCGAGTGGAAGTCGGAAATTATCCCATGGAAACGTACTACGTGGATTAAATGTATCCTTTGTGTTAATCCTGGTTATAAATTGCTTCATCCAAATCCTATTAATAACATAATGATTGACCGCTACCGTGAATTCATGCATGCCTAGTACTTTTTGTCAGGTTACTGCTCAGAAATTGTGCACAACAGTTAATGATTGAAATACTATCTTGAAATTCATGCAAGCCTAGTCCTTTTTGTGCCAAGTTTCAAGTTTATTAACTCAAGGAACAAGATTTTTCATACAAACGAAATCCCGCCCTTTTCGCCCCCTTAAAGGTGGAATTTTCCCCTTCTAAGTGCTCCCCAACATTTTAATGGTGCAAAATTTCACGTTCCTAGTCCCAGTTTTACCTTACGTCGATATATGTCAGTGAGTTTCTCCTTATATAATAGATAATGCTTTTCATAAGTGCTGGCACCGACCTCAAAATAAATTGTAGGCCCCTAATTTGTTTCGTACCTACTTTTGATTTCGTTTTGTTGCTTAATTTCGTGTAGATATAAAAATATTATTTCATAATTTGAGTTAATGTCTTTCGAAGTCGGTTTAATTTTTTTTTAATTTTTTTTTATATCGTAATTTTTTTTAAAAGTATAATTGGAGAATTTCTTTGTAATAACTAGTTTATATATTTTTTTGTAAATATTTAAAGATTTCATTGTAAGCATTGATAGATTTATTAAGTTAAAAAAAACTAGTATAGTTTGTTTTATATATGCTTACCCAATGTAAAAAAAAACGGGTCTATATGTTTAAGTAAGGCTACAGACGAGTCAAGAGAAGCAGCTACTTATGGCAAAACGCCACCAGAAAACGTAATTTCAACGGACCCAAACAAATGTGTTGGACTTTTAACTCAACTTCAAGTGGCAGTGGGATGAAAAGTTCAAAAGTGATGCTGAGAAGAAATGTTTCGGTGTCTGACGACTTGGTCAATGGCAGCATGGGTGTTGTAAAAGGATCCCGAATGGCCTGCACTAAGGCGTGATCAACTAGAAGAAGGAGAGTTGCCTGATGCAGTGCTAATTCTATTCGATGACGCTTCAATCAGTGAGAATTCAAAAGATGCAGATAGCTATGTGCCAACATCTCCAATCACGGTAACGTTTCAAGCTAAACGTAATTAAGGTGACATGGAACGACGCACTTTACCGCTGATACTTAGTTGGGCTGTAACTGTATGTAAGTTACAGGGCACATAACTTGCAGTCGTAAATTTAGGCAAAAGTATATTTGCAAAGGGCAAAAGGCTTATGTTGCTTTGAGTAGGGTGTAATTCGCTTGATGGCCTTGCCATAGACGAGTTAGATCCCAACAAACTTTTGAAACAACCAAATTTTTTTGCGATTACAAACTTACATTTGCAGTTGAAGAATTGACCGTGACGTATATATCAATGTATGGGAGAATATGTTTCACAACTACTAAGTTAAGTTTGTTATTGGGATAAATTCATCCCAACTACGGAACCCTTCATTGCGTGGTCCGACACGCACTTGGCCAGTTTTTTTTTTCTAACACGCGCTAGAATTTGACCAAGGTTTTGAGATGTTTCCCTATGACACCACACCCGTAACTCGTATCAATAAGCCAGGCCATCGCACGAATTAGTCCATATCTTAAAAACGACTGAACCGATTTTGATGAAACTTGTACTGTACCCTAAGTTGAAGTAAATGTAAGCCAATAAGAAAACAATGGTCACAATACAATTAATAGTTTCGGAGATATACACCTATAAAATTTTGTATATTTGTTTGGAAGCCCTAACAGATTATCATTATCTTGCAGTTCCAATAATATTACATACATACATGTCGAATTGATAACCTGTTTTTTGAAGTCGGTAAAAAACTTGTCGGACCATAAATCATTGCTAAATAAATTGTAGTCAACATTTTTCAAGAAGCGATTCTCGTTTACTCGATGTGGCGTGACGAAACTGAAATCGTTGTAATGCGTAGCTGCAACTGGAATCTAATCTGTATCTTTCCCATGAAAATTGATGGAGAAAGTATAAAAATACGTAGACACGAGTGTTAAGTGACGAATGCAATGTAAAGTTACGGACATTAATTGTAAAGCAAATTGTCACCCAACTTGTCCATAGATTGTTAATAAGAAATATAATTCTTTAACAGTTGTACGAAATGGCTGACAAATTGATGTAGGGTGTCATTTCCATAACTGTACCTACCTACCCATTAGATTTACAGTCAGGTTTGCTGCATGACAGAAAATAATCTACATAGCAAACGCGTCCGAAACAACCACATTTAAAACTTAGTGTTGTTATTAAACGATAATTAAATCCGTCGTCTGCGCAGACCTTAATCATACTCATATCAGCGCTAGACTGACACGCTTCCCCCGTGCAGTTCGGCTGCACTCGAAATAGAGTTCGTGCATCTCCGTCAGCGCTCGGGCTAAATCGTTTATCTTTTTCAATCCGCTGTAACACAAACAAAAAGGTCAGAAGCCGACGACCTAGTTTCCGAGCGGCGAATCCAAAGGTCACCCAGACATCGGCCCGGGAAGCGTTGATAACGGCTGGCAAGGCTGCACTGCACGCGAATGTTTGCGAGTTATGCAATAATATGATTCAGTTCTAGCTGTGAGCACGCGAGCTAATGTCTATAGTCGCCTGGTCTAGTTGAATGATCTGCTGGCATTACTTTAGGCCAAATTGCGAAGCTGAATATTATGGAATATATTTGAAGATAGGATTTCCAGAGATTCAGTGCTCCATTTGAACGTGATGTTGTTTATCTTATAGACATTAGCTAAGCTATTTTGATTGATCTAGGCGTGGGTGATAAACATAATGTACTATATATATATTTTTTATTTGATAGAATACAGCATACAGCTAATATGTACAAACAAGAAACTATGATAACTACGACTCGTGTAAAATCTTTACACTCAACATTAACAATTTATATTTAAAAGAATTTACAAAGCAGAGCTTGACTTGCGAGACAATTTATGAAGATGTTTCTTAAAATTTCGCTAAAGAAAACAAAACAAAATCGACATCTGGGTCACTCCCAACTTTCTAATATAATATGATATTACTTTGTCAAGTGACAGGCTACCTTAAAGTAATGCCCTCAATTGTGTATCACACAATGGTTCCTCCATTTTGATTAAAATGACGTTTATTTAATAAGTTACGAGCGACAACGCTTTTACGATTGTCCGCAATAAAGTGATTTAGGTATTTCCAATTACAATGAAATATTGTCGAAATTAAATACTGATTCGTTGCGCAAATATTTCATTAGTAATGATGACGTGATGATGGTAGTGGATATTGCGATCAATACTGTTACTGATGTTAATTCAATTGGACAATATACTGGTGGGCACCGAATAAGTAACATATGTTAAATAGTTGAATGAAGGTATAATAATCGTATTGAATGTTTTAATGTGGAGTCAAATTCGGAGACGAAGTGCATACGGCAAACTAAGCTAGTCAAACAACCCAATGAGGAAATTAGATTTTCACAGAATGATATCTATGCAAGAATGGAAATAAACTTACCGTGTTCTTCCACATCCTATACAAAGCGGACGATAGCAATAAGCCGGGAAAATGATAAGACGAAGAACATAAACGTTGGGAAGAAGAAGATTACAATGACACGTGAGTAAATAGAGATACACGATGTAAGTATCCAATTTGAGACTGGTTCAAATACTCAGAATGATATCATGCATGATCGTCAAATGAAGAGCAAAACTTTCCATTCACTTAAACCTCTTTTTGGAAGACAGTGGAAAACATGGCTCGTAGGTTTTCCTAAGTAAGTTAGGTTATAACAGATTGGCCAAGACTGAGGGGTTGCTTAGCTAGACTGAGGTGTCACCCAGTTATTAAAGAGCAACGTCGAGGTCATTAAAAGATCCATGTTTAGCAGTTAAGGTTATTGTTAATTCAATGACTTCAAACAGCTGATACTAAAGAACCTCCCCTCTATCATGGCTCTGCCTTAGAAGGAGCAACAAGAGAGACTGTCCAAAAAGAAAGAAGAATTTTGTTCTCAGTAAACACTAGATGAAACAGCAAGGTCTTCATTCTCATCCAAATAAAATGAAACTACTAAGTTGTACCAAGGAATTTGTTTACATATTTAATGTTAATACTAGTTGAGAACTCCTTCGTTTAAAGTCGATGAAGGCCAGGCGACCTTAAATTGCAAATGTAAGAAAGATGTCGTGCAAACTTGGTATCGCGAGACAGAATCTTCATACTAATGTAACACGTAGATTCGTAGATTAAGTTCTTATTTAAAATGTTGTAGGTACCACCGTCTGGTATTGCCATGGACTATAATAGTGGGTAAGTCTCAAGGCAGTTAGTACCAAGTGCATCGATATTGGTTGGAGGTGTGAACAGTAATAGCTTTGCAATATGTAGGATTATTTAAATGTGTGTCTGCATGTGTAGGATTATTTCGTGTGAAGATATAAGCTATAGTCCACTGTCACATGCAGGAACTATAAGAACATGGACAGTTTTCTAACGTACATTTTCTTTAGGGTGGTAGAAGGTAATTCTTTGCCCAACTCCCAGACAGTAATAACAATAGAAGCCAATCTAGATCGGAGATGCTCTCTTTCGAAAAAAGACATCAATTAAATTCATAGCTGTCGTCTAATGCTCATTACATTGTGAACTTCAATAGTTTGTTCGACTGTGACCTCGACATGAATCCCTTCCCACTTTTAAGTAAAATCGGCGAAGTAAGGTCGATAAGACCTTGCATCTTTTATCTCCGAGGCAAAAATGTACGAGTAGTTTGGCCACTTGACCCAATGACGTCTTTATCCAAAATACGAAAAAAAAAAACAGCTCATGTTTTGGTTACCAATTAAATTAATTTTGTTTTATTTTGCCAAATCAATAATGTTATAATCCATACTTTTTTGTGAATGTCTGAATAATGAAAATCTAATACAATTTGTCATGGACCGGTTTTTGTTACAAGATATCGTGTTGACGCTATTAAAGAGGCGCCAAAAAAAGGATGGTCCCAAAATGTTTAATTAATGATTAATATTATGTTGCGTTTTGGATAAAATTAAATGTGGGATTTAACACAATCTTAAATCAGTATATATTTTATAAGGGGATTTGGATATCATCATAATAACATTATTATTGTTAGGTAGAACAACACGATTTAACAACCGGCTTCTAAAATAAACACTACAAAGTGAAAAATAACTTTTTTTTTTAGAAAACGTTTTTATTTTTCACTTTTTAGTTATGGTACCTACCCTACACAAATTCTAATACCACTACCTGCTATGTATAACATTGACAGGAAGTTATCATCAATATAAAATAAGTGGAAAAAATACGTATTATTGAAGCTTTCTCAAAAAATAGCCAAGCAAAGTTAATGAAATTTATAAAGAAGAGCATCACCCTTTCATACAATGAAAATAAATAATTGTCAAAATCAATCCACAATTGACGGAGAAATCGGTGGACATACATTAGCTATTTTTAAGAAAAATTAAAAAACATACGCTACGAACATAGAAATCTTTTTTGGAAGTCGGTTAAAAATGGATTGGCGCTCGTAGTTCGTAACTCTATAGCAGACAATAGGACGTTACTGACCTTACTCCATACATAGTCTCTTAGACGCCTGATATCTTGACATCCGCATGCTCTTTTCTGAATGTTTCCATCTTTCAACTCTAATATCGATCATGCAGGTAAACTACGTATCACGTATACCTACGTGTGTATGATCTGTCATCCGCCAGAGCTAACAGACCTTTGTTTTCCTGTCAGTCCGGCCCTTGTTCGCCAACTATTGTTCCCTTGACAGCTTGATGAAGATCAGCCTCCGACAGTGTAGGTAGACCAGAATATTTAATAAGCTTGCAATCCTTAGCTTTTTATACCTGAATCAATGTTTATTTTTATTAAGGCTTTATTGTCTCGGTGCATTTGTAATCAGTTTTTTCCTGCATCATAATCATTTTGTAAATAAATTATAATCTCATTATTGGTATTTTGAACTCGATGAATAATTCTTTCAATATCGGTGAAATACAAACTCAGTAAGGTATACAATAAAATATAAGCGATTTTTATGGCTTCTTCGATCATTATTCAAAACGGAGATGTTTTTGGAATGTAAGGATTTGTAAGCAAAACTAAAAAACTAATAAGTTTGAAAGAAAAGTGCAAAAGAAAAAAATAAACATTATAAAATAGTCTAAGATCACGAGTCCATTACTTTCAGCTTTCTGAGTGAACTTTGTCCCTCAGCCCACTGTTACAGTTCGTTTTTTAATCCCAGAGACTAATTTGACGAGTGCAAATGTCAAACTCCAAATTGAAAAAACAAACAACAATCACTTGAAATGTCAAATTAGTCTCTGGGATTAAAAACGAACTTTAGGCCCTTAGCAGACGACCGGGTTAGTGCGCGATAGTGACAATGTCAGTGCACAAACTATAATTGAAACCAAAACGACAGTTTAACTGTGGTTTAACTGAGTTGATCCTGCGTCCATTTTCGACTCTAATTTTTTTTTTGCTGAATTTTATCTGAGATTCACTTTTATATTTTGATCTCTGATCGATTAATAAAAATTTAATTGCTGTGATCCCAAGATAGCCCAGAATGACAAAAATCCGTTATAATTATTATTTCTTCAAATTTATTTCCAAACCATCATGAGCGATTCACTTCATCTCAAGTTATCTTCGTAATCAGTTACAAAAGCGCATAAAATCAAGGTAACAATTAACCGACGCCTGTAATTCAATTAACAATACCATAGCAATTTAGTTGTTTAGCGGAAACACTCTGTTTTTCTCCCTTCATTTTACTGAAAGATCAAAAAAATCATAGCATAGCATAATAGCATAACCAGCCTATAATATTCCCACTACTGGGACACAGGCCTCCTCTCTGTGAGAGGCAGTGGGCCTTTATCCACCACGCGGGCCCAGTGTGGATTGTTGGATGTCACATGTCTTCGAATTTTTGGTTCTAGGACACGCCGGTTTCCTCACGATGTTTTCCTTCACCGTTTTGAGAGCAGTGGTGATGAAATTATTTACACAAGGTAAAGCGCCTGTCAGGAATGGAACCTACGACTTGTAAGTCGGAGCCGTTACCACTGGGCCATCATTGAACTAAAATAATTAAAAAAAACTCATAGAGGTTTAAAAAGAGCTTGGCATCTGATGAGGAGGGAGGAAACGCATGTGAGTAAAAGTGTGATGAATATAAATGTTGATGGATGGAGCGGGAGAGGAAGGCCAAAGAAAAGATGGATGAATTTGTGTGAGGAATGTTATGGAAGAGAAGGCAGAGAATGATAGCGTGAAGGTTGACAGTGGAGAATGGAAAGAGAAAACACGTTGCAACAACCCCAAGTAACATGGGACAAGGGCAGGATGAGAGCTTTAGAAAAATGATAATAATAAGATAATATAAGTGCCGATTTTCGTAACGGCCAATGGACTGATGGTCGAAAGCCTCGACCAACATCTCTCGAGGCTCTCGTTAGGCGGTTGGATCAAGGGCCTGATTCAGAAGGTAGTACTCCTCGATACGGCTCGCATTGTGAGGAGGTTCGTGTCTCTGCAGCCCTAACCACCGGTAGCTTGGACCCTGGTCCCGACACCGACGGACCTCAATCTTTTTTTAAATTTAAATGTTTTTTTAAATATCGTTTTAGTGTGAGAAATATTTAAAAATGTAATTAAATATGAAAGAAAATAAATAAACGAAATATAATATTAATTTAATGAATCAATGTAACAATTATTACCTTTTATTATTAAATATATAAAAAATATATACAAATTAAATTAATTATTACATTAAATAAATTAATGTCGGTCTGTAACAGTTAGCGATCTTCATTTTGATCTTTATGCGGCGGTCCTCAAACTAGGCGGCACCTGTATCTTGGGGACCAGAAACACAATTATATATAAATAACAGAAATAAAGCTCTTCAAAGATAAACTTTTTTTCTAAAACTATATGTTCTGTGCTAAATGTCGTATTGAACCAGTGGTTTAGGTTTCGCCTCTCATGCACGAGGTTGTAGGTTTAAGTAGGGTCCAAAGTACCAATGTGACTTTCTCAATTCATAAGTACTTGCTTGCTTACTTGAGTTTATCTTGGACATTACTGACATCGGTGAAGGAAAACATGGTGAGGAAATCTGGACTTAACAAATCTATACAAATAATTAAAATTGGAGCGACTGTTTGTAATTAAAAAATAACGGCTTTTTACTAAATGTATATGAAAGTATATATACGGTACTTATAACTAAATCTTATTTTTTCTATTTTTGCCCGTCTGTCTGTTTGTCCCGGCTAATCTCCTAAACGGCTAAATCGATTTTGACGGGAGTTTCACTGGCAAATAGCTGATATTATACAGAGTAACTTATGCTACTTTTATTGGTAATAAATCATTACTGATTTGTGGTGACTTTAATATTAATATTTTAGAAAATAATTCAAATAGCAGTAGATTATTAAGCCTCTTCAAATCATTTAATCTGTCAAATGTGTTTTTAGAACCAACACGAATAACTTCGACTACTGCTACATGTATTGATAATGTCTTTTGTTGCTGCGACTATTTAGATAAAGCCATTGTAAATCATCTCCCTTCTGATCACAGCGGTCAAACCGTTAGTTTTGAGTCCAGCACACTAATACAAAAAGTGCAGAATCAAATTAGACATCGGGTAATTTAAATAAGTTCAACAACACTTTAATTAGCAAGTTAAGTGATCAGGGCCTAAATTTGTCCAATGGCAATATTCTGTATGAACAATTATTTTCATTAGTGCAAACAGAGTTCAATAATTATTTTAAGAAAAAAACTAATACCATTTGCCCTAAGTTTTTATTCAGTGAATGGGAAACTAAAGGGATCAGGAAAAGTAGGGAAAGATTATTTGAACTGTATGGCCTTAAGCCGTATATTAACACGGAAACTTTTAGTAAGTATGTTGCTACTTACTCTAAGACTTTTAAAAATATCTGCAAAGTAGCTAAAGCTTCTTTCATTAGCAACAAGGTTAAATCAGCAGACAATAAAATAAAGACAGTTTGGAAAATTATTAACAATGAAACGAACAAGAACAAAAGACATAATACTGATTACACACTTGACACTTCCCGCGGTCCCATTAGCGACAACATCGATGTTGCTCAGGAATTTGCAACTTTCTTTACCAATATTCCAATTAAAACTACAGAAACTTTAAATTCCTCCCCCTTACTTGCTATTGATTTACTAAGAGCCAATGTTTCAGCCTTTCCCGTGTAATTTATATTTAAACATGTAAACCCTGTGGTCGTTTTAAAGGCTTTTAAGCAACTCAAGATCAAAATTACCGAAGATCTGTGGGGTATGTCTACTAAAGTTTCTCAATCAATTATTGAGACAATTGCACCGTATTTAGCTTTAATATTAAATTTGTGTGTAGATCAAGGGGTATTCCCGGATCTAATGAAGTACAGTAAAGTTATTCCACTATTCAAATCCGGGGACAGCAAAGACACTAATAATTACAGACCCTTATCGGTTTTGCCGGTTTTCAGCAAGGTGTTTGAAAGAGTAATGTTAAATCAAATGCTCCATCATTTTAATCGTAATAATATCCTACACGATCAACAGTATGGTTTCACCAAAGGACGTTGCACAACCGACTCCGGTGTCACCTTATTAAAACACATCTTTAACGCATGGGAAGAGGCACAAGATGCAATAGGCATCTTCTGCGACCTATACAAGGCATTTGATGGCGTGAATCACGAAACACTGCTCTTGAAACTTGAGCATTACGGACTGGGTAAACTTGCACTTAGCTTAGTAAAATCATATTTGAATGATAGACTGCAACAAGTTCAAATAAACAGTGTAAATTCATTGGGTATAAAAGTCAAAATGGGTGTACCACAGGGCTCGATTTTGGGTCCCTTCCTCTTTTTAGTATATATAAATGATTTACCTCATTTACTGAAAA
Organism: Agrochola lota; assembly: GCA_947364205.1. Lineage (NCBI taxonomy): Eukaryota > Metazoa > Arthropoda > Insecta > Lepidoptera > Noctuidae > Agrochola > Agrochola lota. The sequence goes on along the minus strand of OX376228.1, from coordinate 7,910,654 downwards.
ACCGACCACAAATGGTGTTATTTGCTGATTGATGACACATCACTGATTTTTAAGATAAACAGACATGCACAGGAGCTTGAAGAAGTAAATAACGCTATGCTTAAGGTCCACAATTGGTTTACTGTAAATAATTTAGTTTTAAATGAGAAGAAAACTAAATGCATAAGATTCGCGTTACCAAATGTTAGAAGTAGTGAATGTCATGTTGTGCTGAATAGGGAGATACTAGAATTCGTCGAAAAAACGGTTTTCCTGGGGATAACGCTTGACTCAAAACTACAGTGGGGTCCTCACTTAACATCACTTGCAGGGCGGCTAAGTTTGGAAAATCCACCAACCAACAGACGTGGATACCGCGAGACTGGTCTATTTTAGTTACTTGCATAGCATCATGTCTTACGGTATTTTGCTGTGGGGACGGGCTGCAGATATTAATTCTATCTTTATTCTGCAAAAGAGGGCTGTCAGAGCCTCCTCATAACCTCCGCAGACGCTTATCTCTAAGGGAACTGTTTAAGAAAATTAACATCATGACGGTACCTTGTCAGTATATGTATGAAAACATTATGTATGTTCGGAAAAATCTACATCTTTTTAGTAAGATAAGTGACAGACAGAATTTTAACACTAGAAATAGGATCAAATTAGATCAACCACGTTTCAGATTGTCTAAAGTGCAACTTCTTTTATGGGGTACTGTGTAAAATATTATAATAAAATACCACTTATATACGATATTCTTTAACTGCATGAGAAGAAATTTAAAACATGCATTAAACGCACACTATGTAGACAAGCATATTATAAGTTCGATGATTGTATCATAGATAAAAATGCTTGGCTTAATGCTGGTCCTGCTCCACAGCCACTTGGGCTCACTAGTTAAAAATTTTAATATTTGGAAGAATTGCTTTCCCTTTTTATTTTTTCTGACATTACAAACTTAATGTTTATTTTTTATATAAACAAGTTTTAATTGTTGAATACTCCAATGGATAATGATTTTCCTTCTTTTTGGTAGTACCATTCTATTAATCTCTCAAATACATTGCAAATTAGTTTTGTATAATTTAGAAGCATTTTTTCAATTTTTGTAAATGTGAGTACCATGGAGCCGTTTATTTTTTTTATGTTATTAAGATAAGATGTATGTTGACTTGAAAGAGCATGGCAGTTGAGAGTATGTCATGCTCACTTAAATGTCTCGCTGATGGTGGCGAGTGTGTTGGATCATTCGGTTCCCTACAAAATGGTTGAGCTGGATGGTGCTGATCCACGGTCATCTCTTATTTGCCATGGCTTATTTTTAATCTTATATTTTGAATTGTTTTGATTATTTTTTGAACATTGTTCTCACATATAGAAGCAACAAGAATAATGTACCCAAGATTTTATAATTTTCTATATTTAAAAGAGTGTCCTTGGTGTTTCTTGCCCGTTCTTCTCCTTAAAGATCTACGTTTTGGAATGGGCAACTAGCTTCAACTTTCTGACTAACTGACGCGACTATTTGACAATTCAAAAGTGCCAGTAAATGGTTTAATTGAAATAAATGCTTTGAGTTTGAGTTTATTGTAGAAAAAGAATTAGGGTCCACGCGGCCGAAGCGGCGGGTAGCAGCTAGTCTACACCAGTATGTACCTATTATTAGTATAGATAAAGGCGAGAAGATTTGTATTTTTGTTTGTAATGAATTAACTCAAAAACTACTGAACCGATTTAAAAAATTCTTTCACCGGTAGAATGCTATATTATCACTGAGTAGCATAGGCTATAATTTATAAAGATATCGCGTGGGTGAAGCCAGTGGCGGAAGCTAGTAGTTAATATAAGTGTGAAATCGCCAACCCGTCTTGAGCAAGCGTGGTGACCAATGCTCGTGCCTCGGCTTTTGCTGTGGGTCAATAATAGGCTGTATTATTACTAGATGTACTACATTAACGGCCAGATACTGTACATAATATAACTAAATATCTAGCTTGTGGATTATACGATCTTCGTGGAATAACATGACATTATAAATTGCATGAGTATAGTATACACGTATCAGGGGCCAACGGAGTTTATGGGCCCATCCTGTCACCACAGGCTTTAAATAAGGTGCCCGTAATAAGTTCTCATATTATTCATGCTTTTTATTCGTTTCCCATCAAATTATATGTTGACGTGACTATAAATTTAGAACGAGGACGTAAAATATGAACCTATTACGGGAACGAATAGGATGTTTCGATGCTTGAGGTGTTTTAAACAATATATATATTTTTTTAGACGAAAATCATTTTTTAAATTGAGTTGGTTAAAAAGTATTGCGATACAATACAACAAGCGAAATTATATTAAAATTTTAAAAACCCCCGACACAGACATTTCGTCATTTCCCTTTCCTACTCCATCACTCTGGTCATGGAGTAGGAAAGAGAAATATCGAAATGTTCATCTTTCTATAACTTACTCTTTGAGACCATTTCAATGAGCCCTAACACGATACCTGTGCTGTAAGTTGGTAAGGGAGTTGGGTATCCTGCAAATTCCTGGTCATGCTACAGGATCAGTTCAAGGTTATTATGTTCTTTTAATATCATTGAAGTTACAGAATACCTTTCAAATCGCGAAGACGCTCACATCCTATCGTCAACTAGAAAAGAGCTGATACTCTTCAAACGGCTAACCCGATTTTGATAAAAACATGTCTTAAAATCATCGCTAGAAAACCTGCTCTCAAATAAAAAAACCACATTCAAATCGGTTCACCCGTTTAAGAGCTACGGTGCCACAGACAGACACACACATAGCGGTCAAACTTATAACACTCCTCTTTTTGCGTTGGGTTAAAAACAAATGAAATTTCATGTTTGTCTGTACCAACAGACCCTTAGTGCAATCAATATGCAAATAATCTTTTTTCCGTTCAGTAGATCTACAAAATCGTGCCTCAGTCGCTTAGATAATGAATATAGATAAAATGGATACGTGAGCAACTCGCTAATTAATCACACCAGGTTCGAGCCGCCCTTAGCTATTTCCTTAATTAAAATACTAGTTGATGTTTACTAAGTACTAATTTGCTAATTTCTTTATGAGACGTTAAAATCAAGTTACAATGTTTTTGGGAACGCGTTAATTGGCGGATATATGCTTATGCGTCATGTTCAATTTAATCATAATTATTTATGTAATGTTACGTAGTTTTTAGCACATGTCAGCGCAAAGGGGAAATTAAAAGCATTTAGCAAAGGCGTGAATGTAATAGTGATTAGTTTAAAAAGTGCGAGGTCATACGTCATGAATGCTCCGTATATTATGAGTTCGTGATATTGCCGGTCACGATTTAGGTTCGAATCAGACTGAAAGCGGAGCGGGGGGAGGTAAGGAGTCAGTAATGAGGCCTACAATTTGGAATATAAAATGATCCTTATAATTGAAGAGCATTCTCGCCGATGAGGTTCCAAATGATGCAGTTGAAGCAGTTGCTTTTTTAAAGGTGTTTCCTGAAATATTTCATATATAATAGTGTCATGCTCACCTGTCTGTCACCGGGGTAAACCCGGCACTCCTCTTGGCTGCCGTTATATTCTCCACTTTTCACTCTGCACTGAACCGCGGGTGAAATTTTGCTAACACTTAGGGAATTGACTGATAATATATTATTTCTACCACAATATTACTTATATAAATTTTTCGATACACACGACTTTGAAACCGATGAATGTTTAGACCTGAAACAAAAAAAAGGATTTCATTAAAAAAGTTTCAGTCTCCTCACGATTCAATTTAGAAATGATATACTTAAATACAATTTCAAACGGATCACATAATAAAAAAAAAAACGAAATCGTTGAATGTCATGCGAGGCATTCTGCGGTTCCTTCTAATCAAGGCGAATGCATAGCGTCTATTTCAATGCCGCCCCACGAAATATGTTGAAACTGATGAAGTCCACGAAACAATGGCTTCGACCGCGAATTCATATCTGTTCGGCCGACAATCGCGAATAAGTCTTTCAGAGACGAAACGGTCAACAAATCCGAACGAATAATTCGTACCCTTGCCCTTGAGTACGAAATGCACGGTCATTATGGTGAGCTCGGATATCGAATGCAATCTCCGGAGACTTTCGGCTCATCGAAAATAAACTTTAATACCAACAAGATTTGGTTCGTAATTCGTTTACAAGGATGTTCTGGACCTGCATTGGGCCGTCAAGTGGATACACCGATGCAATGAGTTAGTAGCTCGACTGTCTGAATGTCAAACCAATGATCGGCAGTGTCTGCTGCACCAACGCAATAAAAAATAATTTATTTGCGTCGGAGTACATAACATAATGGCGCGAAAACTTGGAATGAATAGCCACGACAACTGGAGTCGTAACCGTCGCTTTGTTCCAAATCGGATCACTTGGGAAACAGCCAAAAAAAGAAAAGCGCTGAATTCCAATTCAATTGTTTGCTTCCTAAAGAACGAAACTGTAAATACGCTGGAAAGCTACAAAAGAAAATGTATTGTTTCAACAAAAATCTTGAAAGCGGTTCAAAACAAAACGAAATAAAAGTTGAGCTATAAATTATTTGAATTAGATCGTTCATGCTGTCAATAAATTACACAATTTAAACAACCGTAGCAAACATCTCAACAAACAAATTATAGGTCCATTCCAAATTGCGAGTGTAGACTTTAATGATGCTAAATATTTTATTGAACTCATTTGCATATAGATTTATCGTAAGCATTAAACATTTCCAACGCCGTGAATATGTACAAAAAGTTCTAAAAACATGATGTTGACAAGAAAGAACGGGGGAACTAAGTACTAGACATCATCAATCACAAAAAACTTTAACTTTTGTGAGATATCCGAATATGATCGATGAATTTTACCCATCTACGGAGAGCAAGTTTCAGAAAAAGCGTTTCTTTCTACACGTAGGAAGTTCTATATACCCACTAAAAGTATTATAGATGATGATATCAATTACCTACCTACACTTACTGCAAGTATTATGCCACAAGAGTAATTTTTTGATGATATATTTCCAAATAAAGAATCAAATTAATGCCACTCATCCTTTATTATAGAAGAAAAAAAAGAAAAAAAAGAAAAATTGTTTATTCTGCACAAACAAAACGCACATATAAAGATAAAAACGCATAAAATACACATTTACAAAAGTAGCCAAAAGCCTCGTGTTTAGCTAATAAATAAAAATATAAAAAGTAAAACAATGTTTGTGTTTTTTTTTGTTGTTTTTGTTATGTTTTTATAGGTACCTAATAATCATATTTCTACTTATATGCACTATTTATAATCGACCAACTATTATTAAACATTTCCAATACATAACTGTTATTGAATGCTTAAACTTAATTATATACTAGCAAAGCCTGAAAGAAAACTAAAAAAAATCGTACGACCTCCTAATCACGGACTGCGATATTATAAAACCTTCAACTGATATTATTGGAGATCTTTTCGTAAAATTCTTCATACAATGCTGTATTTGCGTGTAAAGTTTTAGTGGCTTTTCATTCAGAAACTGCGATGGTGCTCATGCTGATACTGTCGTGTGCGTCAAATGTGCTGAAGGTCGTCAATTGGGACGTGGTTCTGGCGAGGCATTGAACTATGAAATATAACCGGAAGACGGGGGCCGATGACTGATGAACGTTAATATGCGAATACTAGGGCTGTGTCTGCCTGCTGCTAAGTTATTATCCTGCTTTACGACTGATAGACGTTTGAATATTCATAGCACAAATTATTGTTTATATTACTTTACAAGTTTCTTCTTTATTTTTGTTACTGATAGTATCTTTTCGTTAGTTTTATGAATCAACTGATTAGGGCTCGTAACCTTTTTTATGTTGATAATTTCGAATGCAAATTTTTTCAAGTTCATTTACTTCATTAAGTCAATGGCAAGGTTTTTTCACTTGGCCACAATTAGCAGCAACCCTGCAGCGATTCTGTTTGTGTCAAAGCTGAAAAGAATTTGTATAAGTAAGTCATGATGTCAGCGTTACACGTAGGTAATGTGTATCGAATCGATAATAAAATACAATTGAATGAATGTCAGGTATTCAAATCCCGACCTGTCGAAGAACTTATCATCTTTATTTCTTCTTTCTTTGATTCATGCAATCAAAGAAAAACGTGCAACGTCCGAATTATGCCCGTCGGTTCATGATCAATAAAATCGATTTTTATAATAGCTCATCCGTTTTTTGCAAAGTTGGAACAGGAGCGAGTTCCCGAATTCGTGTCGAATCGAAAAGCGACGTAACACTGATTTTCGAAAAGATCGGGCAAAGGCCTGCTTTCCGAATACTTTGAGAACGTTGACCGCGAGATCTTTTATTTTTGTTTAGTGTGAATTTATGTACAGAACGAAAAAAAATTTAGCTCACCTACCTCGCGCATGTTTTCGCAGAAATATGTCAGGTAAAATGTGAAGTCCATTTCTCGCAGAAAGTGTTAAAAGCGCATTTTTCCACAAAGACTTATGGAATGTAAAGAATTTGTGCTCAGATGAGACTTGTGACCAGTTTGTAGGAAAATGGCCGATGGAAAAACTTCACCGTCTAGTGCGCATAGACGCAGGTTAACACGTAGGACTGCCTTTGTCGGTAACTTGGATAATTGGTTAGGAGAAAATGGCTTCTATGTACTTAATGATTTGATAGATTGAGTGCCTTGAATTCTGATGTCGACTTTAATTCACAAAGTATACGATGAGTATCTATAAATAACGTTTAATTCTGTAAACACTGAAAGTTTAAGTTATAAGATTAGATAATGTTACCTAGATTCTTGTCATCTTTCAAACTACCTTCGATTTCATTAGAAACAACCGCTATAAATCTATTCAATGCGCACGCGCATGGAACAAGTCTGACTCAAAGTTTAGGTATAGCCTGCAAGCGGCGCGGTGCATTAGGTCAGTGAGTTACATTTTTGGTCGCTGCGCAATTCTGGCGAGTAGGTAGTACGAGTGCAATTATTTTTTTGGACAGGACTCACAGGACGAATATAAGTCAAATCTACAATTACAAAGCAGAATCACGTTTTGGTTGTTGCTTCGCAGCCTCAGTTGACGCAAGCCCACATTGTTTTAAGTATCAATACACCCGAAAAGTAACCTTGGCGGTAAGTTAGAGGACGTCGTGAATGGTTTTTTGGCTTTGAAACTTTTTGTCGGATACATTATTGTCTCACAATGGGGCTGAGTTTGAAAGGAATACATTAGTTGAGCGGTCGATGGCTCCGATCGTAGCGAGCCTCCTCTTGTTTAGGTACCTACAAATTGGATACTGATACCTGCAATGCCTCAATACTAATGGGCTGTAGGGATACAAGACAAAACCTTTACGGGCATAGGAACTTGTTCATGTGAACATCCGTGCGGTCAGTAAATTACATTTAGGCTTCATCTCATTGGTCGAATCTAATTTGCAAACGGAACGCCGTAATTGTGTGCAGATTAATATGGAGATCTCGCCTCCTAAATCAAATAACAATGGAGAACAAGATAATTAGCGATAATTTAGTAGATATTTAAGATGAGGGCGATGTCTTCGTGAGTTGAATTATTGCTACATAATACGATTACGATTGGAGAAAAACTGGCGCTACAGCTTGGGTTTTTATAATAAAAAAATACTTTTATATAAAAATGTGTAAGTTTTTATTAATTCGCTTTGTTAATTTACATATAAAATTAAAAGCCCACTTAAGTTAAAAATCTTACTACGGCATAGATATTGCATCAATTTCTACACTTTTCAGGAACCATTTATGACTAACTTGATTGCAGCAGCTAGATTGTCAAAGCTTTTATATGAACTTCAAGATTATTATTTTTTTGTCATCATTCCATTCCATCATCGATTCCATTCTAGAAAACAACACCACTAAGTGTTTGTTCTAAATGTGCTCAAATGAAATTCCGTAATTCAGGTTTTGACACTTTCTCATGTGACCTTGACGTGGGTTGACCACAAAATCCAATCAAGTTATTCACTAGAGATTGATACCAACCCTAGGTGCCTTTATTGGAAGATATTTGTCACTGTAATTAATCTTATCTTCCTGGAATTTATTGTGTAAGGGATGTTTTGATGAAATCGTTGTGGCCAGTTATTATGAAGAAGCAAATAGTCTTGTTGGAAGTTCTAGGATTAATATTGATAGCACATAGCACTCGGGGTTAGCTTGGACCCATTCAAATGATTTTTTAAGGACAATATAATTATCTACTTACATATTTTAACCCCCGACGCAAAAAGAGGGGTGTTATAAGTTTGACCGCTATGTGAGTGTGTGTGTCTGTCTTTGGCACCGTAGCACTAAAACGGGTGAACCGATTTGAATGTGTTTTTTTTTATTTGAAAGCAGGTTTTCTAGCGATGGTCTTAGACATGATTTATCAAAATCGGTTCAGCCGTTTGAACATAACGCTTAACACGCTTAACACTTTTTAAAATAACGAACTTAACATTATCAATCAATAGACTGTACCTACAAACCGTCTTTTATGTATATTTCCATTCAGGTTGACTACTAAATTTCTAATGAAATCGTACAGGAACTGAACTTAGTTTCTATAGCAGTAAACCTTGAACCACGGCTTTGTTTTCTTTCCTTTGAAAGTTCACAATGATTCGTAACAAAGCAATCTATACTTGTAAACTATAGAGGGCTTCCTATTGTAACAGTTTGACGAAAATAGCTACCGTTACAGGGTTTTAAATTTGGGCGTTTTTGGAGCAACAGTTGCGCGTTTGTGGGTTGACTATTACTGGCAACTCGTCACCCGAATTGTAACACCTGTAGCTGCATCTACATCGCTACATGCAAACTACGCATCAAATACCTGACGTCACACAACATCCTGACGTCACACAAATCCTGCATCGCGCATCCAATTAGAGTTTACTACGCGATAAACATATATACAAGCTCCCCGACTTCAACCTCTGGGCAGTTGCCCGCCAGACATCACACCCGTCTGGTCGGAGGATCCTCTCCTTTTCTATGGGGGATGAGTGAACTTTACACCCTGTTCCTCATACCCCTAAAGGCCCATCACCCACGACGCTTCTCAAAAGTCACCAGGTACAAACTCAAATTACCAATGAGTAGCCAGATTGTCACGACAAAACTAGTATTTCTATCGTGGTCCATACACGACGCAACGAATCACAAACTAGTTAAGACGCGACTAAATGCCAGTGACCTTGAGTGGTAAGCTTGCGTGTTCTGTGCTGAGCTCACGCAACGCGTCGTACATCCAGCCGGTACTAGGACTCGCCCATCAAGGAGCGCTGTCCCAAATAAGACACTTTATTAATTTATTATACATAAGTAAAAGGTATTTTAATAAAACACGTACGTACCTATATTAAAAGATCGCACCGAAAATGCCTGGAAGAGTTATTGGGCAATGAAAGATCTAATGAAGGGCGATCTTCCTCTATCCCTCAAGAGAAGGCTCATCGACATGTGTAATCCCATCCTCACCCTCACATCCTCACAGAGAACCATACGTTCTCAAACATGATCTTTGACAATTCAGCAGAGGTCTACGCTCGGGGTTTGCCAGAGAGCTATGGAACGGAGTATTCTTGGTATTAAACTTGTGGACCGGGTAAAGAATGTAACAATCCGTTCCATCACTAAAATAACTGATGTCAGTCGGAAAGCTGCCACGCTTACATGGAATTGGGCTGGACACATCTGCTGCATATCAGACGATCAATGGGCCAAACTTACAACCCAGTGGGTCCCGCATAATGGCAGACGACATCGCGGCAGGCCCAGATGGAGATGGCGGCATGAGCTGGACTTCTTTAATAAAGATTGGTCCTTGGCAGCTCTGGACAGAGACAGATGGACAGAGAGTAGGGAGGCCTGTTCCCAGCAGTGGGACAATAATGGCTAAGAATTAATTCTCTTTAAAATGGTGAAGGTTTCAGAAAAATACGCTTGATAGTTTTTGCGTGATTCTCAGTGTTGTATCCACTTTAGACATAACTTTAGAAATTAATTACACCACGTGATATTAGGGGTTTAAATATGAAATTGAAGTTTTGTACTGAAAATTGAAACAATATTTTTTCTGCGACATGCGCGATGCGACGGCGCGACTACGAGACACTGGTAGAACAATTTCCGTGAATTTTTCATAGAAATTTTTCAACCAGAGTCGCGGTCGTGGCGCCCCTGTCTGCGGAAGCCCTTAGTTAAGTCGTGTACCCGTACGTACGGCTGTGTCATTCTTGCTACTCATCGATTTGAGTTATAACACGTTACTTTTGAACCGCTTCGTGGAAGATGAGCCTAAGTCCTCTTACAAGCCCTCCATTTGCGAATTTCTCGCTAGACTTAGCCCAACTAGGGTTTAGCACGAGCTATTCAAATGTAATCGCCAGTCGAAAGGGCTAGGAAGGAAATGGATCTAAGTCTTTGTCTGAGATAAATTCGCGTGAATCTTTTTGTCTGCATTTATATAAGCGTTTGTTGGAATTAATTGTAGCTTTTATATAAATTGTTCTGTGCAGTATTATTTGTTAGATATAGTTCGTTTCAAGACTTTCAGTTTTATCTATTATCACGTTTTTTTGCAACGAATTTCTATAAACTTGCTTGCATGTAAACTTTTAGAAATCCTCACGCTAAAAAGTGTTAATTTGCGACTGTCTTCTTCTAATTCAAAGAGACAGAGAGAGAGATTGTCGGCAGAAAAAACAAAAGAAAAGAGTAAAGTGAATACAGTGTCGTGGGATAAATTTGTACACATCGGCCCTACGACTACGACACTGCATGAGAGAGAGAGAGAGAGAGTGAAAGTGTGAATATGGTCAAAATGTAAATCCAAGATGGCGACTGCGTAAATTTTCAATTTTTGCTTCATTGGTATCGTTTTCATAGTTTTCGAGGGTGCCGAAGCCGATAGTGAGGTCAAAATGAAAATCCAATGAGCGGATCCAAAAAATGTAAAAATTTTCGTCATAGGTGTCGTTTTAATAGTTTTTGAGGGCACTAATGCCGATCGTAAAGTCAAAATGTAAATTCAAGATGGTGGCTGCATTTTTTTTTTATTTTTGTTCATTGTTGTCGTTTTCATAGTTTTCGAGGGTGCTAAAACCGACCGTCAAGTCAAAATGTAAATCCAAGATGGCGAATGCGAAAATTTTGTTTTGGATTTAAATCATCCGTGAGAAGGAACTTCATTCCTGACGGGGGTGGCCGACCGCACACGTGTTTTTGTCGTTGTTAGATTTGTTTGATTTTTTGTTATTGATACTATAGGTACAACTTTATCTAACCCTTCTGGAAATACAGGCGTGATATTATGTGTATGTTTAGCATAAGCATGTTCCCACTGCTCGGACACAGGCCTTCTCTCTTCGAGAGGGAGTGGGCTGTATGTAATCTACCATACATTTTTGATTCTACCAAATGCCGGTTTCCTCCCTTCACCGTTTTGAGAGCAGTAGTGATGAAATTATTTACACAAAGGAAAGCCCCCGGCATCATGCAACAACTCGTAAGCCAGACCGTTACCACTAGGCCACCACTGCTGTCACTGTGTGTGTATGTTTAATTGCATTGTATTGTAATTCCTCATAAAAGTGGCCAATCTTTGCATGCTTGTATACGTTATTATAAAGGTGTGTCCAAATATTGAGAGGAAATCGTGCGCCGCTCCCGCGCGCGGCCTGGCGCGCTGTGTTTGGACGACTGCCGCGCGCGAACGCTTAGAGCCGAGGGTCACCTCGGCCGGGTCGGCCTCACCTGCCGTGCACATACATTTTTAGGAAACGTTCGTCACTAATTGTGTCTGGACGTATTAAAGGCTAGGCAGATTGATATTGCCAACTCAAGTGCGCGGCGTGTCTCGGATGTGCCGCGCAGTACTGCCGCGCGAACATTCGTCGGTTTGGTCCTAACTAGAGCGCGGCAGAAATGTGTCCTGCAAACACCGCGTGTTGCTGCCGCGCTCTTGCCGCTCAATGTTTTGACACAAGATGGTCAAACTTCTAAAACGCTCGCATATTAAATAGAGCAATAAACGCATATTTTAAAGGTTGTTTGTTAGTGGGCTCAAAAAAGCAAATACATGACGTGCCAAGTAACTGTTTGTCCTTTTGATGTAAGAACCAATGACATTCGTCCTCGTAGTTAAAGTGTATTAAAGGAAAAAAAACTTGGTCTGTATTCGAACATAATTTTGTGAAAGTTTTTGTAACGCCCACTGAGGGGTCGAAACTTGTAGCCTCGAGGACATACCTCGCAGAGACACGCCGAATAAATACAACATGAAAAAAGATTGATAGATGTTTATCTAACTTATGGGCAGTTTGGTAGGTGTTCTTTTTTCTTGATACAATTATGTAGGTATTTCTTGAAGTACCTAGTAGTAGATATAGTGCACAATAAAGGCTGGTATATTGTGTTCTAAAAGTACCTACCTGAAGAAAATGTAATAAACAAATGGATCAGAAAACGTACTTGTGGATGGCAATTTGTTGTGCAACTTACAAATTGAGTGTTTTGATTTGATAAGTGGATCCATAGTGGTAGCCCGCGAAATTCAAATTTTCGAAGGTTTTTGCAATTTGCAGGCCAGTGTCTGTTTGTATCTTGATCAAAAAACGATACACGACCATAGCAAATGTGAATTAGAATCATTAATACATCACTGTAAGTTAGATTTGTTTCTTAAGAACTTTTCTATGAGATTAGATCATATGGAAAATTTCTAACTAAGAGAGATGTATTTTTTTTTTCTGGCCTACCCTGTCCCACTCCTGGGCAAAGGCCTCCCTCCACTCCTTCCATCGTTCGCGAGCTCACGCGTCCTCCTACCAGTTTTGACGGAACCTATCCAGCTCGTCCCGCCACCTCCTACGTGGTCTGCCGCGACCCAAAACACAACAAAAAAAACACTGCGGATCGTCCTAAAATACGAAATTTTAATTATAAATGACTTTAAAGATCTTTTTCATTTGACAATTGAGATTAATTTTATAAGTAAGCTCAATTTTCGTCAATGATTTTTCAATATCAATTTAATAATAATTCAGACAATACAATACAATACAATCATATGTAACTTCCGAGTTACAGCTTTATTAGCTATATGCAAGCCGGCACGCCATTTATTAGTAGCAGACTTTTATTCGGGTACTAGCTTTTGGCCCGCGACTTCGTTCGCGTAGAAGTCGAAAATGGTTCGAATAGGATATTTTATTGGTTTTTTACGTTTTTTTTTTTATAACATATGAATTATTATATTAAAATGTTTGAATAATTATAAAATATTACAATCTTTATAGTGTAGGGATATAAAGGTTAAATAAACCTGAAAAAAAAAAAAAACATGAACACGAAGTTCGGCCTTTGATCTGGCGAAAGTTACACGGGTGTATTATCTTTTTACAACAAAATCGAAATACTACACCTACCGCAGTATTTCTTTGTAAACAATATTTTTTGTTTTCCTTCGGATGCTAGAATCACCAGGCTACTCTGTGCGCTTACTCTGGAGCATGCCACATACAACTGGCCGTGGGAGAAGCAGCTTTCCCTCAAGTCTACTCCCGATACCTTAAGAGTTTGACCTTGAGCTTTGTTTATAGTCATTGCGAAGCATACTTTGATGGGAAACAGCACTCTCTTGAATTCAAAGGGGTAATTTGATGGTGTTAGGGGAATCCTAGGAATAAATACAGACCTCTGTAAAGCTTAGAAACCTTCAAATGCGGTACTAATATGTATAGTAAGGTGACTTTCGAGACTTTCCAATTTTAAAGAGTATTTACATTGCAAGCACCAAGCCTTTATGTGAGTTCAACCTTTTTTGAATAAATTCGGATTGACTTTTCAAACATGTCATTGTGTAAAAATAAAATGTATTTAAATCAAAAACACTAAGGAGTATTGATACAACTTCGAAGCAAATCACTCCCAAAATAAGTTGCTACCCCTATCTAACCCCGTTAGGGGATGAATTTCAATAAAATACGAAATACATTGTCCATCAATTCTATTAAAAAATGTTTATGCAAAATTTGAAGTAGATTGGACCAAGGAATCACGTTGTCCCATACAAACTTTGCCCGCCTTTTTCACCCCCTTAGGGGTAGAATTTCGAAAAATCCTTTCTTATCGGATGCCTACGTCATACAAAGAACACACCCTCCAAATTTTAGGTCTCTACGATCAGCGGTTTAGGCTGTGCGTTGATCCGTCAGTCAGTCATTCAGGACAAAGCATTTTATATGTATAGATAGATTAAGTTTTGTTTACGTTTTTTATTTTTTATTTTCGTTTGAGTATAGATTTCAATGGTTTTGTTGGTATATTGGCGTGTGCTGTGCTAGCTGACATTATGGCAAATAATTTAATTCAATGTTTTTTGTTGAATAATGTAAATTATTTTGCATAATAATGTATAGAATCAAGTTTTATTTTCTAAATTAACAGACAGCTGTGCTGCTGGCGAGTTTGTTGCGCCACTTCTTCTTCCCAGCTAAAGCACTAGGAAGTGGTGAAGGGCGGGCGGCGTTTTAGAGACACTGTCTTATGTAATTTAGATGTTCGAAAAGTGCTGATTCTCAGCCTAGTTTGAATAAATGACGTTTGAATTTATGAATAACTGTTGAAAAAAGAGGTGAGATGTAAAGTTGATACCTTCTAAATACAGATGAATGTGTTACTGATTACCTTTAGAGAGTGATTGCGAAAGAATTTAACCTGTACTGCCGTTCGATTCTGTAAAAATATCACCGTGAAACTTAGGTGAAGTGAGCGTGAAGTGAGCTGTTAATAGTGTTAATCCCTAGTATCCTGCGATCGACAGGTTGTTTACTCTTTCATCAGATAATTTTTTGTATATTCTAATTTTTTTTTAGATGGAGTTCATAGATATTTTAATGAACGGAGTATTTTTATTAGTAGATATGTGGAGCTGTAATTTCTCTTTGATATATCCAAGAATACACATAAATTATTTTATAGTGTTTTAAGTTTAAGCGGACTGACACCTAATATTCGCTAACTGAAGAGGAAAATCAGGTTTTCTACATTATTTTCAAATATATGAATAAATTATATTTACATAATAATTTATTTCGTATAAAAATTGACATTGACCTTAACAACAATAGAATTATAAATGAACGTGCTTTCCATTGGTGTCCCTATATACTATAAACATTGTGACAGTTTTCAAGGTAAACGCATTGATATTCAATACAAAAAAAATACATTTATTGTCAATGATATTTGAATATTTGAAATTGGTGGTTTTGTTTCTAAGGCGATATTTTTTTATATTATTACTGTCGTTTGCGTGGCTCGTGGCTAAGTAGCAACAGCCGCACTGGTCGATCCATCAGGTTAAGCTACGCTTGCCGGGGTTGGTCAGTGGATGGGTGACCATCTTTACATACCGAGAATCCTCCGTGCCTCGGAAAGCACGTTAAGCCGTTGGTCCCGGCTGTCATTCGTGGATCTTGGCAGTCGTTACGAGTCGTCAGAAGCCCGAAAGTCTGACACCAGTCTTACCAAGGGGTATCGTATTACCCAGTTACTGGGTTGTGGAGGTCAGATAGGCAGTCGCTCCATGTAAAATACTGGTATTCAGCTGCATCCGGTTAGACTGGAAGCCGACCCCAACATAGTTGGGAAAAGGCTAGGCAGATTGATTGATTGATACTATCGTTTACACCGAAGAGACATTGCTGCGTCATCATTTTCAGCTCTTTTTTCTTTGCTGGCAGGTTTTAGCCACCGACTATAATTTTTTAAGTTGTTACTAATAGATAAATTAATGGATTATAGATAATAAATGGATAATATTATATAAGTGGTGATTAACTTCAATAATTTTATGTTATTAATGAATTAGTGAATCAAATACGTATTTTATATTAGTAAATGATAGACTAGGTATTTGATATTTATTAATATTTGAATTATTTATATTGTTTTTTTTTAATGGTTAGGTATTTTATGATTGTTATGTTTATCTTAATCCTAACTAATATTAGAAATGCGAAAGTGAGTTTATTTGTTTGTTTGTAACGCTTTCACGCCAATTCGTTCAGCCATTTGGCTGAGCGGATTTTGATGAAATTTGGCACATGGGTAAACCTAGACCTGGAGGAGAACATAGGCTACTTTTCATTCTGGATCGCACACGAAGTCGCGGGCAACAAGGCAAGGCTAGTTAAGGTATAAATAAAGGCAATAATAATAAAAAAAATATTTCTACATTTTTATATTTATAAATGTTTTAATAAAAATTGTTTTTATAAAAATGTAAATTATATGTATAAAGATGAAATAAAGGAAATAACAGTAAGTTTGACTGAAAATTTATTTTCCCGTCCAGTTGCTAAAGGTGCGATTATTTTTAATTCTAACCTTTCTAACTGTAATTCATGCTGTAGCTGTAGAACCATTTAAATTCTTTGTTTCTTTTAATGTATTACTAAGTTTAAATGGTCCGATACTCAGTTCAAGCTATAAACAAAATGTATTGTCTGTTTAATTTTCTGTACATGTACCTCTTCGTGTATTTTAAAAGCTGCAAATCTGGTATGCATTAGTGTACAGGACAAGATGGGCAATAAACTTGGTTTTATTATGTCAGTGGCCACTAGATCAAATGATAGTTCATATGATCCTTCGACTTTATTTTAGTCTTCCCACCTAATAGGTACGTACTCTCCAACAATATTCACAACTGTTATTTAAAACAAATAATGTTCATTATAGTTTTTAATGTTTTCAGTCTTTCCGGTAATTTAATTATATTAAGAATAAATCGATCATTAGCTTTACCAATTAAAGCTTTCAGAGTTTAATTCAAACAAATTATCGAAAAGTTCATTAATGTGTTAGATATATGGGTATATATTATAACACTTTTTTAAGGTTAAAAAAAGTAAAATTTTAACTTAGACTAAAATTGCTTATTATTCTTAATTAATTACACTCTAATGAGTGTAATGTGTGTGTGTGTGTGTGTGTGTGTGTGTGTATGTGTGTGTGTAGTGTGTGTAGTGTGTGTGTGTGTGTGTGTGTGTGTGTGTGTGTATGTGTGTGTGTGTAATTACGAAGAACTTGGTTGTTTTAAAAAAGTTACCTGATTATCATATTATTAAAAGGAAAATAAAAGTTTATCAAAGAGGATAGAATAAGTTACGTTTAAAAAAAAACATTCATCGGTAATTTACCCCGTCTTTCAAATATTTAAAAAAAAATAAAAACTAAAGCAAGTCATAGTAAATAAGATTAAAATAATTTGAAAGCTGTGCCTCGGAGTGTGCCTATAAAAAGTTTAAAATGTGATCAATAAAGGAACTGGGGGCCTACCACCAACCATATTACTTTAGTGTTGGAAAGAGATGAAGCTCTACAGGACGTATAGCTCCATCTCTTTCCCCCACTGAAGTAAGATTAAAATAACACTGCTTTAGAGGTGGTGGTAGGCCCCCAGTTCACTTAACTTTTGACCAATTTCAATTTAATTGAAATTGAAATCGTGGTTAATCACAAATACACAGTCGGATTTACTTATTATGACTTAAATACACATAGATAAACTGTACCTATCAGTATATTAAAATTTCCACGCATTTCAGCTCAAATACAGTAGCTCTCGAAAATTCGGGATCGGGCTTAACAGATTTATGATACGTGAGGAATTATGTCGATACCATATTTTCGATTTACGTTACCTTTAATATTTTCGGAAACAAAGGAATAAACTGATTTATATTTTTTCAGCATTTTTCAGGCAGTTACCGATAAGTATTCATTTAAATTGTCTGCTGCGTAATTGGAAAAGCTCTTTTAGTGAAAAACTTTTGTGAACAAAAACAGTTATGGTTCTTGGCGTATTTAATGTTAGTGCGTATGCGTTAATTTTAATTGCGATTAAGAATGATCATTAAATTTTTGTATAAAGAGTAGTTGTGGCTGCCTGAATTAGATGCTTAGGTAAGTATATTCAGTCTGTGTTTTTTATTTTTACTGCATTGAATCTGGTGCTCCAATAAGGCATAAGTTTCTTCAGGGTTCCGTAGTAAACAAGGAACCCTTATAGTTTCGCCATGGCCGTCTGTATGTCCGCGGCTTAGCTCAGAGACTCTTTGTACTAGAAAGCTGTAATTTGGCGTGGGTATACATATTGATTATACTGACAAAGCGGTAAAATAAAATAATAAAAATGATTTTTTTTAGGGTACCTCCCTACACGTATAGTGGGGATGTTTCTTTTTTCTCATCTATTCCGTTGTTCCTTATTTATGGTGTAAGGTGTCATTGGAAAGGTCATTCAAAAATATTTTGAGTTTGTGATAAACATTTTTGGATCAGGAAATCAGGATTCAGGAATCCATTTGCGAAATATTAAGCTTTAAAGTGCTAATTTTTGTTAAAGTCAATTGTCCCCCACCCCTGCCAGACAAATGGTTGGTTATGGATATATGAAAATATTCACGGCAGTAGTATATATAACGAAATTAAAAGGAAAAATTATGACAGCTAAGTAGGCTTTACAAGTTAACGAGTAATATCGACCAAGTTACATTTGCGGTTGCAAAAACATGTTCGTTGGTAGGAGTTCCATACATTGCGTATAGGAGAACATGTTTTTCAACTACAAAGTGTAGTTTGTTCTTGCGATAAATACATTCCAACTACGGAACCCTTCATTGTGCGTTGTCCGACATGCACCTGGTCGGTTTTTTTAATGTGAAAATGGAAAGTAATAAAATAATTAATTAAATTGTACCTACCTAGCCTGGATAGAGAATTTACAGACAGAAAGTATATTTATTATTTATTTCTAAATCATTTTTAGCCACACTACGAAAGCTCTCAAGGCTTATCTGTGTGCTGGTAAGCCGGTCATTTAAATTTTCAAAAAAAGTTAATTTCTACTTAATAATAAGAATACCACCAAAATTAAATTAATAATATAAATACCTGTTACTGTCCCACTGCAGGGCCAAGGCTTCTTCTCATACAGAGAAGGCACGAGCATTACTCACCACGCTTGCTCAAGCCGGGTTGGCGATTTCGGACTTATATTAACTATAAGTCCAGGGTTCCTCATGGTGTTTTCCTTCACCGATGTCAGTAATGTCCAAGATAAACTCAGAAAGTACATATGAATTGAAAAAGTCACATTGTTACTTACTACAATGATTCATAAACTGCGTTTATATTGATGATAATAATTTATAGGTACACTAGCTGCGCCCCGCGGTTTCACCCGCATTAGTCTCGATCCCGAAGGAATATCTGGATAAAAGGTATCCTATGTCTGTCTCCAGGTCATGGTCTACCCCATGTCAAATTTCGTCCAAATCCTTTCAGCCGTTTTAGCGTGAAAATGTAACAAACAAATTCACTTTCGCATTTATAATATTATTTAAGATTAAGGGTACGCTAGTCGGTCATTCATCCATATAAACGTAGTATGGTGATTACTCGTCTGTTCGAAGCTGTACGTTTAAAACTAACAATTAAATATTTTTTTCTTGTCATTACCTAGCCCTTTATGGAAGCAGAATTGGAAAAAAAAAATTGGTTTGGAAGTTATGAGCGTCGAAACTTCCATATTTCAACACTAATTTTAATTTGTCTTTGGGCGTAAATAAATAGAATATTTAGTAAAAGGCAAAATGGAAACCGTACAGAGATAGATAATTTCAATCAAAATTTTTAAGAATTTTATTTGAGTAAATACATACTTTTTTTACTACTTTTAAGTTTTCCCATAATATCTATACGGCCAAAAGGTATGTTCATGAAATTTTACACACTCGTTTTCGTTATAAATCATCGTCTATTTCACTAAATAAATTAATAAAAACTAGATAAATAATTAGACAAATTAGCATGCATATTCGTCACGCCCCACCGAGTTCGAGCCGTTGACAAGTGCACCCTTAAATACATTAACATTGTGTAAGGAAACGTTTTGATTTGTACTTATAACTTTTCGAATTCGTTTTTTGTATCGTTTGGTAGTCGATATTTATATAATTTTATATATACTAGCTTTTTCCCGCGGCTTCGCTCTCGTGGAAGTCGGAAATTATATATAAAAAGTATCTTAGGTGTTAATTCAGGTTATAAAACTACCTGTCTGCCTCATCCAAATCCTATGAGTAGCATAACATAATGATTGAATACTATCGTGAATTCATGCAAGCCTACTTTTTCTGAGGTTGTGCAAAGATTCAAATTAACTCAAGGAATACGATTTTCATATAAACATAATCCCCCCTTTTTATCCCCTTAATAGTCGAATTTCACGTTCCTAGTCCCAGTAGTTTCAGCTGTGCGTTGATATTGTCAGTCGGTCAGTCAGTTTCTCCTTTTATATATAATACTTATATATAAAATTCTCCTGTCACAATGGTAGTTACCATACTCCTCCGAAATGGCTTCACCGATTTTTATGAAATTTTATATGCATATTCAGTAGGTCTGGTCTAGTCGCTCCATGTAATAAATACTGGTATTCAGCTGCATCCGGTTAGACTGGAAGCCGACCCCAACATAGTTGGGAAAAGGCTAGGCAGATTGATTTTGAGTAGGTATGAGAATCGGCTACTATCTATTTTTCATACCCCTAAGGTAGGTAGTTGTAGGTAGGGTATGTAGGTAGGTATGTAGGTAGGTATGTAGGTAGGTATGTAGGTAGGTATGTAGGTAGGTATGTAGGTAGGTATGTAGGTAGGTATGTAGGTAGGTATGTAGGTAGGTATGTAGGTAGGTATGTAGGTAGGTATGTAGGTAGGTATGTAGGTAGGTATGTAGGTAGGTATGTAGGTAGGTATGTAGGTAGGTATGTAGGTAGGTATGTAGGTAGGTATGTAGGTAGGTATGTAGGTAGGTATGTAGGTAGGTATGTAGGTAGGTATGTAGGTAGGTATGTAGGTAGGTATGTAGGTAGGTATGTAGGTAGGTATGTAGGTAGGTATGTAGGTAGGTATGTAGGTAGGTATGTAGGTAGGTATGTAGGTAGGTATGTAGGTAGGTATGTAGGTAGGTATGTAGGTAGGTATGTAGGTAGGTATGTAGGTAGGTATGTAGGTAGGTATGTAGGTAGGTATGTAGGTAGGTATGTAGGTAGGTATGTAGGTAGGTATGTAGGTAGGTATGTAGGTAGGTATGTAGGTAGGTATGTAGGTAGGTATGTAGGTAGGTATGTAGGTAGGTATGTAGGTAGGTATGTAGGTAGGTATGTAGGTAGGTATGTAGGTAGGTATGTAGGTAGGTATGTAGGTAGGTATGTAGGTAGGTATGTAGGTAGGTATGTAGGTAGGTATGTAGGTAGGTATGTAGGTAGGTATGTAGGTAGGTATGTAGGTAGGTATGTAGGTAGGTATGTAGGTAGGTATGTAGGTAGGTATGTAGATACGTAGGTATTTAGGTAGGTAGGTAGGTTAGGTAAGTAGATAAGGGTAGGTAGGTAGGGTAGGTAGGGTAAGTGGGTAGTGTAGGGTATGTAGGTAGCGTAAGTAGGTATGGTAGGTATGTAGGCAAGGTAGGGTAGGTAAGGTAAGTAAGTAGGGTACGTAGGGTAGGTAGGTGGGTAGGTAGGGAGGGTAAGTAAATAGGATAGGTAGGGTAGGTAGGTGGGTAGGTAGGCGGGTAGGTAGGGTAGGTAGGTAGGTGCACCGTAGATAAGTACACTATGTACTTGTTTGCGACCCGTGCGAAGCCGGGGCGGGCAGCTAGTAGATATATATTGGCAGATGTGTATATTGTATTCCTATTTACATAGAAATAAAACTTAGACCGGCTCATTGAAAGAACATACATATCATGCCTACTCATCTTCTCCGACCGTCAAAAAATAAATGGAACTTAGGCAATAGAAAGTCTAGAATTGGTCACGCTGGACGGTTGAAACCTAATTTCTTTTACTAGCAAGTAATAGTTTTTTATTTAACGAGACAATAATACCAACGGCCAGTAGTTATATTGAATTCATTTCTTTATTTCATAGTAGGTTCCTATTAAAAAAGTTATTTGTTAAAGTGAAATCGAAATTTCTCTTTCAGTTTAAATGTAATGTTCAATAATGCTAGCTATTAACCGCAGCTTACGAAGACCAATATGGAACAATGTGATCATAAATATATCGCTTCAGCAATTCATTACTAAAAGTTAAACAAGCGAATTGACGGTATTTGTAAAACGTGCCGTTTAACAAGGGCATTGCTCGAGGCTCGAGCTATGACGCGCTTCCTCGAAATAGCCCACGAGCTGCATCGTGCAATGACGTCACTGCACAAGAGTTTTTATTACGCAAAATCGTGGAATGGGCGCAGAAGGCTCATTGCGATAACTTGACACATAGGCTGCCCAAATGAAAACTCATGCGCCTGAAGTTGTCCGCGAGCAATCTGTGACTAAAGGCAAGGTTGCACATTTCAGTTTCGTTTAATTGAAACTTTATCCGTCTTACCACAGGAAGAATTCTAACTTTGAGCCGACACCTGTTTTTCACCGAATCTTATCACACAGGTTAAGTTCTTAATACAAAATTGACAACTTAGACTCGTTGGTCTATCTAATAGTCGCAAGGGCCTTCTGCTGAGCATAAGGTCCTGGGTTCGATTCCCAGATCGGGTAAACTATTATTATGTTTTTTCAGTCAGGAATTTCCCAGTGGCCACCCAGAGTCTTGATTTGTGCCCGGTTGATGGCAATTCGCTCGCCTCATATTAAACGGGACATCATTGGCAAAGTGTGGGTGTAATAGGTACACCTGTGCCCAACCCTTCGGGGAAAACTGGCGTGATGTTGTTTTGTTATTTTTTTGCTAAAAGTGACCCTTCTGTATATTCTTACTTTATGGTAAAATTACCTCACGAAGCACCGCCTCGACAACGTTAATAAAAGCTTCTATTAAGTGAAATTTGAAGTATAAAACATGTGTTATTGATTTTATCGTTGATTTACCATTTGAGCGGCAGCTGAAACCGATTTAATTAGTATAGTATTGAAACGGTGGCACCAATTAAATAATTTGACGCTTAGGTACTTTACTATGCAAAGTGACCGCTGGGCAATAGTCTCCACACGGTGGGCGCCTGAGGATGGACGGCGCCGCCAAGGCCGGCCCAGAAAGAGGTGGCGAGATGACCTAGACGCGTACCGCAAGGGTTGGATTGAGGTGGCCCTGGAAAAGGATGCTTGGCGTTGCTCAGGAATGGGATAGTGTAGGCAATAAAAAATCAAAATAAAAGTAATACTTTACGATACATGGCGGAGGTCTATGTCCAGCTGCAGTAAACGTCTCTGGGCTGATAATAACATGATAATTGGTGATAATGACGTTTTTACAAACGTATTCATAACCCAGTGACCGGTTTTACTTCAGCATACGTAGGTTTTAAGGCATGCTATACAAGTGTATCGAGTGTGTCGAATCATGCTGATCCGAACAAGTGCTCAGGTCGGCATGATTCGACACAGCTAGGCGGCAAAATATATACTCGTATCTATTTGAGTTTGCCTCCCAGCGGTGCAGAATCACGCCGACCCGAACAAGTCAAAGTCAACGACAAAGTCAAATCATTTCTTTCAATCTAGCTTTTAGTCGCGGCTTCTCCCCCATAAAGAATAGAAATTATTCCACAGGAAAAAGGGATTCAAAGTACTTGTCCTATGATCTGACCCAGGTCATAGCCTATTCATATGCCTTTCATCTAAACCTGTTCAGCCGTGACGGCAAGAAAGGTAATAGGATACAGGCAGATAATAAATTCAAATGATCTTATTTAGGGTTTCGTAACGCAAAAAAAAAAAAAAAACATAAGACAGTCCCTCAAAAACGCGCGCCCTTCACCACTTCCAAGTGCTTTAGCTGGGAAGAGGAACTGGCGCAGAAAACTCCCCAGTAGGACAGCTGTCTATTCAGTTGGAAAAAACCACGATTCTATACAATAGTATGCAAAATAATTTACATTACGCAATACTAAACATTAAATTAAATTATTTGCTATATGGCAGCGCACAAGCCAATATACCAACAAAAACATCGGATTCTATACTCAAGCGAAAATAAAAACTAAAAAAGTAAACAGAACCCGAATAAAAGCCTCCAGGCATAAAGGGCATGCTCGCTTACATAATAGCTATTAAGAAACTTGAAGTCACAAATGATAAACTAGGACAAACGAAGTAAAAATAAATAAACAGTTAATTACTAATAACAATAACAAAACCATGGTCAGTAAGACGACTAGTCACCACAAGCAGCACCGGTTCACGAGCATAACGCAAAGATGGTAAATACCACCTAGGTGGTAAATTACACGAACAATAATCTAACCAAGCTGTATCAACGTCAATGTATTGTCTTACTTTCCTGAGCCTTCCCGCTAGGCATGATATATGTGGGCCCCACTGAAATTTTGCAATTACTGTTATGCGCAGAAAAACTGCCGAGTCTACAGTTTTAAGTACCTCTTTATCTAAGACGATTTCAGATTCTAGATTTCTAAGGTAAGGCGAACTTTATACATTTTGTTTTCTTGGCATTGAGAACTAAGTTATTTGTTGTAAGCCAATCCGTAACCTTTGACAGTACACTGTTTACGTCGTCAAAATCTTTTCTATTCCTGTCTACTTTAAAAATAAGAGAGGTATCATCTACAAACAGTACAACGTCACAGATATCCTTTAAATAAAATGGTAATTGATTAATATACACTATGAATAAAAATGGACCCAGTATTGAGCCTCGGGGTACACCTAACTGAACTGGTAACCCGGAAGATTTCACACCATTAACATCTACACATTAACACCTATTATTTAAATAAGAATTTATTACTTTGAGTGCTTTGTTTTGGCCACCGTACTTTACGAAAAAGCGTGTCATGGTGCACGCAATCAAAGGCTTTGGAGATATCACAAGCAACACCCGCATCTGCGGTCGAACGACCCTCTGTAAAGCCATATTGTTCATAATGAAGGAGGCTGCTTAAATTAAAATGTCTTTGCAATTGCTTGAGTATTAGTTTTTCAGATATTTTGCTAAATATAAATTTAAAAAAATCGAAATTTACATAATCATGTCATTTTTATTACCTGATTTAAATGGATGAATTTTACGATGCTGTATTTTAGTTTTTGAATAGTTTTAGTTAAGTTAGAATATAATATATAATTTTGCTATTTTTATTTAGTCATAAGTTGTTATGGACCCACTTGTAAATATTACCCCAAATAAATAGACATTAAAAAAAAAAAATAAGTTTATTTCAAGTAACTAAATTCATAGCTGCCCCGCACTCTGCGCACCAGAGACGCTCACCGCTTGCGCATCGTCGCGTGAAAGCAGTTGGTGCGCGCCTCCGCGAACATGCCCGAGGCGCTGTAGTGGCGGGGCAGCCCCACCACCGCCCGGAACGCATTATTGAACTGGACGTGGAGGGCGCTGTATGCCGCACGAGTATACATTGCCCAGAGGCTGCACGTGTAGAAGGATGTTAATAAGCTCTAAAGAGCGTTATTTTTACCTCCCTCGAACAACGCACAAACCTAATGGTATGACTACGATAATGGTATGACTTTACTACACTTCATTAGGTCAGGAAAAGTTTCTAAATCAACACATTTATTAAAAGTTATATCTAAATAGGGGGCTACTATGTTTATTATATTATTTAATAGTAATACAATGCTACTACTACTACTACTACAATACTACTTGGGAAATACCCCAATAATCACCAGTGTTTTTAGACGTAAATGTCTTTAAAAAAAATTGTACATCACGAGGTGTTACATGTTCGAAGCTAAATAAGCTACTACATTTAGGCACACTCTTATGCAAAAAGTTTTCAGCTTTAAACGAAGACGAATTTAAGGAGCGAGTCGTAGTTATAGGTACGTTGGGTAAAAACTCATTAAATACCTAAGCTACGTCGGCTGCCTTAGTAACTAATTTGTCGTCGACCATAATCTCAAGTTGTTTTTCTTGTCTCACCGACTTACCCATTTCATTGTTAATAATTTTCCAAGTGGTTTTTACTTTATTATTGGAATTTTTAATTGTATCGTCAAAAATTTTGGATTTAGAAAAAACACTTTTTTTATAATTTTGAATAATTTTTGACATACTCTAGGAAAAGAGTTTAGACTAGGTCCTTTATTTTTTCAAACCATATAACTCGTATAGTCTCGCTCTACTTTTATATATACCTGGGGTATCCCATTGGTTAAAGCCAACGGAGGTGCCATTAATGTTAATGGCTTTGGTCTTGAAAGTAGATTGGTACTCTTTTTTCACAATATTAAAAAGGGCTCCATAGATTTCATTCGGATTCTCATGTTGTACTATAGATGGTGTAATTCTATCAGCTATATTGTTTTTAAACTTGTTGCAACGACTAGCTTATCCGGCTTTCTATGTAATGGCATGGGGAAGCTAGCTAATAAACCACAGTGGTCAGACGTTAAGCCACTTAAAATTAATTTATTTTTGGCATCACAATCATTAAATATGTTATCAAGACAAGTCGTCGAAGATGCCGTGATCCTAGTAAGATCAAAAAAACAAGTTAATTAAATTATAGGACCTGAACAGATTGAGAAGCCTAATACTGAATGGAGTAACATCTAAAATATCAATATTGAAATCTCCACATAAAATTACGCTTTTATTACTTGATTTGAACCTATTGAGTGAATCCTCCATTAGCGATTTGAAACGTATAAAATCCCTAGAGAGGATCGATAAAAGTTGAAATATATATAAAAAATTTAGATCTTTGGTTTCTTGGAAAAGAAAACCAACCTTCCAAGAAAACGCAATAAAAAATACGGCCATTTATGCCGCATATGTTGACACTCGCGTAGAAACATTCTGTGTGGGACCCGCTCACGTCACGCATTGTGTACAATACGTGACGTGAGCATGCTCGGTATACTCGGTACCGAAAGCTTACCGAGCCCCTATATTTCATTGAATTCAGCTGTACTGCACAAATTATACCGAATACATAACGACAGGTCCGTAAATGAAAGCAGTGCGGTATCGTTTTGGTATACAAAGCATACTATACCGAACAATAAGGAAACGGCCTTAATTTTATCCTAATCCTAGTATTTCATTCAATTCGGTCCACTCCACTCTATTAAAAGTTCTTTTTTCAACTGAAAAGTTCAGTTTGCCCTTCAATCTTTAATTAGACATTCGGGCAGCCGAGCGAGCACAGCTTTGAGATGAAACTCTCAGGGCGCGAGTCCTACTCACTCTTGACCAGTTTTTATTAAATAAATATGACAGTTTTTTATGATTTTAAATGCCCTACTTAAAATAATAATTATTCATTTTTATTTGTTATCACCAATTATTCTAATGCGTAATACTTACATGTTAGCAAGGTATTTTTATCATTTTCAAATTGTAATAACTTTTGACCGAGTTGGCAAATTTTAATGAAATAAAGACTAAATGTTTCTTCAAGATACGGACTGACTATATTTCCAATCCCTTAAATCTTTTGAAAAGAATACACAAAAAATTCAATATTACATGTTAATTTTAAAATCATCCCCTTTTTTACCCCCTTGGGGGATGATTTTACAAAACGCTGAAACATAATTTATTTCTTACCGAAAGCGTAAATTAGATTTTTAACATCCCTAATTTAAGAAATGCTGGGTTTCCCATACAAACTTTCATCCCCTATATCACCCCCTATATGATTATTTAGACAACAAGACAAAAAGTAGCCTATGTCCTTCCTAGGATGCCATCTATCTCATTACCAAATTATAATATAATATTATAATTTAGAGGTCTGTCTGTCTGTATGTATTACTTTCGAATTTATAATATTAGTAAGTAGTAAGTATTATTAAGTATGGATAGGACCTTAAAAGGTACTCTGAACGTCAAAAAGATACCATTGAGTAGCACCCCTGATACCGACTATATAATATCTACTATATATACTACTCTACATTATGTTCTATTTCCCTTTCATTCGAATAGACCAAACTTAAGTAATAATACTTACACGTTTAATAACAATATTAGACCCAAACACATAATACTCACAGAATAGGTACGCTCCAACAAAAACTACTTTCACAGACGAAATAGATTCTTTCAATAGACCCGTTCCTTTCATTGCCGTAACTAGATCGCAATCTTTTCATAAAGAAAAAGATTCAGTCGACAGTAAATACTTGTAATAACGAAGGCAATTTGTGGTTCAGTTCATACTGAAACCGGTTCATAAGAATACCCTCAAATTCATATCGGAAATAAAGGGAATGCACTCATTGGGCAAGTACAATGGTTGCATCTGAACTTGGCCCATATTCTCACGAAGCGAAGGGCAGGCCACAAAAGAATGAATGTTGTGCATAAACGCCATCAGTTTTATTGGCGCACAAAAGCTTACGATCGTGTGCACTGTGCACTAAGTCCCATGTTCCTGGTTTTTTATTGTTATCGTACGCAGAGGGGAGAGTTTAGAGAAAGTCATTACCTATGCAGTTCGAGTTTTTTATTTTATTATTATGATTTTTTTTACTGCCTTCGTTTTTTTCTGCGAATATTAATTTCTAATCAACTATCAAGTTCTAATCAATACTTTGAAAAGACTGTTATAAATATTAATTAAACAACTCGACAAAAATCTATTTATGAACGATTCCATGAACAATATTGGAACGAGTTAGATTTCAATAAGTCTTCCATAAAATACATACACAACCCACGCAGGTACAAACACTGTAGATAAAGTAATTGGACTAAATATACCTGACTCTTCTAATAACTGTTAAAATACCTCACGAATAATGTGCATACCTGACATACCAAGTACAGTAATTAAGCAAGAAATAAGCACGGCTTAATGATGATAATGAATTAAACATTGCGAGGATTGAAACATTCTACCGTGCATGCATTAATTTACACAACACTGGATGTACGCAAATTGGATAAACATTTAAAAAATTTAATTGCCCGCAGACGTTTACGAATAGAATCATACTTCCTTATACGATTCGCGTAGTGCAAGACATGGTATCTGTGCGCAGCGCTGCAGGCATGCAGTTATTGGCTAGTTTTCGTAACACGAACTATTACTTTTTAATAACTTGCGACACGATTTAATACTACCTATATCAACTGCTTGCAGGTCTTAAACTGCAACCATATGCTGCACACTGTGTATACTACTGCATGTGGCTCAACATAAACACTCAAACAATCAGCAGGCACAGTTACAAGAACGTCTAAAGATATGCATGTACGATGTTGCTGAAACACCGCGGTAAAAATCAGAGTTTATTTTAGAGAGTGTCCTCATTCCTGAGCGCGCTGCCCAGCGAAAGTAACCACTCACATGCGCTCACATTACCTAGATAATACTTACCAGATACCCTGCTTCAGTCCCAGCACATAAACAAGCACAGGCTTACAATAACATCACTTTGTTCATTCACACTTACCGTTTGTGAGCTTCGCGACGCCAGCCCGGTTTACAGCAGCATCAGGAAATAAGTGTTTATAATGTAATAATAAACAATAACAGCGGAGCAGAGGCGAGGGAGATCGCCTGTTATTGACGTAATCGTAACGCAGTTTTAGGTTAAGTTCTTGAAGATCGCGCGCGGTGTTCTTTGCGGCCTGTGATGCGAGCGGACGCGTCACGGCATGCGTTATCGAACAGGGATTTAGATAATTTTGGAGGGATTTGTTTTGAGAAAGAAAGAAGTATTTAGATGGTGTAAATGCAGTATTGTCGCGGGGCACGGAGCGTGCGCACTCGAGTCCGGGTGGGTACTGGCGGCGGCCGACAGGCGGCGCTGCGCTTGTCGCGTATTGATAAAAGCGCAAAGGGCGCGCGACGGCCTGGGACGAGAGGATGCGATCGCGACACTGTACGGTGTAGCGACAGCGCTTTCAGCGCGACCAACCTTGAACCCGCCACATCGAATATTAGATAATGTGAGATTAGATAAAATTATGCCGTAACAACATGCGAACTGAGCGGAATGTCTACGTCGTTACGTCTCTGTTTACATTACAGTGCATTCGCGGCTGACTATTCATGGCGAATCTAATGCGTTTGTTCTCGGCCGCAACACTGTATGGACGATGGAGATTAATGAACTTGCCATTTGTATATTATTGGCTATTCACGGAGCACAAAATGAAACACACGACTGCATGTTGCAGCTAACTCACGGCCGTTTTCAGAATAAGCTGTGTAGATAGCGCACTTTACTTAGTTTTAAAGTTATGAGACTAGATTGTAATATGGTACCTACATAGCGTACAATCCTTTAACATACTATATGATAATTTTATGTACATTTTCGCAAGGATTTAGTGGGACTAGCTTGTTTATATTTATATCAGTAGATCGTGAGACGTCATTGACTTGCCGTTTGAATATTCATACGCATAGGTACAATATAATCTTTCATGGAGAACGTGACAAGAATTAATTATGATACCGACTGAATAAAACATCACTAGAGAATTTTGTTAATTTTAATCTATGTTAGCAAATTATATGGTAATTTGCGTATTATGACGTTTTAGTTAAAAGTTTGTGTAAAATATGCGTAAGTTCCTAGTTCCTGTTCAATTGCAGGCCCTTAGGAATGTTCTTGAATAGGGATGATGCCTGGGTAAAAAAAATGAAATTGTAATTAGTCCGTCAGTCAGATATTAAAAAAATATTAGACACGTATTTTTTGTTTTATCATATTAATAAAAAAATACTTAGATAAAACGCATTTTAAGTTGGGGAGTGGGGGTCGATACGTCACTAGTACGTATAAAATCTACATACTCGTGACGTCATGGCACATTTTACCTCAATGTATCCCCGTAATCTTTATATTACGTAAAAAAAGAAAAAATACGTGTCCAATATTTTTTTATAATCTAAAAGACGGACTAAAAAAAAAATTTTGTCATCATCCCTATTGTATGTTTTAGACTTTTATTTCAATATCAGAGGGCAGTTGAGTGATAGTTGGTGTCTAGTGTCTAGTGGTCTTTAATAAATATTGATGCGTTGTCCTTTAACATATTGTCAACCATTCTGAGAATTCACCTTTATTTATAGGTAGAGGTACCCTCTACTTTTATTAAGTAAACCTTCTATTAGAACTCAAAATAATTCTGTTCTTTGGCTCTAAAGTCTAAACATATCCCAACATTTTTTAAGAGGACAGTTCTGTGTTGTTACTTTGTAGATTCAAGATTTATTCGCTCTTCTTTCCCAAAGTACTCTGAAAATGTGACTCCATAAATCCCCTTATAATTTCTCCATGATCTCCACTTTATAACATTATAACTTGTAGCAAAATCACTTATAAATCGGGACACTTGTTGCCAGCACTGCTCAGTCGTTATGGGCAATCCGCGCGCTTGCGCTGCGTGACCAGAATCACTAATACTTTAGCACATCATTCGTTTCTCGTTACGTCAAAATGTATCTAATTGTCGTAGAAATATTAAGCATGTATTTGATGGCTCTTTCATTCTAATAAAGTAGTACTTAAAGAAGATGCTTGAGTGGAGACGATAATTTAAGAATAAGTCTTAAATTCTCGTCTCCGCTCAAGGACCTAAAGTAAAGAAGGAAAAGTCTTTTTATTCTGCACAAATAAAACTCACATCATAAAACATTCATAAAATATACGTACTAAAAAAAGTAACCAAAAGCTCAGAATTCGACTAATAAACAGTTTTTTAATAATTGTCTATTACTTATTGTCAGGGCTGGTAACACTCTACAAGGTTCTTTTGATGTTTAAATGACATTGACAGGACGACGACGAACGCTGCGACGTTGTCAACATTTGTGACATTATTTTGGGAAATAATAAAAAAAAACAAGATGGTGGCGTTATATATTTTGGTCAGACGCCAAAAAATCTTTGTACAAATCACGGATATTAAAGTACAAATACATAAAGGCGGGGTCCCACGGTGCGCGATATTGCGCACCGCACACCGAGGTCTTCCCACGGTGCGCTATATTGCGGACGCACGCGCACCAGCCCGAACGGCGCACGACCACGCACGACGTCTTTCCACGGTTCACGATATTGCTGACGCACGCGCACCAGCCCACACGGCCGACGACCACGGACCACTACACATCCCACACCAAGCATGATGAAAATTCTAAACGATGTATTTTTTTATCTTAAGATTTAAAAAATCGCAAGCATAAATTGTTATTCATAATGATATAGTGAATTACAAAGTTATTTTTGCAGTTGCAGAAATTCGCCCTTATTTAAATAAAATACCATAAAAATCGGCATTTTTAATTGGTGATATAGATATACGTACTGTATTTTATCACCAATTAAAAATCCCGATTTTGTACGTAAACATAATAATATTTTAAGATAATATAGTGATACATACACAGAAGTTTCAAATTCCTAACTTATTTAGTTGTTCCCTTATAGGATCACTTCGTTGTCCGTCCGTCAGTTTGTCAAGGACACATGACCCTCCTTCTCAGGAACGCATGGAAGTATTAAGTAGAAATCTATATCAAATACGTAGGTCTACGGTCCTTTCGAGCTCTAAAAAAATCAAGCTTCTTTTTTACTCTACACAATAAAAAAATACGGCCACATACGCGACATATTTGGATACTCCAAATAAATCAAAACCTATAGGGTACTTCCCGTTGACCTAGAATCATGAAATTTGGCAAGAAGGCAACTCACACACAATAAAGGAAAAAGTCCGAAAAGTGTTAATTTGTAGTTATTACATTTTTTTTTTTGCGATTGCAAACTTACATTTGTAGTTGGAGAATTGATCGTGGCGTATATCGATGTATGCAGAACATGTTTTTCAACTACAAGTTTGTTTTTTAGATAAATTCATCCCAACTACTGAACCCTTCATTGTTCGTGGTCCGATACGCACTTGGCCGGGTTTATTATTCGCTGTTATAGCGGGAATAGATACACACAATCTGTGAGAATTTCAACTGTCTACCTATTATGGTTCATAAGATACAACTCGCTGACAGACAGATGGATGGACGAACAGCGGAGTCTTAGTAATAGGGTTCCGTTTGGCAACCTTCGGGTAACCCTAAAAAGCAGACGAGAGTAACCGACTAAACGTAATACGTGTCACTTTAGTTGTCATGCCACGTCACAGTTGTACTTTTCAATTTATAGCAACGTTAACGTTGAGGTTTTTTATAGAATCAGTATTTTTGGGCTCTTTAAAATAGACAGTATATTTTTATTATAAACCTAACAAAAAAAAAATGCTCAAGCAGTTACACTACACTACGATGAGTAGTTTATGAATGAATGATCAGCCATACATACATTAATAAAAGAGGAAACTATCGTAAAAAAATTGGTTAAGTTTATCGTATTTTTAAACAAGTGTCATCTATAAAAGCCCTCTTTACGATTTGTACCTTTAGCTAATTACCTAAACTAATGGAATATAGTTTTTTTACATTTTTTAATGTGAGGGCCGCACACGCTCTGGGCGACGACGCCGTGCGACGGTCGCCGAGCCTCTAAGCTGTGTATATGCAACGTTGCCAGCCCGCTGCCGCACCGATGCCATGCCGCTGCCACACCGGTGCCGCGCCGCTACCGCGCCGCACCGACGCCGCAAATTGTATAGTTATATGGCATAATCAAGTGGAGACGGCACGGCGACGGGGAAAAGAAAAGAAAGAAAACGTTTATTTGGACACAGTTCGTGAAACACAAAATACAAACAAACTAAAATTGATAGTAATCTTTTGACAATAAGTGTGTGCCTCACGGCTGCGCCAAAAAGGTTCATTTCAGCATGAATGCCAGACAAATGCTGTCTGACGCTGGTTTTGGTGCGGCGACGGGTGGTGCGGTGGCGGCGCTTCACCGTTCAGTCTTCATGGTTACGCGAAGCGGTATCGGCGCGGTGCATTGATCAAGCCTCGTGCAGACTGGCGCGATGCTAACAAAACAATTTCTAAACCAACTTTACGGTGGAACAATAATTATCGAAGTCGCGTCGCGCCGTCGCGTCGCACCAGTCTGCACGAGGCTTTATGTTTTATTTTACTTAATCCCATCCTTAAGTTAATAATTGTAAAAAAAAATATAGGTATTGTTACTGGCAACTACAAACAAATTATAATGTGGATAATATGGTGTATTAATGGTTATTTTATGGCGTATGGATAATATGTAATGGTTGAATTAAAATACATCGTACATACTCATACTTTTCGTTGTTTTTGGTTATAAACATCGTCCGAAAAAGTAGACATTAAGTTATAAAAGGACCATTCAGGTGCACACTTACACACACAGGCACACTTAGCTCAGAGACAGTTAGTACTAGAAAGCTGTAATTTGGTATGGGTATACATATTAATAACGCCGACAAAGTGGTAAAATAAAATAAAGAAAAATATATTTTTTTAGGGTGGGTAGGGGAGGCCTACACGTAAAGTGGGATGTTTTTTTTCTCGGCTATCCCATTGTGTATCACATTGGGCATCGTTGGAAAGGTCGTTCAAAAATATTGCGGGTGTGTGAAAATAATTTTTCGATTCAGGAATCCGTTTGCGAAATATTAAGCTTTAAAATGCAAATTTTTCTTCGAGTCATGTGTCGACCCAAAGCCCCCCTCCCTCCCTGCCAGCTAAATGATTGTACTTGGATTTGTGAAAAAATTCACAGCAGTAGTATTTATAACGAATTTAAAAGGAAAACTATCACAGCTAAATAGGATTTACAGGTTAACGATTAATAATGGACCAACTTAAATTTGTGGTTTGAAAAACATGATCTCCCATACATTCCGTATAGCTCTCCGGCACAATACGTCATTGTAAACTTATCATAGGACATACGCCTTTATTGTCAGTAACTTAAAGTAGAAAATACTTTGGCACATTATCAAAAGGAAATGCATTGTTTAATTTTCATTGTTGTTTCGTAAAGTCATAATAAAAACAAACAGTAGTACTTAGTACTTTTTCGGTTGTTTTGACGAAATGACATGCATGTCGCTGCGTGCAACGTAGGTACCTACCTATAGTGTATTTACTGTATTTTCATAAATAGAGCTATTAAGCGAGCAGAGCCGTTTCCTTCGACGCACATGCGGCGTGAGTCAAATGAGCTAACATTCGGCCTCTGATTGACTGACGACTGAAAGCCGATTCCTATAATTTACCAACCGTTATTTGTTTAAAATTAAGACTTTTTTGTTTCTTTACCAAGAATGAAGCAAACACCTCATAGCTTTGCATAGACCCTCCCGTATGGAAGTAGCTATCAAAAGTAAAATTAGTAGACATGCGTCGGATATATCAAAACGTATCTAAAATCCGATATTTGTTTATGTTTGGATAGTTTTGATCGATGCACTTACAACCGAAATATAATATTACTAGAGAATTCGATTTCTAAAAACGGATTTTAAAAACGATTTCACTATCTGAAATCGAATATTTAACCGTTTGCATAGAAATCCAAAAACGCCCATGTTTAAAAATTTGCTTAAGAATCTATTTAAGTATATGCCAAGTTGAGCAATAAAACAGCTACCATTGGTAAGCTAAACGATTCGTTTATAGGAACCGAGCATACCTCGGGCACCTTTGAAGTTACCGACTCGCCGCGGATCGGGCGCACCGCCACGGACGCGTCTGCGGTACCACGCACGCTACCGTTCCCATGGTGTGTGTCCGTGCGGGCTTATCCGCGGCGAGTCGGTAACTTCAATGGGAATGTACCCAAACTCGGACGCACCGCCACGCACGCGTCTGCGCTACCACGCACGTTACTATTCCCACGGTGCGTCGTGCGGGCTGGTGCGCGTGCGTGCGCAATATTGCGCACCGTCGGATCTGGGCTTTACATTGACATATTTTTTTCATTTATTAGTTTTCTTTTTCTTCTTAAGTATCCAGCGGCAGTTCACCTCGTAATCAACAGTAGTTGCTTGAGATTATGAGATCAGATCAATCATATTTTTGTTTGTTTTAGTTATATAGGTAGCCATAACGTCTCATGTCGTCGTCTCGTCTCTCTCGTGTGATCTTTCGCCAGATAACTTAATTCTCCTCTTATAATGTTTAACTACTTATATAAATGTAAAAAGTAAATCCTATCCAAGACGTGCTTTGTTAGTAGGTACCTAATATGTTTTGCTAGTCTCATTGAATTGTGATTGTAATACGCAGGGAGGTACATCAAACGAGTACTTACAAAGGCTTTCAGAACTTCTATTGGAAATAAATAAGTATAGGCTTAAATTCGTAGACATAAGAAATGTAATATGATTGAAAATGTTATTCGAAAGACGGATTTATATTCTCGTTTCTGGAAACAAACTTCAAAATTGAGGTTCTCGAGAATATACCTCATATCAGGACTATCAAAAAGGTGACTTGCCAGGAACATAAGTAGCAGTGGCGAAGGCTAAAACACTGTATCTGCTACAAGTTATTGCCACCTTATGATTGAACGAGAATGCGAATGTTAATTATATCCTCTTCTGCTGGTCAGCTGCATCTTCCTGTGATCTCCTGGCAATGTGTATGAATTATGTGAACGTGGCATCAACTTACTTCGTTTGTTAGTATGTAGTTGCGGTGTGTCTGATGGATTGCGTTTGATCCAGCAACGTTTCCAAATCGCATTAATAAAAAAATCATTGATTCTAATAAATTATAAGTCTGACGTTCGACCATACAGTCGTCTTTTTATTTTGTTGTGGGTTTTACTTAGGGGAAACATGACTGGCAAATATAGAATGATATACGATCAATTTGATACCGCGTTCAAATACGACAGTGTCTTGCTTGCCGAAAGTGGACCAGATTTTTTTTAGACTTCATACTGTTACTATTTGCTCTGCTAAACGTGGCTTAGAGAAGCCACGTTTAGCAGCGATACATAAGTGCCACGCCACATTAACTCTGGCGCGGTTTACAGCGTTGGCATTATCAAAGTACTCCGAGAATACTTGCGGAAGCATTATGCTTACCAAAAACACCATTTGACTCACAATACCACTTCGCTTGCACGTCATCCACTTCACCACACCCGAAATAGCTTGAAAATTATCATACTCGGTCTATTGCATGCCTGTTTGCCATATTACCACAGTTCTACACACGGTGTAAGGGACAAATTGTAAAATTCAGCATGATCCTAATACCACCAGCGTTGAAAAAACAGCTGTTAAAATGATTAAAATGTATGGTAAAGCAGACTTTTTTTTCCGGCACGTGAAACAGAATCAGCCAAAATATCAATGTAAAAAAAAGCACAATCCAGCATCGAGAAATCATAAAACAAACTTTTCACCTTTTATTTAGAAAGAAATGCATTTTCCATTTGTTTTATTTAAACAATGTAAGCTGCAGTATTGGATTGCACAAGTCGTATTGCTTGTAGTTGATTGTGGGCTTTTTCAGTTCTTTCAGCAGCTCTTATTACAGATCTCTCATTTTAATTTAAAAAAATACACTATAAAAACTGTCCGACAAATTCTGAAAAAGCTACTTTCAGGGCTTGCGCCAATCCATTCTTCCATAGTACGAGTATAATATTATAAATGTGAAGTAACTCTGCATATCTGTTTGTTAGTTCCCTTTTCACGCCTTAACGTCTGAACTGATTTCGATGAAATTTGGTACACACGTAGACCTGGCTTAGAACATAGGATAATTTTTATTCCTGTGGTTTTATGTTCGCGTGGGATAATTTTCGCCCTGCACGCGGGCGAAGCCGCGGGCCAAAGCTAGTTCTGGAATACGTTGTATATTATGCACATACCTACTTATAAGTACGTATGTCTAGTTGAAAGTGCGAGTATACCGGACCTACGAGTAGGTCTCTTGCTTATCGCGCCGAATCGCCTGGCCCGCCGCCCGCGCCGCCGCCGCCGCCGGTCCGAACATTTGCATCGGCTAGCCTACCCTGTACCAAGGTATCGTTGTAATTTAAACGATATTCATTATCGTTCAAGATACCTACGTAACAGGCGATACGGAGTCACTTTCTATTCGTATCAAAAAAAAAAGTTAATTATGGAGCTATTGTTATTTGCGACTATTGAATTAGGTACAGGATATATGAATTCATGGCTCATAAGAAAATAATGGAAACGAATGAATATCAACCTGTCTGTCCACAATATGCAAAGTAAAGATCTTTTCTCAAACAGAGATGGATCTAATATTACCAATTCATCAGAATAACTCACGGGGCGTTGACGATTTCTGTCTAGTTTCTTACAAAATGTCAATCCTACTGTCGGATTCAAGATCTTCAAAAAGGCAAACCGGCGCTTAAAAAGCGAACGTATCCTTAAGCATCAAGGATAGGGTTAATAGGGGTGGGAGGGCTAAAAACAGTTCAAAAAGCAAAAAAAATCAATGGCGTTGGTGGTAAAATCTAGGACGTCTGTGTATCCCAATTTTTTATTTCATTCGTTGACAGTAATCGATAAACTTCCAAAACAACATCAATACCCTATAAAATGAATACATTGTAAACAGCTTTATTTCATGTTTCGATACAAAGGTCTTCTTGCCAATTTCCATACTCGTCTGGTACAAAAAGTAGGAGGGTGTCAGATAGTTATCATTCCACACTTGTCGTACATTTAATATGAAACGTGTTACGGTTACGTGCTAGTTTTAACATGTATTACTAACAATATGAAGATTGTCAATTTCAAAATTTCCAGTCAATAAACCAAACTTATCAAAAAATAAAACGATCATGAAACTTACACAGTGACGGTATGAGATACAAGTGATATAACATTAAAATTTAAAAACCCCGACACAAACAGTTCCTCACTTCTCTTTCCTACTCCATCACCAGACCCTGTTCATCATCTATCTATAACCTATTCATTGAGACCATTCCAATGAGCCCAAACACGATACCTGTGCTGTAAGTTGGTAAGGGAGTTGGGTATACAGGTGATGCTACAGCATCAGTTCAAGGTTATTATGTTCTTCTAATATCATTGAAGTTACAGAATACCTTTCAAATCGCGAAGACGCTCACATCCTATTATCAACTAGAAAAGAGCTGATATTCTTCAAACGGCTAACCCGATTTTGATAAAACATATCTAAGAATCATCGCTAGAACCCCTGCTTTCAAATGAAAAAAAACGCATTTAAATCGGTTCATCCGTTTAAGAGCTGCGGTGCCACAGACAGACATACACACATAGCGGTCAAACTTATAATTTTCGCGTCGGGGGTTAAAAAATCATACATGTTATATGATAGTTATGATGCAAATCCTCGTGACATAACCATTAATTCTCCTTACTAGGTTACAAAATTCACAAATTAGAACTTAATGAGATATATTACCTGGACAAAAATCTGACCTGAACTATATATCCCTGACCTTTATAGTTACACCTATATGTGCAATAGTATGTGTAACAAATAACAGGATTACAATAAAGGACGCTAATCACGACAAACAAGATGCTGTACACGCATAAAATAAAGCCCTTTCTCATAAGATTTACGAAAGCGTTATCACAGCAATTGACTACCAGTCTAATAAAAGAGTTAACTCTTTCATACACCCACTGAATCCTGTTTACACGACTCATTAAAATTCCAACACGAAAGCACTAATCCCTTCGCACATTACTTAATCTCTGCACCCTTGAACTTGACATTTGAAAATCGTCCAAGAATCCATGTGAACGGTGTAAATAAAGAAACGAATCTATAAAAGCGATAGTGCAGGACCATTACCATTTGTTACACGTGTTGACTGCTCGTATATCCGCCGATACATATCTACTTCGCGGCACATGGCAAACAGAGCCGGAGTGGTACCGGCCGAGACGCACCGACCTTGAGATGTTGCACTTCTATACTCCCTACCCTCTTTTCCCCCTTCCTCCTCGTCCAACTCCCCCTGCCTCTCTTTTCCCCCCACTCCCCGTTTAGCACCACGCTCACACCGCTTTCCTCCGACTTACGATTGCCCTAACTTACGCTTAGCCTGCTATATTTACAAGTTTTGTAATGGACATCTACTACGTTGTTGGCTGGGTGCTCTTTAAATTCAAGATGTTGCTCGTTCTTTTTACTTAGATTTAGTTTACAATGTCTTCCAATAAATTTTTGTATAGTACATAGCAATTTTACTTTTTAGTTTTTAATACACAAATCATAAAAGTAAGGCGTATTTAAAGGATTGGAAATGAATATATAATTGCGGTACGTCATTGTCGAGCCAGACTTCGTTATAAAAATTAGTAAGTAATTATAATAATTTATCAAGATTTTAACATCGCTGAATCATTGTAATTTCGTTCCTTAATTATCTTCTTAAGGTCGGAGTAAATAAACGTGTTCAATAATTTGGGTACAGTCCGCACAATGCCTTTAATATCGAACGGATATTATTCATATCGAACCCGACCGTGATTTAACAAGATTATCGAGAGGACTCTCGGTGGAACGTTGCACTTACCTACTCGAATTTATCAAATTGATGAGGGTCCAAGCTCAAGGGCGATTCTGGACTGACCAGGCGGCGTACAGCACGATCATTTTGGTATTGAACATTAGCGCACAATGATTAATTATTTTGAAAATGAAAGCCTGATCTGTAGGATCGACGCAAACCCCTAATTTATCGCCTCCCAGGCTTTGCAAGATCTAAACACTTTTTATTTTGACTGTTAGAAAACTGAAGTTGCCATCATTCATGACAACTTTAAATAAATTATAGCATGTGCTCTGGTGCGAGATAACATGCTTACGGTTAAGAAAGGTTTGGGATTTTCATCATTTTGAAGTGTTAATGCGGATTATGCTAAGTATGTTTAATACTTGTATAGGTACTTTGTTGCTATCAAGATAGAGTTAATCATGCTTAACAATCAGTACAGTTTATTTGCTTTTAGAAATAATAGTTAGGTTTTTTTTCTATTCTACATTACATTACGGACTTTCAACAGTGCATAAAAAGTAAACCAAGAGCCAATAACAATAAAAACTTGTCTTCCAATATCTCCGGCTAATGAAAAATATTTATGTAAATTCAAATTCTTCTATTGAAAATATGAGGTCTTATTCCTCGGTACCTCCCGTAGCCGTCGAGTGGAATGCCAGGCAATTTGTCAGTCTGGCGGGCTGACCCATGGATAGTCTGCCCAATACTTTAGGCGTTGTTTTCACCTTTTACGTTTTATTTTTGGATTCATTTTGACGACTAATGGTCGGTCGGGTCTCGCCGATAAACATAAGATGCCGAACCCCGCAGTTTTTAGATTATACCGGCCCATGATAAACATGGCACGTCATAAATATGCTTTAAGTTCAAACTGAAATACTTTTTTGGCATTTTTCGCTCGCAACTTAATAAAAAAGCTCAGATACCACCCACCTGAGCTTTCTTATTAAGTTGCGAGCGAAAAATGCCAAAAAAGTATTTCAGTTCTATTAAGCCCGGTTTTGTCGTGTGTTTTAAATAAAGTATCTAATTTATTATGACTCTATATAAAAGGCAAGACCTTTAAGCACTGAAAGTATTTATTAACCGTCTAAAAATATAACTTAGTACACTATCAACTTTGTTACTTTGTTATCGATCGTACACTAATTGAATATTCCATGTTACCAAGAATGTCGCCGACTATTAAATTAATTGAGCACAATTTATTCGCCATTAAATGATATTTAAAGGTGTCGAAATCCGTCGGAAACAATATTTTATAGCTATAATGATGGACACTTGGCGAGAAAGATGGAAGCAGTCCAAGGCAAACCGTTTTGCGAGATTCGTCAAATATGCATGGAGCTGTTACACGCCTCGCTACGTGCAGTTGTAAAGGGGGATTATATGAAGTTGTATAGTTATTGAAGGGCCATTTTATGATGGTTTGTTTGTGCTTGCAGGAATATGCATCGAGTACATCGTCGCTAATGGCCTCTGATTGATATTTATGAGTTTGGATACGTCGGTACGTATCGCATGACACGGAGCTAGAGCTTCATGCTTCAATCAGCCAGGAATGGCTTAACTACACTCATTACTTTAACTTAGTGATTCATTTTAATGTAAGTGAGAATAATTGTATGCTAATCTTTATTGATTATGGTAATAATCTGGCTACGGCAAGAGAAGATGGATAAGTATAGTTTTTATTATTTATAATTTTCTTCTTGGCTCTTCTAATTCCAAAGCTTACTGTCGGTGACTCAGTCATAGGTTCAACGTTTTGTGTGAGACCAAGGTATAAGCTGGTAGGTCTGTATAACAGAGGTATCTCATGAAGATGATTTATCACGAAAAATTACTCAATTAGACACATTCAAACGACAGACCAGAAAAAGTCAACAGGTTGTTAGGAATGTTTTATGTCCCATGATACCTTAATATAACTTATTCTATAGGTATAATGTCAATAGGGAACATGCACGTAATTCAAACTTATTCATTACTTAAATATACATTATACAGGGTGGCATCCCCATTGACGCGAAAACTGTTAAAAAAAACATGAACTAAAAACCAAAATTTTTAAACCATGGATTCAGTACATGATTCTGAGCCCCCCTTAGCTTAGAATATAATCGTCGGTTATTTATAAAAAGTCAGCTGTTCCATACATTTTGACCGCGTAGAGAAAGTATGAAAGAGCTGATTTTTTTTTTAATAACCGACCATTATTTTCTAAGCAGATTCGATTTAGAAGCAGGTTCAGAATCATGTACCGTGTGGATACAGTACATGATTCTGCGTTCTGATTGCGTCGATGTCCCTGCCACCTTGGTTAACAGTCAAGAAACAAATTCCTAGTTTTTTACAATATTTCATGCATTACATAATTTACAATTCTTTATTTTTATATTTTTTTGGTGGAACGGAACGCAAACTCGAAAGCCGTCGTCTTCGAAAATCCCGGAGGTAACATCAAAAGGCATGTGAATAAAGTTTCTTAGCAAAGTGCATGAATTCTCACTAAGGTAAGTTTTTAATTGCGATTTCTGCTTGAATAAAGCAGAAAAACAATTTAATTTATATGAGTTGGGGCTGAAAAAACAGATGTAAACAAACCAGTAACGTGCCAAATGACGTCACATCCTGACCGTGACAGAAACGGACAAAATAGTTTGAACGGACAGAAATGTTTGAACTGTAGTAGAAAATTGTTGGAACTTCATTTTTTTTTTGCAACAACCATTAGTTGAATTTAACTTTTATTACTTTTCTTGTGTTACTTATTAGGTACTATATTTTATTGATTTAGTTTAAAAAAAAATACTTCCATATATGTATTCGTGATTTGTATCTCAATTAACTTCAGACATGTTTTATTTATCAAATATGTGAAGAATCCTCAATTCCTTTTGAATAAGATCAATGTAACTCAATATTTTGTTCTCGATCCTCATCAATGTTTTCTTCACGCAGTTCTTAATAACATTATTGAATGATTTAACTACGGTTTACTAGTCTTGTTCCGTATATCTATTCTATAAAGTGTCGAACTAAACACTATTAATTATGTTTCAGGAATCCATTCTGTGGGCACTGAGGGAGAATTTACCCAATGATTCAGAACGCTATCAGCACACCCAAGCCGTTTTCAAGACCTTTTGGTGTAAATATTCCTCATCAATGATGATGAACGCGGTTAAGATGAATCGAATTCAATTTCCTTGGTGAAATCCGCCCTCTTCTACCAGCAAATCTTTTAGATCTGGATCAGGCTTCGATGACATTTCACCGTCCATTCTTGTAGATATACATTACATCAGATGGTTCTGGCTATGGTTCGGCAAGGTCAATTCTCTGAACATTATCATTTATTCAAAGTGTAGTAAATTTTGCAATCATATTTTATTACAAACCTTTAAAATTCAAAATTCAAACTAGGCTGAGAATCAGCACTTTTCGAACGACCAAATTACATAAGACAGTCCCCCAAAATAAGACGCCCACCCTTCAACACTTCCTAGTGCTTTAGCTGGGAAGAAGAAGTGGCGCAACAAACTCCTCAGCAGCACGGCTGATCAGTTAGAAAAAAAACTTGAAAAAAAATCTATACAATAGTATGCAAAATAATTTACATTACTCAACACAAAACAGTAAATAAAATTATTTACCATAATAACAGCTAGCACACGCCAATATACCAACAAAACAATCGAAATCTATAATCAAACGAAATAAAAAACTCAAAACGTAAACAGAACATAAAAGCCTCTATATATAAACATGTTGATCACCAAATCATTTTGTTTCACATTTTTACATCAGTGGAACTATCTTATGCAACCCAAAACAACTCGGTCAAGAGAGAAGTAATTTACAGTACTTAACTATTGATACATTTTTGAAACGTACCATTTAAAATAGATTGTTTCTTGCTGAAAATCTTTACAAACTCAACACTATCTTAATTCTTAAGAATAAGCAGTTACGGAAGTGAAATTCACACTTCACACGTACCGCCCCTGTGGCCTAATGGATAAGGCATCGGCCTCCTAAGCCGGGGATTGTGGGTTCGAGTCCCACCAGGGGTACACTATATTTTTATTTTTTAGCATTTCTCAATATAACATAAAAAATGTGTAAGATATGGTTATAAAAATATGTAGTTTTGATTTTACTCCGCTTACACGCGGTAAAAACATATATAACATATTATTAATGGACAACTTACATTACTACTTATCCGAACCACCTTTTCACTGAGGGTCTCAAGGTCGGGAGTAAGGTCAAATCACCGGGAGAAAACCCGAGTAGCAAAACATTTTCAAAAACATCAACAAAATTACATTTTTTCTTTAAACAATATGTAGGTAATATTGGAATGCAGTAAC
Source organism: Agrochola lota (assembly GCA_947364205.1). Taxonomy (NCBI): domain Eukaryota; kingdom Metazoa; phylum Arthropoda; class Insecta; order Lepidoptera; family Noctuidae; genus Agrochola; species Agrochola lota. Next base: position 7,865,726 of record OX376228.1, on the reverse strand, counting down.
GACCCTGAAATTTCAAATAGTTAATTTCAAATAGGACAAGAAAGGCTCGACCTAGTATGGAGACCACAAGTTAAAATATTAAAATTATGTTTCCAACATAACAATAATTTTAAGAATAGTTTATTCGTATTATTTTTAAGGAAATGTAAAAATTCTTTATTTGGGCAATAAAAGATTTTACTTACTTACGTACTAAATATTTTTTCTAGTCACTAAACAAAAGCCTAATGAAATCTCTAATCTCAATCTCTAATCTCTTCTCTAAACTTTATAAAACAAAGTCGCTTTTCACTTTTGTCTGTATGTCCGCATTGTTCTTCTAAAATACGCAACGGACTTTGATGAGGTTTTCAACATCATTAAGAGAATGTATTCCGGAAATTTTATAATTATTTTATATTGAACGGAAACGTAGTACTGAAACTTAACATCAAGTCGTGAAAAAGGTACTTTTTTGAGCCCTTACATGGCGTGCGCTGACTAAACCGGTACAAATAGATCAAATTTATGTTCTACTGGATTGTATATGTTAACAAAATCAACAGAAAAGTTAGCGATAGCATGTTGTCCATCTTCTAAGGATGACCCACAGTAAACATTTTTATCTTTCAGAATTTAATTAAAAAATATTGTTATTTCGGAAGCTATTTTGACTAGTATATTATTAATGCTTATCCCATAAAATATGTTATTAAAATTGGCCATTTCATTAAAAGTTAAATATGCCTGGTCATTAAATCATTTAAATGAATACTATAAAAAATATCACATTTAGAATTACGCGCAGCAAAATAATTATGGCTGATGGCGCGCGGCGTGGCATGACTGACAGGGTTCAATGACCTTTCCTCGGCTTTTAAGGAGCTGCGATCATTGAAATTAATTTATGAATTTAATTAACAAAATTTGATGACAGTATAGTGGTGGTTGAGGCTGAGAAACATTAATAATTAAGTATTTGGACGTCCAAACTCCACAAATGGAGAAGGACTCACCATTTTTTCATATAGCCAGTTAATCGAAATAGTGGGACCATCCATAGACAATAGACCATTTATGTTTTTTTTATAGTAAGGGCCGTTCACACAGCGATGAGCAGAACGATATTTTGTTACAGTATAATTTGCGTATTTTTTTAAACAAAATCCGAATTTCGAAATTTGGGTGAGAAATTATCCGTCGTAGTTATCTACCTAGCCCTCTCTTGTGGACTGTTGAAGTCGGCTTCCAGTCTAACCAGATGCAGTTGAACACCAGTATTTTACATGGAGCGACTGCCGATCTGACCTCCACAACCCAGTTACTAGGTAATACGATACGTTACCCTTTGGTAAGACTGGTTTCTGTCTTTCGGGCTTCTGACTATCCGTCAAAAACTCTTCAACAAATATCAAAAAATTACAGCCGGGACCAACGCGAATGTATCCATTTACAAAATATTTTACAACGCAATAAAACTACGATAGCTATGTCCTGCATAATTCGTCCAACAAATTCGCCATTTATCAGCGCGCGCGCAGCCCGAGTCTTTAATTGCAGTTTGCAGTAGCAGTTGCCTACTAATTGCAATAGTTAATACAGACCTCTGCAGGCAGTTATTAATCGATGTCTATTTCATAATAACGCAATGTTAATAAATCTGGGTATTTACGCAGCTGTACGAGCGTTGATATGCAAATTATTTTAATAACAGGTTACTGTGGCAAGCTGAAAATGTAATCGGAAATTCATTTGAAGTACTTATCAGCTGTATTTTATGCATTGCTAATGCTTTAAAAGCTGTTAATCTTTTGTGGAAGATGTGACATACAATCTACTTAATAAACATCTTAAATTTATTCACTCACTGACTGACAACGCACAGCCTATAAATGGTCTAGAAGCGAAATTTTCCCCAAGAGTTCCCTATACATCGAAAGTGAGCGATAGCTCTAAGAAAAGATTTTTGAAAATTCATCCCCTGAATCGGGATGAAATACGGGATGAAAGTTTGTGTAGAACTTCACTACTTTTGCAGATGGGAAATCCCATCAAGCTTGTTTTATTAATACAAATAAATCTTATCAAATCCCAGTTCTAGATAAAGTATGCTTCCAAAAGAGGGAGTCATTAAATAAGGAGAGGAACGAAAAAGAAAGGAGTAGATGGCCAACTCTCAGTAATGAGTCTGACACCAAAGAAGACGAAACATCCTTATTTCACTGATCCTCACGATTGACAGACAAAAAAGGAAAATTGATACCCGTCAATTGCAGAATATTATACCTTATAAACTCGCTAAAATAACATCTAAAACTGCAGTGCAAAATATTCGACCGGGTGGTTGAGCTAGCCATGATTTAATACTGCACCATTTTAAAGCCTAAAAGGAGATGGATAACGGTATCATACAAGCTCGGCCCAGAAATGAACACAAATAAAACAAAATTAATTATGATGCTACAATAGTGTTTCATAACCTTGTTTATTTATGTTCGTAGTAAAACCTTGTGAAGGGATATATGACCCTTCCCAAATCTGATGAATTAAAAAAATAAATTCAAACCTGTCGACCGCGGAGTAATCCACTGTCTTCCAGTAGATTCAATTTCACTCAAATCTTGTTCAAAAATCAATTTTCTGTAATTGTTCAAATTTCTCAAATTTGCTGTGCACCAGTTTATAGAACGTTGGATGTCCGTTGGAAACCAGGAAAGACCAGAGTGGTCCGAGATACGAATTACCATTGTAGCCAAGGTAAACTGAACCCGACTGACAAGAGGGGTAATGTTTTTGGCTCATGTCTTTGTATGGTAGTTATGCCCTGATTTTTTATTCTCTCGTAGCATCCAGACGTCTCGCTTGATGCATTTAAATGATTGACATGTCGTTAGGTTTGTAGTGATCAGCCAGCGTAAAGCACTTCACTTTCAATCGCAATCCAAAGGATTTTGAATGACATTCCAATTCCTAATCCAATATGTGAAAGGTGACGTTTAACAGAAATCAATATGGCGGCAATAAGTAAAGTCGTGCAAAAAAGTTTTTTAGTACGTAGAAATAAAGGGTTCGAGGAAGCGATTCCAAAAATAAAATAAAATATAGAATCGTATAGAGTGACTACGTCAAAAAAAGGCATATAAATAAGTATTAAAGCGTAGGTACTCCACACAGGTTGTTTCTGTATAGAAAAAAGAAAAATAAAATTATGTGTAGCATAATTTATCTTTTAATGCCTCCCTCTGTTAGCTAAAGCTCTGTGCAAAGAATAAATGACAATGATTATGAAAGATAAAGAAGGTGCTGCTACTACATACTTTTACAAGTGCTTTTAACACTGGACTAATTTATTGATTTAAAAATGAATTTAAATCATTAATCAAGTATTAAATATCATGTTCATAACAGCCAAATTATTATTCAATACGCTTTTATACAGTTTGTAACGTGCCAGACGGCTCCTCAGCGCTTCAAATCTTGCGTGCCATGCGCGGATGATGCGCATGCGTGTGAGAGAGACATATTATGTGTCAGAATGGCGGCGTCGTTTAATTGAGTGACCTTCTGATTTTCGTGTGTAACTAACTTACTTTAATAAAGTAAAGTTTATTTTTATTTTCCGAGGTAATATTGAAGGTAATCCTTTTACACTGGCGCCCAACGAATCATCGACGACACCAGTCGCCATTTTCATTAGTTCTTCGTTCGAACTGTGACGATCACCAATTCTTTTGCTGGAGAGCGACGCGGCTACTCCTGTAGCATGACGATCGTGCCGAGGGCCCACAGACCGTCGCCAAGCCCGCGCCGATGACCAGGAGCAGAGTCACACGGACGACGAGGCCCGTGAGATTGGAACGTCGAAGCACCCGGCGAGGCGCCAATGCAGCAACAGCGGCCACCAGCGGCGGGACCGTCGCAGGTAGTCAATGAGCTCACAGCATTTATAGAAGCCTACGCCAGGGTTCAGGCAGAAGCCAACATAAAGCAAATAAATTCCCTCGTCCTTCGCGCAGTTATCCGCGCCGATGACTGCCGATGGGTACGCCACGAGCTTGTTGGCCAACCCCTCTCATGCAGGAGGGAGACTTCAGTAGGTTTTCGACCCGCTTCGACGGCGAGACGAGAAGTTTATTGACGCGGTGAAGGTGTTGAAGGACTGTGCCTGGGTCAGCAAGCAAGCGCTGCGTGGGCTACATATGCTACTCGCTGATCATGGTGGCTGGGCGTCAGGAAAAGCGCAAGAGACTAGTACGTCGCCATCAAGCATCTACGTAGGACGTACGGCACCGTCAAACCTGCGTACAAAGTGTTGCGCGAAACGTTTGCTGAGAAGCACATGGTTCCTTAGCGTAGTGAAGTGTTCGCGTGTAAAATAAATGCTCTCATTAGTATCTTACTGTATGCGTTGTGTGTAAGCTAAAGTGGACGGATTCTTCTATAGAAAGGTTCGCAAACGTTTACCACAAGAGTCGGTCGGTCATCTGTTTCGACGAGATGGTATGCAATATGCAAGCTGCGACACGTTGATGACTCCATGGCATGAGGTAGTACAACCTACTACACTCGTAATTAAGCATACTAAAACTAGTAACGACTTAGCACACGATGCCACTAGCTCAAACACTTCTACCGCTGCCCGCTATACATTCAAACACTAAAAGCAATAACAATAGCAAAGGTTTGTTTTGTTATGATTGCGGCCAACAAGGTAAAAAGATTGAAACTAAAAGTGCTTCAACGTTCAATTTGGTTGGGACAAATAGCTGTCTGTCTATCCACGAACGAGATTGTGAGTCGCATAATTTCGTTCCGATTTTTTTTTTGACCGGCCATATTTTAATTATTCTGACAAAGAGGCGTATTCTGAAAAACGTCTCTATTTTGGACATGGCTGGAGTTCCTACAGGTTTATAGAACTCATCATAACCTACAAAAAAGTACGCGAGGCTATATGTCTACTATTATTATACATAGTTAAGTCACAATAACCGTTTTTTGTTCAAATTAGTCAATCTTTATCAAAGTAATAATTAATAACAATTAGTCACATACGGCACTTTTGAACGTAACATTTTACAAAAAAATAATTAAATTGGTTTTACCCCCCTTCCAAAAGGTAGTTTTCATATGGAGAAGAATGGGCGACTCCAACCGTTACTCTTTTAAAATGTTTTACAATATTTTCTATACCATTCATTATATAATTATATGTGGAGACGATGCACCTAGAATAAAATTACTACCTATACCACAATAGGTAAAAATAATAAAAAAGGAAGCAATGACAGATACATATTTATGGTGCTCACATAATTACAAACATTGTAAAACTATACGATATTCCTAAAATTAAACCAGTCAAAATTCCTAAAATTGAAACCATTTTTTTAACAACTTTTAATTAATCCCGGTAGCACGTTCCCGTGAGGTATTTTCCGACATCCACGCGGGTGAAACCGTGGGCAATCGCTAGTTTATTTAAATATACCTAATTAACTCTTTGTCTGTGCTGGGCCAAACTTTATCCATGTCTTTCAGTTCATGGTGCACCAAATTTTCCCAAAAACTCTGTATTGAATGGAACTAAACTTTAGGCATAGTTTGCTCGAATTCCGAATTTCCGTCCAGATTTTCCGTTGGGAAAAAAAAGGAAGTGGAGTTGCCTAAAGCTGTATAAAATTCCTTCTTTGATGTCTTTTTTATTCATTGCCTGCGCCCTAATTGCGTAATACACGATCAATCACAATCTGAATCATTTTGAAAGATATTGCTAATTCATAGTTTCATAAGTTCGAAAACAAAGGACATCATTCAAGTGTCGAACATTTTGTACCCAAAAACTAAAGTGCTGCCCAGAAAAAAATACTACGGTTTTCGTATGGAAAATAACACCCTCAACATTTTTTACTATTACAATGAGAGTATACAATTAACCCTTCCGCTGCTATTTAAGTTTGAAAATTTAAAAAAAAAACAAAATTCAAAAGTCATTTATTCAGACTAGGCTGAGAATCAGCACTTTTCGAACGTCTCTCGAATTACATAAGACAGTCCCCCAAAACGCCCACCCTTCACCACTTCCTAGTGCGTTAGCTGGGAAGAAGAAGTGGCGCATCAAACTCCCCAGCAGCACAGCTGTCTGTTCAGTTAGAAGAAAAAAAAAGATTCTATATTATATAATAGTATTCAAAATAATTTACATTACGCAACACAAAGCATAATTTAAATTATTAGCCATATATAAGCTAGCACACGCCAATATACCAAACAAAATCATCGAGAACTATACTCAGGCAGAAATAAAAACTAAACGTAAACAGAACTTAATATCTACATAAAAGCCTCCAGGCATAAAGGCCGTTACCGCTTACATATAGCTGTAACTGGAAGTTATAAATGAAAAACTAGGACCATAGAGGTAAAATAAATAAAACAAACAGTTAATTACTAATAACAATAAATAATATGATCAATTGTCGAGGTCACTAGCTAACCACATATTGCAATACAACTCATTAAAAAAACATTGTAATGAGTAGATAATGTCAACAACAAATTAAAATAGTTTGACAAATAAAAAAAACAATCATAAAAACTCACATAACTTGTCAGTAGGTAATCTGGAGAAAGAACATAAACATTGTCTTGAGTTAATCACAGCGACCAACTATTCTTATCATTTCAGTACTCGTTGATAGAATAGTATGCCTTTGAACAAAGCTTGGATTTTACTTTCGTTTTAAACGCATTAAAAGGCAAATCTAGCAAAGAAGAGGGTAGCTTTTTATAAAAGGTTATACCAAGCCCAACAAATGAGTTATGAACCTTATGAAGCCGGTGAAAGGGAAGGCTCGTAGTTTGTCCTTATTTCTAGTGAAAATACTAAAAATCATATTTTGACTGAAAATGTTTCCAGTAGTACATTAATTTTTAAAACGAGAAACAACCTACTACCTCTTCAATGTCATTATTTCAGCCGGAAGACTTCCACTGCTGGATATAGGCCCAAACATCGCCACTTCGACCTGTTCTGTGATTCTCACATCCAGCGGATTTCTGCGGTCTTCACAAAGTCATCGACTTGGTGAAGACCGTAAGAACCTTCACTTTGTGGGAAGCCTTCCAAAGCTTCGTCTTCCGGTATGCGGTACTCAAAACCGTACCACTCCAAAACCTTTCGACCCCATGGGCCATCTGTTCTGCGAGCAATGTGCCCTGCCCACAATTCTTTGAGTTATGTCGGTTGCTTTGGTTCTCCTGCCGTTCTCTTCATTTCTGATTCGATCACGTGAGGAAACTTCAAGCATAGCCCTCTCAATTGCCCTTTGGGCGACCCTTCTAGTGAGGCCCATTGTGAGCGACGACGTTTCAGGTCCATAGGTCATCACTGGCAACACTCACTGGTCACGGCTGCGGTATATAAGACGAGAAGATATTGCGTAGCTTCCCGAACACTGCCCAGCCGAGTCGGATTCGACGATTGACCTCTTTCTCGAAATTGGACCTACCTAACTAAACAGTTTGTCCTGGGTAAACGTAGTCGTCCACAACTTCAAGTGTAGTGTCTCCGATTTTCATGAGGGTGGGTGTTACATGGGCATTTGACATGAACTTAGTTTTGTGCATGTTCATTTTAAGACCTTCTCTTTCGAAAGCTCTACTGAGGTCATCGAGCATTGTAGAGAGCTGAGGTGAGCTGAAATAGTCTCAGCCATGACTTCTATATTGTCGGCAAACCGAAGGTAAGTGACGTTGTTACCATTGAATTTGATGCCTACCCCTTTCCAGTCTAGAACCTTGAAGACAATGCAGCGGTGAACAGTTTCGGAGAGATAACGTCTCTCTGTCTGACCTTACCTCGCTGCAGAAGGATATGTTTCGAAATTCTGGAGTAGGGCCGACACCGCGGCTCCGAACCCACTTGGGTCACAACCCAAGGACAAACGATTCTAGACTTAACACGTGCTACAGAAAACGCGATAAACCTTATCACAAACTGGCACGTATCGGACGAGTCTTCCTGCTCAGACCACAGAAGGATCCGCTTTACACTAACTACCAACACTAGGAAACCCGAACCAAGGCGTAACCCGAGGTGCACCAATGTTCCCGGGTTCAAACGCCTCCTAGCTTCCCTATTCACTAGGCACCGAATACAAGTAACCATAAGAGACCAAGCACAATTAGAATACACCGTAACAAAAATATCAGAATACCTAACTGAAGCATACCACGCATGCTGTAAACTAAGAGCGCCACAAACCAAGAAGGAGAGAAACCCCTGGTGGAACACTGAACTTAGCAAACTTAGAGATGCGCTACGTAAGCAATTTAACAAAGCAAAAACACGAGGCTCCCGGACGACTGGGAGATATACAAAGAGACACAATATACATACAAAAAGCAGATCAGAACCGCCAGGAGGACCAGCTGGCGTAAATTCTGTGAATCCATCGAAACTAATAATGAAGCCGCAAAGGTAAGGAAGATCCTATCAGCTGATCAGGACCGAACTCTTGGCGCGCTGAAAAAATCCGATAACTCATACACACTAACTGACTTCGAAACCAGTAAGGTCCTTCTCGAGACTCACTTCCCAGACTGTAAAATCCTGGAGGACAGGACCCCACGTCCTGTCCTCCAGGATTTTACAGTCTGGCTGATCCAGAATGGACCCCAACGGATCAAGACTGGTCAAGTGCCCGCAATATAGTAACAGAATACCGAATAAAGTGGGCTATCAACACCTTTCAGACACACAAGTCGGCAGGGCTGGATGCCATTTTCCCAGCCCTGCTGCAGTGGGGGATAGATTATCTAACACCATGGCTGGTGGAGATCTATAGAGCCTGCATAGCACTTAGACAGATACCTCTCGCATGGCGCGAGGTAAAAGTCATTTTCATACCCAGACCAGGAAAAACCGATTACACGCAACCCAAGGCTTATATACCTATAAGCCTCACATCCTTTCTTCTGAAAACCCTCGAGAGACTCTGTGATAGGCACATCCGAGACGGACCTCTTCGGGTAAAACCACTCCACAAATACCAGCATGCGTATTCCACAGGCAAATCAACAGAATCCGCGCTGCACAGCGTGGTTTCCAAAATTGAATGTGCAGTGGACCACAAATGCTCAGCACTGGCCGCCTTCATTGACATCGAGAGAGCCTTTGACAAAACCATGTTCAACAGCATTAACATGGCACTCAACAGTCACAACATAGACCCGACCTTGAGTGGCTGGATCACCAACATGCTCAAACTGAGAGCTGTACAAATCATAGTAAATGACACTACGAGGGCCATCGTTGCGAAGGGCTGCCCGCAAGGAGGAGTCCTCTCGCCGCTCGTATGGAACCTTGTAGTAGACAGCCTCATCAAAACACTCAATGACAAAGGTTGCTTCACAGTAGGCTACGCCGATGACATAACCATTATAATAAACGGCACCCACGAAAACACTCTATGCAACCTAATGCGTCAAGCCCTAAAAATAGTAGAGGAATGGTGCAACAGGCACCAACTCTCAGTGAACAAAAACTGAACTGATTCTCTTCACAAAAAAGAGAAAACTGACAACCCTAAGCCTATCAACTCAAACGAAATACCTGGGCATCTTTTTGGACAAACAGCTGAAGTGGGCAAAACACACCAACTATATTATCACAAAAGCCAGCATATCCCTGTGGCAGTGCAAGCGACTGCTTGGCAGGAACTGGGGAATTAGCCCCAGGGTCACCCACTGGCTATACACCACAGTCATCCAACCAATTATCACATACGGCTCACTGGTCTGGTGGCCCAGGACAGACCTAAGCACAGCCCAAAAGAATCTCGAAAAACTGCAGTGGTTTGCTTGTGTTGCAATCACTGGCAGTATGAGAACTACACCCACTGCCACAGGCAGTGTGTGTACTGTACTTGCCCTACAGGCAATGCTTGGACTGCCTCCTCTGCACCTCATCGTGCGGGAGGAGGCGGCCCTAGCCGCCTTTAGGCTCCATGTATCAGGTAGACTAAGCAAAGACTCTAGAGTTAAGCACACACGCATAAAGGAAGATGCGATCAAACGACGACCAATGATGGCATCAACCTGTATAAAGCCCCGAAAACATACCACTTTCATAGGCACTACAACATAATACTTACAGAAGAACAGTGTGACTACTCAGGCTCGAAAGAGATGAGAGTATACACCGACGGATCGAAGACCGACTCCGGGACTGGAGTTGAAGTCTTCTCACACGGCTTCAACATAAAGATATCCAGCCCGCTGGGAATGTCTACCAAGTACAACACCGTCTACCAGGCAGAGTGTGTGGGTATCATACAAGCGGTCCACGCCCTAAAAGCCAGGAGAGTTACGGGGACACACATACGCATACTCTCCGACAGCGCCTCAGTTCTTCAATCCTTACGGAAAAAAACATATTACCACAAAGCTAACACTAGAATGTCACAATGCACTAGAACAAATAACGGTATCTAGCCACAACACGGTGACACTGCAATGGATAAAAGGACACAGCGGATCGCTAGGTAACGACGCAGCTGACGAACTTGCTAGACGAGGATCCAGCACGGCAGTCTGTGGACCCAAGCCTATCGTACCCATCCCCTTCACCCAGATACGAAGGTGGCTAAAGGAGTTCACCCACACTCAAGCGGAGCACTGGTGGACCTCGGCACCGGGCTGCAGGCAGTCCAAGGAAGCCATGCCATCCTTGGATACCGGGCTAACCCAGCATTTACTACGCCTGGATAGGAATGGCCTGCGCCTGGTGACGGTGACCATCACGGGCCACTGCTCGCTGAACAGACACTTCCACACAATGGGCATAACGGACAGTCTTCTGTGCAGGGCGTGCATGGAGGCTGAGGAAACCGTCCCGCACGTGCTTTTTGAATGCACAGGCGTCACCCAGATTAGAACAGAGACCATCGGGACTCCCAGATCACACACAGATGTTCTGAACAGACCAGGAGATTTAATCAACTTCTGGAGGGGCTGGTTGGAATAACCACCAACGGCCGCTATGGCCCACGCACAATGGTCCACTGAAGGACTAAGTGCGGAAACCAAACCCCATAACATAGAACATAGATAGTGTCTCGTCCCCCCCCCCCCCTTCTAGCTAAATGGTTGTACTTGGACTTGTGAAAAAATTCACAGCAGTAGTATATATTACGAAATTAAAAGGAAAACTATGAGACTTAAGTAGGCTGTACAGGTTAACGAGAAATAATCAACCAATTTAAATTTGCAGTTTGAAAAACATGATCTCCCATACATTCCGTATGGGAGAACACGTTTTTCAACTACAATGTTAAGTTTGTTCGTGGGATAAATTCATCCCAACTACGGAACCCTTCATTGTGCGTGGTCCGACACGCACTTGGCCGGTTTTTTTAAATACTTATACCTTATTACAGCTAACGCTCAATGCTCATGTCCATTTTTACCATGGTCAATAAATGTTTGTCTTCAAACGCAAAATATTGTTGGCAAAAATATGATTTTTGGTATTTTCAAACTCAAATAGCAGCCAGGGGGTTAATTGTAGACTTTCGTTGTAATATTTTTTTTTTTAGTTTTTGGGTACGAAATGAATGATGTCCTTTTGCTTAACAACGTAAATAACGCTATGAATGTTGTTAAACTGTCAAAATGAAACAGATTAGTCTTCATCATTTACGAAAATGTGTTACGCAATTAGATAGCTGGTTGCAGTAACTGCTGAGCTTGAAGTTTCAGGTCCCATCTAAAGATGAAGAAAATATTTTTTTCTAGGTCTTCTTTTTTACGTGTCGTATCATTACTATATTGTTTAAGCCCAATTAGCGCCCACGTTGATTGCGGCATCAGTGGCTTTCTTTAAATCATCAAAGGGACAAGTGAACGGGCAACGCAAGATAAGCATCCACCAAGCAAATGTTGCTTCCCGGGCGTGATCTACACTGGGTGAGTACCCAAGTAGTCCGCGACAAGCATAATTTGATGAAGTAGGGAATTACTGACTCTTCCACCACCCAGTGCGAGTGCGATGCTTCTGATCAGAACACGTCACTTGCTGATATGGCGAAAAGTGCCCGTTTTTTTAGTTAATACACAATATCAGCGAAATATGGCTGTAGTGATATAGATTCAGAACAGACAAGCAGACAGGTGAAGACTGCAGCCTAATGCATTGGCTGTATTCCTAATGGCTTTTGCGTCTAGAAACCATTGGAAACACTAAACCAGTAGGAAAACATCAATCTAATTAATAGCAGAATAAAAGCGTAATGGGATTAATCTAATACGTATCTACCCATAAACATAATAGGTAGGTACTTATACAAACATATTGGTTTACAGCTACACGTTAAAATTTCGTTAAATTACTTTAGCTTGAAACACATTAAAACTCGTATTTATAGTCTCAGTTAATTCCTTAAAAGCTATTTATATTAAGGAGTACCTAACGTTTTGTTTAATGACTCCGTCAATCTGAAACTGTGTTCTGATACCTCTGATTTTTGCACTTTTATTTATATTTTCAATATTGGGTAGTCATGCTTATGCTGCGGCCGCATCTCCGTCTATCATGACAAAGCAATGCGTGCCGAAGCTTCGTATGTCTCTCTAAGAAGTTATCTCGCTAATGCGGTGGTCACTTTATCAGCTTCGCCACGTTTATTATGCGCCACCCGGGCGATGAGTGCTACGCAGCCACACATGCGTGTATCGTATCACTGTGCGAAGCTTCGTCACAATAGACGCAGATGCGGCCGCAACTTAAGCCGTCAAGAGTTCCACGCTAGCTATTTTATTATTTTACAAAAAATTAACCAGAATAATGTCTCCAAAAACAACTACCTATCTATTTCTGTCATTAAAAACAGACGGATAGACGTTACCAATAATGGTAGCTAAAGTAACACTTAAAAATGAATGCCTAAAATAAAAGCGCACTATTGAATTTTCAAAGCTCAGCGCAGTGCCGGGAGTCAAAAATCCAACAGTGCAATAATATTTAGGCGTCCATTTAGTACCATAAAAACTAAACGAAAAGAACAGTGTTTCATACATTCAGAACATATTTATACCGTACCGTATTTGTGGATCAGCTAAACTTTGTCCTAAGGGCAAAGAGTTATCCTAACATAGGGTGGTCAAGGCATCTACAGAAGTCTACTTCATAATGTTTGTCTAATCTCACTATAGAATCTAGCGACCGCAGGCCTCAAAAGAAATTCCAGACTAAAATGAGGTCTAAGACATTTGAGCAATCAATTAGGCTAAAGCGCTTACAGTCTTTCATGAAACTGACGTAATCAAAATTAATTTAATTTCTCAAAGGAACTGTCAATTTCTATCGATGACAGCGCCCCTTTGTGTTTCAAAATTAGATAGTTAATAGTTAAATTGATTATTAATTGATTTTAATAATAGTTAGGTTCGATTAATAATAAATAAGAGCCCGTTATCATCTAAAACCTCCACTACACTATTCGCGAAGCTGCTTCGAAGGAGTACTCATCGAAGCTGACCGAAGTCCGAAGTACGTGACTACACACTCGTGCGAAAAACTACAGGAGGGTTCGAGTACTTTGACTTGGGCGCAAAAACCGACAACGATTGGAAATGTGGCGAGCGGAGGTTGCAGGTTACTTCTACACTCTCGTATTCGCTTAACTTTGATCAACTTCGCCAATAGTTTTATGCAAGCATTACATTAAAAGAGACTCAACCAGTGTTGATACTGATCTTATCACGTTTTGGCAAGAATTATAAGAAATAACTCATAGTGGCAAAAATAATAACTAATGAGCAAGGATGGTTACAGAGCTGACTATCGAGGTTATCGTAAATATCCATGACAGATTATAAATATGTTACCTACACAATTTATTCAGACTTCGACGACTGAACAGATTTGGAAAAAAAAACCACCATATCATGATTAATTTTTAATCAGAACTGTCATACGTTATCTTGTCCAAATTTCAATAATCATACAAAATTTCCATAGAAAATTCAACAATCAATTCAACTTTCAGTTTTGCCGAATTTTCCAATTTTTCGGGCAACTTTTCAAATTTTTCATTTCGTAAGAACCTGATAAATAGCCAAATCGGACCAGCGGTTCTCAAATGATGCACTTACCCACGAACATTATTTACACTTTATTAGACACATAAATCATTTTTATTATATAGATTAAAAGAACAGTGCAAGAAATAATAATTTCGACTTGTGTTGGCCCATGAGGCTGATCACAGAACGTACGAAATGAATGATGTCCTTTTGCTTAACAACGTAAATAACGCTATGAATGTTGTTAAACTGTCAAAATTAAACAGATTAGTCTTCATCATTTATGAAAATGTGTTACGCAATGGTTGCAGTATCACAACTGCTGAGCTTGAAGTTTCAGGTCCCATCTAAAGATGAAGAAAATATTTTTTTCTAGGTCTTCTTTTTTACGTGTCGTATCATTACTATATTGTTTAAGCCCAATTAGCGCCCACGTTGATTGCGGCATCAGTGGCTTTCTTTAAATCATCAAAGGGACAAGTGAACGGGCAACGCAAGATAAGCATCCACCAAGCAAATGTTGCTTCCCGGGCGTGATCTACACTGGGTGAGTACCCAAGTAGTCCGCGACAAGCATAATTTGATGAAGTAGGGAATTACTGACTCTTCCACCACCCAGTGCGAGTGCGATGCTTCTGATCAGAACACGTCACTTGCTGATATGGCGAAAAGTGCCCGTTTTTTTAGTTAATACACAATATCAGCGAAATATGGCTGTAGTGATATAGATTCAGAACAGACAAGCAGACAGGTGAAGACTGCAGCCTAATGCATTGGCTGTATTCCTAATGGCTTTTGCGTCTAGAAACCATTGGAAACACTAAACCAGTAGGAAAACATCAATCTAATTAATAGCAGAATAAAAGCGTAATGGGATTAATCTAATACGTATCTACCCATAAACATAATAGTTAGGTACTTATACAAACACATTGGTTTACAGCTACACGTTAAAATTTCGTTAAATTACTTTAGCTTGAAACATATTAAAACTCGTATTTATAGTCTCAGTTAATTCCTTAAAAGCTATTTATATTAAGGAGTACCTAACGTTTTGTTTAATGACTCCGTCAATCTGAAACTGTGTTCTGATACCTCTGATTTTTGCACTTTTATTTATATTTTCAATATTGGGTAGTCATGCTTATGCTGCGGCCGCATCTCCGTTTATCATGACAAAGCAATGCGTGCCGAAGCTTCGTATGTCTCTCTAAAAAGTTATCTCGCTAATGCGGTGGTCACTTTATCAGCTTCGCCACGTTTATTATGCGCCACCCGGGCGATGAGTGCTACGCAGCCACACATGCGTGTATCGTATCACTGTGCGAAGCTTCGTCACAATAGACGCAGATGCGGCCGCAACTTAAGCCGTCAAGAGTTCCACGCTAGCTATTTTATTATTTTACAAAAAATTAACCAGAATAATGTCTCCAAAAACAACTACCTATCTATTTCTGTCATTAAAAACAGACGGATAGACGTTACCAATAATGGTAGCTAAAGTAACACTTAAAAATGAATGCCTAAAATAAAAGCGCACTATTGAATTTTCAAAGCTCAGCGCAGTGCCGGGAGTCAAAAATCCAACAGTGCAATAATATTTAGGCGTCCATTTAGTACCATAAAAACTAAACGAAAAGAACAGTGTTTCATACATTCAGAACATATTTATACCGTACCGTATTTGTGGATCAGCTAAACTTTGTCCTAAGGGCAAAGAGTTATCCTAACATAGGGTGGTCAAGGCATCTACAGAAGTCTACTTCATAATGTTTGTCTAATCTCACTATAGAATCTAGCGACCGCAGGCCTCAAAAGAAATTCCAGACTAAAAGGAGGTCTAAGACATTTGAGCAATCAATTAGGCTAAAGCGCTTACAGTCTTTCATGAAACTGACGTAATCAAAATTAATTTAATTTCTCAAAGGAACTGTCAATTTCTATCGATGACACGCCCCTTTGTGTTTCAAAATTAGATAGTTAATAGTTAAATTGATTATGAATTGATTTTAATAATAGTTAGGTTCGATTAATAATAAATAAGAGCCCGTTATCATCTAAAACCTCCACTACACTATTCGCGAAGCTGCTTCGAAGGAGTACTCATCGAAGCTGACCGAAGTCCGAAGTACGTGACTACACACTCGTGCGAAAAACTACAGGAGGGTTCGAGTACTTTGACTTGGGCGCAAAAACCGACAACGATTGGAAATGTGGCGAGCGGAGGTTGCAGGTTACTTCTACACTCTCGTATTCGCTTAACTTTGATCAACTTCGCCAATAGTTTTATGCAAGCATTACATTAAAAGAGACTCAACCAGTGTTGATACTGATCTTATCACGTTTTGGCAAGAATTATAAGAAATAACTCATAGTGGCAAAAATAATAACTAATGAGCAAGGATGGTTACAGAGCTGACTATCGAGGTTATCGTAAATATCCATGACAGATTATAAATATGTTACCTACACAATTTATTCAGACTTCGACGACTGAACAGATTTGGAAAAAAAAACCACCATATCATGATTAATTTTTAATCAGAACTGTCATACGTTATCTTGTCCAAATTTCAATAATCATACAAAATTTCCATAGAAAATTCAACAATCAATTCAACTTTCAGTTTTGCCGAATTTTCCAATTTTTCGGGCAACTTTTCAAATTTTTCATTTCGTAAGAACCTGATAAATAGCCAAATCGGACCAGCGGTTCTCAAATGATGCACTTACCCACGAACATTATTTACACTATTAGACACATAAATCATTTTTATTATATAGATTAAAAGAACAGTGCAAGAAATAATAATTTCGACTTGTGTTGGCCCATGAGGCTGATCACAGAATGTACGGAATTTGAGACTGATTGGTATTACCTGCATATATGATTTGTAACAACAATAATGTCAATCCTCTGTCAGAGGGTCCTCCCTTAACATAGTATTAGAACCTGCATAAAAAATGGGTTTTAAATCTTGATTTTCTTCCGACTGAAACATCTGTGTGCTAGGTTCACAAGCAAACCGCAACGTATTGGTATTTGGTAACTCGCATGTGCTCCTTGAGCGAGAGGGCAATCTCCAGTTACAATGGTTATCACATAAATCAGTATCTTCTGTTAGTTTTTTTAGCAAACCTTTGCGTATAACATTATGTATTACGGATTCCGCATAAATTGCCTGGAGTGAATCCATTTTGGTTAGTTTTTTGGCCACATTCATTCCTGTAATGTCGAACTCTGAAAGTTCCTTGCCGTTTGCTTTCTGAGTGTCTTCAAATTCTTCCCGGGAGTTTGACGTAGCCTTTCTTTTTCTTCGTCGAAGTGATGACGTGGCCATCGTTGTTGGAGCCACGTCACACTGAAAATAATAATAATTATTATATTATTTTTATTCTTCTAACGTAACATAGAGGGTAGGGATAAGATCAAGTAAATTGATTTATTGGTTACAATGGACCTCATATAACATCTCTTGCGGGGCGGCTAAGCTCGATGATGTTAGAAAGATAAGACAGTTAACAGATGAAGAAACCGCGCGTTTGGTCCATTTTAGCTACTTCATTTTATTAATTATATAATTATATGTGAAGACGACACAATCTTCACGTATAATTATATAATTAATGTATACAAAATATTGTAAAACATTTTAAAAGAGTAACGTTGGAGTCTCTTGCCCATTCTTCTCCATACGAAAACTACCTACAAGAATCAATTATTTTTTGTATATGTCGACGTTCAAAAGTGCCATAAATGAGCCTAATTGAAATAAATTAATTGACAGAAATTATCTGCAGACACCGAGTCTATTTTTATTTTGCAGAAAAGAGCCATCAGAGCCATATATGGCCTCCGCAGGCGCGACTCTAAGGGAACTGTTTAAAGAATTATTAACATCATGACGGTACCTTGTCAATATATCTATGAAAACATTATGTACGTAAGGAAAAATCTACATCTTTTTAGTAACAAAGGTGCGAGACACAATTATATCACTAGGAATAGGGACCAATTAGTTCAACCGGGTTTCAGGCTAGCTAAAGTGGACTCGTCTTTCATGGGGTACTGTTTAAATAAAAGTTACAATAAAATACCTCTCCACATACTTCAACTGAATGAAATCAAATTTAAATCTTATATTAAACGCACAATATGCAGCCAAGCATATTATAAGTTGGGGGATTATATCGCCGATAAAAATACTTGGCTCAACGCTGGTCTGGCTCCAGAAGGGCGCATAAACTAATTGATTAGCATCTGAAAATACTGTTGGAGCTGCTGAAGATGTTACAAACTATATTTGCACTAGCTTTACCCGCCCTTCGCGACTTCGCACGGGTAGCACTAAACCCTACCTATTACCTACCCTACCTACCCTACCTACCCTACCTACCCTACCTACCCTACCTACCCGACCTACCCTACCTACCCTACCTACCCTACCTACCCTACCCTACTTACCCTACCTACCCTAATTTTCCACCACCGTTTACATCTTCCCTGGACTATGACAAACATTTCAAAACCAAAATCACCTAAATCGGCCCAGCCGTTCTTGAGTTATAAAATTACAACGAAAAGTGGCATTGTTTTTTATAGATATAGATAGAAGATTGTATAAATTCAATCTCTTGGCATTACATAATTGCATAGCACATGTGTGAGTTCTATGTACCGACTATAAAGCTACCATTTAGGTACTGGGTATGTCTTTCATTGACTTGAATGTGCCCTGGCGGTTGAGAGTATGTCATGCTCACTCTAATGTCTCGCTGACGGTGCGGTGGCGCGTGTGTTGGATCATTTAGCTCCCTTCAAAATGGTTGAATTGAATGGTGCTAATCCATGCATCAAGTTCGTGAACAGGCGCCGTCGGGACTGGTCATCTCTTAGCTGCCACGGCTTATTTTAATTAAATTTTTTTAATTGTTTTTTTTATTTCTATTACGGACGCTTTAAACGTTTTGCATCGTTCTCACATGTATAACTTCAACATGAACGATTTAACCAATATTTTGTAACCATATCTTGATTTAAAAGAGTGTTCGTGGAGTTTCTTGCCCGTTCTTCTCCATAGGTACCTACTACGCTTTGGAATGGGCATCTAGCTTCATCTCTCTGACTGACCGACTCTTTGACAATAAAAAAAAAAAAAATGAAATAAATGCTTTGAGTTTGACTTTGACTCTGATTTTGATGGGAAGAAGCGGCTTCTTACTACAAGCTCAGTGCAACATGGGAGGGTTTCGAATTCTGTTACTGTTTTATTATTTGGAAGCTTAAGAAAACCGAGACAATTATTAAAAATATTTTTATAAAGACGCAAATGGAGACCTTAGACTAAATAAAAATTGGTACTTACCTGTATTTTAAAATGGCGAATATTACAATATAAAGTACTTACTAGTAATACACTTGAGAGCAATAAAATCGCACACCCCTTGTAATTTGGTTTATTACTGATTGTTTTCTAAAATCGAAAGATATTGAGTAAAAATCATTAGACAAAATTAAAGCATACAAGCTTAGCTTTACAAAAACATAAAATTAAAATCATTGACCTTCACGTAACTTACAAAAACCGACCGTACACCGAATTCCCCAAATTCACGCGTTTGCGTTGTCACTACTTGCACCCTTAGCCGCAGGTATAAAAAGGTCAGTTTATTGGAATTTTTATTCAGTTGCATACCGAAGGTCAACGTGATAACATCTCTACTGGAAGCATACGGATTTACTGGAAAAATATGGATACCACGCCCGCAGAAGCCGCTCAAGTTATTGCCTTGCTCGAAGCAGGCCATAACCAAAGTGAAGTTGCTCGACGGCTAAATTTGAGCCGCTACTCTGTTCGTCGTGTATACCAGAGGTTCCAAGAGACCGGTGGCTACATTCGGCGACCAGGATCTGGCCGGCGACGCACAACATCAGAGCGTGATGACCGCTTTCTTGTGACAAGGTCTTTGAGAAATCGGCAACTGAACGCGGTTCAACTGGGACAACAGCTTCGAGAAGTTCGCAATGTCAGTATAAGTCGGTGGACAGTTCGAAGAAGACTAGGTGAAGCAGGAATGACTTCACATCGCCCAGCAAATGGTCCCAAATTGACCACAGCTCACCGACAAGCCCGGCTACAATTTGCTAGGGAACATTTAAATTGGACGTATGACCAATGGCGGGCTGTTATGTTCTCTGATGAGTGCAGAATGACTTTACATGGTCATGATGGACGCTCTAGGGTCTACAGAAGGTCATCAGAGCGATTTTCACAATGCTGCATAAGCGAACGTGTGGCTTTTGGAGGTGGATCGTGTATGTTTTGGGGTGGCATAATGTTGGACACTAAAACTGACATTGTATTCATCACTACGGCGAATACCGGCCCGAGATCGAGAAGTTTGACGGCTGCACGATACGTCGAAGAAGTGCTCGAAGAACATGTGAGGCCGCTTGCGTGGCTTATGGGAGAAGATTTTCTCTTAATGCACGACAACGCCAGACCGCATGTCGCTAGAACAGTTTGCGACTACATGGAAGATGTTGGAATCACCGCGATGGAGTGGCCAGCTCGTAGTCCTGATCTCAATCCGATTGAGCATGTCTGGGATGAGCTAAAAAGAAGAGTTCGAGCAAGAAGCCCTGCTCCTACGCGCCTCCAAGAGCTTCAACTTGCCATTGAAGAGGAGTGGAACGCCATACCACAAGATTTCATGGTGAAATTAATACGGTCCATGAAAAACCGATTAAGAGCTGTAATCAAGGCTAGGGGAGGGAATACACCTTATTAAAAAACAATTTGATCAAGCATTTTGAGTTTTATTTTTATTCTTTGTTAAGCTAAATTGGGTAATTTTATCCGTATGTTGGGTTTTGTGCCCTAAAACTCCCTATGGGTACTTTTTTTACACTGTATTTGATATCATTAGAAAGGTACTGAAGTAAACATTCAAATAGTGTAAGTTTTATTTTAATATGTATTCACATTTATGAAAAAAACTGCTTTAACAACAAAAAGTCAACGTGTGCGATTTTATTGCTCTCATGTGTATTACATTTATACCTAAATGCTACGTAATTCAACTTACCGTATTTTGTTCATCTTCTGATAAGCCATTGGTTTCATCGTCATTGGTAAGGCTTTCATCCTCTAGATCTTCATCGATGTTAGATATACTACGCGTAGGTATTTCCTGGTCTTTAGTGAACAACAAGTTATCGAAATACCAAAGGGTAGATTTGTATACATCATCTGTTCCTTTTCCACTGCGCTGGCTGTCAGTCACCTTCCTCAGTTCCTTCCGAAACGAGCCCCGTAAACTCTGTATTTTCTTTGCTACAAAATCTCGATTGGCATCGAGAAATCCTTTTTCCTTACAAAAATCAATTAGTTCATTGTAAGCTTCTTCTTTAAGGTATTTGTTTTTGTAATCCTCGGATTTAATTTTCCACAAGCAAGGAAATGATTTGTATAGTGTAATTAATTCCGCTACTATCCTTTTGTTCCACGTGCGTATGTCCGCCATCTTGTATTGTAAGTGCGCGTGAAAGAATCGACTTGACGCGACTAGATGCGCGCGTCACGCGAGACTGATGAGCGCAATCCCTTAGTCTTTCCCTTCCCCTCCGACTCCGACATCTCGCGCGGGCTCTTTCACGCACGATTGTTGTTTCACACGCGATAAAGCGAGTGTGTAAAGCCGGCTATGTCCAGTGGAATTTGACGCAAAAATTCTACTGTGTAGCTCACAATTTGAGGACAAATTCAACTGAAACCTATATTGCTCCCAAACACTCGTTGTAACGAGTTCTACCTACTTAGCTATCGTCAAAGCCTCTAACTATACTTACTGTCGGTTTTGATTACCAAACCAACTGTGCTTTAAAAAATCCATATTCAAATTAACGGAAAACGTTAGCATTTTCTTGTTTACGCGTCAAACAAAATAAATCTATCAAATGAAAATTCAGCTGCAGTGAAAAAAAATCATTCAAAAACGGCCTATCGACTGACCTGAATCCGCTCTCTTTGAGTCAGGGATGCACCCGGCAAGCACTCTTCATTGAGAACCCTCGAGTATCGCTTGCATCGGTCGTGCCAGCCCTGGTGACGTCAGCGGCGATAAACCTGGACAACTTGACACTTTTTGTGAAGCCGGGATGTCGATTTTTGTTTCAGTGCAGTATTTCTGGGAAATGTAGTAGGTACCTACCAACTATGTACAATTAGTACGGAATATTCTGGTATGTATTGTAGCTATATGAATTCCCTATAAATTTTGTACTTACTATGTAAAAAGAGTAAAAATAAGAAACAAACAAAAAATATTCAGTATGTTCCTAATCTTTTTCAGTAGGTAATCGTTATATTCCATAGAATTTATGAAGGCAGTCTATCTGACTGAATCATTATCAGAGTAGGAGTAGCCAGCTCTCTTTGAAAATGAAAAGCCGGAAAGGTTAGCTGAAAAACATTTACTTAGCAAGTGGTGGTATGTATACGAATTTGTGTGGGTTAGGTACGACAACGTCCGGAAAAAACACTACAAAGTGAAAAATACCTTTAACTTCGGAAGTCAGTGGCAAACAACGAAAATACAAAACCAAAAATACAGATTTTTGAAATTAAAGTTATGTTTCACTTTGTAATGTTTTTTTCGGACGTTGTTTTTTTTTTTTGTACATAGATTTTTATTTTTCACTTTTTTGTCTTGGTACCTAACCCATACAAATTTGTATACATACCACCGCTTGCTAAGTAAATAACAGTGACGGAAAGTTATTATAGCTTCATCAACATACACTAAGTGGGAAAAATACGTATTATTGCAGCTGACTCAAAAACCACTCACGAGAACTTTCAAAAAAGATATAATTCAAACTGGTTTATACATGACGGAGTTCTGAAGAAACAAACATTAAAAAAAACAATTGAATTGAGAACCTCCTCCTTTTTTTAAGTAGGTTAAAAATAAAGCTTTTATGTGGATTTTGTTACCAATAATATCCACAAGTAAGGGTTTTAACTGAAAGAAACTTTGCTGAAGCCCAATATCGCCCTTGTGGCCTAATGGATAAGGCATCGGCCTCCTAAGCCGGGGATTGTGGGTTCGAGTCCCACCAGGGGTACACGTACTTCTCTTTTTATGCTTTCAAGCTCACTATAAACGTTACTGCAATTTTTATTACACAGGCAAATAATGTGGAAACATGTCAAAGAAAACATTTCATGCGATGAAATATTCAATAAATAAATTACATAAACATTATTTCCAATTTACTGTAAAGATTTTTGCTAAAATATTTCTTGACTTACACAGAAACAGAAAAATGAATCAATATTCATGAAAAATATTTCTTTGAATACGAATCAAAGCGAATCTTTCTTTAAGTACAATTTTTGATGTTCTGAAGCACTTATAATACGTTTAGTTGGTTCTTAAATATAACTAATACGCAGAATTGAAAGCGGTTGGGCTACTAAAAACTGTCCAAAAATAGAGAATCAAATTGATCTTTAAAAATATATTAAATACAAAACCATTTATCTACAAAATCCTGGCATAAATATTACTAAATGTAAACTCAATAACATTTAATAAAACCATTCAATGGATCAAAGGACACAACGGTTCGCTAGGCAACGATCTAGCCGATGAATTGCTAGAAGAGGGTCGTGCATGGCAACAGTGGGACCTGAACCCATCGCTCCACTCTCCTTCGGGTACCGCACTCTGGTAAGGTAACGAACCAGGGACCAACCTCGTAAACTATGGTTGAACCAAGGTGAGTGCAGGCAGGCTAAGGAATTACTTCCCAGAATCGATGGCCGCCTCACGAAACAGGACGACGAGACAGTAGCTCATGTACTGCTAAACGGCCCGGTGGTCGACAAATACAGGGCAAAGCACTTTGGTATCCCAGGTAACGTACGTGAGATTTTCAGTAACACCAAGGCATTGCTGGCCTTCCTTGAGAAGCTGGGGTGGATCGAATAACCGAGTTTCCCACCCATACGCAAAATACGCGCTTTGATGTGGAGTTGCGGATACAGCGGTGACCAGCCTGTATTGTCTATATCCTTTAATTTACATTAATTTACACTACCTTTAGTTTACATTACATTTAATTAATTTTGGCTCTACATCAAATATCAGAAATATTTATATCTTCAAAAAGATGATTCAAAGTACTTTTTTGTACAACAAAAATCAAAAACCCCGTGAATCAGACTCTAATTCATGCTATATCATTTAAGATTTGAACGTACGATCATTCATCTGACGTTTTCATGTTCTTTACGATTTTATATTAACAAAATCCCTTTCATCGTATTTTACGCACACTATCAAAGCAGCAGGTAGGTGGAGTACAGTGTATGTATGTAAGGGGTGTATTATGTTTCTGCCTAAAGTTTAACGGCCGACCGCATGTACCGACGAGGTGCAGGTATATTGACGCGTGCGTGTGCGTAACGCCGCGTGTGTGCGTACGCTGTCTGCGACCTTGGCGAGGGTCGTCTGCTGCCTGAAATTCTGACTGAATAACAGCGTGCGGCGCTCGGGGAGGGGGAGAGGGTGTAAAAGGAGATGGGCAGAGGTCGATATTCAAATTTTAATCACAGAACAATGCGACGCTTTTAATTTTTTTGATTGCATCCTATTTTGTTTTTTTTTTACAGTTGGAGTTTATTTGTTTGGTATTTTTGTATTATAAGTATTAGAAGAAAATGGCACAATCTTGTTTTCCTTCATAGATCGCATCTTCCAACAATCCTGATGGGACATTGCCAGTCTGCCCCAACCGCAATGCCATCTTGGCATGCGGATCGGTAATTCGAACATCCGATAACAACGTAATAGAGAGAGCGATGTATGCTGTTATACATTTTCCTTATTTTGGGCAGTAGAGAGACCTAAATAATATATCTAGAGATACCTCTGCCGTCAGAAAATTTTGATAGCAGACAAAAAGGTTGCCCTATTCCTATACTTATTTATTTAAAGCAGGCTTAACCTGGGCCACACTACCCACATCTTATACGGTGTTATTTTCATCACAAACAGTACATCTGAAAACTACTCCAAAACACAATTTTCTAGTTAATTTTACGACAAAATAAATCAATACGCCTCCAATATACAAACACAGCGAATCCTTCTAAATTTGTCCTTTGTATACTGTAATGGAACACTCAAATTTCAATCACGAAACGGAGTTCCGTAAACAAATCCGAAACTCACAATAAAACGGGTTTTCATTACCGACAAACAAGGAAAACGGTACCTTTAAAATACTACAAACCTTTGAAAAAATATTTATGTACTAAAAACTTCAAGTAAAGTATCTAAAAATAATTATAAAAAATCAGAAATATAGCATAAAGGCTTGTGCAGACTAGCGCGACTTGTCGCGCGACGCGACACGAACAATACAATTTCTAAGAAAACTTCACAGTATAACAATAACCGGTGTCGCGCTGGTCTGCACAAGCCTTTAATCTTGACTCATGAGCGTTTTTGAAAGTGGGCAACGTCGCAAATAGATGTCAAATATTTCGCTGTTTTGATTAATTTGGAAATATTACTGTATGGAAATAAGAAATGTGGCTAACTAGCGAACTAGAATGTTGATTATGAAATGCAATAATTATCGTAACACTGAATATTTAGTTTTAGATGTCATAAATGTATTTGGAAACTTTCCTTGCCTTGCATGCCTTATTAACACCTAAAACGGGTACAACATCAAATTAAATGTTATCATTGCAATTCATTATTAATATGCCATTTCGCTAGTTAGCCACATTTCTTATTTCCATACAGTAATATTATTGCAAAATGAATCAAAACAGGTCAATATTTGACACTTATTTGCGACGTTGCCAAGATTTAGGTTAAACGTTCTTAACACGAGGAGAGTAACCAGTGAAGTAACACACTTACAATAGTAATACTTTTCATTTTGACAGTTCCACAACATTCCTTGCGTTAATAACGTTGTTGAGCAGATGTGTGAAGCGATGTATTAGCAATTGCCTCAAGCCTTCAAAATGTGATTGAAAGTGTAATACGTAATTCGAATGCTGGAAGCCAGTGACTGATGAAAATCGAGCCCTAAAATTGCTTTTCCTAAAAACACTAGACTGTTTTGAAAATACCTCCACCAGGGTCATGCTAGTCGCTGTACTAGCTTCATAACCTATCCCCGTATTTAGACGTCCTAACATTGGATTTAGATTAAATTGATTGGGTTGTGGTCCCCCCTTATTGGATTCCAAGGCTTGATCCTATGACAATTAAAGAGCTTAACACGAATGTAATGGTAATCAATTTATCTAAGCTGATTAAAGTTGTAAATGTAAATGCGATGCCAAACAGCTCCTTGATACTATACATTTATACCGATCCTTATAGAAGGACGCTTCTATGCAAACTTTGCTAATTTAATTTCTCAGCGGGAAATAATTTAATAATTAAAAGAATTTCTATTAGTTTTTCGGGAAATGCAGAACCATCGTCAAAATATTTACACGTAGAAACTGAAATTCAGTACTTCAACTAAGAAAATAATAAACGACCACAATTAAAGATTTTCAAAGCTGTCATGCCAACTATTAAGCGAAGCCTTTCACTCACTCCTTTAGCGCAAAAACTTAGGTCATAGTACCTAAGTACACTTCAGGACCTACATCAAACCGTTTTGTCTGTCACTTCAGCTTTTCAATGCATTTATCATTGTAACAACATCGTCTCTTTCAATTTTCTATACTTCTACTCCATTGTCAATTCTAACTCAATTTGAATAAGGATCCAATTTAAATGCTGAAGACTTCTTTCTACATCAAAATATTGTTCGACTACTAGCGTTAGGGTCGGTCGACCTCTGAGGAGTTGAGGACGGCCAACGAACGCCTATGACATTGGCAGGGACACGGGTAGACCCCACACCCCCTAAAATATGCCTCTAACTTGCACTCCCTTAACGATCGACCCCCCCGGGGGGGGGGGGGGTCGGGGGGGCGTGAATTTCAGAAAAATCGCCGCTGGCAGACGCATTGTATGCGTCGAGTAAGGGGGGAAACGGGGCCCATTTAGCTGTATTTTACGTCAAGTTTATACCTATGTTACCTACTATAGTTTCTCCCTAGTCCCTAGATTACTCGCGTTGCTATATATATTTTTTTCGAATATTTTACCCGCTTTAACGCTTACTATTAAATTATTCATCCATGACGAAGATAAATGATACATATGAGTTGTTATGTTACAAGCAAATGCCAGAAAAATGTCATAAATATTAGACATATTTTTCATTCGTAAATAAAATCCTTTGCTTTATTCAATATTGCCATCAGAACTTTAAAACATTTTGATAGTAGGTACGTTGACTTCTTCTTCGGCTCTTGTGATACAGGAACTCCTAGTACAAGAGCCAGGACTATACAGATGTTTGTGACTTTGAAGTGTAAATAAAGAACTATAAATATATTATGTTATTATTATTTTTAAATGTAATATTTTTATATATTTTCAATGGCGATCCCGCTTAAAACCAATTATACTTATACAGGGTGGCAGGGACATCAACGCGAAGCCGGCTACCATGGATTCAGTACATGATTCTGAACCCCACTGTGTTGAAATTTTTCGTCGGTTATAAAAAAAAAACCTGCGGTTTCATAGAAAAGTGCAATCAATACCTACGCGGTCAAAATGTATGGAGCAGCTGTTTTTTTTTTAAATAACCGACGTAAAATTTCAACGCAGGGGGGTTCAGAATCATGTACCTACTGAATCTATGGTAACCGGCTTCGCGTCGATGTCCCTGACACCCGGTATATAAAGAGCGTATTATAATAATGTAGGTACTTAAAACTTTTTATAACTGCCACTATTTACAAAAAAATAGAAGAAAGGTTTACGTGGGTGCAAAAAACTTTAGGTAAATTCAATTATTCTGTAAACATTAGACTTTTATATACAACATCCTTTTAAACTTAATTCATTTTTATTAGAAGGCATATAGCTTAGGTTACTAAGCGTAGTTTGAGTGGCTATCTCGATGCCCGCTGTGACTTTTTATGTTGTGAAGGTTAAAAGTGTGAATAAAATAAGTCATAAATTATTTAGGTATTACTCAAAATAGCCAACTGATACCTATTACCTACTAGCTGACCCAACAAACGGTGTCTCGTCATTTTCCAATTTTTCCGGGCAACTTTTGCCTAAAAACCTTATACGGACTAAGACGAACATTAAAAAAAAAATAGCGTAAGGGTGTGTTCAAGCATTGAGCGGGAATCGTGCGCGGCCTACCGCGCTTTGTTTGGGCGACTGCCGCGCGCGAACGCTTCTTTCTACCTGCCACGCACAATTTTTTTTAGGAAACATTCGTCACTAATTGTGTCTGGACGTATTTCTGCGGACGTGTTAAAGGCTAGGCAGATTGATATTGCCAATTCAAGTGCGCGGCGTGTCTCGTATGTGCCGCGAAGTACTGCCGCGCAAACATTTGTCGAGCGCGGCAGAAATGTGTCCTGCAAACGCCGCGTGTTGCTGCCGCGCTCTTGCCGCTCAATGTTTGGACACACCTCATTATTTCCAGCCGTTCTCGTGTAATGCGCTTAGCGCTTACCAATGAGCAGCATACATTTTTTATGTATATACCTAGATAAGTACCGCAAAAATAAAGACTCTCACTCTCCTTTATCGCACGTGGGTCCCATTAAATGGTTAAAAAGGATATTAGAATAGATGAGCATTCTCTTATTTACTAATTAATGATGTAGTACCAAATTAATAACTAACTAGGTACAATCATCAATCTAAAGAATAGCGAATAAATATTGCAATAATCCCGAAACATAATAAGTTAAGCAATGTTTTCAGCGTATAAGATGCATTCACTCGATTACAATAAAAAGTAAACATAATTATTTAAAACTCATTCGTATAAGCGCCCACTACCGGAGTTATGTGGAACTAAATCCATTTCTACAGTAACGCCATCTATTGAAGATACCACGAACTTTTTAAGTTGTGCGGTTATCGTCGCATTCGATTGTTTCTGCATGGTGTTCCAGATGGCACGCATTTAAAAAAACAAAAACGGTAAAGTTCGTCGAAAATCTAGTGTGTAATGTAAGTGTGTGGGGGCATAACTGGCCTCTTGTTATCAATGCGACTTTCCTCGGATCAGTGCCAATTGCATCAAACCGAAATATTGCGTTGTTGGATGGTGGTGCTTGATCTCTAGACTCGGTAGGTCGAGACGGGATGACAGTCGACTAAGTTGCAGAGGGTGGAGAACTGGAGAAGTCCAAGATCTGAAATCCTTGGACCAGTCTGATCAATGCGTATCGGCTCCAATTTCTATTATTGTACCTACGTGACCATAGATCTGACGAAGGCATATCTGCTTAGACGGGAAGCCAGACCCAACAAACGAACTTAGAATAATAAAAGGTGCTTACTATTATAGTGCATTTGAACACCGGTACAGTGTATTAACAAAACCATTTTAAGGTCATTAGTGCAGTGACCGTTATCGCTTAAGTGGATATGCGTTATAAGGATATATAGTTAAGTCATCAGCTCATCGCGTTGCCTTACTTGGGACTCCAAACAAAGAGGCGGATAAAAACTGTGTCCAAAGTCACGAACCTAGGAAGGTTACCTTAAGACTTACACTGAATGGCATTGAGTTCTTCCTAATCCAAACTATGTTTAAGTAACAGTTACCAAACACTATTACAGAACCTTTCTTCGACCACCCACTTTATGTAAATAATATCCATCCTGTAGGAAAGATTATCTTCACAGACAATTAGGAGGACGAAATCAGGTGGATGTTTATATTCTTCACTATCTAAAATATAATGAACATATCATCATCAGAATTATGATACTGTTTATTATCTAGAAGTTGTTGAGTCAAGCGTTTATTCTGAAAGTGGGCAACGTCGCAACTAGATGTCAAATATTTCGCTGTTTTGATTAATTTGGCAATATTACTGTATGGAAATATGAAATGTGGCTAACTAGCGAAGTAGAATAATAATAATGAATTGCAATTATAATGTTTTAGGTGTAAAAAAGACATTTGGAAAGTTTCCAAATACTTTTTTTACATCTCGATATTAATTATTGCATTTCATAGTCAATATTTAGCTACCTTTCATATTTCCATACAGTAATATAGCCAAGTTAATTAAAACAGGTAGATATTTGAACAGCTATTTGCGACGTTGCCAACTTTTAAGATAAACGATCTTAAGTAACAGTTACCAAGTTAGACCTTTTCTTTGACCACACTTTACGTAAATAATATCCATCTTGTAGGAAAGATCATCTTCACAAACAATCAGGAGGTCGACATCAGGTGGATGATAATTATATCCAGCATATAATGAAGAACATCATCGGAATTATGATCCTGTTGATTATCTAGAAGTTGTTGGGTCGTCAATAACTTAACACTTTCCGGGACACTAAACGCCCATAGACGTCATAACAATAAAACTTCTATTGTGTCTCGTTCAGAGTCCCGAATATTCTGAAGGTGGGCAACGTCGCAAATACCTAGATGTCAAATATTTCACTGTTTTGATTAATTTAGCAATATTACTGTGTGGAAATAAAAAAGTGGCTAACTAGCGAACTAAAATATTGATTATGGCATGCAATAATTAATATCGTAACACCGAATGTTTAGTTTTAGATGTAAACAAACTATTTGGAAACTTTCCAAATGCCTTTTTTACACCTAAAATGGGTACAACATCAAATCCAATGTTATAATTACAATTCATTATTAATATTCTAGTTCGCTAGTTAGCCACATTTATTATTTCTATTCAGTAATATTGATTTAAGAATCAAAACAGGTCAATATTTGACAGTTATTTGCGACGTTGCCAACTTTTAGGATAAACCCTCTTAAATCACTATACAATCAATCCTAACTAATATAATAAATGCAAAAGTAAGGTTATTTGTTTGTTACGCTTTCACGCTAAAACTGCTCTACAGATTTGGATGAAATTTTTGCGCATGGTTAGACCATGATCTGGGCTAGGACATAGGGTACTTTTAATCCCGATATTCCCACGGGATCGACACTAATGCGGGTGAAACCGTGGGACGCAGCTAGTTCTTACTAATTGACTCCAAGGATAGATTTTGATATTCTAATGCCCGGACTATACCCATGTAGTGATGCGTACAGGTTTTCAGCCATAAATAGATGGTACATATTGTATCTTATTTTTGTAATCGATGGCGGCACTTTTAATCATGCATGATGGCTAAAGGCCCAACATTAAATGACCAACGGAGCCACGGACGATTAACTTTTATGTAAACAACGTAGGTTGTTCAATACACTCTGCTTTTAGAAAATAATTATATATAGAAATGTTCTGGTTGCCATTTTTTACCTTAAATTGCCAAATGATCAGGATGGTAGAATACTCATTTGAATTCATTTCGCGCACTAGATATGATTACGCCATAATACGGTTCATTTCATACTTCAAAATTCGTATCTTGGTATTACCTGCCTACTTCTAAACGAAATACACAAGTGCTAGAAAACATGTGGATTCAAATACTTAAATAATGCAATATGCGAGTTGATTACGACCTTACTGGCCTTAACGTGGACCCACTGCTACCACAATCCAATTTCTAAAACAAATCGGCGCTGTGCTGTGGGTCCCCATAGCACAGCATCATGCTGAGTGAAAGCCTTCTTGTTACAGTCATGACGTGCCAGCAGCTGCCGACTATTTCAGTTTTGAGCTCGTGATTATATTTAAATCTATTGAGTTTTATTTTTTTGTTCCATTCGATTTTTTTTTTTTGTTTATGCACGTGTTTCTGTGACAAATGAACTTATTTTTCTTTCTTTCTTTCTTTCAAATACATCAGTTATGTGAAAAACCTATGCTGTCCTTCTAAGTTACCAACGCTATATTATGGAAGAACGAGATATATTTTCCTTCTAACATTGTGAGAACGTAAGACCTTACTGATCTACCTTAATAATCCGTTCAAAACAAGAGTGAGCTAGCATCTTCCGGGTACGCTCGTTTCAATGTAGGGAGACCTTTTATACATTGCTTTCTTTCAGGCGACATCGTGGTCTAAAGCAGACTCATTCCGTAATAAAAACATTACTAACTGGTATGTTGAAATTTAAAAAAATACTTTAAACGTATCCTTACATTGCTGTCCAAAATATAACGATGGTATGCACCTATGCACCTCATGGTCCGCAGATTAAAGTATAGTGACGTAATAGCGGAGTGGCGTTTCGCAAACGAGTGTCGGTGCGCAGGCACCGCCGCCGACTCCACCTTATGCAACACTTTCTTTGGAACAGACCCGATTACCCCTGCGTCATGTTAGTAATGTTCTGTTTATTTAGGTCATCATTTAATAGCTGACTGTGAGCTAGAAAAACAACTTAATAAGGCTCACCCTTGTGAAGTTGTTTGTCTCGATATACTTAAGTATAATTCCGTTTATTTTTCTTAGTTGCCTTCGAATTTTCTGCATATTCCATGAAGAATCCTTGTCAATTCCTACTCGATGACTTAAACCCTATAGCTAAGTACTTGCGATAAGTACTCCCAAGTGTCGTGTGTGCAGATGCAAATGTCTCAAGAATCTGTCTTTGTCCAACTGTGGCGACCGCCTAAGGATTCACCACTACTGGACTGCTTAATAAGACCGTCCACCTACAGTTGATCAGTATTTCAGCACATATTATAAAACAAAGCCCCCTCGCCGCGTCTCTCTGAAAAACGAACGCGATAAACTCAAAAACTATCCGAACGGATTCTCGTACGGTTTTCACCAATGGACGAAGTGATTCATGAGGAAGGTTTAGGTGTTCGTGTAAATCGTCTGAAATATGACGATGTTAACTCCAAGTAGGATGAACATCAGTTACATTTTAATCTAACCCCCTGTGGGTTAGATTAAAATGTAACTGATGTTCACCAACTAACACTCGATGCAACCGGTTGATAAATGTTAGACATAAGCAAACAAAATATTGAAATAATAAAAAATATTTATTTATTTGGTTATTGCATACATGAGATGACTATATATATTATACTGTATAAGAAGAAAAACAAAAGAAGATATAAAATAAAGCTATAAAAAGAGGTTTTATAGTACCTATAATACTATAAAACCCCTATTTATATACTATATATATAACTATACTATATATATACTTCATGTTGACTCTAGCAATAAACACTACGAAATAAAAGTATTAAAAAAAAATTGCATACTTGCTTCCGTGCGAAGCCGGGGCGGGTTGCTAGTCGCTAGTAGTTCATAAATCTTTAGATTTATGAAGCAACTAGTCCACTTAAATGTTCTTGCCATTCAAACCAAAAATGTATTTAGTATGACTAAGGCAAATAAAGTAGGTATTTCTCGGACCTCAGATTACAGTCCAGACATGTGCAACATCCAGGTTCCATTAAGGTCAGTCATTACGGGTCTCGTGTTGTCAATCTTCTCCACCAATTTCATAGCATGAGTCATTTAGGTACCTACTTAATTCCTAAAAGTGATTATCTTGTTAAAGCATCAAGATTAAAGACGGAAATTAGGGCAGCAAAAAGAAGATCACGATTCGCAATAGTGTCTAATCAGTAGAATGACTGTAAGGATGTCCTGCGTCCATGATTTGTCTGGAAAATTTAAAATGAGGTTCAGAAAAAAAAATACGTCCAATGATGTGCCTGTTTCATGAAAAAGGCCACGGGTTTTGCTGCTCTGGCCGATTTTAAACTTTGTGAGTACAGAAAGTTTAAAATTTTAAGTATTTAATAACAGGCCCAGACTATGTAAGCCACATTCAGATACATTGTAACAGCGAATTTATTTTCACGCCTCGCCTTTATGACCTAGGCCAAATATTTTTTGATATTCGGATAGCTCATGACCTAAAGAGGTGCCATAAAAAAAAAGAAAAAAAAAAGAAATTTGCGGGTATTTTGGTTCTTTAACAACCAAACTGTCGTATTACGAAATTACTTACTGTCGTCACTCACAACAAACACCTAGGATATCACAGAATTTCAAATAGGTTCTATTACTATCATATATTGTAACACAACAAAATATATTCCATTTCTTAAATCTCTCGATGTTGCAATACAAGTAATACAACCTCTTCATTGCGGACCACCACTAAATGTCAAACCATAAGGAACTCTCCCTAAATGCCATGAATCTTCTATCAACCACATAAAGCTCATTGCACACGTATTGTGACGGATCTACTACCTACATGGAATGCAATAGAGAGGTGATGACGTAACACGATCGCTAGCTACCCACCGTGTGTACATGAAGAAACGCAGCATTTATGTAATCGATAGCAGATGAACTCTATTTCGTTTTCTTGATAGAAATTTATAGTTTGCAGCTAATTGGTTGTCTGTTATAATTATAACTGCTTATTGAACGGTAGCTTGTTATTTAAAATTGCAGATCATACGTCAAAATTATTTAAAAAGT
This sequence comes from Agrochola lota, assembly GCA_947364205.1. Taxonomy (NCBI): domain Eukaryota; kingdom Metazoa; phylum Arthropoda; class Insecta; order Lepidoptera; family Noctuidae; genus Agrochola; species Agrochola lota. The sequence goes on along the minus strand of OX376228.1, from coordinate 7,831,106 downwards.
CCGCTTGCATGACTTTTATGAAAATCCAAGATGAAATTGATTAGATTTGCAAGTAAAAAGAAACTAATCGGTAACTATACATACTATACCTACTACGATTTTTTTTGTAATAACATAAATATGATCAGATTTTTTTTTACACTAATATTATAAAGCGATTTGTTTTTTTTTTGTTTTTAATTATTAAACTGAAAAACTTCTAGACCATTTTTTTTTATTCAGCTGTATAATGCTAAATTATCACTGAGTAACATGGCCTAACTGGGTCTGCTATGGTCAGGCAGAAAAAAGTCTGAAAGAATCGTTACATTACGAAAGCGACCAAAACACGGCTTATTCGCCCATTAGTATTTCCCATGTTCCTGTACTCTTTTGAGACGTGGACACTTAAAGAAATTGAGAAGATGAAAATAAACGCTCTGGAAATGTGGTGCTGGAGGAAAATGCTTGGAGTGTCGTGGAATTTCACACCAACACATATATACACCAAGAACTCGGCATCAAGCAGCGTCTATCGGCCACAGTACAGAGTCGAATACTCTAATTCTTTGGGCATTTTTGACGACGGGGAAACGATTCAATAGAACGTCTTGTAGTGCAGGGAAAACTCAAAGAACAAGAGCACATGCGATGGACCGACCAGATTAAATCCGCAGTGGGCAGTCCATGTATGAATGCACACATGTTACAGGCGACAGAGACGGATGACGTCAGATCGTGAGGCAAATGGCGGCTTTCCGAAATCTCACTGCAACGTGATGACGACCGCTGAAGCACCGATAAAAGAAGAAGAAGAAGAACATAAGTTATAATTTATAAAAAATATCTCGTGGGTGAAGCCGCTGGTGGAAACTAGTCTTAAATAAACATAGTTTTAGCCACCGCTTGGCATCATTTGTTCCAAGGTCTTTAAATTATATAATTGTTATAATCAGATCAATATTCTATAATGAAATAAATCCTACAAAAGATCACCCAATAGGCCTTGAAATAAGAATCTCGGCCATTAGCCCGTCTTTATGTAAATCCGCTACATCTACGGATGCTTGGACACATGTCTCAAGATGACCACTTTCAAGACAACCGGTATGATCACTATGGAGCTAACGTACCTACGCTCAGCATGACCTCTGCCTCTGAATAACAGAAACCGAAAGGAAGCCAGCATGCCTGAGAGATATTTATCGACGGCATGGGAATTCAAGTCCAGCCAGAGGCCCATGGGTGGCATAAAAAGTCTAACACCAAGTTAGTGACTAACCACACGAAAATGAAACAAAGAAAGATTAAAAGAAAAACATTGTCCAAGAGCAAATAGGTTGTCACAGTTCTGTATAAGTACGTATACACACGGCTACACATCAAGCTATACATTTCCAGTATATTGTATAAGCCGACTTCGCATTGTACGGAAATCCTATACAATGCAAGATCAGCATAAACTCGAAATTTAGAGCTTGATGTGTAGCTGTGTGTACCTATTATTAGTAATACAAAGACAATTTTACCCTTTAATTCGTTATTTAGTTTTCAGGTACTCATAGATATGTATTCTCAATGACTAAATTGTTTTAATGTGTTCACAGATATAATTTCCTGCTCCAAATCTCGGACAGTCCGTAATCCCATGAAAAACATAAGGAAAAAAGAAAAAAAAAATCAATGAAGATGATCAAAAGAAAGACAATACAAACAGGACTCTTAAGTAAATACAAAATATTACAGGTAACTGACATAAATAAATAAATAGAAAATGTCTTGTATGATGGATAACTTTTAGAGACCTTGAAACCAGAACAGCCTTTTTGGAACCCAACTAAAGAAAAAAATATCGAAAGAACTCCGAGGAAACTGATTATAACCAGTTTCTTTTTTATATCGATGGGTGTCACATGCAAACAAGCAGGCTGTGCGGTGATGCCATAATTAATAATATCAGTTTGAGTACAAAACATAAAAATATAGAGAATAATTTAAATAATGCTCCATAATAAAAAGTTCGCCTAAGAAGCACTATCGAGCAAATATCTACCGCAGATCTGCGTTGGCATGTCCTACCTGAGATAAAATGCACATATAAGAAAAGATTGAACTGGGAACTGTGGGGGTGAAGGGCGGACTGGAGAGGATTTACATTTGTAACAGACACAGGTTACTTCAAAACATCAGTTGGACCATCTTACCAGAATATGGAACAAAAATATGAAAAAGAAAAAGCACACAACATTGCGACAAAAACATAGGTACAGCCCTGACAATACGTCACGGAAATGCGACAGCTGAATTGATGCTTCTGCAAACATGCCGGTGACATACTTGTATTGCTCAGCCCTTGAGCTCAACCTACATTTTTGCTACACTTAACAGCGCTTTCATCAGAGTCATCCAGCTAACGCATATGATTTTCACAACTGTGTATGGGTTCGTAGTTACCATTTTTTTCAGTTTCTCATTTACACTATTGTATTACATCATCATCTCCATAAAAAGTAAACACATTCCTGTCCTTCCTAGTCCTTTCCTCATTCGTGACACATTCTATAAGACTTTCACTTTCTCCTGATATCGGCTTCTGTATCGTTATTTAGTGAGCTACTTACTAAGGCTAATGCTCTAGGTATCACTGTTCTATCTTTCCCTGCTTGTCTGGCACACTTTGCATTGTCACGTTTCTCCTTATTATATATGAGAAGGAAGCTGTTGGGTTTTGCTTTTGTGTTTGCTTCATTTGAAATTTTATTCATCGTTACTCACGTTATTCTATATAGTGCTGAATGTGGCTATTTGTGGCAAAATATTGTTACGTCAACGGCTTCATTAAACGATGTTTTTATTGACTCTAGATAGTAGATACGTTTGCCTCGTGCTAAAAGCATGAATGAAGGTGTTTATATCATTTTTGCAATCGAGATAAACCTTCTTATGAATCATCATCCTCTTTCAAATGTTTAAGCTTGTCACCATAGCAAATTGAACTGGCTCTAAAACAAAAGAGATAAATAATATTCTTTTCTATCTAAAATCGGCAAAACCACGCTTCTTTCTTTCATGTTATGTAATACTAGCTTGGCTTAGTTATATGCAGATTATGACACTTCCATCTTAAGATTACCATCTGAATCATTGACAGATCAATTTGCTTTATTTTGCTAAAACTCCATTATTGTTATAATGTAACACTCAACTTACATCACGTTTGAATAGAATGGATTGCCAACTCCAGTTATAATGTAATTAGTATCAATAAAATCCGTAAGTTGACATCTTTAATCTTTATTTAAGTATCTGTATGTTGTAAATTTTTGATGTTTGCGAAATGGACACCGAAGTGTAAGATGGTTTTGTTTGATGAGTTTTCGCCTCAAAGATTTGATTAATAATATGCTGTATTTTTATATTCCTGTATTTTATTAATTTCAGTTGTCAGCCCCATCTCTATTAGTTGTGAAATGTAACAATATTACGAAACATGTTCATTGCGCAAAAGCAAAGCATCCTAGGTACATTTAGTACCTATTCTTAGTATATTTAGTTTCAATAAGCAACAACCATCTATAGGATTAATAGATAACTACACACATGTTCAGGAATATATTAAATATTAATTATGAATGTTTTGCTTGGTAATATAATGTCATACTCGTAAGTTATTAGACACAACGTAACTTACGCACAGGCATGTATATAAAAACATAAAGTTGAGAACCAAAGTCGTTGTAACAGATTATTTAATCGAAGTCGTTTAATTATCTGTTACAACAGCAACTTAAGTCGATCCATTCTTAATATTATAATCAATAAAAATACAATAAAAAGTAAAAGTTGAAAGCAAACTACGGATAAAAACGAAAGTGATTTAGAAAAAACAAAAATAAAAGTGATGTAGTCACGTCGTTTTCGTCAAAGTAAATTATAATAGTGTTACGTTTTACATAACTAAGGGCCGGCCAACATCGACGGACCGGTCAGTGGGCCAGCGCGTACGACTGTGGACAATCGCAGTCGACCACTTTTTAACTTTATGTCGTTAATAATAAGGTTGAAAATTGGTTCACAACCAGTGTCCGCGATGGTACGATGACTGAAATCTTGGCCAACGCGGATCTGTGTCACTGGGTGCGCGTGCGCAGGTGGGGGCGCGGATGCCACAATGCCGTTAGATAATATTATTCTGACCTTTGCAATGTTTGACAACACTGTGATATAAGGCACTGTCGCCGCACCCTTAAAATATGAAGGTTGTGCGATTTTTTTAATGTTATTTTTAAATTAGAATTAGTAAAAAAATAGGTTAGGTTAGTACGTACCTACCTTAGCACGTACCTAAGAAGGGGTGTAAGGGCGTTCACCCACTTATCCGTATCCGGTTCGTATTCGATTCCTGAAAAAGACGGACGAGAAGTTCACGTCCTAGCGCTTTTCATTTTATTTGATATACTTGGTTTTGATCCGTCAAAAAACGACTCGAAGTGAGAATTTACGAATCGAACACGAACCGTATACGCATGAGTGCACAAACGTTCATACAATTACTAGGATGGCCAAACCGGATCAGAAAAACACCAATATAATACGAACCGGATACGGATAAGCGCGCAAACGCCCTTACCGAAGTACTGGGTTGTGGAAGTCAGATAGGCAGTATGTCCATGTTAAATGCTGGTTTTCAGCTGCATCCGATTAGACTGGAAGCCGACCCCAATATAGTTTGGAAAAGGCTAGGGAGATGATGATGACGATATTAGGTGGTATGTCAGTTCTTGCCTTTTTCATGTTCTAGGTACCGCCCTCTTTGATCCTTATTCATGTTCTCAGATCACAACAAGGCCGTTTCAAATCTTAGATAGTTGAAGGTATTATGTCCCAACTAAACATGGTAACGCAAGAATAAAAGTATACTTGGTGACTTATACTGGTTTGCTGTTTACCTGGTGGTCCATAGTCTCCAAATAAACTCTAGTCTTTCTCAAGAAACGGGGGTAGAGGAGACCACACTTACTTATTTTGCATACTTGACATAGCTTAAGGCTGCAGTCTTGCAAAATTCATTCGCGGCAAATTATTTGCGCTACTTTGTATTTATTATTTTAAATAACATGAAATATTATGATTGCGCATTAACGGTGGATTATGTTATTTTATAATTTTACATTATTTTGTTGAAAAAAAATATATTGGTTTATTAGCCGCGAATGAATTTTGTAAAACTGCAGCATCATTAAAACGCGATTGAATGTATTGGAATGGTCTTCTGCTTTAGATTATGTAAGGCACATAATAAAAACCAAGGGTTTGGTGATTAATTAAAATGACCAATATTCTGAAATATCTTTATATTTTTTTTTTTTTTTTTGTATGTTCTCAAATATATTTCATTTTATTTTATTACACGACGTTAAAATTAACTATACCGGTATCAGGAATAGAAAAGAGTTCATATTTCTTGAATTTGTACTAAGTACTGAAGTTAGAAAGATTTTAAAAAAATGCTCTTTGTGCTTTTATGTAATAATAGTCTTTTATGTGGATAATTTCATTGAATTTCCGTCAACTACTTTCAAATAAATCCATAGGTTCTTTTCATATCTTCTACTAAACAGGGTGACTTGTAATTTGACGTATTCCTTCCAGGACGTGGTAGTTTTGCAACAATTAAGCACCCCATGAAGCCTAGGCGAAAATTCATTCATTCACGTCAAATTACAAGTCACCGGGTATAGCTCTGTCTATAACTTAATATATAAAGATACTTATCAGAAACTTAACAATATTTTCTTTCAATATGAATCCTTCCAATAAAATCTAGTCACATCACGTTCAGTTTACTCATTTACCTAACCATATCTATCACTCAATCAACCTTCATCTCTGTCAAAGCTTTATTCCGATCACAAACAAAGACCTAATAGAAAAGGTTTTGCCTCTTCAAATTATTACAATATAAGCAATTTTTCCGATTGGAAATCCCGTCGGCAAAAATAGCCAGCTTCCATACAAACTTCCATTCTCTCTTTAACCCCTTTAGGAGAGGGATTTTCAAAAATATTTCCTTACTTCCTTCTATTTTCGTACGTCTGTATGTCACTAAACTCTTCCTAAACGGCTGGACAGATTAAGATTTTTTTTTTTTGTGAGCGAATGAATGAGGCCCTGGATGGTTTAGATTCATAATTTGGACCCGGTAGGTGGAGCTGTTCGGGCTGGACAACTTCCGTCAGGTCCACTAGTCTTTAAATATACAGGGTTATAGGTTATACGTCGGCAATCAGTTAAGGAGATGTAGGAGAGGTCATTAACAACCAAACTACCCCTTATGAACCCTAATGCCAATAGTCAGTCAACTATTTTCGAGTAATTTGACATTTTATATCTAATGGTTTCTACACACAATGCTGGCGGCATGACCGCCGGATTTTGCCGCGCGGCACGGCTTTTGCGCCTTCATTTCCTTTGCGATCCTTTGTGCGGCAGGGCTGGGCGCGTCGCGGCTTGCCCGGCGGCAGGTCCAGCGGCAGTGCCGGCGGCCATGCCGCCGCCGACGTATAACCAATAACCCTGTATAATTCGTCTGTATGTCATTGAACTCCTCCTAAACGGCTGAACCGATTTTGATAAAAAAATTATGTGTATTTGAGTGGATCCCTGGTTGGTTTAGATTCACAATTGGACCCGGTAGGTTGCGTTGTTCGAGCAGGACAAAATCTGTCAGGTCCGCTAGTATTATATAAGGAACTCATGTGCATCATTTCGTGCTTATAGGCTCAGCAGTTTAGGCTGTGCGTTGTCAGTTAGTGAATGAATAAAAATATGTTTATTAAGTAGACTTTGCGTAACTTTTCTTATCTTATGATTCTGACCAACTGAAGTATTTAACGAAGGTACTATCAACTTTTATATCTCTTTGCTTGTAACTGTCACTTTCAAAAAGCAATGATAATCATCATTAGTCTTGTCCTCTAAAGTGTTTTACTTATCACCTTCATTTGACTGAACTGTCAGTCCGCAATTACTTTCACTTCAGCCAGGAATGCACGGACTGCTTCAAGCTGACAATGCCAAATACAGTTAGGGAAATTATTGCATATTGACACCATACGTCAATTTGCCGCGTTATAGCCATTTCATACAACTGTGAAAGAATGGCAGTTGTGATTTGAATATATGGACAATTTATGTTAGCACTCGAGCTCTTCCGAACTTTGTAGGGGTCGTCTTCCAGTCTAACCAGATGCAGTTGAATACCAGTATCTTACACGGAGTCACTGTCAAATCTAATGTCAAAAAAGTTAATGTCAAATTCAATTCTTGACGCGCTCATAAAACCAATAGCAATCAGTTGGTTCCGACAAAAAGATTGGGAAAACATTCCAAAAATTTATAAAAATAATCTTTAATAACGATTCTAAGATCTACAGCCCTAAATGGGATAGCATCCGTTTTTGAAGGATTTTCCTCGAACATATTGAAACAGGCAGTTTCATTGGACGGAGTTCTCATGTATGACGTGTCTTGAAAGAATTGACGTCATAAACCAAGTTCCTTTTAAGTACCTACATGGCGACACGACTCTTGTGTAAGCAATAGAGGCTCTCTAAGAATTATTGACGTACTTGCTAACAGACAAATGACTTTTGACTAGGAACTGTATCAGCCTATAATGTTCCCATTTCTGGGACCCAGGCCTACTCTCTTTAAGAGGGAGTGAGATAGATAGATAGATAAATAGTTTATTTAGTGAACACAAAAGATAGCACAGCATACAAAAGCACGATTAAATTATTATTATTTATATATATTACACTTGCGCCCGGCTTCGCACGGGTAGCACTACTGCCTACTATGGTTTACTACCTATCTACATACCCTACCTACCTTACCTACCTACCTATCCCACCTACCTACCTATCTACCTACCTACCTATATACCTATCTTCCCTTCCTACTACTTACATACCTAACTACCTACTTACATAGGTACCTACCTACCCTACCTTAACCTACTAAAAAGAATTAGCGAAATTAGTCCAGCCGTTCACGCGGGCGAAAAATACATCACACCACCACGCGGGCCCAGCGCGGGTTGGTAGATGTCACGGACGTTACCGCTGAGCCACCTGATCATTCACCACGCTCACTTGTCATTAGACTAGGAACGACGTAAGACGATTGATCTTCAATACAATTTGCGTCTGATGACAGAAAGGATCGACGAATAAACGAACATATAAGTTCCTGCAACAAAATGACAGTAGTAGTAATCTGCGTTCGCAAGTTATTTACCAAACATGTAAACAAACACGAGTTTTTCAGTGAGACATCAAATTTATGCACGTATAAATAAGGTTGATTTTAGAGCGACTAGTGCTGTTGAAAAAGTCATAAAAAATATAAAGTTGCACCGCAAACTGAACCTTATGTACATTACAGTCGTTTTTCCTAAAACTCGTGTTTGTTTACATGTTTGGCAAATGAATTGCAAACGCAGCATAGATATCAAGAAGGCCCAGACTATTGGCAATAGCTTTTAAAGCGTTTCGTTTTTCTACAACGACTTTCAACCGGACATAAGGTTCTGTATAATACAGACTTTTCCATAATCGTTATCGCTTATAAAATGTCACTTAGTCTAGGCCCCCAGGCAACCTCCACGTGCTAAGTAGCAACCTAATTAACGAATGACCTTCCCTAAGATTTAATTAATGACCTCATTATTTATTTATATTTCTTATTTTAGACGAAATTAATATGCACGATGCATTCCCTTTTCAGTCATTAATTTTATATAACAGTTCAAGGTAGGATTAAAAGATAAAGTTCTAAAATTGTGATTCTCCTTGCATACGACTTCAAGTTTAAATTAAGCATGGTTCTACGTGATGCACATGTTACTAAGTCGCACTGTATCCTTAATCATTCATGTTATTCATTATAGAACCAATGAACATAAACAGTTTATAAGGTAGCATTTAGAAAGATAAATGGATATAGCCAACAGATTTTATTTAAATTGAAAGGTCAATTGAAGCACATAGTTTTTTTTTTATTAACCTTTATTGAAATTACCTATGCGTTTTTAGGGTTCCGTACCTCAAAAGGAATAAACAGAACATTTATAGGATCACTGGTGTGTCTGTCTGTCTGTCTGGCTGCCTTTCCGTCTGTCACAGACAATTTGCTCCGAATCTATTATACCAATTTAGTAGAAATTTGGTACACATATGAATTTCTGTGACCGGAACACGGACGATAAACGTAAATAAATAAATTTTGAATACGGGGGTCACGTTTCGGGAGCAAATTGGAAACTTAAAAAAAGGGTTGGAAACTGTACCGTGTGATGTATCAATAGAAAGGGCTAGTTGTGAGAATTTCAAATAAATACTTTCAAATATATTGACCATTCCCCCGTTATCTCCGAAACTACTGAGCCTAAAAGTTTGAAAAAAATACAGAGAATGGTGCTTTACTCATAGATCACATGAAAACCTATAAGCAGTCTATGGTCTTAAAATAACACGGTAAATCTCTCAATACTGTGCCTACAAACTTTTATTTGCAATTGGAATGTATAGGAGAACATAGTTTTCAACTGCAATGTTAAGTTTATTCTTGGGATAAATTCGTCCCGACTACGGAACCCAACATTGTGCGTGGTCCGACACGCACTTGGACGGTGTGTTAAATGAAAAACACGATCTCACTTAAGGAGCTAAGCTAAATCAAAGGTTATTGATTTGAATATCGGAAGTAGTCAGTCAAAACTTGATGTTTTTAATTACTTATGTCCGGTCGTTGTTTGCAGAAATAATCAATGAAAGTCAAATATATAAAAAATAACGTAGCTAAGGCCATCATTTCATGTCTATCGATAATGGTGTTAACGTTTTTTCAATATTATCAAGATACAACTAATACGTATAAATAAAATTCACGTTTATAAACTTTACATATTACGTCGCCGTCGGTCGCCAGGTCAATTGAGGAGAATCTTATTCGTTATACAGCCAGGGTTTAATGGTGCTGTTAGGCCTTGCCCTAAGGTGCTGTGAGGTGAGCTAACAATAAATGCACAGCCACACTTCGTTTAGATTACAATATTTTAGAGAATTTGAAGACCCCGATGCCAGTGACTGATGTAACTAACGATTGTTAGGCTAGGCTCGTGTTAGGCAAAATTTAAATTAAACTTACGTTAGCTGTTTGCCGGTTTTGGCAAAAATTCCAAAAGCAGCAATTCGTATATGGACGTTACTTGATTTTTCCGGTGCCATACAAATACGGAGATTGACCGGTTGGTCCAAATTCTAAAAACAAGGTCTTCTACTTTACGCCATACTTTATATCGCTTAGAACGCCAATTTTGAACAGCCGAATATTGCCAGGCTTTCTTTGAAGAGCAATTCAGATCTTTCAGCATTTAAGATAACTGTCTGACTCCTGACTTTGATTATATGTAAGTTAAAACTTGCTCCCACAATAACAACTTAATGATCTCCTAAAACAGGGCTTCGTCTCTCTTACCCTTCTGCTGTGCCCTACAGGGTCCATAATGATGTAAATTATATAGTTACCACCTAAGTACATATTATGGTAAAGCAATAAAGATATTGAGTATTGAGTCTGAATAGTGAACAACCGATTCATGCACGAAAGAGAGAGTCCTTATCTGAAAATGAAATTCGACTGGACGGTTCCGTCGGTTCAGCACATACGAAGGAGCATGGGATCTTTCTGACCGAAACCTAAGCAATTTGTTAGCCTTTGTATGAGTAGAAACGCCTACTTGCCTTACAGCTTCAAAAAGCCTCTGACCCTCCTCTAACCTAACCTGGCTCTACCAACACCTTACTGCAGCGACTTCAAGAAATTTAGAAGCATGGTCTGGAATGGCTTACGTTACTAGGCCGGGTGGAAGGAAAACGCGTTCAAGGCAGAGCATCGATGAGATGGTCAGACGCGATCAAAAAGGCTGTTGGAGCTGCAGCATTTACCAAGCGGGCCACACTGAAGAAGACCACATAGCTTGGAGACGCGTCGTATGTGGTCGCGATCTTCACGATTGAGGGAACGACGAAAAAGAAGTGTGTATATTAATTCATTCGTAGGTACCCAAGGTCGCACGGCCAAGCTATTGATACGTTCTAATTATTAACATTTGCTTGCGAAAGTCTTGATTTCCCTTAGGGTAGGGTTATTGAGGTTAGTTAGCAGCTTATAGTAAAACCTGTATGGGTTCATAGCTTCGTTTCTAATATTACGCGCTTGACCAGGGATCAATTACGAAAGTTGCGAAAATTCTAACTCCTGCTAATATACAAGGTATATTAGCAGGTATTTAGTTAATGTTATATTAGGAGTTGTAATATATATGAAATAACTGAAAACCTCTTACGGCGTCGTTTACTCATGAACAACTTTTAATATGGGACCAACTCTGAAATCGCATATTCAGTGGTTCGCTACATTTTGTTACTTAGCGTTCTGAACAGTTTCTGAGCGAGCAAGCGTTTGTTCGCGCGGTAAATGAAAACTCTTGAGCGAGCGAACATGTTTGTTCAGCGATGATCGGTTGGACTCACCGAACGAGTGCTCGCTCGCTCATTCTTTTAGTGAAAACGACGTCACGGCGAACGAGCATTCGTTTTCCGTTGTTTTTTGTGCGAACATGCAGAACAGCAAACAGTCGCTGTGAACTAAATGTTCGGTCGGCAGGGTAGTGAAAACGCGGCGATATGCGAACATAAATGTGGTTGGATGGTGGTAGTGTGTAGTTGGTGGTTTGGTGGTGGTTTCAGTTATTTCAATTACACCTTGTATTCTGAGAAATAATTAAAAAAAAAAGAGCAACCTTACAGTAGTGGCATATGATGTGTAATATTTGACATCTCACTTTGGTAATAAGTAACATTGAAGGGGCGGGGCCTCGTCAAAGTAGCACCGCGCGCGCTCATTGCTTAAATCAAATAGCGCGCGATTTCCCGGCTTCTTGTAACAAACTTCCGTCCCTTTTCACGAAATCACTCCCACCACATTTATTTTTATTTTTATTGCAGGAAAGCGTGAGGAATGATGCTACACATTTAAAAATTAAGTCTTTAAGCTTATTAAAGTTTACAGCTAGTCATAATTCCTACCCAAGTTCCCAGCGCCTTCTATATACATTAGGTACAAAACCAGTAGGTTTGCTAGGCCAGTTCAAGGTCAAAGTGTTACCACCAACGGTTGGTCGACTGTACATGCAGCTTACCTGAGTTATCATCTTGGGCACAGTAATGCATCTGCCTATGAGAAGTTAGATACAATAATTAAAAGCTACGTTTTTCTCCTAGAAGGTTTCTCTGAATCTACTTTCTGAACACGAATCGCGTTACCACAAACTTAAACTTTATTTCCTTTTTCTGATTAGCATGGAGCACACAAACGACACATTAACCAACTGTGGCGTCATTGAATTTTCGATAAAGATTTTCATTATGTAAAGTAATTACAGTGTTACACTAGATTAATATTCATTAAAAATTATCGTTAAATTCTAAATGTTCTGCGGTTATTTCGTTGATCATTAGTAGTGCGCACGCGCATAGTTGCGACACTACGGGTCCGCAGGTTAAACGTTCGCGTTTCGGGTCGATGTGGTCGTAACCGGTGTAATATGTGCGGTGTATTTTATGAAATGATCAAGAAAATCCAGAGAACTAAGGTAAGAGTTAGAGTTAAAAAAACACTACAAAGAGAAAAATTACTTTAATTTCGGAAGTCGGTGTCTTTGGTTTTGTATTTTCATTTTTTGCCAACGACTTCCGAAATTAAAGTTATTTTCCACTGTAAAAATGTTTTTATTTTTCATTTTTAGTTGACTCACACCAATTCGAATACCACTGCCTGCTATATAAATTACAGTGACAAAATTTATTATAACATATCCACATAGACTAAGTGGGAAAAATATGCATTATTGAAACAATCTCAAAAACTACCAAAAAAATGTTAATAACATCTTTAAGGGACCCTCTAGGAATTATATATACCCTTACAAACAATATAAATCTAAATCGGTCCAGCCGTCTTCGAGTAATCGGGGAACATTTTATCGTTACCGTTTACCATTTTACCGTTTTATCAACGGATACCACCGCAAACTTTAAATATAAATTATAATGGACAAAAAATAGACCAAGAGCAAGTTGCAAATTTTTAGGTATAATGATAGATAGCCAGCTAACCTGGAAACCACACGCAGAAGAAGTATGCAAAAAATTTAGTACAGCAGCATATGTGATTTTCAATCTATCCAGGAAAGTGAATATGCCCACCAGATTAGATGCATACCATGGTTTATTGGCGTCTATTCTGAGATTCGGGATAATATTCTGGGGGAATTGTAGTCTGAGAGAACAGGTATTCAAGGCTCAAAAATGATGCAGTATACAAACATGCTACTTGTTAGTGGTCATAACACTGCATTATATGTGCCCGGTTATCTTTAACAAAATACCCGATGGAATAAAAAACGAGTCGATTCCACTGTTTAAAAAGAAATTGTCAGTCTTATTAATTGATAAATGTTATTACTCCATTTCTGAATTTCTAAATGATAAAACTTTATAATTACCTAATGAATCCTAACATCTTTAAATCTTTATTTTATTTTATTGACGGTATTATAAGAATTTTCATATTGACAGTATATTTAGACTATTAAGCACTTGTACTAAATGTTTGCATGCCTAATTTAAGGTAAAATGTATAAGGATCTCTAATTATTATAAAACATCTGCATTTTTTTTGTACCTACGTTCTATGCAAATAAATAATTATTCTATTCTATTCTATTCTAACATACCGACATAAATTAAAAAAATATTCCGAGGAACCGAGAACCTCCTCGTTTTATTGAAGTCGGTTAAAAATAATAAGTTAACAAAACGTTTTACATATTACACTTCTAACTGGAAACGCCATGGTCCCTATAAAAAGACATTTCTTTTTAAAAGTTTTTTTCTTGCCTGTGGTATACAATAAAATTGAAGCAACAAATGATTTTAAACAATGTTTGTATGAAATTAAATCACAGCGCGAAGTAAATAACAAGTAAATATCTTAAAAATCATATCATTATAAGAATAGACGATACATCTCAATAAAAAACCTTTCTAATTTTGTGATAATATTTTCCTCGAATCCTCGAAAAGCGATACATAATTCTGCGATTTTCCTCGTATTTGCGATTCGCGTCGCCGACCTTACTTGCCTTTCTTGACTCGCTCATGTGCTCTGGCCAAGTCTGACTGACTGCTAGGTATTTTTATAACTGACACCAATACTCAGGTGGTAGGTACGGTACCTGATAATATTATTACTTAGTTGAATTCGATGGAATATTATCATTTAGGTACTTAATTATAACGTATATTATTGCACTGATAAAAGACTTGAAAATCGAGGATTTGTTTAGAGGACCTTAGAGGACCTATTTGTAGTAGGCAAATAACAGAAGTGATAAAGCAACCCTTTGTCACACAGTGGGAAGGGTTAGCCAGAGGTATACCTGTAGTACAGCCATATTCGCCAGTTATGTTGGCCCATGTCATAGAGGGCGAGCCTATTGCCATCAACCGGGCACAAATCCAGACTTCGGGCTGCTACTGAGAAATTTCTAATGGAAAAACCTAAAAACACTTAGTTATAGATGATTTTCCTTCGTGGCTACTTACCATACCTTATGGCAATTCGCCAAAACTACGGATACGAAAAAAGCATCAGCAAGCAAGCAAAGCAGTGATTGCCTAGGGGTGTGGCCGTCAGACTGCAAAGTCATAGGTCTCGAGTTCGAACCCAAGGCACGCATCTCTATCTTTTCGAATTCATATGCGTATTGTAATTATCACTTGCTTCAAAAACGGTGAAGGAAAACATCATGAGGAAACCGGAATGCTTGAGAGATATTTCTCGATAGCATGTGAAGTCAAGACAGAAGCCCATGGACGGCTTTAAAACTCTGACTCCAGGTTAGTCACTAACCACACGAAAAGTAGAAGAAGTCGGATACGAATCGTTAGGCATAAAACAGTATAAAAGTTACAACTGGAATGATATCAGTTTACTTATCTACATCATTTTACACATCTAGCATAACCTGAAAATTAAAAACTATTCTAATATCAATACACCTTTAAATAGCACAATCAGTATGTAGCACATAGGTACAATGTTACCAAGCCGTCATATCAACTTGTTATCTGCGCCCTTTGTAACGGATGAATCAATAAAACTACATTTAATTAAGCAGAATATACGCGTGTGGCCTGTATAGGCATGAACTGGGGACTTGTCCCGGTTTCAAATGTTCGTAGACTTCTTTTGTCAGGATTTAAGTGTAGAAACACTAGAGGAAAAACAGCTACAAATGAAAATACAACAACAAATTAAGCAAAATGAAAACTAATATAAAATCAATCAAATTATATTTAGAAACTAAATTCTGCCCGTGACTTCATCCGCGAGCCTATAACTTTCCTCAAGAATTGGGCTACCCAATGCAAAAAGAATTTTTCGTATCCGACCGGTAGTTCCAGAGATTATTCCCTACATACAAACTTACAATCAAACAAATTTTACCTCTTAATATTAGAAGTACTTATAGATAATTATCCAACAGAAATCGAGTTGAAACGTGCCATAAACAAGAAGATATATGCCAGTCAGCATCAACTTCCAAAAATATGGTGACGTATTGCGATATTCAATTGTTTTACACTTTTACCAAACATATAGGTTCCCTTTAAAATGAAAGTTTGCAACTAAATATAGCGTTGTTTATAAATAAATATAATCTTTATTTCGTCACGTCCCTGTTAATGGTGAATAAAGATGCACCGACTTGTTTGTTGTGATGCAAAGTGAAAGTTAAAACGTCGTCCTAAAGGGAAAACGTTAATGTTCACATCCACATACATAATGCAAACTCCAAAACTTTAGTATGGACTTTCGACACAAAGGGCCCTATTCACTACTGTAATAAATTGTCATCAAGTGTCAGAGGGTGAGGAGGAGTTTCTCAATATCATTTTACTTCGTGTCAAGCTTCATCTTACCAACTTTCAGCGCCTCCAGAATTCCACGGGCAAAATGCCACTATAGGTTTAGTGCCAATTTTTTAATGTATTATTGTTACTGTGTAGTTACAACCTTATTGGATAATTAATAAAAGAGCCGCTTTTTCTTTTTTTTTTTTGTTTCTCTTTTAATTTTTTTGTAGTTTGTCTTCGGGTTGCCAGCTCTCTGAAAAGTCCCATCTCATCTATTTATTTATTTATTTATTATTAAGCTCTTTAACAATGACCATACTATTACTTTAAAATTTGTACATTGCAAACTTAAGTCTAAGCGCCTTATTACTTATAGAAAATCACAGCATGCACTACATTTTGCGCAGATAACACAAACAATTAATTAATAAAAACAAGTAATACATCGTTTAAAAATAAATTATTATTAAAAGCTAAATTGATTACCTACTACAATAAATTACATACATTAAATTAAATTTTATTAGATAACATTTATTTTTGATATTTTTTATAAAAGATTACTATCCCTTACTGATTCAACAATATTTCTAGCAACCAGCCTATAAGGTATGTATAATAAACATACTTCACGCGAGTGAACGTTCGCAATTATTAGTAGGCACAATTTTAGCTGATCTCCTTGAAGTTTCAATGTCGTATTTACTTGACCATGCCACTTGCAAGTATAATAAAACGACAAGTCAATTAAGAAAAAAACTTTCAAATGTAACGGAAATAGGAAGGAAGTATAATTTATGAAACTGTTGGGACATCTGTTATTTTTGCCAAAGTTTTAGGCCGTCTTTTAAGAACGTTTATCCTAAAAGTTGGTAAAGTCGCAAATAGCTGTCAAAAATTTACCTGTTTTGATTAATTTGTCAATATTACTGTATGGAAATAAGAAATGTAGCTAACTAGCGAACTAGAATATTAATAATTAATTGTAATTATGACATTGAATTTGATGTTGTACCCGTTTTAGGTGTAAAAAGGCATTTACAAATACTTTTTTACTTTTAAAACTAAATATTCGGTGTTACGATATTAATTATTGTATTTCATAATCAATATTTTAGTTCGCTAGTTAGCCTCATTTCTTATTTCCATACAGTAATATTGCCAAATTAATCAAAACAGCAAAATATTTGACAACTTTTTGCGACATTGCCCACTTTCAGAATAAACGCGTTTAACCAAAGCAATGGTCGCGACAACACGCTTAGAACACAAACGTTGCGTTCATTTTGTTCGGCATTTTGGTTTTTCGAACATTGAGTGATACATGAACGCAAAGATCGCGAATTCGTGCGACCCGTCGCTTTGGGTAGGACACTGGGTGGGTGATTTTAAATTAGAGTTTAGTCATCCTGGAGCACCTTAGTACTTATACCAATGCAACTACGAGTGTTTGTCGGCTAAGATAGCACGATATCCTTGCAAATAAGATACCACGATACTAGGTCAGTGCTGCCTTATTTAATGCCTAATTCCTGAAACTGACTGTATACATTTGTGCGTACTTAAGCAGTGATAGCCGAGTGGTGGGACCGTCAGACTGCCAAGTCATAGATCTCAAGTTCAAACCCAAGGCACGCACCTCTGACTTTTCGGATTCATGGGCGTATTGTATAATTATCACTTGCTTCAAAAACGGCGAAGGAAAACATCGTGACGAATCCGGCATGCCTGAGAGACATTACTCTGACGGCATGTGAAGCCAAGTCAGAGGCCCATGGGCGGTTTTAAAACTCTGACACCAGTCACTAACCACACGAAAAGAAGAAATGTGTACTTACAGATACTCGTAGTTTCAAGAACTATGAGTGCATCATATTTTATTCAATATCAAAGCGTAGTCAAACCTTAGTTTATATAGGCCACATAGCTGGCAGCTTTCAAGATCAATCAATAAAGAAAGAAAATTTGATTATAGGCATAAATACAATTAAAACACTTAAAAGTATAAAAATAAAATAAAAACGAAATTGTTTGGGCAGGAACCGGACGTCAAACTCTAGTCACATCACAATAACCATATTCGCATCCAACATAAATTCTCATTACTCAATAAGATAAGATAAATTACAACGATTATCAAAATAACTGTGTTTAGCTGAGAGCGGCGCGTACTTGTAAAATTATGCCTATTAGTTATGAAACATGCTGTGTTTATAACACAGTCATTGTGCAACGTCTTCATGTTGTGCAGATCATGCTACAATAAAGTAATAAAACATTAGCTAAGCTAGCAGCTGGCTTTATTTCCTAAGCTGTCAGCTGTTGCATAAAATATCTTCTAAAAAGATTGCAGAGAATTTTTTCTTTATTTCTTAGTCGCAAAACCAAGATTCAAAAACATGAAAAACTTTATCAAAATATTTAAATTAAATCTATACTAGTATACTAATATTATAAGGAAGTAAAATTTGTTTGTTTGTGTGTTTGTTTGTGAGTTTGTGAGTAGGGGTAATCTCCGGAACTACCAGTCATTTTTTTTTTATTTTTTTTGCATTGGATAGCCCAATTCTTGAGGAAAATTAAAGGGTCGTGGACGAAGTCGCGGGTAGAAGCTAGTAATTCATAATTATTACTCTTTCAGGTTACAGTTAGCTGACAGCTTTATTTCCTAAGCTGTTGCAGCTGTTGCTTATAGTATCTTCTAAAAATATTGCAGAGAACTGTTTCTTTATTTCTCAATCGCAAAACCAAGATTAACAAGCATGACATGTGATAAAGTTTGTCATGTTTATGGATCTTGGTTTTGCGTGTTAAAATATTTGATAAAGTTTGTCATTTGCGTTTTGTTAAAATATTTGATAAAGTTTGTCATGGTTTTAATCGTGGTTTTACGACTATTTAGTTTATTACTCTTTTAGGTTCATGCAAATTCATTAAAGGAGTTTAATAAATTTGCATGACTGGTCCTTAGCCTCCAACAAAATCACAAAGTTTTATCACTAGGATGTGAAGAAACCGACGGTTACTTGCAAAATATCCGCTTCCAACAAGGGCACTTACTTTAAAATTACATACAATTTTTCAAAACGCTCATAAAACATTAAGTACATCGAAAATTATTATCAAGGAAACCGTACCTCATCGAAACATATTCAAAAACTACTTAATCTACTGTTAAATATTTTAATGGCAACATATTCAATCGACGCCATGATTGGTCAACTCGTAGCCTAATTCTCTCTCTACGAATTAATTAAAATCTATCGCGTAGAAATCATTTTAGCAAATAATTCGAGCGTAATTGCGCGGTGTTGGGCAACCCTGCGCAAGGGCATATGTACTTGCGCACCGTAGATAACGATATTTATCTCTTTAGTTATAAAGTTTTGTGTACTTATGATTGTTAGAAAAACAAGCTTTGGGACTAATTACAGTACGAGGGCGTAAATATGACACATGGAGCTTTAAAAATATACTGTCATACGACATAGGTACGAGTGCAAAAGATGACGCTAAAACCGAAGTTTTTTTTTTAAACTTACTCCCATATATAGTCGTTTTAGCAGCAGAGCAATGAAAACTGATATCTGCACCGACTTTTGTAAATGATGACTTGATTCAATTTATTTTAATGCTCTTGTTGATAATCACACTCTTGTTTCCTCGTACTTGTAACCAACACGCACTATAGTGCGTGTGTGTAGTGTATGTATGCTTATGTATTACATAAACATAATGCGGCTTTTTTAATTCATATTTAAACAGCTCTGTGTAAGTGTGTAATGACAGTTATTATTCATAATAATGCAGGTACATGTAATTTATATATCCGCACATCGCTGTATTTGTTTGGTAATTAGTAATTAAAGGAGGTGGTATATGCTACGATTAGTGTGCATTAAACAAAGTGAAAAATATGACTGCTGAAAATGAGGTAATCATTGAAATAAGAGAACAATCGGAGTATTCAAAAATTTAATTCCACGATATATTACAATTACTGGATAAAGTAAGGAATGAGTTTATAAGAGGATGTTTGAAAGAGGTGCCAGTGACAGAAAAGTTGAAAGAAAATCGTTTGGCCTGGATCTGATGAGGAGGGAGGAAACGCATGTGACTAAAAGAGTGATGAATATAAATGTTGATGGATGGAGCGGGAGAGGGCGTCCAAGGAAAAGATGGATATGTGAGGAATGTTATGAAAGAGAAGAGAGTGAATGATAGCATGAAGGTTGACAGGGGAGAATGGAAAGAGAAAATGTGTTGCGACTATCCCAAGTAACATGGGCCAAGCACAGGAAGATGATAATGATATATTTCAGCTATTGAAAAAATCTTATTTCGAAGAAACGAGTTTCATACATTAAAGATTTCATATTATGCCATGTAATTATAACTAACGTTGTCCTGAAAAATATGTTAAGGAATATCAATTCTAGTGGAGAATATCTTGCTTAATTCCTTAACTGCCTAACCTTAAGGTTTTTGACGGGATAGTGTGCATCAAGTGCTATGGAGCTTTCATTCGGTTATTTCAGAAAAAAGGCCTGCCTGTCTTTCGTAATACCCGAAAAGAAAGATCATCCTCCGGTAATCGTTTGGCATGCTTCGGTACATCCTTTTCATAAAAAGCATACAAATCTTCAAAGGAAAGCTTTAGCCAGCCCTATGAGTAATGAATAGAAAATTTCTCATTAGTGTTTCGTGTATGACCACGCGTATCGTCTAATGATTTAACTAATTTGTGTGATAGACTTCCAGGGAGGGTATTAACTACTTATTTATGACAAATTTTACGTCATTCAGTTCCTTAGAAAACGATAGATACCTTTATCGACTTATGTATTTTGCCTATTAGTAATAACATGAGTACGTAGGAAATGCTAGATAAAGTGAGGACTGGGAAACTTTTTTGAAAGAAAAAAGGAAATACGTTTATTTGCGGTAAACATGACGTAAAGAAAAAACAAACAAGTTGGGGGAAAATATGCGTCACAAGCACCCAAAACGGCCATCGCTCAGCATAATGCTGCGACCCTATGCTTGACAGAGTCGCTGGCGATAGATTCTCCAGAAAAGGCGCAACACATGAGATGTAGAAGACGTAGGAGATGACGTTTACCCAGCAGCGGAACAATATAAACTTAAGTTCATACTGAATGCTGATGAGAGCTTCAATAATTTAAAAACAAATCAACAGCTCTTTAACATCTCAAGCAACATCTTGTATGAGGATAAATCGGTTTCATTTATAGTCGTTAGATAAATAATGCAATCAGCAGCCAAAGGTGAAAATCTAACGTGTTGCCAGTTTATGTTGTGTCATGGTACTGCTGATCGTAGCAGTGTTGCTGCAAAGTCTGATATTTTCCTGTTCTTTTTTGCGTTAAGTAAGAAAGATAATAATGGAAAAACCCTCTAAAGGACAAAATTTTTAACCGAAACCAACAAGAAATTGGCTATCGGGAAGACGAAGGTCAAAGTCAAAGCATTTACTAAATGCACTTGTGAATTGTCAAGAAGCCTGTCAGCTAGTGGACGTACTTTCCAAAACGTAGATCTCTATGGAGAAGAACAGGCAAGCAACCAAGAAGAAGGCTTTGTGTATCCCAAATACCTACAGCCTTTCACATCTTCGAACTTGCTAGGTTACTTTTCTGTACCAGGGCATTGTCGAAGTTAAACAATAGTGCGTGTCCCCATTTAGATATTATTAAGTTCGTACATTGACTGCAGATAAACAGTTACTTACCTACATATTACTTAAGAATAACATTTGCAAAAACAATTATAGTATCAGTGAGAACTAAATACATTCAATAAATAGAACGGTAATGTATGTTCTATTCGGTAAAAAAGTAGATAAACCGCACGTCACAGTTTATGCCAATTTCAGTATAGTTTGATTGATCGACAGATTCTAAATAACGGGTTTAGTAGTAGGTAGAGCTTTTTAAGTAGAAGGGGCTCGTGGTTAAGTAATAACAGCCGCACGGTTCGTTCAGGTTAAGCTACGCTTGCCGGGGTTGGTCCATGGATGGGTGACCAACTGACCATCTTTACATACCGAGACTCTTCCGTGCCTTGGAAATTTACTATGAAATGAATCACACTAGCAATTCACACACTGTAGGTACACGACACAAATATTCGTTAAACTGGTGGTCCCGGCTGTCATTCTTAAATCATTGACAGTCGTTACGGGTAGTCGGAAGCCCAGCAGTCTGACAAGCAGTTTAACCAAGGGGTATCATGTTACCCTGGAACTGGGTTGTAGATGACATATAGGCAATCGCTCCATGTAAAAGACTGGTATTCAGCTGCTTTCGATAAGACTCGAAGCTGACTCCTACATAGTTGGGGAAACGCGAGGCAGATTGACTAGTAGTCAAGCAGCGTAGCTAATGTGCGCATAACGTGGCGATATTATCGTGGATGTCCACGTCTACGTCACGGCATCACGATAACACAGAGAAGTAAAATGTATGGAAATATATTATGACGCTTTTAAATATCCGTCCACGATAACGATATAACGTGCACGTATGTCCATATATTTTATGAATGTGGACATGGACGTCCACGATAACACCGGTGTAACTACAGACACAGGATAAATTCAAGATTTTTCTCTAAAATGACAGCGCACCTGCGATACCTCTGTGACTGTGTGTGTGATTGCAAATAAATGTACTTACTACTGCTAATGTATGTAATGGTGTTTATTATCATCACATATTCTGCCCTACATTGCCTTTGTAATTAAGCATCATAACATTTTCTCCTCACGCTGATCAACGCCCTAGTTCTATTTCAGTCCTTCCTTCTACTGCGACGTAATATTAATTTATTTTCCAACCTATTTGTGTATGGGTGTATAAAACACATGCCCACGCTACGCCGCGGCCCGTCGAGGGGGGCCCGGCCAAATTGGTGATGTCCGCTCTTTCTAATCAAATTGGGCACATGTACGGGCAAACTACGCGACTACGCCATACGTACTTAAGGTCACAGTTGAAAGTAACAAGCAGTAGACTAATAAAAGTGATATGCAGATACAAATTGTGTGTTTCGACAACTTGGCGTGATTAAATCTACATATATTGGTAGATTTGTTTCATCTACTTGAAATAGTTGATGTGATAATTTTTGAGTGGTATTTAATTTTAATGCTTTAGGATATCCTTGATATATTACTACATATTGATACTTTAGTTTTTAAAAAAAACGTCGTGCAGTAGTGTTTTAATGATAAACTGCATATAAAAATATAGATTTAAAATGTTACGAATAAATTAAATGCAATGAAACAACAAATCGACCGTCATATCAATGACAAAAACACTATTCTGATACAAATACCGCTATTAAAGAAACAGACACGCCAATTAAGATTCGCATAACTGCACGTGAACATGCGTAAATTATACCGAAGGCATTAAATAACACAAAAAATATAACTATAGGAAGTAAAAAGTAAATCATAAACTACACTGCATACCAAAGTTACGTAACGGTAACTGAAATACATAAAGTTATCAATTCAGAATTAATACAGGAATTATGTTTTTTTTTTCATTTTTGTGAGAGGATTCTGAAAGTCTGATTAGTAAATCTCCTGTCAAATCTTATTTTAGCTGCTTTTGTTATTTGGTGGAAAAAACGACAGTCGCTCAAATAACTTGACACGAGATTTTAAAAACAGATTATTCGACTCCAAATAAATTGACCGTTACCTTTTTAATCGATGTAGAATATATCTGTGCACTGCCGTTGTCGAGTTTACCTTATCAATAGAGCTGTTTTCTTAAACCCAAAACTATTACAAATCCATGTAACTTCTATGAACACAATCGAAAAATTGAATTGTTCTACGTGCCATATTTGGTTTCTACTTCGACACATTTGGTGTGGCAGTGACGGCAGGCAATCAATGTCAAACGATTTCTCTTACCGCTGGATTTAGGTGAAAAAAGTGGTCACACCCCTTTAATTAGCGGCCCTAAGGAAAGAAAAAGAAAAAGATCATAAGAAACGAATTGACTTATCAGCTGACATTGCTGTTGGTACGAAACAGATGGCCGAAATGACGCAAGCGCCTCGCGTTTTACGCACGAATGCGAATTCGGGCCAGTGCATGTAGCGACGAAACTTCAAGCGTTTACTTCAAGTTACAGTACAACTTAGTTGTAGGTAATGTATTTATGATGTTGTTGATAAGGAAAATCGAGGCCAAAACTGAACTGTTTCTTAAATTAAATATTCAAGACTTATGCACAATTGCACATACCTTTTTTCAGTGCTACTAACTTAAGAAGATTACAATTAATAAAAATGATGCATTAACCACATATTAAACTAATTAGTTTGTATTAACTAGGCGTATGTTTAAAGATTTAAAAATAAAAAATTATATAACGCTAATCCAGTAACCTCGATACATGATTTGTAAATCTCGTATACTTAGTCTAAACTTTCCTCATTTCTTCATCAAAGTTTTGATGCGAGTAGATTCCGCCGTACATTGCCAATAAAACTATGTAACAGTTGTTGCTAAAGACAGTTCTGTAGTGCTATTGAAATTCGAACAATGTCAATGTGTAAATCCGCAATGATATGTTTGAAAAAATAAACAAAATTGGAGCAGTCGTTTTTGAGAACCTTGCGGATTTACAAACATAGATCCTTTGGGTCGGAAGCACAGCCTCTTTTATTAATGTCGGTTAAAAAACAAGATAGTTTGCTTTTGATTAGTATACAGATCGGGTTTAGATCGAAGAGAACAACTATGGCTTTAAGTACCACTTGGTAACTTATAATAATCAAAAACTAGATGATGGAGTAAATGACCATAGACTACTTGGATCTTAGCACGCGACTGGTTTTAAGTAAAAATGTGACGTTTGATTTAGCCTCGATAAATCTTAAGAGGTCATTCAATGTAACGAGTTTAAAGTTCATGTACCTATTTAAGGATTAAATGTTAACATATTATGACCTCTCAATGACAAGGCAACTGTTACTTCTTATTGGTGTAACTTAAGTATAGCATTTTTGTGCAAAATTATATTTTCGGCAAATGTCCACCTCACACACTGTCATACAAGTTAAATGATATCGACGAAACTGAGCTAATCTGTATTTATTTTGTGTTAGTATCCAATAATAATAATAATAATATGTTAAGCACAAATTGTAACTCTACGCATATATTACGAAAATGTAACTTGTTTGTAGACGCCTTGGGTTAACCTGTTATGTCTACAAATGTTTATTAAATAAATAAATAGCATTACATAACCTACCTATCATAAGATCACACCTGTGTTCTCCGAAGGAACTATAGAACACCAACATTTCTCCATTTATGGTTGAGTCCCATGTAATAATGCCATAAACTGGTATCATACCAGACTCATAGTATAGTATATAGGACCACTGGAAAAACCATAGCTCTAGGGATCTAACCCAGGACCCCATGCTTGTCAGTTATAATTGCGACCACTAGACCCACGAGACGATCCCCCTTAGGTATGAGGAACAGGGTGTAAAGTTCACTCATCGTCTATTGAAAAGGGAGGATCCTCCGACCAGACGGGTGTCGTGTCTGGCGGGCAACTGCCCAATGATTGATGTCGGAAATATGTATATATTATGATGCTCGCGCGGTAAACTGTGCTTGCGCGATGCAGGATTTGTGTGACGTCAGGTCTTTGATGCCTAGTTCACATGTGGCGATGTAGATGCCGCCACACCTCTGCTTATGTATCATGACCACTTCTATCTTCTACTCTACGAAGAACAGACAAACACAAAGATATGTTTATGCAAAGTGACATGTATTTTCATCATTTTTGACATCGCGCCGTAGTAATCTTTCTACAATCTGTAATTTTGCCTTCCGTTTCTATAGTGGTGGGCATACAGGACCGCATGTATCATAGCCCCAAAATAGAAGAAAGATCTATCTCAATAAAGACCTATCTGTCTACTGTCATACCTGACCATTGAAACAACTAGAGCAGACGTACAGTTTTCATCTAATAAAAAAACAGAATTTATCGACCGTCCGCGCCTGCGCGTGAATGCACTTGCAATCGAGACGTGTGCGCAGCGGCGCGTGCCACGATCATTTCTCTACTCCAATTCCTATTCGTTTACTTTATAAATAACATTCCATTTCTTTTTGCATTAAAACTTTCTTGTTAGCGGTGCACGTAGCCTTACAAAGGATTTTTTGTATACTTACCTACAACTAACACAAATATAAGATTAAACGTTTGTTATATGAATCATGTAGAAAGAAAATGAGAAAATCGTTAAATAGGACCATGATAAGTAGGAATTAATATTTTCCATCTTCATTTCTTCACTTTTCCTAACTGTTGATTTCAATTATCTATAGAAAACAGTTTAGTAAGCTCATGATCACTAGAATTGATGATCTCAATTAATGTGAAGAACATAATATCTAAAAATTGTTGATTGTTACTTAATTAGTTTTTTAATTCTATTTTGATTTTAAGAATAAATTGTATACTTTTTGCTGTGCCCTACAGGGTCCGTAATGGTGCCTTAGCTTTAAGCCATTGTATCACCTTTATAACTACATTATGGAATGCAAATAAAAATATGAATATGAATATAAATTGCTCAAGTATAATTTCCGACTTTTCAACATAGAATTTCCCATGTTTCCCTCGCCACTAAACATGTCATTTACGTAAAATATGGCGGTGACAAACACACCGACAGACATAACATTCAAACACCGCTTCCTCAAGTGTCGCGACTTATATTTTCCAACTACCCACAATAATAATAATAATGTTTTAACTTATTGCTAAATTCAATGGTGTACGAAGAAAGGTGGTCAAGTAAAGTAATGTTATACTGACAGCTAAATGAACAAGTTTCATCGCTACGCACCAGGATTTTCCTCGATTACTTTCACTGTTGGACTGTGTGCGTGCGCGCAGGCCCGGTTGCAACAGAATCCGCTTTATCTTGCTTGATCGCTTGATGGTCAAATCAGCCTGATCGAGGTAGAGGTTTGTAATATCCGTCTATATGTAGTCTTAATGTATTTTGAATTGGGGAAAAACGATATTACCTATGACTAAGTAGATGTTTGTGTGAAATGGAATTTGGAGTTTTAATCAATGAGCGATACTTCAGTTAAGTCAGTTTCAGAATTTACAGGGACAACTTTAGAAAAATCATATTTATATATTTCGGGAATGATTAGCTCTAAATATCGCTATGCAATATTTGAGTTTGAGTTTATATCCGTCCGTAAGATAGAAAATACTGAAATTCAGGGGGATCTATTGGAATCAGCTCTTAGTCATTCAATCTCTTTCCCGTTAGCAACTAGTTTTTATTTCCTGTTCTCGCGTAAGCAAACCAAACTTTTCATAAAGGACAGGTTGAGATTCGGGGTCAACAGATTTCAACGCAGTATTAAGAAAGAAAGAAAACACGTTTATTTGCGCTAAGACATGATGAAAAACAAAAAACACAAAAAAGAATAAGTTGGGGGAAAATATGCGTCACATCCACGCAAAATGGCCGTCGCTCAGCATAATGCTGTAACACTATGTGACACAGAGCCCCAGCGCTGGTTTAGGTACTACACATGTGCACGCTAGTAAATAGGTACGACCACAAAAAAAAAGTGTGCAATTTACACGTGGTAGAAGTGAAACCTTAAAAAATGTATGTCTTTTTAATCTTCTTTTCCCTTTTTTCTTTCGATACTCGCTACAATACTCTGCATTCGTTTTCGGCATATTTGAAGAATTTTATTATAAAAATGATGAAAACACTAAAAACGTATACTTAATACATACACGTATACAAAACACCACGGTTGTTGTGATGCCTTTTTTCAAGCGTCTTCTACGACTTCAAGCACAAACACTTATTAACAAACGTACAACGCTGAGGCCCAAGCAAACTCCCACTATGCCTTGGTAAACACGAGTGGAGAGGGTACGAAGCAGAGCACAAAGAGAACCACGAATATAAGAAACACTGTAAAATGCTTCCTATCTCATTTTCTCCCACGGTAAATCTTATGAATTGATGTGTCTGTCTCTTTTTACTGTCGCTTTTTCGTTTCATCGACTTTCAAATCACAACGATGCTAAAGAAGTTTTCACTTCAAAATTGTCCTTCAGATAGATTATTAAAAAATATTGTACACGTATTTTTCTTTTTTTACGTAATTAATACATTAAGTTAAAATGTAGCATGATGTCACTCTCCGGTAGATTTTATACTGAATTGTGACGTAGCAAGCCAACACTCCCCAACTTTTATGCGTTTTAACTAAATATTTTTGTTATTAATATGATAAACCAAAAAATACGTGTCTAATATTTTTTTATTATCTAAATGACGGACTAAATAGTTTTTTTTTCCCCAGTCAACATCTCTATTCATTCAGACTCATCTCCAAATAGATCAACTAATTTGAAAAGGAACTAAAATTGAAACAATTCTCCGAATGATTGCCATCATTCTATGACAAATCGTTCTAACATTGCTATTCTTACAAGATTAAGCAATTTAGACGTCCGATTCTAATAAAGATTACCTACAGTCCATCGATCTAGAAAACTCTACACGTTTCGCATGCGTGAGCGCAGCGCGAATGTCTAGAAACTTCGGCTGATGCAGTTTGTCATTAGAGCGTTCGTTCGTGAGGAGTGAATGATTTAGGTGGCGACACCCGTCTGGGGTTTTTAAACGATGCATAATGTTCCTCATACTGAACTGTATACTTTTATTCGAAAGGAGAATTACATTCTTGTTGTTTCGTTCACCCCGAAAAGTAATAGGTATCTGTAAAAGGGGATGTGGGATTTTTTTAAGTTTTGGTAAATCCTTTTGTAATTACATATATTACAAATAATTTGATTGAATTTTTTATTCTGTAAATAGGATATTGGAATTACTTTTACACATCATATTAAAAAAATATTAGAAATAAGGATTCGGCGTTTCCCATCTGACTACTCTGAGAAGAAAAGCCGAAACAAACTCAGAGGTCGCAGTCTCTTGTAAAGTGCAGACATAATCAGTGGTCCGGCCATATGAGGACCATGTAGATTAGTGTCTGAAATAATCTTTTGAGAAAAGAACCACACAGATTTGAGTGGACGTGTCCAGTCAGTGCAAGCATCTGTCAGTAATCTTATGTTTTTACTATCACACTTCTTTAAATCCTCCGGTAAATGATTGGATTATTATGAACATATTAATAACTATAAAGTCCAGGTTCCTCACGATGTTTTTCTTCACCAACGCGACGTCAGTGTAATGTCTAAAAAAGTACATATAAAATGAAAAAGTCACTTTGGTGCTTGCCCAGATCCACAACCTCGTGCATGATAACCAGTGGGTCATCACAACATTTCATAATAAACCGGCCATAAAATCTTCAGTTTATATGAGCATATTGAACGTGAATCAATCCCAATGTCCAAGTTTATAAATCATAATATGAACAATAGCTACCGAGCAATACTAAACAATACAGAAAACAGGAAAAGCACGTCTTATTTGTTTAACAAATGACACTATTATATAATAAACTAACCCATAATATTGATAAAAACTCTAATGAATGAACCTTGATTTCATAAGAGACTGATCATGCAGTAATGAATGTAAATTGTAAACATAGCAACTTCACTCCATTGATGTAATCAATGCTTCACTCTGAATTTCCAGCTAGGAAAGGCGTTCTATCCTGAGAGCGTAGACAAGTGACAATCGCTTTCAAAGCATTTCGTATGTCAACAACGACTTTCAACAGGATTGACATAAGCTATTCGGTAGCTTGTCAATCCAATAATAGGGATGTTGAACGGGAAAAAAAAAACTATTTAGTCCGTCCGTCAGATAATAAAAAAACTGGCCGAGTGCGTGTCGGACCACGCACAATAAAGGGTTCCGTAGTTGAGATGAATTAATCCCAAGAACAAAC
Source organism: Agrochola lota (assembly GCA_947364205.1). Taxonomy (NCBI): domain Eukaryota; kingdom Metazoa; phylum Arthropoda; class Insecta; order Lepidoptera; family Noctuidae; genus Agrochola; species Agrochola lota. Next base: position 7,801,082 of record OX376228.1, on the reverse strand, counting down.
TTAACATTACAATAACAATACTGAGAGATTTACTATATTATTTTAAGACCATAGACTTCTTATAGGTTTTCCTGTTATCTGAGTAAAGAACCAATCTCTGCTTTTTTTTTTCAAAATTTTTGGCTCAATAGTTTCGGAGATAAGGTGGCGGGAGAATAGTAAATTTTCACAAATTTACTTAAATATCTTCAAAAGTATTTAGTTTAAAATTATACAAACAATATATTTGAGATCCTCGCAACAATTCCTTTCATTTGATTTGTGACACGGTTCAGTTTGCAAAACTTTTTATTTTTATTTTCTTATTTGCCCCCAAAAGTAACCCTAAAATTCAAAATTCATTTATTTACGTTACACGTCCGTGTTTGGGTCACATAAATACATATGTGTATCAAACTAAATCGGTAAATTAGATTCGGAGCAAATTGCCTATGACAGACGGACAGACAGACACACGACTGATCCTATAAGGGCTCCGTTTTTTCCTTTTGAGGTACGGAACCCTAAAAACATTAGACACGTATTTTTTGCTTTATTATATTAATAAAAAATGGTTTAGATAAAACACATTAAAGTTGGGGTGGGGCCTCGCTAGTCACAAGTCGGTATAAAATCTACCGGGCAGTGACGTCATGCCACATTTTAATGTATTGCCGTAATCTTTTGATTAGGTAAAAAAAGAAAAAATACGTATCCAATATTTAATAATCATCTACCTGACGCACAAAAAAATATTTTAGTCAATATCCTTTAGTTTTGCTTCATCGTTAACGCTGATAGAATTTCAGTTTATCTCGGTCCCTCTGGTCTTATTTACGTGTCATTGACAAAAGGCAGGCTTCAAGAATAAAAAGGCTACTTTTCTAAAGCCTTTTTATAAACCCGGAATGAGGCTTTTAAACAACAGTTGCATAAGGAGGCCCAAGCTTGTCTATGACAGAACGTAGTGTCACCATTATCATTATTAATCAATCATTAATGCACGTTGGGTCTTCCAAAGGACGGTCAAAGGTGAAATTGCTATAATCACTACGTTGAAAGACGGTTTAGTGCTCGTAGTTTTGTTGCTGTTATAGACCGTGCACTTGCATCGCCCTTGTGACATAATCCCTTTGCTGTTCTTTTTTTATTGGGTGGCAACCAAGCTGGTGGTAACAAAGATAGTGACCGACCCCGCCTCGGGAATCAACAATATCAAAAGCATCGCAGTCGCAGGTGCATTGCAATCCCAAAAGATAAAGCTGAATTGTGCCACGAGTCTGTTTTACAGCTCCCTTTAAACCGGAACACAGAAACGGTGCCTGGTACCAAAAATAATTTTCAATTCCCGGAGGAGCTTCTTTACAAGGCAGCTATTCTATCTAGAGGCAAATTTCGCGCCCTCACGGCCCTAGCCGCCGCTGGAGACGCCCTGGGCGTAGGGAATTCCCGGCCACAGTAGGCGCGGGCTTGCGGACGGTGAGCAATGGGTAGCTCGCCGTACGATACGGCCCGGGTCGACGGCGCGTTGTGTCTTACGCGCGCTTCAAAGAGGTGTCAGCACAACTGACGGGATCCGTTAGGACCGATGCCTGCCGGGGTCGCGGGAAAGTCCGAAAGGGATACCGTGGCCCCTGGCAACGTACAGGCAACTGAAAGAACAGGAGTGGGTTTTAGTCAGTAATAGTCTGACACGCCGTCCCGATCCGCCCAGAGCGGGAGAAGTTATTTGATAATTTTCCACCCAAAAAAAAAAGCTTTCCTACCTGCTTGTCGCATTTCACAACGTATACCAATAGATGTAAAGAGCTTATGCATTGCCGAAAACCGTTCGATACCGACTGACCTTGAGAAACCAAGGACAAACCGGGCGGCTTACACTTACTTCGACCAATCACTTTCACAACTCTTCATGCAATAATGGCGCCCAAAATAGGACGATCATTTCTCCATAATGACCAACGGTTGTACACTAATGAATCAGGCTGGCTGGCCTATCGGTCGTGCAATTTTCGTAATCTTATTACATAAAGGTGCGCGCGGTTAGTGTGCTGACAAAATATACTGACATAACACTGTACAATATCAGTTTGACAATAATTGTACAAATATATGAGTGAACAAAAATATGAACATCACAATGGTCTACCATCAGTAGAGAATAACAATGATGGGTAAGCCGGAATAATTCTGGATTATCACTAAAATTTCAATAAATCAAAACAATGGTCTATAAAAAAAGAAAGAATAATGAAGATTGCAATGACGAGAAAAAAATTAGGTTGCTATTTATCGAAGGGAAAGCACTAAATAATCAAAAGGGAGCTCTCAAAAAAAAAAAAAAAAGTGATTCAAACCCCTGGCTCCTACAACTAAAGACCAGCATTTTTCGAGCCAAACAAAAAATACCTACAAATAAACTGTTTAATCAGACGTTGACCTGCAAACATCGGGAGGATACATTATTTCTCAGAGTCCAAAAAGCGAATCTCAAAATACTGTTAACTTGAATTGAGTCACAGATGAAGACAGATGGGACACTCCGCAGTTTAGGTATGAAGCTACAAATACACGGCGGACTCGACTTGTCGGGCCAATTCAGTGAATGTAACGTAGTCAGAAGATCTATAAGTAACGCGATAGAAAGAGAGGCAACTTCTAGGTGAATATAACTGTGCGACCTGAATTTCACTTTATTGTGTCGTATCAAGAGTCGCTTTTTATTTGATTTTGCGAAGTGTCCTAGGAATCTCTATTAATCTGTGATTGAGTGTTGATTGCAAAGATAAAATATGGCTGCGAGAGGAAAGCTTATTATTAAACGTTAATTTTTTATCTTTATGTTTATTGCAAAGACGAAATAGGGATGCGGACAAAAAAAAATTATGTGATGAGTTATGCCCGAACATACATAAAAAATAAAAATAAATATATATAAACATCCGAATTAATAACCTCCTCCTTTTGGAAGTCGGTTAAAAATATTGGACACGTATTTTTCTTTTTTTACGTAATCAAAACATTACGGCAATACCAATTGAGTAGGCAATGCGTTAAAATGTAGCATGACATCACTGGCCGGTAGATTTTATACTGACTTGTGACGTAGCGAGCCCCCATTCCACGACTTTAATGCGTTTTATCTAAACCATTTTTTATTAATTTGATAAAGCAAAAAATACGTGTCTAATATTTTTTTATTACCTGACTGACGGACTAGTTTACTTTTTTTTTTTGTAGTCATCATCCCTATTCAGGTAGCTTGCATTTTAACCTTACAAAGTATAGGTACCTTATTAGTTTTGCACAAACAATTTTGAGCCACATAACACCGTTTTAGTAGCAGGTTTACGTCACAGATTGAACTGGGTCACAGGACTAGGTGTAAAATGATTAATTTTAGATATATTAGCCTCCTTGGTCTAGTGGTTGCAAGCACTACTGCTGAGCATGAGGTCCTTGGTTCGATTCCCGGGTCGGGCAAAGCCTTATTAGATTTTTCAATAGCAGCCCGGAGTCTGGATTTGCCCCCTATTACATGGGACTTAAACATAACTGGCGAAATGTTAGTGGACCCTACTATGAGTACACTTCTGCCAAACCCTTCGGAGAAACAAGGCGTGATGTTATGTTAGATTTTAGCTAGATAGCTAGGTTACCTAAAATCGAGCCGTGTTCTACAGATGTCGAAGCCCGCAGAAGACAAAGTTGTTGTAATCGCTGGGCTGGTCGGTGATGCTAAAAGTCGTTATTTAACAAGCTTCGAAGAGTATCCAAAACTACTATGATGCCATAATACAATGCGTAAATAAATTTAAAAATCTCATGACTAAATGATGATATAAAAGAAAGTCCCCGCGCCTGTCTGTCTGAACGCGATGAACTCAAAAACTACCGACGGATTTCATAACGGTTTTCACCAATGTACGGAGTGATTCATGGGGAAGGATTAGGTGTATAATTCATTAAGGTTTTGTGTAAATTGGCTGAAATATGACGATGTAAATTACTTCAAGTATTATGCACAGGCTGATACGATAAAAAAAAAATACCTAAACATATAAATGCTCTGTTACCCGTGCGAAGCGAGCGGGGTTGCTTGTAATATAGATAAAAGTCGGCGAAACCGTCGTCAAATCGGCGAAACCGTCGTCAAACCTGGGCAGACAAAGAATGAACGCAAGACGGATTCAAACGCGGCATCGCAATACATCTTGTGTAGTGATGGGTAACTCATCATTTTTATATGAGGTTGAGGGAGTACCTCATTTTACCTCGCGAGGTCCTCAAGAGGTACCCTCATTTGAGGCGAGGAGAGTCGTACGTCGATGTATGTACAATTATGAAAGTCGGTTCATTCTCTCACTAAGCTCACTCAATACTCACTCGCGAGTACTCGCGTCAATAATGTCAATGTCAATTTTTAAGTGAGGACGCGTGAACGAGTGAGTTGGTTCATTGTTGAAATTCGAGTAACTCTTTCAATTTGCGATCACGAGTACCTCAAACGAGGCACCTCATGAGTGAGGGACACATCTCTAATCTTGTGTAAGTTATCGACCGATGTTACAACGTGTGGATAGTTTTAAATAGCATCACCAATTACCAATTTAGCATATTGCTTAAGTTATGTGTTCGTCTCAAGTTTTTTGATATTCAATTTGGATGACTTACATGCATTCGTCGAAGCCGTAAACATTGTATGCATTCAACATAATATTTTGTAACTGTATGTGATGACTGCATGTTTAACCGTCTTTAAGAATGATATTACATTATAATGATTTCTCGTCCCAGAAAGAAGGGATTTTTCTTTGGATGATTGAATTCCTTATTCTTTACTAAGCTTTTGCCCGCGAATTCGCCAGCGCAAGGTCGAAAATTATACCACAGGAACCCATTCCGTATGCCAAACATTCAAATCTATTCAGCCGTTAAGGCGTGAAAAGCTTATTGGTTGATTCGCACGAATTTACTCACCCGTAGCCGGCGAATCGACACTTTTAAATAATATAATTTTTTCTTGAGGCGAATCGCAAAGTACCTAAGTGTACTTTTTCTTAACTTTCTTGCATAAAATTAAAAATATGCCAATTGCCTAATACGTAGTTCTGGAGTTATCGAATCGCCCACAAATAAATTAACTTCGTGGGAATCGTCTCAAGATAAAATAATATTACTTAAAAGTGCCGATTCGCCCGTTACGGGCGAGTAAATTCGTGCGAATAAATCAATAAACCGCGTGAAAAGATAACAGACAGGCAGACAGAGTTTTCGCATTTTTTTAATTAATTAAAGTATTAAATTTGGATTACGATAACAGTAGGTACATCTTGCTCGTGATCCTTTAAAGACCAATCATAAGAGTTCCTACGTCTACTTAATATTATTGTAGTAGCAGTACGTAGGATGATGTAATGTAACAATGTGCGGTCGGCGGCGCCCGGAAGCTGGTCATAAGCGGATAACTAAATAATCGAGACTTCGATGATGCTACCAAGATTCCAACCTACCATAGACCTTGTAATACGATGCAAGTGCATTCAAATATCCATGCGCTGATTTAATTAATTCGAGGAAAAAAATAAAAATTTAAATACCCCTGACACAAACATTTCCTCATTTCTCTTTCCTACTCCATCACCAAACCCTGTTCATCATCTATCTATAACCTATTCATTGAGACCATTCCAATGAGCCTAAACACGATACCTGTGCTGTAAGTTGGTAAGGGAGTTGGGTATCCTGCAAATTCCAGGTGATGCTGCAGCATCAGTTCAAGGTTGCTATGTTCTTCTAATATCATTGAAGTAACAGAATACCAAATTTCAAATCGATCAGACGTGTAGAAGATGCTCACATCCATTCATCAACTAGAAAAGAGCTGATAATCTTCAAACGACGGAACCGATTTTCTTGAATCATAGCTAACACTCTCGATCAAGTCACTGTTCAAACAAAAACACAATCGGTTCTACCGTTTGGGAGCTACGATGGCGCAGACAGACACGCAGACACACAGCAGATACACACGTTAAACTTATAAACACCCCTCTTTTTCCGTCGGGGGTTAAAAATGTCCACGTACCTATGTTTCCTTTCCGCATAGCAGAAACATGTTACTTGTCGTAAAAATAATAAGTTTCATATGGTGCTGAACTTTATATTTTTTTATCACTACGGTGAAGCTCTTAGCCTAGGCACATCTTACCTGACGGTAAGCGATGATCAGGCCGGAGGTGGAAGCGAGCTTCACCCGGAATCCTCAAAGTCTCAAACTACAGAGGAACTAGCTATCTTACCTCTAACTGGCAAAACACAACAATGCCGATAATACTGTTGTTATGGCGACAGACTTAGATAAGATGGTGGTAGTTATCCAGGTGGACTTAGAACAAGCCCTACCACCAACCAAACCAAGCAGAAAATTTTGCCCCCACTGGGAATCGAACTCGGGACCTCTGGGTCTGAGACAGATCTAACTACTAGACCACAGACGTGGTTGAACCAAAAGAGACTTCATCTATTCAACTCGCGACTGTATGTTCGACGCATTTAACCCTGGTGGTTCATCACTTTCAACGCTGCTGATTGGGTAACACATATTTTTATCATGGCATTAACTATTTCCAAAGAGCTCGTGGCTAAGTAATAATAGTCGCACAGGTCGATCCATCTGGTTAAGCTACGCTTGCCGTATCTTTACATACCGAGACTCCTCCGTGCCTCGGAAAGCACGTTAAGCCGTTGCTCCCAGCTGTCATTAGTGGATCTTTGACAATCGTTACGGGTCGTCAGAAGCGCGAAATACTGATAACCAGTCTTATCAAGGGGTATCGTATTACCCAGTTACTGGGTTGTGGGGGTCAGATAGGCAGTCGCTCCATGAAAAATACTGGTATTCAGCTGCATCAGGTTAGACGGGAAGCCGACCCCAATATAGGCATAGCTAGGCAGATTGATTAAACTATTTCCAAATAGATAGGTCGCTGCGGAAGGAAAGGTTTATGAAAGTAACGATTATTTGAAGATGGCTGACATTCTACTGTTCATCGGCATCTACGTATATTGGGAAATCTAATAAGTATGACCCGGAGCTTAGCAAGAATCGTTTGTCAATAGTGGCTCACATTATGGCACCAAGACTCTGCTTGTGGGTCGCTGGAGGATTTTTTTCTTTAGAAAGCTTGAAGTAAGAATGTGCTACCAGCACATTCTTTTGCACACTCTTGTTGCTGGAGGGGTCCAGCAAAACTGGCTGTCAGGGATATTTTTTTCCAGTTTAGGGATAAAAACTAAGCTTACACACATACTCAACATCATGCCTGTTTTTCCCGAAGAGTAAGGCAGAGGTGTAAATATAGTACACCCACCTTCCGGCAGTTATGTTTAAGTCTCATGAAATAGGGGACGAGCCTATTGCCATCAACCGGGCACAAATTCAGACTCCGGGTTATTACTGAGAAATTCCTGATGGAAAAACCTTACAACTGACCGAGCTGGGAATCGAACCCAGGACCTCATGTTCAGCTGTAGCGCCTTGTACCGACGAGGCATTACACATTATTTCTACATATATCCAAGTTTGCAAGAATTCAATTTTGCTCAAGAGTGTTTCACTTTAAGGCGCGGTGGATTCGTTTCAAAGACTGCGTTCAAATTATTTACTTTCATTAATATAATAAGTCAAAAATGTGTTCAAAACCTATGAAATTTAATAACAACGAGACATTGATACGCCCCAGTTTGTTTGTGGATCATTTACATACTTGTGTTACTTGACCATATCACTGTGAAAATGGCCTAGTATATTTTAATAATATCCATAGTTCCATAGTAATATTTTTTTATATTATAAATGCGAAAGAGACTGTGTCCTTCTGACTACTAACCTTTTCACGCCGAAACGGTTGAAATAATTTGAATGAAATTTGGCACACCGATAGACCATGACCTGGGTTAGGACATAGGATACTTTTTATCTCGGTAGCACGTACCATCGAAGAAGTTCATATCTATGCACCGTAAGGACTATTTCTGCTTGCAGTGCTCGGCCACCATAGAACCGGGGCGGTAACAGATGTGGTCATCGCGTTCACGGGATTTTGTTTTCAAATTGCTTAGATATGAAATTCTTCGATGGTACATGTGCGCGACGGCGACCATCACAGGACCCTGCACGCAAAACAAGCACTTCCACACAATAAGCATAACGGACAATCCTCTGTGCAGGGCATGCATGGAGGCAGAGGAAACTGTTGCGCATGTGCTCTTTAAACCACAGGCGTCACCCAGATAAGAACAGATGTTCTGAACAGACCAGGAGAGTTAGAATAACCACCGATGGCCGCCATAGCCCACGCACAATGGTCCACTTGAAGGACTAAGTGGAGAAACCAAACCCCCCATAACATAACATAACGTACCTTTGGGATAATTTCCGAATGTCGGCGAAGCTTCGGGCAAAAGCGAGTACCAAATACGATCGATGGTAATCGTCCCATGGGGGAAACCTATTACTAACTATTTTACACCTACACTTTTTATGTAACTTCTATGATTTGCAAGCATTAATCAATAACAGGATGAATGGTCATTTGTAGTCAAAACAAAATAGTTATACAACACAGGACCATTGTCATTCATAGTTTATTGAAAGAATGTGATAGATAGATGTGAATGTGTCACTTTACAAGTCTTACTAATGATAACATTTCACTACAAATCACTCAAGATGGAATTTTTGATGTGTAACATCTTTCCTCTCGGTTTCCTGCAATCTGCAATCCGTGGGAGCTTGCAATTTGTGGGAGTGATTTCGTGAAAAGGGACGGAAGTGTGTAACAGGAAACCGGGGAAGCGCGCGCTATTTGATTTGACCAATGAGCACGCGCGGTGCTAGAGTTGGCCGTATACCAATCCATTTTCCGAGAGGTTGTTAACACGATGATGATGATGAATATTGTTTATATCATTTAAACATCAGCCAAGATGTCAGACGTTACACATATTATGCGACTACTGTAAGTCTCGCTCGTTTTTTATAAATTTTATGTTCTAAAATGTAATCTATATGTGTTTGAATGTACCCACAATCGCACAAGCACATCCTGACTTTCCATAAATCTTCTAAAATAATCCTTCACAATGACACCATTTTTCACAAGTACGCAGAGAAAGACAGACAATACGCAAGAGCACACAATAACTAAAAGATAACAAAGGAGTTTCAATTCAAGCTCTATCTTTTGTTATCTTTTTACTTTGGAACCTGTGAGCTTTACTCTATTCTGTGGGACAGCAAGTTTACGACCACGCGGACTCTAGGTACTCGGAATTAAGATAATAACATAATGTCCAAACTGATGTGTTAAGAGATGTGTACATTTGTGTACTAAAAGATATTGAAGATAAAAGTGATATCAGTAGAATATTGCGTTAGTTCCGTAGTATTTATGTATATATAGTATCTATCTATACCAAATGTTAATGATTTGGTTTTAATTGGATATATATTTACGTCGATTTTTTTTTAATTCGATTTTTAGTTTTAGGGTTTTCTTTTTTTGCTTTTTGGTTTAAGCGGAAAGCACGTTAAGCCGCTGTCATTCGTGGATCTTTGACTGTCGTTACGGGTCGTTAGAATTCCGAAAGTCTAACCAGTCTTACTAAGATATATCGTGTTACCCAGTAACTGGGTTGTGGCGGTCAGATAAGCAGTCGGTAGGTTAAAAGCCGACCCCAAGTTAGAAAAACGCTAGGCAGATTGATTGCTTGAGGGATATTTATCCGTACGCAAATTACGCGCTTCGACGTCATATAACTCGGGCTATTTATAGATTATTGAAAGAATAATATCATAATCATTAACTTCAATTAAATCTACTCTCTGACCGATTAACAAAAAAACACGATAATCTTGAACTAAGTTTAAGGATGCTTACAACATTCCATAAGATCAAAGGGCTTCAATTTAGTATAATAAACTAATTTTGTGTTGTAAACGAGCATTATGAACTTATGTAGGTACTGTCATTATTATACCTGGTCTACTTATTTTAATATTTAAGTTTTATTGTGTAAGGCGCAACATTTTTAACATTGAAACCCTTAAAAGATTACATACATTTTATATTCATAACAATTTCAGTTTTTGACCTAAATACATAAGTATTTAATAGATTATATAATTCTGCAAATGGTAGGGCATGGGCCATGGGCCGAAGAGGTCAGGAAATTAAATATTTATTTTTCAAAGAAAATCTCCAGTACCTAGTTACAATAGAGATTTGTCATTGATTCTTCTATCTTATTCTCCTTAGATTCATAACAAATATTACAACGTCATTAAATGTAAAGATAATGGTGGATCTTGCCGTAATCCTTTCTATACCAGGGTCAAATTCAAATAGCTAGCGAAACTTCGCAGATTTGATGGGTACCGATATCTAAGTACAACGAAAAAAGAATTTAAATAACCAAACTCATAATTTCAAGTTGACCGCTGAGCACGGAGTAGTAGATTGCAATTAAGAGTCAAGATTTTTTTGTTTCAAGTCTCAAATTACTTTGGTCTGGATCTTGGACACCCATCTTAACTTCCCCCGTGGGTGTAGCGACCCTGTAGACCAAATATTAAGTAATATGATTCAACGAATACAATAAACATTAGCGCATAGCTCTGTCAGTCAAGGCTGAAGATCCTAGTCTCCAGACAATTCCACCAAGTGGTAAGGTCAAACTTCATTTACTTCGCTGTTTCTTAGTGCGTTTGGCAAACGTTTGATGTCAGAGAGGAAGCATTAGGTTGATTCTGTGGCTACCTTGAATTTAAAATTAATATTACAGCAAATGTCTTTGTACTATAGAGTCAGGAGACATGTCAGTTTGTCTCGGGAGCTGCAGCCTTTGACCACTTGGCATCAGGATGGCATCAGGTTATGTTTTCTAAACAAAGGTTCCGTAATAAAGACTATTAGATTTAGGTTTTATTTATATTTTATAGTGTCTTGTATTGCCGCAGGGGGCAACTGCAGGCGGCAACTGCAGGCGGCGTGTCGCTGCGACACGACTGGTTTCTATGAATTTCTATGAAATACCTTCTGTAGCTAGCGACACGTCGTTGGCAGCTACGGGCGAGTGACAGGAGACACGTGTAGCCCGACCGCAGACCAGTAGTGTCGCCAACGCTCGAGCGATATCACGTTTTTCTATCTTCTATCTTACGACTGGAATACGGGCTGCTGCCGCCTGCGGTCGGGTTCGGAATCAGGACTACAGCGACATGTCGCCTGTAGTTGCCGCCTGCGGTCGGGCACGGAACGGTACCTTTATATCTTCCTTTTTGCCGATTGTATATTGATTGACGTTTAATTGTTGAGCACATTTGAGAAAAAGCAATTGTTTTTTTTACTGATAGCAGTTTTGGCAATGATCATAAAACCAAATGGTTTTTGCCAATTTGACCTGTTAAACTTTCTAACGGATATAACAGTCTACTAACATAACACTTAGACCCGTCTGCTATGGTTACAAACGAAGCAAGAGTGAGAGATTTAACCCATCCGTTAGAAGACATAACAGCTTGTCTAAAGTTAAACGAGTATTAGTGCGTTGAATCTCCATGTAAAGCGGCTGACACGATTAACAGCGCTTTTTACCTGTTTTTGTCCTAGAAAAAAATGTTCGTTCTAAGAAGTCATGGTGAAATGAAGCGAGCGATTCAAGCCCATACTAGTTTACCTTGTTTGTACAAGTACATTACGTTTGTACCGTGGATCAGTGGATATTTAGAGCGATATGGGTCACATCGTTAGTAACGAGACTTGTTGACGCGTAATCGATGTTACGCAACTCGATTTTGAATAAAGCTACAAGACACAACAGATTAGTGGCGTTTAACGAGAATACATTTTCTAAGTTTTTGAGTGCTTTGGCTCATTTACATTTTAATGTTCATGAAAGGGATTGATATTTTTTTTATTTAAATTAAAGAATATTTTATCAAGCCACTCATTACCATAGCATAATAATCCCATAAAACTAAGGGCTACACTTGAAAGCCCACATGGCAACACTAGAGGAAACAACCCACAAAGGGCTGGTATCCAGTTTCCATTAGGCGGGCTCTTGATCACGTTCCGCGTTTTCAAGCATATCTTTATTAGAAACAAAAGTTTTCTAACTTAATTCAGTATTGTCCTTTTGGTCGTTAAATGAAAAATGTCAATAGATAAGATTACAAAGGTCTACAAAGAACTCTTTGACGAAACTCGTGTTTTCGACTCCCACAATCAGGACCACTTTAGTAAATCGTCACAATAATGGGTCAGGTAACGTCGTAATGCATTTCGAAAGATTGAAGAGAATACGTAGAATTCCACCGACAATGATACGACAAAAAATTGTTTGACTAAGTTCATAGACTCCTCTCCCGTCTCATAAAGGATTAGGGCCCTCGCAGCGGGAAGCGGTAAGTGGAGGTGGTCCTTATCTGAGACTGTTTCAACAGCGCAGTCGACAGCGTAGTGGGGTACTGCCGCGCCACCACTTCGCGCTCCATCGCGACTGACGCAAGCCGCGCCCGCGCACACGACCGATACTTTCAAACGAGCCATTTTCGATATTCAACTTTTAAAAATGTATTCGAATGAAGTGAGGTGAATCGATCAAAACTGTTCAGTGAATAACAAAGTGAAAAAAAACAAGTGTTTTGGAACAAATATTTGTGAAGGATTTATTTTTGTTAAGGAGCAACCCTCTACAAATCCAAGGTAATTTTCGTTGTTTTGTTATTTTAGTTGTTTGTCCGTTCGTGTGTTGCAGCAACAGCAACGGTGTCGAGGCGACTTATTGCAAAGTGCAGTTTCGTTTTGCGGCTACCTATTTGCAACATACGTCGTCGGAATGTCCGGTTGTAGACAGACTTTCTCGCGGGTGTTTTGCGAACAGTTTAACTATATAATAACAAACATTTGTAACAAATGGGTCGCTTTACTACCATTCATGTTTAATTTAGTATGATGGGCAAATAAAAGAAAATGTCTCTTTTTATGACCAAACCAGTACAGCGCAATTACGGCCATCGTAAGTGTAGAAAATCTAATTTAACAATACTAAGAAAATGTTATCAAACAGTCATTACTTTACGTAATGTTACACATCTAAGTGCGCCTAATTGAATACTTACCTAATAGCTTGATTCACTTTAATAATTGTCAATTTGTTACGGGTACTGACACACTCTTGTATAACATAAGTTTTTATAACAAAAAAGTTATTTGGATTGTTAAAAAAGTTCTCGTAGATTACCTCCCTTTGTAAAGAATCTCATCTACTCTATGCTTAGTTTCACAAGTAGGGTGCACAAATCTCCAATTTTGTCACAAGTGGATCTTTTTGTTTAGGCAACATTTCTTAATAGTGGTATTTACTAGACTTACCAACTGTATTATGGTAAGAGTATTTTTCTTTTATAAATATAGGCTGATGATGATGATGTCATGATGGCCCAGTGGTTAAGGCCTCGCCTCTCATGTACGTGGTTGTGGGTTCAAATCCGGGCAAGTACCAATGTGACTTTTTCAATTCATATGTACTTTCTGAGTTTATCTTGGACATTACTGACATTGGTGAAGGAAAAATACCGTTAGGAAACCTGGACTTGTAGTAAATATAAGTCTGCAATCGCCAACCCGTCTTGAGCAAGCGTGGTGATCAATGCTCGTGCCTTCTCTGTATGAGAAGAGGCCTTTGCCCTGCAGTGGAACAATAATAGGCTGATATTATTATTATTATTAAATATAGGCTAGAATCCTAATTTTATTTATATTGTAAATGCGAAAGTTAGTTTGTTTGTTACGCTTTTACGCTAAAACGGCTGAACGGATTTGGATGAAATTTGGCACACGAGTAGACCATGACCTGGACTAGGATACTTTTTATCCCGGTAGCACGTTCCTGTGGGATAATTTCCGACATGCACGTGGGCGAAGCCGCTGGCAAAAGCTAGTTACAAATATTGCACATTTTCCGAACGGAAAATATCTAAAAATTACGAATTATTCATCAAAATCGAAAAATAAGCTTTTACGTTTTTGTATTAGACGTAATCCACGTTTGGGTGCACCCAAATAATAGATTCTAAACCAATGACACTTTGCATATAAAAGCAGTAGGTAATAAGAACTAAACAATCAATACCTAATAAGAACTAAACAGTCAATACCTAATAAACAATCGGTACCCTTTCTTAAATTATTGTTCATTTAGAAAGGTACAGGATTGTTACAGAGACATAATGAGCCATATGTGGGAAAATAGAAGCAATATTGATTAAATAAATCTTCTCATAATGTCTTCGTGTTAGCGTCGTTTTTTCCAGTTTTCCATATTTGATGACTAGCGAAAGTTTCAATTAGTTTCTACTTCACATCGCTACGAGCACATCCTTATACATGTACTATTTGGAGGAAATATTTAAGCGGGTATTGTGACACCCAGTAATTGGGTTGTAGAGGTCACATAGGCAGTCGCTCCATGTGAAAGAGCACGGAGCGACTGCCTGTGTGACCTCTTCAGCTGCATCTGATTAGACTGGAAGCCGACCACAGACTAGGCAGATATTGTTTAGAGGAAATCATTGAATTTTCGAAATATGAAAAAATAGTCAATTTTTAAACCACACCAAATTCTCTTGTAGCTCTAGATTAAGTAAAATGTTTTTCTGTTTTAAAAAAATCTTTCTTACGCTCTGTTGCTTTCAGCGAAAAAAGTTTGCAACTATAATTTTCTTTTTTTAAGTTTTAAGGCAATAAGGTTTTTTTTTTACTTTAATTCATCTTACAAGCTCAATCATTTTATTAGTGATGTCCGTCATTCGTAATTCGAATTAAAACATTGGAGATGTTCCTGATACGAGTGGTGATATTCTAGTAATACGTAACATACGTGGAAACTAGATATGAAATCTGAGATCACGATGTGTTTTATCCCATCAGTTAGATCATAGAGAAAGTAGGTGATGATATGACCGTGTGAACAAATAGTAAAAAATATACAATTGATGCCATAGCGTTCTACTTTTAAAATGTTTTTTTTTTCCAAGTGTTTTAGTATAATTTCCTTCATTACCATACGTTGTGAATCGTGCCTATGTTTTTAAAATATGGTCGTAATTAATATTTAACTATATAATGCATGTGGAATGGTTTGTGATTAATTACTAATTTATACGAAAAAATAGGTGAAGTTCATCCAATAAAATATTATTTATTTAAAATACCGCAACCTTAAAATAAGACATGATGCAGGTAATTTAAATTATTGCTTGAGGTTAAAAGAAAATATAAGTTACTAAATTGAAGTGCGTAAAATATTTTGCAAGGTTGTTGTAAAACTATGTGGCACAATTGAAGAACAGAGGTAACTCGCTAAGCGACTGTAAAGTGTGGCGCTTTTAAACGTCAATAGAAGGCACCTGTAAAGTCACCAAATCGATGGGTACACAATATACGTATATATTTTACTAAAGTAATTATTGTAACCTTTGGATTTTGTCGACGTCGATTCAACAAGGTAAGATGATCAATTAGAAAACATCGTAATTAATTAAAACTACTACGATGTTCTTAGATTCTGTGTTTTTTCATAATCCACTATTTAATTGTAAGGACCCTGGATTTCTAAATATTATAAAAAAACTAAATGCAAAATCAATATTTACTTCACGGATTTATCGATAACAGACGTAGTCCCAACACTATTTTACGAAACGACAATGTACTTTCCTAGCATTTGTCTCACGTAACAACGTGGTATTTGAAACGAAGAAAAAATACAAAAATAATTAAGTAAGTATGCTGATATCAGTACCGCCGCGTGGAGAAAAAAGGCATTTATACATATTTCATTGCCAACATTGAGTAGTAAATAACTCGTATCAAATGTGTGAACAATCGTTTCTTTTTTCATTACCATACTATTGCAGATGGTATTATATAAACGAGGAATTTTCAAGCATTTTTCATTACGTTTCACAAAGACAACTATACAATGTTTTCATAACTATTTCACTAAGAATACGAACATAAATAACAAATAATACCGTATTAGTTAACAATGCAAAACGTTTAATTATCTTTTAAATGTATCCATTTACGTTAAAACCTACATTCAAGAATTTTCTGATGATTAATTTACTTACTTTGAGTTTATTTTTAGATTGGTAAGTATATTTTTAACCATTCCAAAATATAACCACTAGGTATTCAGCAATCACATAAATATTTCTCAATACAAAAAGGTTGTAAATCGATTTGAGAATTTACACCAATGGAATCCCTATGCAAAGAGAATTAAAGAAAAAAAACATCCCCCGGACATCTATTTTTAGTTGACTAGTACCTGCTGAACAAAGGGTTTTTTGTGCAACATTTAAGGGTGGCACGTGGTTACCTGCGATGTCCAATTTTAACTTTATACTATAGTTTTTTTTGCCTTCGCCATATTTTTTTTCTGATTAATAAAAGGAAGGTCCAAAGTTCGAAAAGTGCAGGAATCAAATCTTGTAGTAGAGAATATAGACAGAGAGCCAGTATGTCGCAGATCCATATGACGATCATAATCTCTGTAATTAAGCTCATGAAACGACTCGGAAAAACACTTGAGACACTTGAAAACTTAAGAAAGACTTATAGCTATCTGAGATTTGGAAAACAACCCTCGGAGAAAGTTGGATTAGATACTCCTCACAACTCCTTCTTTGCCGTTCTAATTGATGTGTTTACCTAAGTGTATAATCAACGCAAGTCACGTATCTAACGTTGCACTTGCTGTTTTTGTCGTTCCCAAATTCGGATGGAAATTTTTGTATTGTCTTCTATTTATTACGCCAAATATATAAATTTTCTATATTGACTATTGGCACACCTGCTCAGCTAAATGAGTTCAAAATTCGGTCATCATCATCATCATTTCAGCCGAAACAAGTCCACTGCTGAACAAAGGACTCCCCCAAGCACCGCCACGTCAACCGGTCCTGTGTGTCCCGCATCCAGCGGATTATGGCGGCCTTCACAAAATTCGACATTTTTATTTTTATTTTTTGTAAATTCGTATTGTACCACTGTTGGGCAAAGGTCTCGTCCATACTTTTCCAATTTTCTTTATGTTGTGCTTTTTCCGGCCAATCGGTCTGGAACGACTCCAAATAGTCACCCCACCGTTTCTTAAGTCTCGGTGCCGACTTCCGCCTTCAGACACCCACTGTGTGTCGATACGATATTTGCATAAAATCCAGAACCTACTAATTGGTAGAAGACACTGGCTCCTGTAACACAGGTGTTTTTACCTAGTGCAGGAGTCAGGGCTTCACTTTTTTTGTATACATTTTTTATGGCAATAAAGAACTTATTTATTATTTAGTGATGGTTTTGCTCATGGTATTAGTCGTAAAATTGCAGTTATTAACATAATTAGTATTTTTATGAACACGTGCGTGTATTATTGTTACTCATTAATAACAACATCTTTCGTAGCTTTAATCTCAATCATGTTAGTTCCATGTGATGTTAATTTAGAAGTATATTCATGGATGTTAAAATAATTACTATTAGCAATAAAAATTACGAAAAAACCTTTTTTTTTCGTTGGACATATATATTTTTTGTTGTTTTAATAAGTCACGGCTTCGTTAAGTATTTTCATATGGAAGTAATGACATTTAAATAAACGGATGTTCTGTCCACGATTACGAAAATATAACCAGTAGTTTTTTCTTTGACTGTATCACCTTGATATTTTTTTATAAAACCGATAAATTTTCGGGGGGGAACCAAGAACGGGGGTAATCACCACTAAGCCACATCATTACCTAAGTCACTATAGTGACTTAGGTAATGATGTGGCTTAGTGGTGGTGATGATGATGTGCTGACGAAAAATTACAATAAAGTTTATCTATAAATATATAGATAAACTTTATTGTAATTTTTCGTTGTTCCAACTGACCGACTCATACTTACTTAGCTAGAGTTGATGAAGCATGAAATTCAGCAAATAAAAGATCTTTCATGACGTGACGAAACAAATTGAACTCAGCCCGTACTTAGCCAAACCGAGGCCTCTTTATTACTGTCTAATAAAAATTAAGTTTGTTTTAAATTATTTAGGTTCTTTTACGGTACTTTGTAAGTACCGAGAAAGAACTTAATTAAGTATAGCACCAAATTCGGTCCTGAAATGGCTGTATTAATAGTCGAGTATAGTTTCAACGACCACCTTTCAAACAAACCTCGGTTCATCCGTTTAGGAGTTATGATGCGCCAAAGATAAACGGAAAGTCTCTCTCAGCCTCCTTTTACGTTGGAGTCGTTGAAAAAGAGGTTCGCTTGTTCTAAATATTTATAGCAAAACATTTCACGTGCCTTCCTCAAATACACCCACACCATTATGGTTTGTAATGTCCCATACAATTAATGGAACAATACATCATGATCGGTGCCCGTGTCACGTCCTCTTGCATAAATTGTGATTGGTTAGTTAAGAGCTAACACGCACACCTGACCGTTTCGAAAACTTTAACTTCGTGAATCAAGGTTGCTGTTGTGAATTCGAGAGAGATCGCCTTCGTTTTGCGCCAAATGCAGGTGGCATCTGTTGCGTGGATAAAAAACTTATTTTAAGGCAAAGGAGGTGTGTAGTTGTCCACTTTTGCATTGGGAGTAAGTAGGTAATGTACGTATATACAGGGTCGATTTTTTTTCTTGAGAAAAAAACCTTGTGGTAAACAGCAACGAAATTGATCGAATACGGACGTATAAAGCCTGAGTCACACGGTGCGGCATACCATAAGTTAAAGCAAAAATAAAAGTTGCGATTCAAGTCATATATTGTGTGGCGGAATCTACATTGCCACATGCGAACTATGCATCAAAGACCTGACGTCACACAAATCCTGCATCACGCAATTAGAGTTTACCGCGCGATCGACATTATATACACGCTCCCGACTTCAACCATTGAGCAGTTGCCCGCCAGACATGACACCTGTTTGGTCGGAGGATCCTCTCTTTTCTATAGAGGATGAGTGAACTTAACATCCTATTCCTCATACCTCTACAATTGCTTCAATTTTATTGTAGGCCGCAGGCAAGAAACATGCATCGTGTAAATGGTGTTTAAATTTTGGACGGGCCGCTAGCGTAGCAGCTGGAATCACATCCAGTTGACTATCATATATATACTCGTATATATTAAATAGTTACTTATAATTTAAATTATAAGTAAATATTTAATATTTTCATTAACATGAAGAAAATTCCAAAATAGAAGAAATAGCCATATTACTTGGCAAACAGGCGGACGGCCCGGGAAAAATTCGAGGGGGATTCCTCTATCAGCCAGCACAAACTGACAAGAAAAATCCTCTGCGTTACCGCAAGCGTCCGCCAGCTTACCGGAGCATCCGGTATGGTAAGGTCGATCACCGAGCATTGAAATGTATACCTTATTTCGATTGGATAAGTAGACCTGGCAGACTCCAGTGCATACGCGCATACAGGCCCATAACGGCGCATATCGCCGCCTCCCGCCGCTGTATCCTCCAGCATGCTCCAGAGAAAACTGTGCTTCGGTGCTCCAGAGGAAACTGCGCTGCAATGCTCCAAAATCGATCCCCGAGCTTTGAAATATATACCTTATTTGGTTGGATAAGTATTAAATTCTATTGATAAATTTAAAATTCTCTACCGTCCTGTCCGCCAGTCTGCGCAGGCCCTTAGTCAATAAATTTAAAATCAATGAAAGCGAAATTTTACTTAATTATTTCTATTTTATAAAAATAGCGGCATTGATTTCTTAAATATTCTTATTTAAATTGTAAAATCTGATGCAATTTCCTAAGGTGAATCAACTTTAGCGTAGTGTGTAAAACGAGTAGGTGTCGGGTAACTTTGGTCTGAACCAGTCCGTTTGCATTGCAAAATTAGTAAAAGGAGCATAATATATCGCTAAGATTGTACTAGAGCTCTAGCTCTTCAACCTCCTTATGAGATAAAAGTTTTTAATATCGAACGAATCACACTTTTTTTTTTTTCATACTTGCATTCATCTCTAGCAACTTTTTTCTTTTCATTTCATACTCTTAAAAAAAAAACTAAAAAAAATATTTTCTTTTCATATACATACTTTCTTGTTTTTTTAAAAATGCATAATTTTTTTTGTAGCAATATAAACAAAACAAGTTTACTTAACTTTTACTTAAAACTACTAAACTTACTTTTACATTTCTGTCTGTTATTTTTTTTAAATCAGACTTTTGACTAGAGAAACCATCAAGAAGTAATTTCATTAGTTGCTATTTCGCCTTTCTTTTGACAGTTCTCGGCTTGCACAGATAGTTCCAAGGTCTTCCAATTATCATATTTCTAAACCTCGTGCGCTCTTTATCCATATTTCTCTGTAGCGACTGCGCAACAAATATCAAGTTATACAAATAAAGCAAAACTGAGTAACATTTGAAAAGAATTGTTTATTTGCAACACAGTGAGCGTTAAAATTGCTCAATAACTAGCGAAATAGGATCACAATGTCCGTCTGTATACTTGTTACTATTTATTTAAAAGCTTGTGCGGACCAGCGCCACTTGTCGCGCGACGCGACTCAAACAATGCAATTTCTAAGAAAACTGTAAGGTATAACAATAAACGACGTCGCGCTGGTCTGCAAAAACCTTAACGTTCGTGCGGTAGGTCCAGTCCATTTTAGAATAAAGGCTTGTGCAGACCAGCGCGACTTGTCGCGCGACGCGACACCGGTTATTGTTATACTGTGACGTTTTCTTAGAAATTGTATTGTTCGTGTCGCGTCGCTTGACAAGTGGCGCTGGTCTGCACAAGCCTAAAAGCCCAATTTTCGGAAGGTTTTAGTTAAAATTTTGATCATACTGGATGAAGGGATTAACATTAATTTGAATTCGGGAATGGCTTGTACCTGCTTAAATAGAAACAAATAACTTCAACTTTTCATAGATTTACCAACATTGTACAATTATATATTTTTGATGGGTAATTGGTATTTTTGGGGTACCGTATTACCCAGTAACTGGGTTGTGGATGTCGTCTACTGCGCTCCATGAATCTGAAATACTGATATTTAGCTGCTTCAGGTTAGACTGGAAGCCGACCCCAACATAGTTGAGAAAAGGCAGATGACGATGATTTTGGTCATTCTAAACTTTTCGTCCCATAGAGGTACTTTTTTCTACTTTACCATGTATAGTCAATAGTTATTAGTATAGTTAATATATAATTGCAGCGTTTCGAATACCAATCTTTGTCGAATTGCAATATACGTATTAGTAAAAATCAATCTGCCTAGCCTTTTCCCAACTATGTTGGGGTCGGCTTCCAGTCTAACCGGATGCAGCTGAATACCAGTATTTTACATGGAGCGACTGCCTATCTGACCTCCACAACCCAGTAACTGGGTAATACGATACCCTAGGGAAGACTGGTGTCAGACTTTCGGGCTTCTGACGACTCGTAACGACTGTCAAAGATCCACGAATGACAGCCGGGACCAACGGCTTAACGTGCTTTCCGAGGCACGGAGGATTCTCGGTATGTAAAGATGGTCACCCATCCACTGACCAACCCCGGCAAGCGTAGCTTAACCTGATGGATCGACCAGTGCGGCTGTTGTTACTTAGCCACGAGCTCCTCACGTATTAGTAAAAATGCAATTTAGAAATTGAATACGCATTATATACTAATTTGTTTAATATTATGGTAGAGGAACAGGTTTCAAAAATGGTATTTTGTTTGACTAAAGTGATTGACCTCGTAGAAACTAGATTGTTGAGAATTTCAAGAATTACGTAGTTATATTCGTTGTATTTATTTATTGGATCTCCAACAGAGGCTACACAGTTTAATACATGTTTATAATCTAAGAACAGGGACAAACACAGTTTGCTATTCCAATTATAGGAGACCACATCATTCTCTTATAATCTAGGTAGTTACATTAAGTTTGACAAAGCGAAAATATAATAACAAATAAATCAAAACAGCAGCGATCTCTATGCATTTTAACACCATACTGCGATCGTCAACCCGCCTGCCAAGCGTGGCGATTATGACAAACCATTTGGGGGAGGCCTATGTTCAGCAGTTGACGTCTTTCGGCTGAAATGATGCTGATGATGATGATACATCAAAATATAGATAGATACATCAAATCGTAGGTGGTAGAGGTAGGAGTTTCATGTCGCATATTTTTGAATGTGACTGAATATTGTGAACATATTCAAGTTATTGTCGTTGTTCATAAATCCATTAATTTGTTCACATAAAACAGGCGGTTTGCTAACCTAGACAAAACTGTCTACCGCTCCATTATAACAGTGATGGTTCCAACGCTACGTCTTCCGGTACACGGTCGCCACTTCAGAACCTTTCGGCCCCATCGGCCATCTGTTCTGCGAGCAATGTGCCCTGCCCATTGACACTTAAGTTTGGCAATTCTTCGGGCTATGTCGGATACCTTGGTTCTCCTGCGGATCCATCGGCGTACCCAGGGGGGCGTAGGAGAGGGCAGCTACCCCCCCTTTTTTTTTTTTTGAGGATGGGAAATCATCAAATGACTTCTCCCGCTCTGGGCAGAGCGAGAGGGTGTGTCAGACTTTTACTGACTAAAACCCACCCATGTTCCTCCCTTTCGGACAAACCCGCAATCCCAGCGCAGCTGCCCCACCTGGATTTTGTACCTACGTACTGTTATGTTTTCGGGATCGGATCAGTAGTTCAGAAGGTTCCCCCTACATACAGACTCATAAATTTTACTTCTAAATATCATTATTATATTATACTAGCTTATGCCCGCGACTTCGTCCACGAGCTTATAACCTGCCTCAAGAATTGGGCTATCCAATGCCAAAAGAATTTTTCAAATCCGACTGGTAGTTCTGGAGATTACCCTCTACATACAAACAAACAAATTTTACCTCTTTATAATAAAAAATAATTTAAAAAAAAGTCTTAACTTGACTCTAACATAACAGTACTGTTATGTTAGAGTCAAGTTAAGACTTTAGACTTAGAAAAAATCGCGCAGCCCGATCGGTCATGTTGTATCATACAAAATACGCGAACGCAGCTAGCACGCACTTGGGCTCAGTCGCCAGCCCCGGACCGTCGATTTTGAAGGAGCCAAACATAGGCGAAGAAAAATATTCATTCTTTATCCATATCAAACTATGTTTAACATGTGTGGGGGACCCGACTTAAGAAATTTCTGTGAAAAAAAATACTGCGATTCTTTTCCGTTTTGTTGACTTACAACAGTAACAAGTGTACCGTACTAGTGGTACATTTAACAACGTGCAGTTACGTTAGGTAATATCGCTGCTTTATGTAACACTATTGTTTAATAAATTTTAAATGTCGGATTTTGCATTCGCATCCCAGACTGCTTTGTTTTACTGCATTGTTTTTGTGCAGTGTATTTTTTATTTTTGTCTTATTATGTAAGGTGTCTCTTTTTATGTAAAATTGTAAGAATCATTCGTAATTTTTACGGTGTTATTTATATTTTTACCTTTTTTTGCTTAAAGTCGTACATGTTTTGTGATATTGACCCAGAAGGTAAGCAATTAATTTTGGTAGGAAATGAATAAGCTGTCGTTATAAAATCATGTAATAAAGCGTAATGACGTCTTTAAAGATTTCGATTATATGACAGATAGGTACTATAAAATATAGGCAAAATATAACTTCAAGGCCAACCTTCGGGTTATGAACTAAGATTTACGACATCATCTTGAAGATACAAATTAACATTTTTGCTTAATTAAAAATGACACGTATACATAATAAAGATATGTCTATTATTCTAAGAACTACAAATAGAAGCAATAAAAAGAATTTATTAAACACAAAAGTTGTTGAATAAATTCACAAAGCAATAAATATTTATAACGCATTACATGGTTTGGTGGAGCTTGTGGCTAAGTTATAACAGCCGCACGGGTCAATCCATCAGCTTAAGCTACGCTTGCCGGAATTGGTCCGTGGATGGGGGATCACCTTTACATACCGGGACTCTTCCGTGCCTCGGAAAGCACGTTAAGCCGTTGGTCCCGGCTGTCATTCGTAGATCTTTCACAGTCGTTACGGATTATCAGAAGCCCGAAAGTCTGACAACCAGTCTTACCAAGGGGTATCGTATTACCCAGTTACTGGGTTGTGGGTGTCATATAGGCAGTCACTCCATGTAAAATACTGGTATTCAGCTGCATTCGGTTAGACTGGAAGCCCACCCCAACGTAATAGGGTAAAAGCTAGGCAGATTGATTTGACATGGTGTTATATGTATAGGGAAGACAACTTAGCATAAAAAACGATAAAATTATAATTCTCTCCTTTGTTTCTTAATAATTAGCCTCGTCCGCGTGAAATTTCTAGATTTAACATAAAATATACCCTATGACATTTGGCAATTCTGCAGCCATTCATGAAAGAATTTTCGGGATCGGATCAGTAGTTCAGAAGGTTCCCCCTACATACAGACTCACAAATTTTACTTCTAAATATCATTATTATATTATACTAGCTTATGTCCGCGACATTGTCCACGAGCTTATAACCTTCCTCAAGAATTGGGCTATCCAATGCCAAAATAATTTTTCAAATCCGACTGGTAGTTCTGAAGATTACCCTCTACATACAAACAAACAAATTTTACCTCTATATAATAAAAAATAGTAAAAAAATAAGTATAGATTAGTAAAGACAACTTTTAATAAGCCATAACACCTCTTTCGTACCTAACGTATTATGTTGCAATTAAATCATGGAATGCGGAAAACATACCACACCTGCCTATGTTTATTTATGACTGCTATAATCAATAGTTTAATAAAGTACTAAATTAAAGAACCTGAGCATCTTTAGCCACAGGTACATCCACAGCCACAAGACACATAAAAGATGAAACATAAACAATTCTGCAATAAAAAGGAAAGTGCTCTGTGTAAATCGTACACAAAGAAAAGAAAGAAAGAAGGAAAATAATTTAATTGGCTCTAGCCAATTAAATTATTTTTCTATTTTAAATTATGTTCATGATAGGTAGGTCCATATTTTTTATTTGATAAAATGTACTTATTCAATGAGACAGTTCTCTGCCCATTCTTAACATATATTTTCATAGATATTGGGTTTCTCCATCAGGAATTTCTCAATAGCAGTCCGGAGTCTGAATTTGTGCCCGGTTGATGGCAATAGGCTTGCCCCCTATTACATGGGACTTAAACATAACTGGCGAAATGTGGGTGTACTATAGGTACACTGCCCTGCTAAGCCGAAAGGCGGTATCTCAATCGGAGTAAGTTTTGATAAAATAGACTTTTTGTAAAGGATAAAAAAAAAGCTTCTTAGTGATTTTTTTATGTTTTAACTTAGATAGCGCTATTTGATTTATACCATTAGATGCGAAATTTTTATGGTATAAAAAAACTAAAAGCCCGTATCTCAGAGATAGCGCCTTTCGACTTAGCAGGGCAGTACACCTCTGCCAAATCCTTTGAGGACAACGGCCGTAATGTTATATATGTTACGTATGTAATGTATATGTATGTATATGTTTTCACACAGCCGTATAGTATTTAACTTTTATCGTGTTATTATTGTCTCTCATTTCGCTGCATACCTACAAAAAAAAAAACAATAATAGTAATTTACATTTCCCAGTCTAGCATTACAAACAATAATTCAACATAATTCATCCAAGGCCATATTCAAATCTGTAGGTGACTACATATTTTAAACGAATAAATCATTCGGAAATTCGATTCGTTCTCTTTTGCGTGACGTTTTCGCCTTTCCATATTCGAATTTCGATTATCCGCATTTATATTTATTGAAAGAGGCCAACTTGTCATGACGTTTTAATCGATGTACGTCGAAGGTAAACAGGGACACCACTATGCCATAGTATGAATAATTATGGTGTGTAAACTACCCATTGGTATTTCATTTACACGGAAGCTCATACAATAGGAAGTAATTAATTATTTAATTCTCCATAAGTTTTCATATAAAATCTTGTTGTTAACAACGTTGGTTTGTGCATTTTGAAGGGTAACGCCCTATGAAGTATGATGAGTACCTATCTATAGTACGATACTGCTCAC
Source organism: Agrochola lota (assembly GCA_947364205.1). Taxonomy (NCBI): domain Eukaryota; kingdom Metazoa; phylum Arthropoda; class Insecta; order Lepidoptera; family Noctuidae; genus Agrochola; species Agrochola lota. Next base: position 7,774,910 of record OX376228.1, on the reverse strand, counting down.
TGATATTTCATTTATACGGAAGTTCATACAATAGGAAGTACTTAATTATTAAATTCTCCATAAGTTTTCATATAAAATCTTAATCAGTTGTCAACAACGTAAGTTTGTGCATTTATTTTGAAGGATAACGCCTTTCGATCTTTTGACGTCATAAAAAAAGATTCGTAAAAGTTAATCGCTGACAAAAGTGCCTCGTTTCCATGACATTTAGTTTACAGTTTAACACATTTTAAGAGAATGTGGAAGTTTTCACCATGTTTCCCAATAATTAATATATTAATTATTATTAACATAATTTATTATTTAAATGTCATCTTTCACACCTGTTACGGGGCAATTGTGTAACACACTAACCCCTAAGTATACCTTTCATTTTAAAAATTCCAGAATATTCGTTATTTTCGTTGTCAAACAGACGAATTTTTCAAACATATGAAGCAATGGATTAAGTATTTCTTTCAAAATTTAGTTATAGAAAGTGTGATACGCAATTGGAGTGCTGCTTCACTTCACCCTCCGACTTTTGTACTCTCCTAAATTCATATAATAAACAAAACAGAGGCTAGAGTCATTAATCATTATACTCTCTACACGTCTCTTTATTGCCTTGTCGCAACATTCAATCTATATATTTTTTATTTTTTTTAATGTTGATAGATTCGCTGTTTAATACAGTGAGTCTATAAATATAAAAAAAAAATACAGTCGAACATATATTCTCCTTCTTTTTTTAATTTTTTGAAGTCGTTTAAAAATGGAAGTCGCTTTTAGTGTCTGTCTGTGTGACCGAGTTGTTCGTCTAAACTACGCAACGGATTTTCATCCATCATTTAAGGAATTTATCCTGAAAGGTTTATATGTAATATGCATGTATATTAAACTTGCATATAATAAAGAAATCTCGATATTTTGTCCAGTCGTAAAAACCGTGCGAAACAAGCGGTCGCTAGTTTAAAATAAATACATTTTCAGTTTTTCATCCGTTTCGGGGCTTTAACTGAAATAATAATCGACGATATAAAACCTATATTATGTAGCAAAAATAATATGGTCCAATTTCACGCTTGCTTACTTTCCGATTGTCGTCAGATAAGCATGCGATGCAGAGATCGAAAACAATGACAGATCTCATTTAGATAGACTATACATAAAGGTATGTACAATCACTTTTTTTCATATACCACGCTACATACAATACACGCTATTAAAATAAAACTGAATGTATTTCAGGTCATTTTAGATATTATTGAGCGCTACGGCTATAAAAATTGTGGTAAAAATTCCTACGGTTTTGATTAATCTACGTTTTCCATTGAATAAAAAAATATTTTAACCGTATACAATAGGTTTGTGGTACTGGTTTTTTTTTTCAATTCAAATATGAATAGTTATCTAGTAACAACAATCATAACTTTAGTGGCTTTTCCGTTAACTTCAAAAACCCTTTAGTACATACGTTCATTATACCTTGTGGAATAAAACTACGAGTATAACCAGAAAAAAATATATAGGCTGGTTACGAGAGGTGTAGTCCTTGATTAAAAAAATAAAACACTTTTGTTAACTGCCTGTCCAGTATAACTTGATACAAAAAAATAGCGGCATTGATAAACGTCAACCATGTTTCAAATTCAGAATATTTTTAGTTTCGTACTTCGTCACTAGGCAAGTAATACTGGCCACTCAGTGGACATTCTGGTTTTTCTTGATTCGAAATCCAAAAAAACTTAACTACGCATTCAATGTCGGTAGGTAGGGGTGTCGATCATACAGCCTTCTACCATTTTTTATAAGTTTTAAAATAATGCAATTAATACTCGAATAATACTTATTTTGGCAAATTATCATTAAACAGCATTCTACGTGCTATAGCCGAGAAATATACAGCCCATTTTGTAGAGTCCCTGTTAGTAATTAAGTACCAGAATTTTTCCTTTTTTGAGGATGGGAAATCATCAAATGACTTCTGCCGCTCTGGGCAGAGCGAGAGGGTGTGTCAGACTTTTACTGACTAAAACCCACCCGTGTTCCTTCCGTTGCCTGTGTGCCGGAGCCGCGATATGCCTTTCGGACAAACCCGCAACCCCAGCAGGCATTGGTCTTTCGACCCCGTCGGTTGGTGCTGACATCTCTTTGAGGCGCGCGTGGAACACAACGCGCCGTCGACACGGGCCTGGTCCTTATCGGACGGCGAGCTGCCCATTGCTCACCGTCCGCAAGCCCGCGCCTACGATGGCCGGAAGTCGGCTCTCGACTCCCGACGACGCCCGGGGCGTCTCCTGCGGCGACTAGGGCCGCGAGGGCGTGCAGCTTGCATCTCCCTCGCGCGCTCTGCCTCCTCCTTCGCGAACATAGCTGCTTCGCAGAAGGAGGTGACGGTCGATAAGACTATTGTTGCTGGATATAAAAATCTCTAGACACACAAAACATGACTAACGAAATAATACCAGTTTATGGCTTTAATTCGCCGTAAGTAAAAAGTTTTTTAGAGATAATATGTAATAATTTATTCATTTTAATTAATTTATTCAGGTACTTATAGTGTTTGATTATTACCAATTTACAATCTTTATGATAAAGTCAAGGTCCAATCGACAATTAAGGCTGTACCAGATGGGCGTTTGACCAGTTAACAGTAAAAAATGTAAGTACATACTCAATGGTAGATTGGTCATTGATATAGTGTTAAGTATGAGGCCGCGAATTTGTATCGTACGTAAACGTATGATTGTGGTTGCAAGGACGAATTGAGTGCGCGCACTTAATACGGTTTTCTCCGTCAAATAGGTAGTATTCTGGTGATATCGCGCTCCGAAGAGAAGTTACACAACTTCTCTTCGGAGCGCGATGAACAATCTGTATCTTCAAGATAATAATTGCCTTATAACTCGGAGACTTCAGCGACGTCGTCGCTGTCGTAGAACCGAATGGGTACGTAAAATATATTTAAAAAGACATTAATTCGGTAAATTTCACGAAGTGATAACTTGTGATCCCACAAACATTTATGTCCGTAAACCAAGTTAATACATTTTCCTTAATCCATTTTTTATTTTTTTTATTTTAATTAATTAAAATGTTTTAAAAACCCAACAAGTTCGGATTGTTTTCGGACGTCGTCGGAACTAAGCGTACGTATAAAAACCACCAACTCGCACTCAGTCAGTGCGCTCTCTTAGTACTTGGAATTTCGGGATCGCTCGTGCGTGTTCGTATGTATTTACACGAGTAAAATTCGAACGAAAACGCGTCCAAAGTGAGCGCGGCCTTACTCAACTGTTACAAACAATGTATTTTACGAAAAGCTCATACAAAATAACTACCAAGATGATTATTACTTAAATACATAATTATCGTACTTATGTGTAATAAATTATGGTTTATAAGTTAACAATCCTATACTTACTTGAGTTTAAACAATAATAATCTTGATTGCCATAAGTCATAATCACCAATTGTCGTGGTCTATGGTTACTTAGGTCAAACTTCAGCCCGACATTTTTGAATTTTTAGAGTGGTCTGACAAAAATATCCAAAAAACCCGACTATAACTACTACCGACATGTATGAGTACATAGTTGGAGACAGTTTTAAGTATTACTTTTGTTCGAGACTGCATCTTGGGTTTTTATATATCAATGAAAAAGGCTCGATTATTTTTGAATACCTAACTTAATTAAAGTCATGCTAAGCAAAGTTACCTACAGCCTGGCATGCTCGTTAGGTGTGTAGGCAAAATGTTCGGGTTAATGTTAAGCTTGTCCCTATTCGAGCTATGCACTAGAAAATTCTAAGAAGCTCTTTATAGTATACACACAGGTTTACCAGCCTAATAAGGTTCTACGTGAAGCCAAGCCCTTCAGCGTTTTTTTCTATAACTCACTCGATTGTGCTTCTTATTATGAAGTAGCAAAAGGTAGTTTTTTTTTATTATAATAAAAAAAAATACAAGGAACTTACTACAACCGGTTTAACAAAGTATGATTTATTGAGCCGTCAAAAATCGTTCGCATATTATGGGAACGATCTGTGAAATCGAATTTATGTAAATTATCCGATTCGCGTGTTTAAAGGCACGTACCTACTACTCGTACCTTAGGTGATAGGCAGTGCGCAGACCTGAGTCTCTATGACACCAGTCTCTTAGTCAAAGTTGTCAAAGCTGAACTCGTGGCTAAGTAATAACAGCCGCACAGGTCGATCCATCAGGTTAAGCTACGCTTGCTGGGGTTGGTCCGTGGATGGGTGACCATCTTTAGATACCGAGAATCCTCCGTGCCTCGGTAAGCACGTTAAGCGGTTGGTCCCGACTGTCATTCGTAGTTCTTTGACAGTCGTTACGAGTCGTCAGAAACTCAAAAGTATGACACCAGTCTTACCAAGGGGTATCGTGGTGGAGGTCAGATAGACAGGCGCTCCATGTAAAATACTGGTATTTAGCCTACCTCAACATAGTTGGGAAAAGGCTAGGCAGATTGATTGGTAGGAAATAAATTCTTTAAACTTATATAAGTCTGAAATCGCCAACCCGTCTTGAGCAAGCGTGGTGATCAATGCTGGTGCCTTCTCTATATGAGAATAGGCCTTTGCCCTGAAGTGGAACGATATGCTGATATTATAAAGGCTAGGCAGAATGATTCGTCAAAGTTGAAAAAAAGCTACAAAAAAAACAGTTTTGACACAAGAGACAACTGTTCTGACTGCATTAACAGACTTATAGATGGAACACTTTTTGAATTTGATGTCCACAGTCTGAATCTACGAGGTGGATACGACAATAAATATTAAACTTTGTATATCTAATATCGTTCCCAATCTACATACAAAAATTCAAGCAAATAGTTTAGTCACAATAGCTAATCAAAGATGAGCAAATCCATAGTCAGCTCATCAGTATTATTTAGTTTGGTTTAATAAACCACGGTTTCAATTTCGATGTTAGAATTTGAAAAAGAAAGAAAGTAAATACGTTTATTAGCGGTAAAAATGACGCAAGGAAAGAACAAAACATGAAAATAACAATTTGGGGGAAAATATGCGTCACATCCACGCAAAACGGCCACCGCTCAGCATAATGCTGCGAGTGCTGCGAACCTATGCGAGACAGAGCCCCAGCGCTGGTTTTCAGCGACAGCGTTGACGTGATGTCGTCAAGCGGTGCAACATAATATAGTGAAATAACAAAATAAGACAAAAATTAAATAAATACAATACTTAGTCCTTAAATATAATATTTAAAGTGGAAACGGCAATGGCATTTATTTTGATACTATCCAAATACTCGTATGCATTAATATTGTCTTTGTTTTCATTTATTAGGTACTATCATCTTCACATTGTTTATCAGTATAAATCGTGGATTCTATTCGAAATGTTCTGAGCAAACAATGACCTGTCAAACTGTCGAACTACAAGAAGATTAATGACCTACCTCTAATTTACAACCTCTTTTAAAAACATTTATTCCTAAAAATGTACTTAAAACAATTATGCCTCATTCGTACATTATGCAATCATAGGCATTAGTAGTTTCAAATGCAAATCTCACTTTAATATAATTAAGCTGTCGGGCCTAAACTGCGTAGGCAATATTTTGTTAAAGGTGCAAAACCTATTTATATCAAAGGCCGTGGTGGAATGAACGGCACAGCATGTGCTTGGTTTCCTGAATACGCGAATATTACGTGATTTAATTTAGCGTGTAAATTACTAAGTTATTGTTCAGGTATATGATTCAGAGTCTAATTACCCTGTGATTTAAAGAACCAGTGTATGCTAGATTGTTGTAGTGGCCAATCGATTTATGTTGAAATAATAAAGAATCATGTTGAATAATAAATGGCTTCAAATTTCTGGCTTGCGATATCGCCACGATGTTGTAACAATTTAGAAATCTGATATACTAGAGCAGTGGTTACAAGTATATGAATCATAATATTTTAACGAGACTAATGATATCTCCGGCTATTATCACCTCTGCAATTTTAGCGTCAGATTATCCTGTAACATTTTCTAGCTTAAGACGTAGATATATGCCAGTGACCTTGAGTGGTTAGCTTGCGTATTCTGTACTGACTTCACGCAATGTGTCGTACTTCCAGCCAGTAGGTAATAGGACTCGCCCATCAAGGAGCGCTGTCCCCAATTTGACGCATTATTAATGTACGAGTATTATACATAAAACAAAATATATATTAATAAAATATTAAAATAAAATACTTTAGAATCAAGGTGAACAGCTCGTTGTTAAGTAATAACAGCCGCACGGGTCGAACCACAGGTTATGCCACGCTTGCCGGGGTTGGTCCGTAGGTGGGTGACGATCTTTACATACCGAGACTCCTCCGTGCCTCAGAAAAACACGTTAAGCCGTTTGTCCCCGCTGTCATTCGTGGATCTTTGACAGTCGTTACGGGTCGTCAGAAGCCCGAAAGTCTTACAATCGTCTTACCAATGGGTTACTGGGTTGTGGAGGTCAGATAGGCAGTCGCTCCATGTAAAATACTGGTATTCAGCTGCATCCGGTTAGACTGGGAGCCGACCCTAACATAGTTGGGAAAAGGCTAGGCGGATTGACTTTAGAATCAAACACCTGAATTACGATAGATAGATGTAATTAAGAACATAAATTGCTTTAAATAAGTAGTCGTAATAAATACCTAAGGTCCTTTTAAGTTAACCTGTCCTCTCCGATAACTTGTTTACTCCAAGTTTTAAATTAAACCAACCAATTGATTAAATCTTCGAATTAAGAAACGGGTTTATCTATTTCGCAAACGCGACAAATGGTCACGTATTTGTCAGAAAAACCATATTCAATTCAACATAATATAACCAGTACGTCAGATTTCGCCGTTTGCTAGTCCTGCGATTCTGACTTTGGTATCAGGAGAAACACTGCGAGGTTTTAGACGTAAGGAGTTCGACATAACCTTTTCATCTCACATAGTGGATGGAAACCACAAGGGCTTCCCCTCGTCAATTAAAATAAGGTTCATCGTTCTACGTTCAAAAATCTAGCGCCTAAGCTGACTCAATTTTACTTAACGTGCTGTCTATTCGTCCCATTTTTAAGCCCTCTACTGTGATTTTCTTCGTCCATTAGAAAGATACAGTGTGGTTACTGCTGCAAAAGTGAGCGATTAGCGACCAAGTCGCAGTGTTCACGTTACATCACAACATTGCACCGACACCGTCGTACCACAGCGAATTGCAACACCGCTTATTAGCCCTCCCGCCGGCACTATCTTCCTGGACATGACTAGACAGTAGCAGCTACAGTAGGTACCTGGCCTCTTAATAAATATGACACATTGAGCAGAGAAGACAGACTGAGACAGAGACTGTGAAATACAATAGGGATGATGCTTGGGTCTAAAAAGAAATTCTATTTAGTCCGTCAGTCGCATAATAAAAAAATGTTAGTCTCGGATTTTTTGCTTTATCATATTAATAAAACACGACTTAGATAAAACGCATTAAAATTGGGGAGTGGGGGTCGCTACGTCACAAGTTAGTATAAAATCTACACACTCGTGACGTCATGGCACATTTTAACTCAATGTATCGCCGTAATCTTTTGACAACGCAAAAAGAAAAAAAAATACGTCTACGTTATTTTTTCATAATCTACATGACGGACAAAAAACATTTTTTTAGTCATCATTCCCATTATATTATAAGTCAAAAGAGGTAGATGGGTTATCTACCCAACATTCGATCTTCAAAAACGGCACTATGTCACATTATTAGAAGAAACGTTGAAGTAGAACAGCATGTAGCTATTATCGGGAGCGAAAAAGAGACAAGACGCAGAAAACTTGGCTAATTATCCAAGTTTTGACGTGTCATTTGCGGAGCGCGTATAACCTATCTACCACTTTTTACTTTTATTATCATTGGTAACACAGGTGTAAGTTGACAGTGACAATGATTTAAAAGCCGAACTTTTTGTAAAACTTATGTGACGTTTTCAGAACCAGGGCCCTTTAACACAAAACTTTACAAGTCTACAATTCTACAAAATTGTGTAATTGTAGAACTATTACAAGAAAAATTTACATATTTGTAATTCCTGTGTTACGCAATATCGTAACACAGGAATTACAAATATGTAAATTTTTGACTTGTCATTACAACTTACATATTTGCTGTAAAGTTATCCGTTACAATTAATTGAGTGGCTTAGAGTTTTATGATACACGACACGAACTTGTAAGATTTACAAATTTGTAAATTGTAATTGTAAAGTTTTGTGGCATAGGACCCTGCTACTGTGATGCGCAGAAAACATAAAATGAAAACTATTTTTTCTTTCTGCAAGTGACATAGCAGTGTTAATTAGTCACACAGACGTAGCACTGTCCACATCTATTGTCATACAAAAATACCAGGAAAGTACAACAAAGAGGTGGCTAACTGTCTTATTGTTTTTGTGTAGAATGTATACAAAATACCTTGACAAACTTAATGTTGCTTGTGAAATATGACGATGCAATTTTAAAACTAAAAAGTTATGGAAAAAAAAAGAAGTTGGGGACACTTACAGGTCAATGTCTCCAAAAGCTGCCTGGAACTCGACCTCGATTAGTCATAATTTTGAATAACATCAAAAACAATTGACGAACAAGAAGAATATGGATGTAGACTTGGGGAAAAAAAAGCTATTTAGTCAATCAGATAATAAAAATATATTAGACAAATATATTAATGAAAAATGGTTTAGATAAAACGCATTAAAGTTGGGGAGTGGGGGCTCGCTACGTCACAAGACAGTATAAAATCTACCGGAGAGTGACGTCATGACACATTTTAACTCAATGTATTGCCGTAATCTTTTGATTACGTAATTAAAGAAAAATACGTGTCCAATATTTTTTAATAATCTATCTGACGGACAAAAAATATATTTTTAGTCAACATCCCTATTGAAGACACATTCCCAAATCTTGTGTCACTTGAATATTGAACGGAAACTGAACGTAGTTTAACGTACCAGCGAGTAACAAGCGGAAACAGTTGGTGGATCGAATGTGCTGTAACCAGAGTTATCGCAACGCTGGTTGCTGCAATCGACGGCACACATAACCGATGGCCGTAAGCTTGGAGCTGCAATGAAAGGCATCTGCCACATATTACACATAAAAGATTGATAAATACCTATTAAGGTTGTAAGAAGTAAGATGGTAAGTACGCAAAAAGAGAATGAAATCAGAATACGTCTTGCGAAACAATAAAGTAAATGAGGTACAAGCAAATCACAGAGTTAATGACAAAATGATAATGTCCAACTCTTGGTACATTCTTTAACAAACATTCTTCAAGAATTATTGCAACATCATCTAGAAAACGACCGCGACCCAACAAAGAAAGGTATGAATGGCACACATGAGTGAGGTTAAGTTACATAACGTACGGTTAACAATGGACACAAGTTCTCTAAGTTCGGGACACTTCGGCTTCTTGGAAATCGCGTGCGCCGGTCGTAGGTCAAACAGGATGACTTTCATTGCCGTCGGCGGAGAAATTACACTTCACATGGACAAAAGTTAACAATTGTTAATTGTGAAAACGGTGGGCTAAATTATGAACCAAGGAACGTTTCAATACGAACATAATTGGTGAATGCATTGCACGCATGACTTAGTCGAAACCCGCCATCTTTGTCCGGTATTTCGATCGTGGTGAACACGTGCATTTCTAGAACTTTGCCACTTTCACAAAAAATACGATGATAAAATCCAGTATCGTTAATACTTTCATACCGTGATTAATTTGTGTTGAGTAAATATTATTTTACACGGCATATTGTTCATATATCGTGGATAGAAAGCGATTGCAGCGTGCATGCGATGATTCGCGCGGGCTCACCGACACGCGACGCGCCGCAAGCGCATTGCTCTATGGCGGTTAAGAATAATTGCCGCGAAACAAACAAAGCACAATCACCATGTGTCAATAACAAACTACAACTACCGACCATCACTCGGGACAATAGAGTTTCGAAAGCAACATAGTTTTTGACACAAATAATGAGATCTCATTTATACATAGTAAACGGAGCTAATAAAAATATTTGTCAACATAAATTATAAGGTGAAAGTCTCATACTGTACAATTAAAACCTGAGTTAATTAGAGCTCAGTGATTAAGAAAGCTAACAGAAAGTAACAACCATTTTATAATCCGGTTAACCTCTCAAGTGAGTTGCAAACATTCAAGATCATTATATAGAAACCATACTAAATAAATACACAACCTACTTTGATTCATATATTTTAAAGATGAGGAAGAGCAATGAAGTTACTAAAAGAGGAAATCGAAAAGAAAATGATGATGTCTATATTTAGAAGAGGACACATGGAAATAGGGCTAGCGGAGCATAACAATCGCCTACAATTAGTGTTACGGAAGTGGTTGGTGAATGAGGAAAGTCCATCGGTGCGGAGCCTTGAGGCAGCCTCGTGTGCTCCATTTGCCTCGACTGAGCCACGACCCAGCCTTGGAGGCGGCCTCGTTCGGCTGACTGTCTGAGCGACACGTTAGACATTTTCATGCAGAAATTGCTGGAAAATACGCGAAAACACATAATAAACTTGTACGTAGTCGAGTCGACCACTTGGTTTACTGAAAAGGATATTTCCCTATTGCTTAAGCTTTTCTACAAGAACATTTTCCGATAATTAATCTTAAAGTGTTTGCAGCGTTTGCGCAATTTTATCTAAGTGGGATCACAGATTTAAAAGTCGTCCGGCGTCTGAGCATTGAGCACTTTATCTAAAAGCGTGAGATTTGGCAATAACTTGAATATTATTCGATTTTAAAGCTTAACACGCTTTGGCCTTCGAAATAACTATCACTATATCAAATGTATAACGCAATACTTAACTGCCTGTAGATTACCTGTTAATGCCCTTGCGCATGCAATACTTGAGACTTCTGTTAAACGCCTTCACGACATCAAGGTTCAAAAACAAGGATTTTTATTATGAAAAATTATATTCAAAATAAGATGCGCGTGAGCTGCGAGAAAATTCAAGTATCATTGTTAAACATATAGTACCGCTTAATGTTAGCGGTTTAAAATTTTCTGACAGCTTGGTAGAACCTCCCACTGCGAAATTGTATAGTAATTAAGCGAGTAATTTTGTACAGTCGGGTTCATAACCACATCATTGCCTACCAATCTCGGTGATAATTTCAGATTTTTAAATTAATTTATAATGTCATCGAAATTATCAGTGACCTTTTTTATCTCACCAGCCCATTTTATGAGCAAAAGTTGTTTTTTTTTTATTAATCAAGTATTGATAAAAAACTGTTTTTTTTGTTCTGTATTTATCCGTCTTTAATCAATTGATGTGCTTTCTTCTCTTTTATTTAAATTATTTAATTTATACAAATGGCAGTTTTATTAATTTTTTGTTGCCCATTGTACCACAAACAGGTGTAAGATGATTGCGAGAATATTTGCCAATAATAGTTTGTAACCGAGATTTTTAATACTCTCACGTAACAGATGATCTTTATACACATGCCAAATATTATGTAAAATATGTATATTATGTGTTGTTTCTTACGTGCTTGTTCGTGACATAGTTGTATGACACCAGTAAATCTTTTGACTTTGTTTTATAGTAAGACTAGCAACCCGCCCCTGCTTCGCACGGTTTTAACGACTTCAAAAAACATCGATTTATTTAATAATATGTAAGTTTAATATTTCTAGTGATAATAGTTTTTTTTTCTGAGTCATCATTCGTTGTCCTGTCATAATTTCAATTTAGGATTTTGATGTTCTTCCATTGGGTTTTTTTTCCCAATTTTCTTTTTCCTAAATCACCCCAGTAATGAGGCGAACAAAACAAAAAAAAAATTGAAATCGGTCGAGCCATTTTCGAATTATAATGCACGGCAATTGATTTATATATATATTTTTATATATATATTATACACATAAACTTTCCGGAATAAATTCTCTAAATTATAGTGAAAACTGCAAAAAAAATCGCTTGTGTAGTTTAGAAGACCAACGCGGTCACACAAACAGTCACGAAGTCACGAAAAGCGACTTTAAGTATAATTTATAAATATAGATTTATGACTACAGAGGGACATGCATGTGTTTTTGTTTATAGCAACACAGGTCATATTTTTGACCAACCGTTATTGGTTAAAAACTTCGAACCTTTCCCAATAATAATCGAAATTTATTCAGAATCTTATTTATTAAGTAGATACCTAAGTAGTATGCATTTAGTCAAAAGCATTTTTTATAAAAATATATTCTGTTTTCTTTTGCAATTTTACATTTAATTAACTCGTATATCATCACGTGGCCTTTTGGATCTTTACTAAATAGTTGAAATATTACTACAAGTTTTTATTTATGTATGTAAGATTGTAAATACATAATTACATATGTATTGCAAAAGTTTTAGCAGTATTTCTATGTGTAAATCAAATTTAAGATTGTATTTACATACATTAATATAATTGGCATTCACAACAAAATTTACAGTTTCAAAAGATTTCTTGTTACGTTGACTTTTGACTATTTATAAACTGGTATTTACCAATTTATAATAAGTTATAATTAGTAATAGTATAAAATATCGGAGGAACTTACTTGACATATGTTAAGTAGGTACTATGTTCCCCAATACTTTTCAGTTAGGTATTAATTGTTTCCTAATTTATAATTTAGTGGCTGAAAATGCAGTACCTTACATACACCTCAAGGGCTAGTTTCTAAGTGTTATTCTTGTTTTGGAGTACTTTATTATAAATTCACAAATTAAGAAACATAAAAATTAAATATATGATATTATTTATTTAATATAAAAATAAAAAAAATAAAAATATAAGTTTTTTTTTTAAATCAAATTCGTTTAAAACATAATAACAGCTTTACGAAACATCTAAAACAATACAAATACGTACTAAATTGTGTTATTGTCATTAAAATTCTAAACAGTTAAGCACGCTATTCGGCCAGTAGTTACGATTAGGACATTAGAAGCCTCGCCATTACAAACCACGTTCGTTAATATTGCGTGCGCATAATTAGAAACGCGTATTAAGAACATTGACAACCCTAGCCATTCTTTAGGAACGAGGTAACATCGCAGATGACACTATGACCCTAATCTTACATAATTTAGTTATTAAACCTGTTATTATATTTGATAAGTTGCTGTTGGAAAACTGCCTAAGTGCGTTGTGACTTGTTTGGTAAGGTTAGTTACAATTTAGTTTGTATTTAGGTATTTTTGGGTTATATAATCAGCCTATAGGTAATGTTTCCACAGCCTGCTCTCTTCGAGAAGGAGTGGGCTACAATCCACCACGCGGGCCCAGTGCGGGTTGGTAGATCTCACATGTCTTTGAATATTTGGTTCTAGGACATGCCAGTTTCCTCACGATGTTTTCCATCACCGTTTTGAGAGCAGTGGTGATGAAATTATTTACACATAGTTAAGCGTCTGTCTGGGGCCTAACCCACGACTTACAACTCGTAACTCGCGGCCGTTACAACTATTTCCCTATTTTTCATTCTCTATTTTTTGTGTTCCTGGGTGGTAATCAAGCAGGCAGCTCGTGGTAAGTGGTCCCCGTGCCTATGAGCATTTGCAACTGTAGATGGCATCGCCATCCATCAGAGATAATTCTTGAGTGTTTGTTTCATGTGACTGTAAGTGTAATCACACCGGTACCACCCCTTAGCCCACGTTCGCACGGACGTGCGTTTTTTCGCACACTGGATTTTCAACGCTCTGCTTAGCGCCGAGAGTGTTTTTTTGGCCAAGCAATACTACTACTATTAGTATTGCTTGGTCAAAAAAACACTGTTAGGCAGTGCGTGTGTGGTCGAAAAGTGGTCAGGCGCCAGTGTCCGCGATGGTACATAGATACATACATGAACTCAAGCCTTCTTCCTTTGGGGGAATACTACGATCCTTAGGCTACGGACACGAAGTCAGCGGGCAGCGGGGCGGCGGCGGCAGCGACGCGTTCAAACACATAGTTTTATATGGAACTGTCCTCGCTCCCCGCGCCGCTGCCTTCGAGGCTTCCATATAAGCCCAGGTTTGCACGAGTGATTGTTCCCGCGGCGATTTTTTTCGTGCATTGGATTTTCAACGCTCTGCTTGGCGCCGAGAGTTGAAAATTCAACAGTATGTTTTGCAATGAGCTGGGACGAGAGTGCGTCCGTGCGCATGTGGGCTAAATATTTGCACTGAAACGCGCCGCCCGTCCCGCGCCCGCTGTCTTCGTGTCCGTAGCCTAACATACTTCTTTTACTTTTTCGTTACAATAATATGCGTTTTTAACAGACGTAAATATCTTACTAATTATGATAGGTATACAGTAACAATGTATAAGTAGCTACTTTATATTTATAATGATGTGTTAACATATTCGTAGGTCAACAGTCAATATTATGTTTATTTACTCACGTTAAGATTTGTTTAACCTCAATACTTATCTTCTGAATCAATAAGAAGCTTAGTAATTAACAATATCATTTAACTGTGTACTAAGTGGTGAGAAGTTCCAAATTGTTTGTACGAAAAATTAACACATAGCAGAAGCTATTTTATTTAATCGTACACTCAAGTACAGTACGACACAACTTAGATGTAGCATCGGCAAAATTCGTAAAACCGATCACCACCCGAACTGAGTGGCGTCTTCCAAATCACCAATATTTATTACTGCTTTTGGTGAAAATTATCTTTACGAAAACGCAATAAATTGTAAAGTAATAGAACGAAATACGTTCGTAAAATTGAAATGAATGAATGAAAATTTAAAAATGTATTCTATATCTAAGTTGAGTCGTACTGTACATGTGTAAGTATGTAGGTACCTATTACTAAAGTTGTATGTAGGACGTCTGATGGAACAAGAGCGTGCATCGTCTGTTTTTTATCAGGAAGCTTCTAGAATGTTCTAGAAGCTTCGACGCGCCCTTGTTGGCCGAGCGGGAACGAGAGGCGTTTCCGCCAGAAGCGCGCGGATTGTGACGGGAGGGATTGAAAATAGGTTCGCGTTCGCGTCACGAGCCGGCCACAACCACCGGTGTCTGTCGCCTCTTGCTGCGGCGTAGAGTACTGCTGTAACGGGTGGCTGCCACACATGCGACGAATCCATACAAAACGCATGAAAAAGCATGTGAACTGTTTGTCGCTGGGCTACCGGTGGCTGTGAGCAGTGACTCGTTTGGGTCTAGCCTTATATCGTACAATCCTGCAATACGTACCTATAGTCTCGAGCAAAAAGGCCTCTATACGCACTATGGAAAGTCACCCTTTATTCGCTATATATTGACCGTCAAACTGCCAAGTCATAGGTTTCGAGTTCGAACCCAAGGCACGCAGCCCTGACTTTTCGAATTCATGTGCGTATTGTATAATTATCACTTACTTCAACAACGATGAAGGAAAACATCGTGAGGAAACCGGCATGCCTGAGAGATATTTCTCGATGCCATGTGAAGCCAAGTCAGAGGCTCATGGGCGGCTTTAAAACTCTGACACCAGGTTAGCGACTAACCGCACGAAAAAGAAAGAATTACGTGTAACCAAACAGCTGTCATCTACAAAATAAGAATCTGTATAGAACATCTTGGATATCTTGGACATTGCTGACATCGATGAAGGAAAACCATCGCGGGTGAACCCGGACTTATAGTTAATATAAGTCTGAAATTGCCAAACCGTTTTGAACAAGGGTGGTGATCAATGCTCGTGCATTCTCTGTATGTAAACAGGCCTTTGCCCTACAGTGCAATAATAGGCTGGTATAATTATATAATAGGCCATGAATAGTAACGGTACCTACACTAAATACCCACATTTATCTGCTCTAACATATATGCATCATGAACTATGAATTGACCAATGCACTCAACTTATTAAAAGTCAACAACCTCGACAGATTAATCTTTTAAAGACAAGGCCGTCCACTTCTTTCCGTGTGAATGCATTTGCACACAAAATTAATTCATTCGAAGCAAAACCAGTAAGCTTCTCAAAAATTTACATCGTAATCATATAATGCTAGTCGAAATGTGAATTCGTAATCATTTAATTAAATATCAATTAAAAAAACCAGTGACATTCGTTACTCAATGTTGTTAGCGGTCACTTGATTGGAGTTTGATGCGTTGCACAGCATGCCATGCCGCCTGCACCCTGTCACGTTTGTCTAGTGTTCGGTAGCGCTACTGCTGAGCATGAGGTCCTGAGTACCATTCCCAGGTCGGGCAAACTGTTATTGGGACTTTTCTCAGGAATTTGTCAGTAGCGGGATTTTTTTGCGCGGTTGATGGGAACACGCTAACCTCCTATTACATGGGAGTTAGATATAACTGGTCTTCTTCTTTTCGTGTGGTTAGTGAGTTAACCTGGTGTCAGAGTTTTGAAGCCGCCCATGGGCCTCTGACTTTTCTTCACTTGCCGTTGAGACATATCTCTCAGGCATTTTTGCCTTCACCGTTTTTGGAACAAGTGATAATTATACAATACGCACATGAATCCGAAAATTCAGCGGTGCGTGCCTTGGGTTCGAGCTCGAGACCTATTGACTTGGCAGTCTAACGGTCACACCACTAGGCTATCACTACTCTAAATATAATTGGTGAAATGTGGGTGTACTATACACCTCTGCTAACTTTTCGAGGAAAACGGACGTGATCTTATATATGTGACACAGCACGGAGCACTAAGTACTGCTCATTATCTTTGAATATATTTGCGTTTTACGGCTCCACAAACTCAGCTCGCCGTCCGATAAGGACCAGG
The DNA here is from genome assembly GCA_947364205.1 of Agrochola lota. Taxonomy (NCBI): domain Eukaryota; kingdom Metazoa; phylum Arthropoda; class Insecta; order Lepidoptera; family Noctuidae; genus Agrochola; species Agrochola lota. The sequence goes on along the minus strand of OX376228.1, from coordinate 7,758,102 downwards.
CCCGTGTCGACGGCGCGTTGTGTTCCACGCGCGCATCAAAGAGATGTCAGCACCAACTGACGGGGTCGAAAGACCAATGCCTGCTGGGGTTGCGGGTTTGTCCGAAAGGGATATCGCGGCCCCGGCACACAGGCAACGGAAGGAACTTGGGTGGGTTTTAGTCAGTAAAAGTCTGACACACCCTCTCGCTCTGCCCAGAGCGGGAGAAGTCATTTGATGATTTCCCAACCTCAAAAAAAAAAAAAAAAAAGGGCTCCACAAACTGGTGGTTAAATCTTTGCATGGTCTAACACAATTTCGCAATTTACGGACAAAAATAACTGCATTTATAATTTTACAACCGTTTCGCAACTCCGTAAGAAATACGTAAATTGCGAAAGTGTCGCCGTCAAGTTTTATAGTCTATGATTATTTCCTGTGTCAAGGTTTAATAGTCTGACAATGACTTCTAAAGGCTTGTGCAGAACAGCGCGACTTGTCGCGCGACGCGACACGAACAATACAATTTCTAAGAAAACTTCACAGTATAACAATGACCGGTGTCGCGTCGCGCGACAAGTCGCGCTGGTCTGCACAAGCCTTAACTTGTAATTAATCAAACATTTTATACTGAAAAAAAATGTTAATGGTGTTTCAATAATTGACTGAAATCATAAAGCCATTTGGAGACGGGTCAGGGTGAGAAAATGCCGAAAAGTGGTGTCATGAAGAGGCCAAGATGCGTTAAGTGCCTATTCGATTCAATGTCGACAAGATAGGTAAGGTATGGCACGTAGGGCGGAATAATGATGCCAGTTTATTCTTAATGTCAACAAAATATATGATATTCTACCTGGATATGGTAAGTAGGTAAGATTATCTTGTACCTATAGTAGGTACGTGATCTCATTATTACACCGTGACATTTTAGCTCACTTCATATATCCAATGACTACTAAACATTCTTTTTTTTATACAGGGTGTTAAAGAAATTGCGTGCCATAGCTTCAGGATGAGTTCAGAGGATCCCGTAAAAAAAAAAGTAAAAGATAAACCGAAAACTATCATAAGATGAACCTAATGTAGTACCTACTTATTAAATAGCAATCGTATAGAATTGATAAAAAAATTGCTTCAAATACGTTTTTATTTTGATTATATGCTAATTAATAATTTCCTAGAGTTACCTATCTACTATCTAACGCAATAAAAGTAAGTAAGTAAGTAATTAAAGCATTTAAACAAATAACATAATTTTAATTCTAAACGATTGCTATTTTAAGTTAGTAGGTACTACTAAATTAGGTTGATCTTGCAATTTTTTTTTTGTTTTTTTTTTTATTTCCTGGTTTCCTTTGTCTGTACTGAACCTACCCCTAAGGTATGGCACGCAATTTCTTTAACAGCCTGTTTTGTGTGTTGTTTAACAATTTTTTATTTGCTCCTAGAGGTATTTTATGTCAGGTACATTGAGTGGCCCTTTGTAAGATGACTAAAATGTCACGATGGGTATAATTTTTTTTTAAGGATGGTTTACTTATTTCATTGGATACATGAAATGGGCTGCTTTTGTGAGACGACTAAAATGTCACGGTTTATAAATATAAAGCAATTTTTAGAAAGTAGACAGCAAGTCTTGTTCAAAAAAATAGTAATAAAACTGCCTCGTTGCTCAAGTGGTTGCAAGCGCTACTGCTGACCATGAGGTCCTGGGTTCGGTTCCCGGGTCGGGCAAAGTGTAATTCGGTTTTTCCATCTGGAATTTCTCAGTAGCAGTAGAATTGCTCATAGCAGCCCGGAGTCTGTATTTATGCCCGGTTGATAGCAATAGGCTCGTCCCCTATTACATGGAACTCAAACATAACTGGCGAAATGTGGGTTTACTATAGTTACACCTCTGCCGAACCCTTCGGGGATTATAGGCGTCATTTTATGTTAAATAATAAAATATTCTCTTAATAAATTCTCTTAGTAAATACAAAATATATATGTATTTAAAAAATAAAATCATTTAATTCAGGCAACGCCCATAAAATAAAATTTCACAATAATGCAACACAATACACCACAATAGAATAAAATGTCAATGCAATAATTTGATTGAATTACTTTAATTATTATAATTAAAATTAAAAAGGCACCTACTTCAAGTTACATTGACGTAACTATAAAATATAAGTACCAAATAAAATTTGTGGTAGGTACCTAAAATCGACATAACGTCAATCAGTTTTTCCAATATGAAAGCAATGCCTAAACGTTTTAATCGATTATGATAGACTGAAAAACTGTTTTGTAACTACACAGACCGTTAAATTGGCAGGACAGAGATTGTCTCGATGCATTATAAGAGAGACTTATGTAAAATCAAGTACCTTACTTCTTTGATTTTCATGTTTTAGAAAAAACGATCTTAAAATTGTATGGTAATCTTTAACGTAAGAAATAAAAGTGTGTGTGTCAGCTCCAACGCACGACTGGAGTTGGGTTATTGTACATTCGCCACAAAGTAAATTCGTCACATTTTTGTACACTCCATACATTGAAAGTAAATTCGCCACTTGCATTAAAAATATCTGTATATTCGTCACAACTCTTTATTCATTATAGATACACATATTTTATGAAAAAAATCGAATTTACTTCATGAAAATAGTGCTGTGGCAAATTTATACATACCTTTTTCCATGCCGAAGGTACAATAACCCCTGGAGTTTACTCCTTAAAATAATTAGCATTGAATAATTATGCAATGGGCAAAGAGGCTAAATAAACACATCCCTTTAAAAAAAATCATCACATTGACAAGGGGCGTCGTATTTTTATTTTGTGAAATTACACGATGGCGGCGTTCGGTCCGATTTTGGACACGCGCCAAAAGATCCTTGTACAAATATAATCTATCATTCTTCTTCTTTATCAGCACTGAAAAAAATACATAATTCGCTTATTAACTCATCATCCTCATCATCATCTGCTAGGCCTTTTCCAACTATGTTTTTTTTTTTTTTTTTTTTAGTCTTTTTTTTTTTTTTTTTAAAAACGTTGCCCCACACTAAGAATTTCTTCCTGTATCGTGGGTGCGTTTACAAACATAGAAACTCACATACACTAACACCCATGTTGGCTTCCAGTCTAACCGAATGCAGCTGAATACCAGTATTTTACATGGAGCGACTGCCTTATCTGACCGCCACAACCTAATACCCCTTAGTACGACTCGTTGTCAGACTTTCAGACTTCTGACTACTCGTAACGACTGTCAAAAATCTACAAATGACAGCCGCTACGAACGGTTTAACGTGCTTTCCGAAGCAGGGAGGGGCCTGGGTATATAAAGGTCGTCACCCATCCAAGGAACAACCGCGGCAAGCGTAGTATCTTCGATCGACCCGTGCGGCTGTCTTTACTTAGCCACAAGCTCCTCTATTTCTAATTCATTCATTCAAGGAAAACAAAAACAGGAGAATCGCGCACCGCTGCGCACGATTCATTTGACACATGACGTAAACTACGTAAAGAGCCGTTGACCGGGCCGCACTTTCACAACACCGACAGCAATCTACTTCTATTAGTAGTTGCAAATATGTATTTACTTCTTACTTAAATACCTCATAATTTATAGAAAACCAAGTGCAGGTGAACACTAGTTTTTTTTTACGCTATTTGTGTTGTTTCTGATGTAGTTGACCTTAATTTGGGTCGCTCTAAATGGATCCATAAATTTTCTGATTTTATTAGAACCTAAATATTTCAGGTTAAGTATGTCCCAAACCATAATATTCTTTAACTCCGAATGCACCATATATTCGGCAACTCAATTCAAAGTGAGTGGACTTTGTTTCGCTGGGTTACAGTCGTCCTTTCCTACATCCCAAGTTTCTAAGACCAAATCAAAAATACAATTTGAACTGTTAAATCTCCAATATTATTCTCAGCTCAAGCGCGTTTGCGTAAAGTTCCAGGCAATTTCCCGTAAATCCAGATTAAGCGTTCTAACAAAACCGTTCGCAAACGCAATCTCATCTCATCTCGCGTATTCGACATAACCTTCCATGCAGCGCGGTTTGACTCACCTTCCATTGTGCTAAAGAGTAACAACCTCTTACATAACTAATTACGTTATAAGATTATTATGCAAACTATCTTCATCTGTAGGTGCGTACTGTCCTTTACTATCGTTTCTTAATTATACCGCTTAGTATGACCTCATTAGTAGAGAATGCAGTACCTACGTCAGTGAAGCCGTACCAATGTTTTCACGACCATGGCGGAGGTCACTGGTCAACAAATGACAATAATTTCAATATTCACTTATTTAGACAAAAAAGGTCCGTAGGAGCTTCTTCGAAACCCAAAATCAACTCCTCTGCAAACGAATTAATTATATTTATTCGATTCTTCCGCAATTAAGGAACTGTTCCCTAAAATGTTTAAAAGCAATCAGACGAACATTGTTGTAACACCTAAAACTCTTTTTGCAGTTTACCCCCTGCGATTGGATCTGTTAAGTCAAAATGAAGTTTAGCTAGCCACCTTCATAGCTCTCATAACTATACGGATTTGACATGCTCTAAACGTAAAGGGGGAGCCTTAAAGGGCGACAGCGCGACTCGACTCTAGTAGAACAATTTCTATGAAGAAAGTCTGCTGGAGCGTTTACTCGTCCCAGATTATCATAATTTTCCTAATAGGTAGATACATCAGTATGACACAGAAGCCGCCATACTGATCGATAGCTACTATACCATTACTGTTGTTTTGCAAAACACTCATGTTAACGATGTTACCTTACTCATTTATCATCATTTGCACAATTCTAGTGATTCCGTTCAATAATATTGCTTTGTCATTAACATAAATTTATATAACAATGGGTATGATGACAACTGGCTCAATCTTTATAACAAGTGATTGGTTTTCAAAAACATGTTGTGAAAACCATTTGTCATCAGAATAGATGGGAGAGTTTTTTTCTTTATAATAATAGGGGCATACCCTATCTATCTACGCATAATACCTAAGTTTTCAATTTTGTATAATTTTTTGGCTGGCCTAGAACAAGGGAGCCGCTAAAGGTACGCAAATGGTTATGTTCGGCGACTTTCGTTTGACTTGGTTTGAATGCTAGATTTCGCGTTGATGTCTTTTGTCGGGAAGGGAAAATCCTTGTGAAAAACCTTTGTCTGGGAAAGTTGGATGGGAATACCTTGCTGAAGCGAAACACTGCAAACGGTAGATTTTGTCCTCAATAATTATGAATCTTTCCTTATGTGCTGAGGAGAGCAACGCGTTTTGGCATAAGCTGGAGAAAACAAAGGTTTTTCTACAATTCATATAATATTATACTCTTCCGCCCGCGGCTTCACCCGCGTGGAATGGTAATAAATGGTAGTCTATATCCTTCCTCAGGGTTCAAAGTAACCCCATACCGAATTTCATCAAAATCGGTTCAGCCGTTTAGCCGTAAAAGTGTAACAAACAAACAAACTCACGCATTTATAATATTAGTTTTGGTGCTCTCTGGTAAGAACTTTTGTAACCATATTTATTTGCAAATAAATCTTTGACTTTGACTCTTTAAAAGACTGAAGTTCAACCAACATCGGAAGGACGAAACTTCGATACGACACGACATATTTTATATCAGGCTGACTGTATTCGCGTTTGGCTTAAATTCCAGTTCCATCTATGATGAAGTGTTAATCGAACTTATGCCCTTTTCACCAGCACTAAGTGACACTTAAATGAATCCCTAAATAAAAGTGTACTATTGGATTTCATCGCTAGGCTGAGAGTTGAAAATCCAACAGTGCACTTTTATTTAAGGATTAATTTAGGTATCACTTAATTGTCGGTGAAAATGGGCATTATTCTTATAAAATAATTCGTTTTAAACGTCTATGTACTGATGAACTCAAATTAATGTTGCAAGTCATCATAAAAAATAAGGACACGGACTACCGACACACATTTAGTCTCATCTATTAACGTTTTTCTACAATATGACCGAGTTATAACCAGTTAGTGTTTTATAAAGTTTTACACTATATAAATGAAGTGTATATAAGTGAAAGGTAGCTGTACGGTCGGTCAAGGAGGTCCACACCGATGGTCTACATACATACTTATCAGTTTTATGTTGTTAATCAGGTACAGTATAATTTTTGCCGTTTAGGTTTGTGTTTAAGGAAAATTGTGAGGAAAATATCGTAAAAACACAATTAAAATAAATTACCATAGGAATTTTCTTGATGCTTGAAGATTACAAGCTTTTATACAAAGCATTTTCCGCTTCTGATATTATGTTCAATCTAACCATACAGTAGGATCAGCTGTTTGTCAACATAACTGATCTGATCATTTGGGTCTTTAAAGCTATAGAGAGTGACTTCCTGAAATAATTATGAAATTCATTCCAGAGATTGATATTTATATTCAATTGAAGTTGAATCCTAAGTGTATGTTAAATACAGTGTACCATAAAGGTGAATTTCTAAAAAAAATAGGTGAATTTCTAAAAAAAACTTCTTGTCGGTCCTATCATTTCAGGAATGCATTGTAGACTTTACTTAGAATATATTATTAAATCTGCGATTGTAGATATAATTTTGATCTGTTTTTTTTTTATGTTGTGCCAAATGTATTACATATACTTTTTTATTGTTACTATATTTCTGTTGTGTAACTTGAAGATTGATTTACTTGAAATAATTTCAGGTTTAGTAAATATTTTCAACTTGAGTTATAGATAACTGCTTATTTAAATAAGCCTTACTGTTCATATTTGCATGCCAAAATATGGCGAAATGTGTCATCGAACAATACTTATTTATTAACATCTTTGTAACCGCATTTAAAGCAAATAAATGACTTTGACTTGACATACCAATGTAAGTAAAACCACATGTTTACTATAGAGGCATCTACAACGCCACATGCGAACAAAGACCTCACGTCACACAAATCCTGCATCGCGCAAGCATAGTTTACCGCGCGATCAATATGCCCGACGATAGATGTTATCTATCGTCGGGCAGTTGCCCACCAGACACGACACCCATCTGGTCGGAGGATGAGTGAACTTTACACCCTGTTCTTCATGCCTCTAAAGCATACTTAAAGATAGGAACTCTATTCTAAAGAAATTCCTAGAAGAAGTGCATCGTTGTGTACTACATCTAAACACTCGTAAACCACAGTACAAGGTTAATTCCGTATTAGCTAGGTATTAAACTTGCAATCTATAGCCCTTGTAGGTAGTAATAAACACAAGTTGTAATCATAAATAGAAGATACGATAAAAATACGTCAAAACAAATGAGTTATTAAAATATACTTCCGTTTACCTTATTATTGTAAAACCTAACTGTTTAAGTTAGAAATTATATACAGGGTGTTCGGCAGAAGGTTGAACATACGAAAATGGCGGATCCGTGGGGCCGTCTACTACGTGTCTAGGTCCAATAACAAGACCCAGGCCACAAGGTTTTTTTTTAATGATTTTTTAAATTTATTTTTCGGAATTTATCGTTGCCAAAACTTCAAACGTCAATCATTTCATTTAAAAACAACAAAACTGGCAACATTTTATTTTTATTATCATCTAAAGTAACTGTAGAATCTTATAAAACTCGTATTTGACGCAGATGATTGCTAGAAAAGTAAGTACGAGCCCTTAAACTACAAACAAATAAAAAATAAATACCGAAAGCCCGACTTTGAACTGCGTTCAAAAAAAAAACTTACAGTGATAGAGCAGTTCTAATTTTAGGAAAACATCTTTGGTTCATGCCCAATCTAACGGTATGCAATAAGCTCAATTTATTTTAAAACAACTAGAACAATTCGCCAATTTTAACTGTCTGGGACTTTTTTCACCAAAAGGATTGCGAAGGAAATTTGCGAAAAGTGAAATTAATTAATATACGAAACAATTTTTTTTTTAAATTTAAGGTTCTAGAATTATTCTAGAAAAAAAAAAATTGCCAGTTTTGTTATTTTAAATGAAATTATTGACGTTTGAAATTTGAGCAACCACGAATTTCCTTTAAATTTAAAAATATCATTTTAAAAAATCCTTGTGGCCTGGGTCTTGTTATTGGACCTAGACACGTAGTAGATGGCCCCACGGATCCGCCATTTTCGTATGTTCAACGTTCTGCCGAACACCCTGTATATAAAATTCCATACTTTGAAAAAACCTGGAACAATTTTCTTCTATAAATGCGAAAAACTTTTGAATAATCAAGATCATTCCTTTTTTTAACAGACTTAAAAAAAGAGGGTTTTATTTTATGGTCTATGTTGCACATTTATTGTTCCCACATCCCATTACAGACGTAATGTTGCGTTTATATTGTCACTCGGAAATAAGTTCATTTTCACAATAGAGAAACCTCTGGTTTTCGAACTCACTCTAGCCTGCCAGTTACAATCATTCATTTTATTTTTACTTCTAGCTGTATGCTAAATTCTTCTCTAAATAACCTTATCGTGATACTAATACTTTAGTTAGTCGATTCAATAGCAACTATTAGTTCTTAACGTCTATTATATTAATCGAAACTAAGGGAAGGCCAGCGGATAAGGCCGTATCTAATTACCTAACTGCCTTAGATTCTACGATCTAGATTTAGAAAAAGATAAACCTTGCATAATATCTATTTCTAATAGGTTTGCTGTTAATATACAACATAAAAAAGCCATCCAAGATGGCTGAAAAATATCGTGTGCTTTTTTATTTTACGAGTAATTTTCGGATTCACATACAAAAAAAAACATTATGAAAATAAATCATTATCTGATTCTGCTACTGCTAATGATATCTACCAATGGTGCGCCAATTTAGTTCTCTTCATTTACACGCTATCTATACAAATCCAGTGCTAGATCGCCCTTAGTCCTTAGAAATACATTATGCTGGCAGTCTGACAACCAGTCTTACCAAGGAGTATTGTGTTACCTAGTAACTGGGTTGTGGAGGTCAGATAGGCAGTCGCTCCATGTAAAATACTGATATTCAGTTGGATGCAGTTAAACTGGAAGACGACCCTAACATAGTTGGGAACAAGCTAGGCCGATTGAAATACATTATACTGGCAGACACGGTATTCTTCCAAAGTTCCTTCAATTAATCACAATCAATCAGTGATGCATATATTTAACCCGAATAACTACACTCAAATATGTAGGTACAACGCAGTCTAATGTACTCTATTTCGTTGCCACACTCGTCCTTCTCATAAACTGCTTTGCTTAAGTACCTACTTCATAATTATATTGCCTTATAAATTAATGAGCACGAAGCAGCAACCACGAAGTCATCAGTTAGACTGTCAGCTGAAATCATGATTACAAAAGATCATCATGAGTAGACACTAGATATTTTACAAATGTGGTCAAAGAACTGTGTATCGTCGCAGATCCTAGATTAGTCAAGCCTCATTTAACTTCACTACACACAACCTACTCAACACTGACTATTTTAGTGAGTTTCATTGACAACTAAGCACATGTTTCCTAAAAAATTTGCTAAAGCGCAGGCCACACTGGGAACGAAACTAAGTTCGTTTAGCTTCGCTAACGTAGATACGGCGTCTTTTCATAGTTCGCGGTGTGAACCTAAATTAAATTGTTTATTCTGTAAATAGGTTCGGAATCACTTTTACACGTCATATTAAAAATAAATAAAATACTAAGCTGGATGGAGTCGACATTGCCTATCTGACTACCCCATGCGAAATAAACTCAAGGGTTAAAGTCCAGACATAATCTTGGTCAGGTCATAGGAGGACTATGTAGATTAGTGTAATGGTATTTTGAGGAAAGAACCACACAGATTTGAGTAGAGCTGTCAATGCAAACATTTGTCAGTAATCGAGAAGATCAACTCAGAACTTAAGGAACGACGTATGCTACGACGTACACACGTACGACGTAGCTACAGGAACTACATGAAGCTAAACGAACTTAGCTTCGTTCCCGTTGTGGCCTGCATTTTAAACACACAAAAATATAAAATCTTTTGACCGAAACAGACAAATCAAAGAAGCCGAAGTATAAAATCTGTTGACCGAATGACCCAAAATCAAAGAGGACCGCAAAAGTAAAAAACTGGAGGACGTTTGCTAAGCAGTAAGATCACAAAGAATAGTCATATAACCTGTAGCAGGTACACCCACATTTCGCCAGTAATGTTTAAATCCCATGTAATAGGGGGCGACCTTATTGCCATCAACCGGGCATAAACACACACTGCGAATACTCTTTGTTATTATATGCATGATGACTCTTAAGCTTATGGCATATTTGGACCTCATGCCTTCTCTTTATAAGCTCGTGCCTTCTCTGTATGGGCTCGTGTCTTCTCTGTATGAGAAGAGGCCTTTCCCCTGCAGGGGAACAGTAATACACTGGTATTTTTATATTATTTAAAACTTAAGTGATGTAAAATAATTGACAACTCGCATTATTTAAAATACGTATACGAAATACGTAACTTGTTCGACTGCATATGAGTAAAAAACAAAAAGATATACCTAATAGCACAACAACACCACTGGAGAATGAATAATCATACGTTGCATCTGATAAGGCCAATTTCATAGTTTGCAGCGGCTTTGAATCACCATGTTCATCAACATAGTACTCAGTACAGTAATTAGTTTCGCACTTCACCTGCAAACATTCTCTAAAACCAAGCCGTTCATCAAAATCTTAGGACTCAAATGACCCCGAATCCTAAAATTTTTATGAACTACTAATATTAAATGGTAAGTTATCGGTTGTTGCAATGATTACGAGTCAATGTCGCAACAAGTCTGGCAAAGAAAGTCAGCGACCGTGAGGCGACCTCGGAACGGATTATTCATGTTTTTTTTCTTAAAACACTAGTTTTGTTTTTTTTTTAATTTTAGTTTAGATAACTGTAAACTGAAAGGTAGAGCTAAAAAGAGGTAAAATTAGAGTGAACCTAGACGTGGTTGTTGTTTTAATCTCAATAAAAAATGGAAGGCATTTCTAAATAAAATAGAAGGTTTATTATTTATTTTTTATTTAATTACATACTCATCGGCTTCCGTGAAAACGCAAATCTAACAAGAATATTCTCGAACTAAATCTAATCGAGTTTTTCATAGACAAAATCTACAAATACCAAAAAGCAATGTGTCTTCGTGTGAATAAAACCTTCCCATAAATAAAATAGAGTCAACATCTGAAAGAGCTGAGGCTCTGAAACTTCAGCTTTCTTTTTACCGTTTGTTTGGCTGGGTACTACGTACGTCTATGCAAACAAAGGTAGGCACTCAGTCCAAGCTAGTAATAGCAGAAAAGATAAGATAATGGCAGGAGTACCTCCACACTCGCCCATATTCCATACGGAGGTAAGGACTATCGTTGAGTATCGAGGTAGGATGGGTGGAGGCCCATTCTGATGACACAATGGCATTTAATAGCCACAGAGCAGTGATAGCCTAGTGGTGAGACCGTCGGACTGCCAAGTCATAGGTCTCGAGTTCGAACCCAAGGCACGCACCTCTGACTTTTCGGATTCATTTGCGTATTGTATAATTATCACTTGCTTCAAAAACGATGAAGGAAAACATCGTAAGGAAACCGGCATGCCTGACAGATATTTCTCGTCGGCATGTGAAGCCAAGTCAGAGGCCCATGGGCGGCTTTAAAACTCTGACACCAGGTTAGTCACTAACCACACGAAAAGAAGAATGGCATGTAATAAGTAGAAGTGTGTCCTTTTTATTTGAAACCTCACAGTACCGCAATATGTTGAAACTTTTACCACCATTAGGCCAATGAGGTTGTTAACAGTTTTCTTACGGCTTATAACCGAGCATGTCTTAAGATTCGCAGGTACCTGAGTACCTGCTGTGTTGTAAACCACACTATAGTGAACATTTGTGCTTCAACCGCAGGTAATTACAGTTATTGCTGGTCCTTTAAGAATCGCCGTAAATCATGATACTTATTCTTCTACGACATACTGCTTTGGAACCGTTAAGTTGTGGTTAAAGGTCGTAACTCGTAACTGGACATGTTGCAAAAAATATATCTCATTTAATTAATTGCTATATATATAAGCGAAGCCGCATTGAGAACAAGCTGCCTCTTACTCGCGACGTCTGATTTCTAAATCATCTATATTGAGCAATCAAGAAAATCACTTATAAACTTATCGGTGTTTAGAAGACTGACTAGTTATTATTGTATCGCATCGCATCTGATGTTTTAAGGGGTTGTATAGCTTCTTGTTGAATCTGCAGTGTCTCAGACGTCCTTGCTAGGAAAGATTTTATTATACTGCAAATAAATATCGCTTTACTTTGGTTTGAAGGTATTGATTATAGAGAAACTTGTCTTCTTTGACCTAAGACTGGCTATGCCTCGAAAAACCACTTGATGATGCAGGTCGACACCATTTTCCATCTGGTTGGCTGACGACATAATATACTAGCCATTATTAAAAGGAAACCAGGTAATGTTAAACATACTATGCGTAGGATCTTCAATTCCTGACATTGAACTCTACTTACTATCCCATAATATATATTCCTAGATGTCGAGCACAAAAGGTTAAAACTACGATCTAAAAACCTAATTTCACATAAGATTTCACGTTTTAGTGATTTCTGAGCGAAACGCTGAATTATCGCGCAGTACTATGAAACCGCAGACAGCTGTTATGATGCGGTACAATAAAGATAATTCGGAATTGAGAGACTTACATTAGTCTCACAGTGTTTCTACCACAGCATTAAATAAACTGCCAGTAATAATACTCTTTAATCTTACGTCCTTACGTCGGTGAAGGAAAACATCGTGAGGAAACCGGCATGTCCTAGAACCAATAATTCGAAGACATGTGACATCCACGTGGTGGATTACGGCCCACTCCCTCTCATAGACAGGAGGCTTGTGTCCCAGCAGTGTGAACATTATAGGCTGATTATGCATAAGCTTACGTCCTATATTGTTTTGTATGTCTGTATTGTCAAACTCCTGGGCAAAGGTCTCAACCTATTATTGTGTTGTTCCTACTTCTACATCAATCAATCTGCCCCTAACAACAGTACGGTTTACCGAAGGGTGTTGTACCACTGACGCCGGTGTCACCCTAATAAAAAAACATTTTTAATGCCTGGTAAGAAGCACAAGATAACATTGGAATCTTTTGCGTCCTCTCGAAGGCGTTCGATTGCGTGGACCATTAGACACTTCTGCTGACAATAGAGCACTATGGGATTAGGAATATAGTTCTTGATTTACTAAGATCATACCTGAAAGATAGAAAGGTTAAAGTTCAAGTAAACGGCATAAACTCATTAGAGTCTGAAATGGCAAAAGGCGTTCCTCAAGGTCCATTCCTCTTCTTCTTCTTAGTTTACATTAATGATTTACCCCAATTACTTTCAAAACAACCGAAGATGGTATTATTTGCAGATGACACATCATTGATCTTTAAAATAAGCTAACGGTCACATAATCTTGACGGCGTGAATAGCTCTATTCTTAAAGTGCAAGATTGGTTTACGACAAATAATTTGGTACTAATCACGAATGACAGTCGGGACCAACGGCTTTACGTGCTTTCCGAGGCACGGAGGAGTCTCGGTATGTAAAGATGGTCACCCATCCACGGACCAACCCCGACAAGCGTAACTTAAACAGATGGATCGACCCATGCGGCTGTTATTACTTAGCGACGAGCTCCTCTTCTACATACATGTTATTCCTACTTCTATATTACTAAAAATCTGGAGGCCTTTTTTTACATGTTACAAAAGCAAATGTCCATGTGTAAAATGTTTGTTCCGGTGTGCGAAATGCCAAATTCTTTATTTGTCTTCGTGTTAAAACTGTTTCGACTTAGTACGTTCTAAATATAAACTGACAAATCTTCTTAGAAATATATGGCTTCTAATCTTTGACTTAAATCACTTTTTAGGGTTCCGTACCCGGAGAGTGCCAAACGGAACCCTATTACCCTCCGATGTCCATCTGTCTGTCAGCGGGCTGTATCTGATGCACCGTAATAGGTAAACAGTAGAATTTTTTACAGATTGTGTATTTCTATTGCCGATATAACAACAAATGATAACACAAGAAACGTGTTTTTTTCGGCTTTTTGCTCGATTTTAATACGGTACGGCCACTTGGCCAGTTTTTGCATTATAGTTTATAGTTTCTACAATTTAATTAGAAGGAAAAGTAATGTAACTATCTACCAAACGATGTCAATTTTGCGTTTCTCAGAAAAAATCGATCATCATTTTGCATCAACAATAAATACATACATCAAGTGCATAATCGGTGCATCGAGCACCTATTTAGAATAATTAATCATTTATATTGCAAAATTAGTCGTAATGGCAACGTTAAGGCCTAGCCCGCACTGCGAATTTTATTCACGCGGTTTATATTCAGTGTACGGCATTGCAACGAGCGCGAATATTTAATCGCCAGTGCGTAAAGATACATACCATGTGAATGTGATTCAGAATAGCGAGAAAAAGTTCACGCGATTTTTTTTCGCTGTGTGGTCTAGGTATAATGCGACACACAGTTACCTACCTACACATTTTAAACCTCATTAGAGAATATGACATGACAATTAATAAAGGAATTTAAATGCGTAGACATGGCTCGTTATCTAACAATAACTTTTCGACACAATACATTATAATTAACTAATAGACAGTAAATTCAATACCCAAGCGTCATTAATCGACAGGTTTATATAAATGCAAATTCATAAAACAATTTTAAAATGGGGGCAAATTATCATCTATTGATTGAAGAAAACCAACTCAGTACCTGTAACTACTTAGCCAGTTTTACCAGGTAATACTGAACAGTAAGAACGAGCTGTAATTAGAGCAATTATTATGAATTGGTTTAATGTTTAAAATATCTAGCAGGTAATTGGGTAGTTATGAATATTAGGACTTGATAAGTCTTGGCTTGCTTAGTTTAATTTCGGAGATCAAACACTTAAATTAGTTTTCTCTACTTGTACCTTTCGGGACATAATTTTCTGCTTTACCCGCCAAGATGTGTTAAAGAAAAATATATAGTTGAATATAACATGCGAGCTTAATAATTTTGTATTTTCAATTTAGTTTACCAAATTGCTAAAACGGAATCTAAAAACTGCGTGTTTTGTTTAAAAGCAGGTAAGAATCCATCTCTTTGTTCCTTTTGATGTAAGAAATGTAGGAAGGTATTTGGTAAAACAAAGACATCTACCTAATAAACACAAATGACAAATTCTTTTACACATGCTTAAACAATAGTGTTTTATTTTCCTATGTTACCGACAGCTTACCCATTCAAAGATATGGAAATTGTTGTACAAAACCACAACTTTGATTGAATGTTGTTAGTCATCGATGACTTACACTTGGTAACTGAACTAAAATAAAGATATACTGGCTCGACAAGTGCACATTATGAACTGTTACCTACTACGACTTGTTCATCTTCTACGTCTTCGTCTTCATCTTTATCTAACTTCCTGTCTCTTTGTTACAGATGGGTTGCAGACTAACAATAGTGGACGATGTCCTCAACAGATCCTTCTACAAACTCGGCCTGGTCGTCGGCAGACAGCCAGGCTACTTCATCATCATCCCCATTCTCCTCTCACTACTGATGATCACAGGCTACCAAAGAATACACTATGAAATGGACCCAGAATACCTATTCTCCCCCGTCAGTGGACAAGGCAAATATGAAAGGAGGATAGTAGAAGAAAATTTCAAAGTCAACTATTCACATAGGTTCAATGTTGGAAGGATAACGCGAGCAGGTTGGTAAAACACACATGGAGCTTTTGTTTTTATTGGTTTACCACAGGAACGTGTCCAAGTCCACAAGAAACCGGTAACATTAGTCATTTTAGTTGACACGCCTTTAGGCCTTAACTTATTTTCGTGTAGGATTTTTTCTGCCTAAGCAATTATTTAGCGATACATTGAACTCTTATTCTACCACAAAACATTGGCAATGTGATACCAACATCCATAATCTGCTTAGAGACTGGGGTTAACATCCTTAAATTATATACGAATAGATTTTTTTCACTAGAGTACGCCGACGAGTTTCAAATCAATTTTTATATCCCCAGGACGATTCGGCAGAGTAATAATCGTAGCGAAAGACAACATCACGGATATGCTGCGAACTGAAGTATGGAAGGAGTTGCGACAACTAGACGAGCTGGTACAGAATATGACGGTGACAATGCCGAATGGAGACACCTTCACCTATAAGGAAGAGTGCGCGCGATGGGAGGGACAGTGCTTCACCAACGACATTCTCAATTTGGACAAGATTATTGGCGAGGTAAGGAAAACTACCCATCTTAACCTCATGATATCTAAATATGACTTTGGTTTCGATCAAAACAATAAAATTCTTCGCGATTCGCGATACTTAGCTACTTATGTCAACTGGAATGTTGATAAGCGCATGTTACGAGGAAAGAATGGCATTTTTAAACAAGCCTCGCAATGTCGCAAAATGTCCAAGTCTTAACTCTCCATACGAGAAATAGTTCGTCATAACAAAGTAGCAGTCTCTTAATATGGATCTAAATAATCGTCTGTGTCATTGAGCTTGTTTGTCGCGTCCCCCTGATATAATTCTAGAAAATACTTATACTGTTACTCATGTCTGTGCCCTCGTGTCGACCCGTGATTGTCCTCTGTTGAATGTGAATTCGTCAGGAGCTGCACTAATTGATTTTGAGCGAATACAGTAATAATGAGCTTTACGGATGCGTTCCGAACAAAATCGCGTTATGCGAAATTCGCGTACAACGGGGTATTATGAAATATCAAACCAAAAAAAATTAAGTGCTTTTATTCATTGTCACAGATTTTTTTTACCTCATTAATTCTTAGAATTACGTGAGAAATAGTTATCTAATGTTTTTGAGTAGCATTTTGTTTGCGTTCTTGCAAAAGTTTTTCGTAGTAAACAACACTATATTGTATTACTTACCGAACACTTATAATGCGATTAATATCACTGTTTGATAATGGACCAATCAATGCATCCGCGTAAAGCGACGCATTTTTGCGCGAAATTTGAAATTCACGTAAAACCGAAACCGTGTGAATAGTGTGTAGCAGCTATTACGTGGTCGCGTAAAGCGGGATGTTACTGTACTGCGAAATCTTATCTTTATTTTCACGGTTTATAATGCTGTATTCGCTAAAAAAACCTACATTTAAAATGAGTCCATCGCGAGTGCTCCCGACATCCCATATGCGACTAGGTAAACCCTCCAGGAGGGCTCCCGGCACTGAACGTGTTAAGGTCATTTCACCTTCATGGTAAGATTTTTACAGAATAGGCCGGCTGTCATGTCCACGTTTTACATTTTCCGAATTCCATTTAAGTGCTTAAAGAAAATTGTGTGTCGATAAAAACAACGTTTATGCTTTCTAGATGGGGCATTGTCTTCTCAACCAATATAAACACAAATAAAAGTATTTACTTAAACAATAAAGAGTGCAGTAGATTTGCATGCACTGACGCATAGTAAACACCGGTTTAACAAAACACGTGTATCAAGTAAAACTGAAACCGGCGCAAATGACCCATATACATACGTAAATATTAACATTATGCTTTCGATTTCTTTAGAGTTGGACTTTCTCTTTGAAGACGTTTCTTGAAAACTGCTACTGAGACTACTCACATTAAAATGTTAAGAGTGGGCCTTAAAATAACGGCCGAGTCACACCGGAATGGCAGCGGCCGACAGCGACGCGGCGAGCACTTTCAGTGTGAAATAATTTTAAACTTTATCTACATACTTAATAGACCAGTATCGCTCGAACAGCTTGAAAAGGTCGCGAGGCCGCTCGCGTCTCTGCGGGCGGCCTCGCGACCTTTTCATGCGCGCGCCACGCGCATCTTGTCGGTGGTTCTGCCCGCGGCAGCCAGCAGCGACGCGAGGCCGCTCGCGGCACCTCGGGCGGCCGCGCGTATGTAATGTAGAAACTTAACTAGTCAAGAGGAGTCTAGGCGGGGAGGGTTACGGACACCCACATACGTATACTCTCCGACAGCGCCTCAGTTCTCCAATCCCTACGGAAAAAATATATAACCCCGAAGCTTACACTAGAATGTCACTGAATGCACTGGAACAAATAACGGTATCCAGTCGCAACACGGTGACACTGCAATGGATAAAAGGACACAGCAGATCTCTAGGTAACGACGCAGCTGACGAGCTTGCTGGACGAGGTTCCAGCACGGCAGTCTGTGGACCCGAGCCTATTGTGCCCATCCCCTTCAACCAAATACGCAGGTGGCTACAGAAGTTCACCCACACACAAGCGGGGAACTGGTAGATCTCAACACAGGGCTGCAGGCAGTCCAAGGAAGCTATGCCAACTTTGGATAATGGGCTGACCAGGCGTTTATTACGCCTGGACAGGAACGGCCTGCGCCTGGTGACGGGGACCATCACGGCACACTGTTCTGTAAACAAAAACTTTCACACAATAGGCATAATGGACAGTCCTCTAAACAAACACTTTCACACAATAGGCATAACGGACAGTCCTCTGTGCAGGGCGTGCATGGAGACTGAGGAAACTGTCGCACACGTGCTCTTTGAATCCACAGGCGTCACCTAGAGTAGAACAGAAACCCTCGAGTCACCCAGATCTTTCACAAACGTTCTAAACAGACCAGGAGCTTTAATTAGCTTCTGAAGGGAGGTGGGCTGGTTGGAATAACCACCAAACGGCCGCCATGGCCCACGCACAATGGTCCACCTGACGGACTAAGTGCGGAAACCAAACCTATAACATAGAACATAGAGGAGACTAGGCGCATGGGATCTGAAGGTCACGCGAGGCCGCCAGTGGCGACGCCGGGGGCCACTGCCATTCCGGTGTGACTCGGCCCTAGGCTAATTTGTCGTAGGTCTTCTTCTTATTTTCGTGTGGTTAGTGACTAACCTGGTGTCAGAGTTTTAAAGCCGCCCATGGGCCTCTGACTTGGCTTCACATGCCGTCGAGAAATTTCTCTCAGGCCGGTTTCCTCGTTGGTAATTTGCACCAAAGTTATCTTGCATTACCTAATACATGATTATTTTACTCAATCACATTGTTACCACCAGTAGGTACCTACACAGTATGTTGTACTTAGGTAATATAACATAACACCAAGCCTGTAATCCCCGCAGTTCGGCAGAGGTGTGTCTCCTAGTCCTACCTATAGTACACCTACATTTCGCCAGTTATATTAAATACACATAATCTAAATTAACACAAAGTTATTTGATACGTTGTATTTCAGCATTTCCTATAAAAACTAAGATTCTCCTTTAAATTAAATATTTAACTCAATAATTAAGATGTAAAAAACGTGTTGAACTTGAAACTACTCAAATTTGATTTTAAACAATAATTTCTTTTCGGAGACCTAGCATGATCCCGGACCCCCGGAAGCTGTCAAAACACGTGGAGCTGCAGGATTTCATATCGCACAGAGGTCTAATAATAACGCGGAATGCCCTTGAAAACTAGTAATATAGTCAAAGTAAGCAAAAAATTGTATAATAGAAAAGCGTATAATAATAATAAAATCAATCTGCCTAGCCTTTTCCCAACTTTATTGGGGTCGGCTTCCAGTCTAACCGGATTCAACTGAACCCAACACCTCCACAACCCAGTAACTGGGTAATACAATACCCCTTGGTAAGACTGGTTCTCAGACTTTCGGGCTTCTGACGACCCGTATCGACTGTCAAAGATCAACGAATGCCAGCCTGGACCAACAGTTTAACGTACTTTCCGAGGCACGGAGGAATCTCGTTATGTAAAGATAGTCACCCGTCCACAGACCAACCCCGGCAAGCGTAGCTAAACCTCAAGGATCGACCTGTGTAGCCGTTATTACTTAGCCACGAGCTCCTCTAATAATAATAACTACAAATGTTTCGTAAATCAATTTCAATTTCATGCGTATCGAAAAGAATAATAACTTTTACCCTATAGCAACCCACTTCTGTAACAATTCAAAGCAATTTAAATTGAGACGTTAGACTTATCGTCAAACTTAAAACTTCCATGATTTACGTTGCACTCAAGATTGCAAATGGAAAATAAAAAAATATATGTTTACAGCATTTTTACAGCGTCCATACGTTGAAATAGAGTTCACATTCAATGAACGCGACAATTTTATTGATTTCGTGTTTCGAATAAAAAATTTGTAGGTATGGAGTTGCAAAACTTAAAAAAAAAACAAGACACAACTTCCACTGTTTTTATTTGCCGATACAATGCTATCGATGGCGAACCATGTCAATGACATGGCCGCCATCAGGAAATCCGCGTCAATACCATGGGCTTTTAACACCTACCTACTTTAAATTCAATTCATACCGAATTCTCACATTGCGTCAAGTCAAGGCAAGTCAGAGTTCGTTCAATGATTCACCACAATTAAACATTAAAGTTTAATATACAATAGTCAGTTAGAGATAATATAACAGTTCCTATCATTGGTATTTGCTCTTTTAACCGCAGACCGCACACTGAGCTGTAACTATTCTGCATTGTTGAACTTTAAGGAGAAGAAAAACAAAGAAATTTTACTTTTATAACTATGTGTTATGCTTCTGCACAGTTAATGTAGGTACTTGTGCTTATGAATATGTATAGAAATATAAACATTTCCCTCGGTTCTGGCAATCCCCTAAGTACTTAATGTTTTCCGAGTAACAAAAGTGGAAGGCTTTTGTGATTTGGAAAATATGAACGACTGAAAATTCGCAATAGTATAAAATGTTTTTTCCTTGTTGTATTTATATTGTACTAGTGCACATCTACAAACAAATCTATAAATCTACAAAATCTACAATCTACAAATCTACCAACAGGTACAATTCCACCGTGTATAAGATCCAAGCTTTATGCTAAAATTCTGAAAGACATCTACCATGCCACGTTTTTCCCATAGACCAAAATGATTTTGTCAAGTAGGTACATTGTGTACATAATTATGTACAGTGTAACACACTCCCACTTACATAACACCATCATAATGTCCTCTCCTGGCCATAAGGAGAACAATGACAAATAGCATCGTACGCAATTTTGTTACGGTATAGCTTTCAGTTACTGCAATATTAGGCAAATACACGCTTTAAGATTACACAAATACATTTGAGGCAATATTTCTATTGTTATTAAAATTACAATAAAAACCACCACATTATAAAACTATACAATTAGTCGGTTTCGAAGGCATAACAATATTAACAATGTGTCATTCGTCATTTATATTCTAAGCATCCTTCTCGAGAGATCTTGTACCCACAAGGATTCGTCATGTCTCGCGCTGTAGTTAATGGACATTCTTACGGGTGTTTAGACTAATGTCACGCCTTCAGAAAACATGACTGTCCTTTGAGGAACTAGAAGAACCTTTACCTTTGCATTGAGAAGTACCTTTTAGCCTCTATTACCTTCTCAGAGAATCATTCTACATCCTAGCGCTTTTCCGGCGTACCGTCAAGGTCAGCAATGTAAAGGAACTAAGTACGTACTCATGATCATCATAGCAAGCGCACGAAAACTACATTTATTTGTCCAGGCTTTGATGAGCCGTTTTGTCCAACGCTGATAGATTTCCGCAGACATTAAACAGGCCATACGAGGCTATAGATATCGTCCATTATGACGATAGCACGATTTCTATTTTCGCAGCCTGGTATGTTCTCAATGTCATTGACCAGGGTTTTAGTTAGGGGACGGGGCCTACGACGAATTTGAAAAATAGGTATTTGAAGAAATTATTGCCGTCGCGCTGCGCCCGACTGCCCCCTTAAAGTGAGATACAGCTGCAGCTCAGCCCGATTAGGTATATCACAAGTTTTTTTCTGATTCCTCTTTTTTCTCCTCGAAAACTGAGCCAATTCAATAATTTTTACTTTTTTTTTTAAAGAGTTTGTCTAGGTTCCTATCATTTTCTTTTATGTTAAAAACTTTTCGAATTTGTCTGGTAGTCCTCAAATCACGGCGGTAAAATTGGGTAATTTTTCTTAATTTTTGGAAGGTCATATTTTCTTTACTAATTATAGTTGCTGAAAAAAAGGAAATGACAGGGACGTATATAGACCAGACCTTGATTTTATGAACTAGTGATATGATTGATCTAGGGGCATTATTCAGTAAGAAAAAAAGGGAATACATTTGTATGGAGAACCGCAGGCACTGTTCCCTGTTACTTGCAAAAGCGCAGCGTAAAAGAAATATCTGTAGCCAAACTGCGCAATTTTTTAAACATGGGCCTAATGACAGCGTCCATTTGTTTTTCGCCCCACAGGTAGAGCGCGGCGAACTAAACCTGACGTTTCCCATAATGTTCAATCCTGTAACATGGGAGGCTCATGCGTTCCCGGTATTCTTCGGCGGCTCGAAGGTGGTGGATGACATCATAGTGTCCGTGCCAGCTGTCCAGCTAGTCTGGTTTGTAAGAACGGACACTAAATTGCAACTGGATGGAAGGTGAGAATTTTTTTTGTTTTTTTTTTGCTTATAATTCAATGAAAACGAACAACTAAATCATAGCTAAAAGTCAGAACGCAGATCGTGCGTAAATCAATATTATCTTACATGTAATAGAGGATATCCTTTAAAATAACTGTAAAATACGCAGAATAGCCATGCATGCAATACAAGGAAGAGATGATTGTAGCAGTGATTATGTTTTGGAAGGAAACAATGAGCGTTTCTATAGTTTACTTATTGGTAGGTCCTTAATATGCTCATTCTGCGTCATTTTGCTTTTTATGACTTGTTTTGAATTTCAATAGCATTACACTTTGTGTAAACACACGACACTATAACTTAGATAATAGACTTCGATCTTGACACCGTTTAAGAAATCGGTTCGAATACTAAACAATGCGTAATATTGGACAAGAATACGAATGGAAAGGCAGAGAGTTTAACAAATTGTGGGTCAATATTTCGAAAGGTTTCCTGATAGGTTTTGAAGAAATAAATTGAGTGAACGGGCTGAAATAATGTGTTACATAAATGACTAGTTTGATATCTCTATCGCTATCTCTATGTATAATACATTTAAAATAATGATTAATATAAGTTCTTCTTTGTACATTACAGAGGTGCAGCATGGGAAGACGCCTTTCTGGACACAGTCGGCATAGCGGAAGATACCGGCCGCTTCAAACACATCTCCGTCGCTCGATTCGCCTCACGTACCCTCGACCACGAGCTAGAAAAGAACACGAGGACCGTTATACCATTCTTCAGTTCCACTTTCATTCTCATGGGGATATTCTCTATAGTAACTTGTATGATGGGCGACTGGGTTCGCTCGAAACCATGGCTGGGTTTGCTGGGCAACATCTCAGCTGTGATGGCCACGGCAGCAGCGTTCGGATGCGCTGTATATTTAGGCATTTCCTTCATTGGTATTAATTTAGCTGCACCCTTCTTAATGATTGGTAAGTTTCTGCACAGTGTATTTTACCTTAATGATTTTATTGCCATCTTTCCAAATAATTAGGGTCATATCTACAAGCCAAGTTTACCTTCTTAGTGGTAACTACTATGACGCATCCACTGCGCTGTGGGTTTTCTTCCAGAATAAAATCTATCATCTTTCTCAGAAGGTAGTACTCATTCGTTTTTATTATAAACGTGTGATTTATGTCAGTCACGTTTTCCACCTTTTGTTAACTTACACCACATTATACAACATATTGTTTCGACCACATAATATTGTTAAAACCACATGTTTTCGACAAGTCTTTATAAGTTTGTTTTGCAATGTTCCAGGTATTGGAATCGACGATACGTTCGTGATGTTAGCGGCATGGAGACGAGCCTCTCCTAAGCTCCCTGTGCCAGAACGGATGGGCATCATGCTGTCAGAAGCAGCAGTTTCTATCACGATCACCTCCGTTACGGACATGCTCTCGTTCTTCATCGGTATCTTCTCTCCTTTCCCGTCGGTGCAAATATTCTGCATGTACTCTGGTAAGTTTGATAAATCCAATATAGAAAAGAAAACCGTATCCACAATAAACTATCAGTTCAGTGCCAGTTAAAAAGAAGTCCAACGACATCCTGTAGCTAACATACTTTGTAATATGGTCATGTGGACAACAGGATTGATGATTAATAAGGTGATGATGATGAGAAGATTTCGTCACCGGTTATGGTAACAATATACTATAATTTCTCTTCACGTTCCAGGTCTCGCCGTTTGCTTCACTTTCGTGTGGCATCTGACATTCTTCGCCGGATGTGTAGCCATATCGGGTTACCGCGAAAAACAAAATCGACACACGATAACTTTTATGAAAGTTCTGCCGGAATCGAGGGCCAGGAAAGGTAAGACGACTGATTTATTACAGAGTTCCACAAACAATATTTATAAAACTTAATTATTTATAGCCATAAGTGGCAGGTTGCTGGTCGTTTAGTCAAGTAATAGAACAAAATATTGCCATACAACGTGGCAATGCTACCAGCCTTTTGGGCACTTTTCCTGTTGACAGCGATGCGGACGAATTTTTTGATGCCCTATGATTGCCCCCCCCCCCCCCCCTTTCTTATATACTTGTACATATTATTATTATTAATTAAGTCTGTTCGTTTTTTAAATTATTTCTAGTTAATGTAAATATTGAGAAATTAATAAAAATATTGACTTCTTTTTGCTACCGATAAATTTCATTGACTGGCCTGGGACACAGTATGATAGGTACCAAGAACCAGAACCACACACAATATCATGTTCTGTAGCTAGGCTAACAACCAATTAACCAAGTCTTCTATTCTATCCATATTATATATAAATTAAAGTCGCTTTTCGTGTGTCTGTGTGACCGCGTTGTTTTTCTACACTACGCAACGTATTTTGATGACCACCATTTAGATTTTTTTTCCGGATGGTTTATGTGTAAATTTATGTTATATTAATATGAAAATTACTTTAATAAAGCAAACACAATGTTTAGTCAAGTCGTAAAGGCCTTGCGAAGCATCCTGCCCCTCCATCCCTGCTTCGCGTTTATAATAAAATAATATGAACTTTAATGATGTACTTGTAATTTCAGAAAAAAAGTCATGGATGTACAGAATGTTCTGCAGCGGAGGCATAGACGCAGCCGATCCTGATAACCCAATAGACAACAAGGAGCACGTCATCATGGCCTTCTTCCGCACCACCATGGCTGATTTACTGAACAATGGCTATGTGAAAGCCCTAGTTATCGTTGTTTTCATAGCATATCTGGCAGGAGCAGGGTACGGAGTGACCAATCTCAAAGAAGGCTTAGAAAGAAGAAAACTGTCCAAAGTGGATTCATACTCTGTAGAGTTCTTTGATCGTGAAGATCTGTATTACAGAGAATTCCCTTATAGAATTCAGGTAAGAATATAATATGTCACATATGAATTTGACTCAAATGCCAACACCTTAAATGACTACTCTTCTACTCGGGAACTACCCTCAAGAACACCGGGGTGCTGACGTCGGACTGAGCCTCTCACACGGTGGCGTCTCCGCATGCGCCGGAGAAATACGAATCTCGACCAACACTCACCCACATTACCCTGTCCCATTTCACTCATAGAGAATTGTATAATGCCTTAAATAAATACGTTTTTCGCTCGATTTTATTTCGATCCCCCGCCGCCCTATGCCCCTTTTCTTTAATTTAATTTTACGCATAGTTAATTATGCCACAGAGTGTTAGTTAGTCGTACATCGCACTTTAGTATTTTTGAGAAAAAATATTACGATCATAACAACTAAACTATTTTCATTCTTTTCTAGGTGGTTATAAGTGGCGAGTACAATTATTCCGATCCAAAAGTGCAAGATGAAGTGGAAGCTTTGACCAAGAGCTTGGAGAACACATCGTACATATCCAACTCGCTGTATACAGAGTCTTGGCTTCGAACCTTCGTCGACTACGTATCGAGAAACAACGACTACTTGAACGTGACTATCGATAATGAGGATGAATTCATTGAGAATCTTAAAGAGGTTAGTACAATTTGGATTGCATTAGACAATTTGAATTATATTTATGATTAGCGGCGTCCCACGCTTTTTCCTCTCGATCTACCGTCTGCGCACAAGGACTGGTCGGTTCCAACGGTCTTTCAATAGACATGATTTTAATTAAGAATATTCTAGAAGATAATCATCCCTGATGACACCCCATTTTTTTTTAACTTTTGTTTTCTTTTCTTCTATTTACAGTTGTGGCTGTTCCCAGCAAACCCATTCTCTCTAGACGTGAGATTCAACGAGGAAGGAAATCGAATTGTTTCTTCGAGATTCCTAGTACAAGCAGTTAATATCAGCGGAACAAACCATGAAAAAGAAATGGTCAGAGCATTAAGAAACGTCGTTGCTCAGTCTTCTCTGAACGCCTCTGTATTTCATCCTTATTTCGTATTTTTCGATCAGGTATGTTTGATCAATTTATATTTTCAAAGTATTATGCCGACATAATTTCCAGGAATGTCAATTAACATAAATTCTTTTTTTTTATTTCAGTTCGAACTTGTGAGGCCAACATCTCTTCAGAATCTTTGCTACGGTGCTCTTATGATGATGATCACGTCTTTTGTATTCATCCCTAACATCCTCTGCTCTTTGTGGGTGGCATTCAGTATTATATCCATTGAAATTGGTGTTGTTGGCTACATGGCCCTCTGGGATATCAACCTTGATTCCATATCCATGATAAACTTGATTATGTGCATTGGTTTTTCGGTTGATTTTACCGCACATATCTGTTATGCTTACATGGCGTCAAAAGCCAAACACCCTGATGAAAAAGTCAGCGAGTGTCTCTACTCCCTCGGGTTGCCAATAGTTCAAGGATCATTCAGTACTATTCTTGGTGTAATTGCTTTGCTCCTAGCTGACAGTTACATATTCTCTGTTTTCTTCAAAATGGTGTTCATGGTCATTTTCTTTGGAGCAATGCATGGCCTCTTCCTTCTACCAGTACTTTTGTCCCTATTCGGGCCTGGCTCTTGTACCAGAAGGAAAGACGATATCAAGATGGCAAAACTAGAAAAAAGTTTTCCCAATCCCTACTGTATACCGCACCCACAGCTAGTTCTAAATGACCAAACATATAACGGCAAGAATTTAAACCCCAATGGTATTTATAAGATTTATGGCGATGACAAAGATCTTGGAATAGGCACATCAGGCGAGGACACAAGCGAAAGCAGTTCTAACCAGTCGCAACGCCGGCAAATAGGTGACGATGAGACCGGCCAGAAGAAATACGACGTCGGGTGGAAGCGATCTAGTTATTGCCAGAACTCAGCAAGTCAGTTTCAGCCATCCGGCGAATTAGATCTTTATGGCCACGATATGGATCGTAATTGGCAACGACAGCGCTATGAAGACAATCGCCGGGTTTTCGACAATTACCGGAAACCTCCGCCAGCGTCGAGGACGCGCGATGATGAGTGGGTATCATCAACGCGGAAAACGAGCGACGCAGGCCCGCGTCGTGAGGGCACGTACAGGGTGATGAGAGCCCATTCTCAGCACAACATCCACCGGGCGCGCGCTCCCCGTCGCTCCAACTCACATCACAACTTAGAACATTTAGACTACGTCGCAGAAATGCGCTTTCCCTGACAGTGACCGTCTAACCTCTCTAAAATAATATTTAAAATAAATCGAGTGCTCAATTTATGGACCAAAGTATAAAACTACCTTCGTAAAAAACGAAATCAGTAGTCTAATTTCCTAGAAAGTGAAGAACAATAAGTTGATGAACGCTTTTTCTTGAAGGTGTCTAGTGTTTTTCGTGAGTGATAAAAACTGTTTATCATCAACGTTAGTTAGAAATTTAAATGGAGCTTTGTCTAAAAGCCTTATGCCAAAATCAAAATAAGTAATCTATTACATCAGTCTATCTACCGACTCCTTACAGGTGTTCAGTAAAACAAAAACCCTTATTTTATCATATGTACAGGGTGTTCACATTAAGTATCTATGTATACCATAGTAGTCATACGTTCACAGATAAACCCTACCATTTTTTGTCCACAGTTCAGCAGACGCTTGTGTTAACAACTGTTTGGAGTAAGATGTATATAGACTGCTATAGCATTGTCTTCTCTCTAAGATTTATTTTCACGTGAATAAATAAAAAGCTCAGTAGTACACCAAAGTACGATCGGTTCAATAACGATATTATCTGTAAGTAAGTTATTGATTCGGGAGACAAAAAAGATGTAATTATTATAATGTTAGTAAACGTAACTAGTAGTTTTATAAGTATTTCGAGATTTTGGTAAAAGGCTGAGTAAGGAGAGGTTATGATTGTTAATCGCTATTTGCCTAGTATAATATTGTGAAAGCCGCCGAAAAGAAGTGGTGTAGTAAGATACTTTTTGTTAAACGACATTGAATTGTAATAGCAAAGCATACAAACAAATATATTGCAATTCAATCTAAGGCCACTCTCTCATTTTATGTATCAGTAATGGGTGTCGTTCTGGCAGGTATACGTAATACCAGTACTGCAAACTTATCGCATCTACATTTCAATGAGCCCGTATCAAACTCAAGGCAAGGAGACAATGCCCATTGCAATGGCGCTCGGTAAGTTTTCGGTACCTATTATAGTAAACCCAGAAACCCGGTACTGCTTAAGTGTTTACTAATCAGGGAGCGGCCTATAATCTACAGAATCGCTAAATGTATTTACGTAATGAAACATAAATAAATGTATTTATTTATGTTTAATACATTCAAATATTTAAAGGAGCAAGTGAAACATACAATTTTACAAAATAATTTATTACAACTTATCTAGTTCCTACATATTATCAAATAAACTACTTTACCGATACAGTCAGTACACTTGCTTTCGACAATCATACCTAATTTGGCAATCATAGGGTCTAAATAATATAAGACGTCTATTTAGTGTGATATAAAATTGGGATGGGTGATATATTAAAGGAGTGTAAATACTTGTGTAAGGCCACGGCGCAATAAAAACTTTTTTTTCGGAAACTTCGGAATTGTTCAATTACTAAAAAAAAAACTAAATACTAAATTCTGATGCAATTGAGGATTGCAAAAGGAGGTTTACTGACTACTGTTCAATTTGTGACATGTTGGAGTTTAAATAAACAATTTATGAAAAAATCAAATAGTAACTGCGCGCCTCCGAAGTATTTTCTTGTTCTTGACATTTTTATTTCAGTGTAATTAAAATATTTTCAACCACTTTTTTAATAAGGTCACTAATCTCAAAACAGTTTCCCAAAACAAAAGTTTATATTGTGCCAATTTATGAAACTTTTAAAGTCTTCATGGTTATACAAATAAAGCTTTAACCATTACCTGTCTACTCTGCGTTCGCAATTTATTTGTCAAACATTTAAACAAACACGAATTTTCCACTTAGGCAAACATCAACTTTATACAGGTATAAATAAAGTTGATTTTAGACAGACTAGTACTGTTGAAATAGTCATAAAAAATATGAAGTTGTAGCGCAAACTGAACCTTATATGTATGCATTACAGTTGTTTTTCCTAAAACTCGTGTTTGTTTACATGTTTCGCAAATGAATTGCGAACGCAGATTATAGGGGTTGCTGTAAATATTAGTTGTGATATTATATCTCGATGCCATGTTCCATCCCTGTCTTACGTTTATATGTTTATGCTATTCTACAACTAATATTTTACTCTATGTCTTACAAATAAAATTATGTTCTGTCTGTGAAGACATGTTCTGTCATTGCATTTGTGGTGATAACAGCAAGTGACTCTAGTGTTTGTTCCGTGTGTTGTGTAAGAATTTAATGTTTGTGATCGCTAGCGGTCGCTTATCATGACTGAATAATGTAAATATTACCTGTTTTACATTAAATAAAAAATAGTTTTATTAACAGTTCATTTTTATTTTTTTTGAATTTCGATATTCTTATCGCAAATTAGGTACCTATGTGGGTTAACTAAAAGCTAATAATAAAACATAACTCGCATTAAACAAAAAAAAATGCGTCTTTCTAAAACATACATACAACATATCATATCATACAGTCACATCATCAATACAACACAATACAATTTGCTACTGGATGTAAAAAGCAAAAAAATCAATGTTTATTACATTATGAGAAATTAAATGTTACTGTTGTGGGTGTAATCAATCACGTGTTTCAATTTATTAAAAAATATGATATGATAATACGTGATCAGAATACAGGAACACTACGAGTAGATACGACCGGCGGTGGCAGGATGCAGTCTTACATTTGCGTTCATTCTACGCATTGATGCATTCAGTCAAACGAGTCAGTAAACTCGCAATTCGCCACATACCGTGACCCATATCTAGCCAATACTTATAGAACTCTACAACACTGTAGAGCCATTAACTAAGGAAATGCAGGCTTATCATACACAGATTTCAGCACCTCACTACAAAACAGAATCAAATCTTTGGAATCAAACCTATCACACATGTATTCTCGAATAAATGATAATTCCTTAGTACTACGGTTCTGTTCTGTGGTGTTATTCCACTGGTCTTCTAACACTCTGTTCAGAAGAGTCTTAGCGTCAGACGGAGTGATCTTCTTCATTAACACATCAGTTATAGCACTGAATGGCAATTTTTCAGTAATCTTCTGGATAGAAGAATCTTCTAAATGTTCGCCTACTTGCTCCACGAAGTCTTGTCTCTGGAAAAATTCAAGTATGAAAATGAGTTCAACATACATACATTGGTTTCAACTGTCGTCATCTTCTATGCTTGTGGTTAGTGACTAACAACCGTTAAGACATTTCCGCACACTCAATTCGATTTTAAAGGAATATAAGTTTACCACTGACGAGCAAACTTGTCTGCCAACTAGCAATGGAGCGCAGTATACTAGGAGCTAAATTAACGGATCGTGTTCAAAACACAATAGTGCGCTCCAAAACAAAAATAGCTGACGTGGCTCAAAAGGCTGCCGAACTTAAATGAGACTGCACAGACATGTCTGCCGCATGCCGGACAAACTGTGGGCCCAAATAGCACGGAATTGGTGCCCTGAGACAGTGAGGCGGGATCACGGCAGGCCACGTAGGAGATAGCGGGACGAGCTGGAAAGGTTCCGTCAAAACTGGAAAGAGAACGCCCGGGGTCGCGAACGATGGTAGGATTGGAGGGAGGCCTTTGCCCAGGATTAAATGATGTTCTAAATGCTTACCTCTGCTAAAGATGATTTAACAATATCTGCAGTAGATTTACTGCCTGATTCGTCGGTCTGCACAACTGTATTCGCAGTTGGAGTGGTCTCAGTCTGTACGTACGTAACAGTGGTCGTCGTAGCATCTGTTTGTACTTCTATTTCGACGCCAGCAGCATTTGTAAATGTTTGCGCTGCGCTATCAACAAAAGACTTCAAGTCCGGGTCAGGCATAGGCTCTTCAAAGATAGCCTCGTCTATCGTCACCATGACATCACAAGGCGGTGTTTCTACCCTCTTAGAAGCATAATCAGTTAAAACTTTTTTTGCCACCTTCACTTTAGGCGCTTTAATACATAACCTGTTCACTTCAAGTTCTGTCATCTTCGCCAAATCACCTACTGTTTCCACCTTCCCTACTAACTCTTTAACGAGCAAGGACTTCATTGCAAATGACGATAATTCACCGGCAATGTTGTCTATGGCGTCCTTACAATCTACTAAGTCTGGGCAAATGGGGTCAGTGTCATTTAATTCGCTTGCTCTGACTATTTCAACAACGGGCGTTGCATCTAGGGACAATGGTTGAGTGTCATCAGGAGTACTAATCACTGTAGTTACTGTGAAGCTTTCTACTGCTCTGTTCAGCACGGTGTCTAATTTAAATGCATGGTCTAATCTTTTAGGTGATTTTAGAGGTGTTTGTTGGCGCATTTGTCTTTCAATGCGTTTATGTGCCGAATTTTGTGGAGATCGAACACCTCCCGGTTCAATGTACTTCTGAACTGATACCGTCGTTGACACTGGAGGGTCATGGAAACTCACTCTCTTTCTCTGAAAAAAATAATCACGTTACCAACAAGTTCTTCCATTTATTTTATTATTTTCTTTCGTCAACAATAATACTCACTTTACTGGCTGGCGATATCGTAGCTTCGTCAGCAATCTCTACAAGTTTCCTTTTCAGTATGGGACCCGCTGGACTGCTATCAACCGCAGGTAGCGATCGCCTGAACTTGAGGAATTTGTCACTGTCTTCATTTTCACTGGGAGGCTCAACATTTTCACTTACAGAGTTGTATAAGATTCGTAAATTCCTTCTAGCAGGAGTACTTGACGTACTATTCTTCTTGACCTCTTCTATTTCAGCCTTTTCTTGATTAATAATAGTTTGGACTTTATCAGGGACGCAGCATAGTCCTAACATTTGTGCTGCTCGTCCTCCTGCGCGCACTTGAGGTTTATTCTTCTTGAGTGACAAAGAAGAGCTAGGACTAGTGTTAGTCACAGTGACTTCAACTCTAGGCGGCGACTGATCCCTTTTATCAGGAGATACTCTGTCCTCAGTAAATACTTCAGGTGAACCACATTTTTCAAACGGTTCTCCATTACTCTGCACCGGTGACGACAATGTTATCACCACATAGTCACCGCTAGTGTCAGGAGATGGTGACTTTTTGGTTCTTTCAGGACTCATATTTTTAATCGGCGATATCTCGAGAGTATTATTTAAGAAATCTTGTTTTCGTTTAGCGTCGTCTCCAAACGATGAAGGCGATGAAGCTCCACTCTCCTTTTCTAACTCAACAACTGCTGAATCTGATAAAGTTATTGTTATATCTTCTGGAGAATATACAGATTTTTCACTGATAGATTTATTTTTTGTTTGAGATTTTCTCTTTTTGTTACTACAAATTTCATCAGTAGTAAAGTCTACAACAGTCAAACTTGTATCTATATTCTTATGTACCACATCTACCTCCATAAATTTGTTAGGATCGGTTGGTTGAGTATCAGCTTCAGCTGTTTCTTGTGTTTCTGGTCCTACTTCAGTTTCATCACTGCTAATAGTCAGTGGTGCCGGGACATCGTCATTTATTACTATAACGACTTCTGAAAAATCTTCAATTGGTTCAGTATCCATATTCTCAGTGAGATCTGCTTGACTTTGTCCTTCTGAAGCAGTTTTGTTCAGAGGAAATTCACTATCATCTTTACCCTCTTGATTGGCTTTTGCTGATTCTGAAACGCCGACCATCCCGCAGTCTAATATGCTCTGAGATTCATTAATTTTGTCAGCGTTATCCGGAAATAGCTTAATTTTTTCCAAAGCTACGACAGGAACCCTCTTGGAAGCCTTCTTTGTTGATTTAACTGATATAGTAGTAATAGTGGAGTCTTGTGAGCTCTCAATAACGTCGTCCGAGTATGGCAGATCTTCTGTAAATGAAGTCTGATCTTTTATTTCAGAATCTTGTCTTTGGCTATCATCTACTGTTAGTGAGGAGTTTGAACTAGAGCTATCATTGTCTTTGTTTCTCTCTTTTGTTTTCTTATCAGTCTTGGCTTCAGATTTTGATTTGTTCAGCTTCTCTACTAAACTTTTTCTTCGATCTGTCCCAGCGGATTCTAAAGCTTTTCTGGTCAATCGTTTTTGTGACTGCATTTTTAAATATGGGTGTCCCTCTACCATGTCTATAGCTAATTCTTTTTCGATCCTCGATTTTCTAACGGTCTTTTTGGTTGTTGACTTTTGTTCTTCGGTACCTTTATTCTTTGATTCTTGTTGTGGCGTTGCCGGCTCTATAGCACCTTTTTTGGCAAGACTTGCTTGTTTTTCACTTGAATTGTCACCATTTTTGCTATTGGGGGTTTCTTCCTTTTGATCAAAACTCTTATCCTTGTTATCATTAGGGCTTTGATCTTGGATGTCATTTGACTTTTCAGTCTCATTGTTAATTTCTTTAGGCTCAATGGCATTACACGGTTCACCCTTCTTGTTATTGGAATCTTCATTTTTATTGTCATTAAAACTTTCTACCTTCTTTTCAGCAAAATGTTCGACTTTCTTTTCAGTAGAACTTTCGACTTTCTTTTCAGTAGAACTTTCGACTTTCTTTTCAGCAGAACTTTCGAGTTTCTTTTCAGGAGAACTTTCGAGTTTCTTTTCAGCAGAACTTTCGAGATTCTTTTCAGCAGAACATTCGACTTTCTTTGCAGTATAACTTTCGACTTTATTCTCTGTTGACCTTTCGACTTTATTTTCCGTAGAACTTTCGATTTTCTGTTCACCTGTTATTTCATCATTTTTGTCAGTATCCATACTGGCGTTTATATCGATAGCAATGTGTAGAACTTCTTTATTTATATCCTTTTCATTTATAATGTCACTTTCATCTTTCTGTAAATTTTCATTACTCTGTATAACCTCATTGACACCAGAAATGTTAACATTTTCAAGAACTTGTAAATCATTTAGTTTATTCACCTCATCTTTATCAGTAACAGCATCTACTGGAGGAATAGCATCTACTACTGAAGCAGATTTCGAAGGAGTTGCATCAGGATTCGATTGCATCGATTCACATTTTGATTTTAAGTCTTTTAAACGACTCTTTTTAGCACCAGCAAGTAACTGCAGCTCATCAAACTTTCTCGGCTTTCTTTTAACTCGTGAGGGCCTATCAGCTGAAACCAGTGGAGGAGCAGAATTTACGATATTAGCCGTATCATCGCTTTTAGACTGTGTCGGGGTCTTTATAATGCTTTCAGTCTTATTTAGATCTACAGGTGCACTTTTATTTTCCTTTTGAACTCCTGAATTTTCTATTAAGTTTCTTACATTGCGAAACACGCGATCTTTCAAAGCCATACGAGGTGATTTTGTATTTTTAGGAGTAACAACTTCAATTTTGTTTACTTTTTTATCTGCTGGTGTCTGAATATCTTTTGCAATAGTAAGATCTTTCTTTATATTTTCGGCGAAGAAGCTTTCCAATATTTTTGGCACAACATTAGAGCTTGGTAAGTTTGAAAGCATTTCCGTAGCAGTTTCATTACTGCCTGACTTACAAGATTTGCTCTCTGATTTACTGCTATTAGACGTGTCTTGCGAGTCTGTCTTCCAAGATACAAGTTTAAATTCATCTTGAGATTGTGATAAATCTTGATACAAAGCAGGAATATCTTCTCTCTTTCTTTGTAGTTTTTCTTTTTGGTTTTCTGTTAGTTTTCTAGGATTGAATTTCCAGTTTGATTTCACTACAAGATACTCTTCACCGTTTTCTACGACAGTATTCACGATACTTGTATCTTTTTTCTTTGTCCTTTTTGGAACTTGTTTTGTTTTCGGTGTTGTGAATTTATTTTTATCTGAAGTCTGATGCTTTTCTTTAGCCATTGTTTCGTTTTCCATATTATCTATTAAGGCTTTTATTTTTTTGAAAGTTATATCAGTTTCATCAGCTATTTTTGACTTCAATGTTCTCATAACGTAAAGGACTGTACTTTTAGTTAAAGCTTGTTGTGATAAAAAAGAAGAACAATCTATTATTTCGTCAACAATAACTGGAATAAACCTTTGATATGTTTCTACTTGAAGTAATGAATCTAATGCCTTCAATAAAGTATCAATGAAAGACAATACATAGGGGTCCTGTAAAAATAATTGAAATTATTATTTAGCATGTACTATATTCTATAATAAAAATGAAAAAGCATATACTACATGACGATACTTACATCAGTCTCCTGCTTGCATGTTAATGTCATCACTTTTATCATTTTCTTCAGACAGAATAATATGTACCGTGCAGCAGTTTCATTAATATTTATTACTATAATACTGATTGTAGCGACAACTCTATCAACCAGTAATGGAAATAGTTGTTCATAGTTGTGGTAATTATCAATACGACTGGTCACGATATGTAGCAGTTCCAATTCTTTTTCACATGCTGAACCTGCATAAAGATAAATTGCAATGTAATATATTTGAAGAGATAATTAATTTTTTTAAATGCTTTTTTTGAGCAACATCATATTACTAAAGAATCATCAAACACCCATCAAAGTAACAAGCAGAACCCAAGTTGCCTCATTGAGTAAAATACTGTACGACACATGGTAGATTCTAATTAGACTTTACATTAGAAAACGTCAAAATGTTGCTAACAGAAACAAGAGTATTGCATTTCCGATCAATCAAATTAAAAATATTAATAAAAACTAGTTATTTAGCATAATTTATTAATTTCAAAATAAATGCAATAGTTTTGTTTAATTCAAGTTATTTCTGTCTCACTGATTTTACAATGATCAGTAGATTGAAGCTACAGTCACCAAGATTACAGTGAGTGGGTCTTGGGCCGAGTCTGAGCTTAGTTAACTGTTGACAGGACTTTATGGATGCCTTTTCTAATCATTTGTTGCCTATACATAGAAAATCCTTTGTGTCAAGACACACCTGCCGAAAATTACGTCGCGTAACTTGGAGCAAAAATGTAAAACGACGACGAATTCGATTACTGTGACACTCCATGCCGAAAATTACTCTTCGATATTCCCATAAAAAATTGCAAAGCGTTGTTGTCAAAGTTCCGCCCGATCGATTTATATGCTTACGTCAAACGGAATCATAATTTCGTCCTTATGTGCTGGTAATTTTAAAAGGTTTGAAAGCTTAAGGCGTGGTGTTACCTCAATATTCACAAAAAACTGGTTTCTTGGACAGTCGAGTACCACGTAACGCAATGAAAATATACGACGCAAAAAATACAGTGGACAGAGAAGGGTTTAAAGTATTTTTTTTACCGAATATAATAGTAGAAAATAGTTTTGATATTCCCAATAAAAAATACTTCACAAAAATAAACTTTGGCGTCGAACATCTCCGTATTTTCAGCGATAGGCGGAAAAAGCGGCAGCAGTTTTTTAATTTTTATAAGTGATTTTTTATAATTGTCTTTTTACTATACAAGCTTATTTTATTTAATTATTGAGACTTGTCTGGCTTGAATATGTACTTTTCAAACATTTGTACGCTCTCTGGCATAACATAGCGAACTCTTTATTATCTTTATACCATTATTATTGTACCTATGTTAAACAAATAAATAAATGACTTATGACTTATGATAACAACTTTTTTTTTACGAGTTCAATAGTATAAACATTATTTTATAACTTTAACCAGACATTGTTTTAATTTAATGTGTATATTCTGAATAATCTAAATAAAACCCGTAAAATAAATGCCCATTGGCAGCTTACTCACATCGTCAACCCAAATATTTATTCGATTTTCAACCTTATTTAATGCTCTGTAATTGTGAAAATAGATATTGCGGTCATACTTTAGTCGTCAGGCTACCGTATAGCGCGCAGAGAGAAGTTATGTGAGTGCAGCTGTAGCGTTTAAAATCGTAGTCAGTCCGCGCCTTAAGCACACCATTCATCCGCCACGTAATTTCGGCAGTTGTATCACAACACTAATATTCAAATAATGCATGTTTTCCTGTACTTACAACTCTGTTCGGCCATTTTGTGCTTTAGCACGCAAAGTGAGACACAAAGTTTGAAATATATTGTGGAATGAGAAACTTCTGTCACATTAAAGAGGAATTTTGATATAGCCTTTTCAAACATCTCATTAACCTTCAGTTTTGGATGTAATAAATCGTACATTGTGCACCATGTCATGGCAGGAATCTTTACCTGAAAATAATATAGGAAGTTAAGATTTTTCCTATACATAGCAATGAGTCTGCGTGAAATCTTGATACAAATAGTAGAATAGCATGTTAGCATGTAGTCATTATACAGAAATAACAATGAAAATAGTTATACAAACATAAAATAATCAAGTTGTGTAAACAAAATAGTATCTTTGTCTATACGTAGTATAAAACAAAGACGCTTTTCATGTCTGTCTGTGTGACCTTAGTTCTTTCAAACTACACACTGGATTTTGATGTGGTTTTCACCATTATTTAGACAATTCAGGAAGGTTCATGTGTATAATACATGATTAATAATAATTAACTAGAAATATCGAAGTTTTAACATGTCGCAACTTTAGTGGATGGCACCCGTATGAAACAAAGGCGGTTCGCTAGTAATATAAGATACAATATACGTACATGAGTAAATGCATATAGTGATTGCAATGGCCACAGGATGGTTTCACAGAAAACTTTTTCACAATTGACATTTTGTGACTCACATATTATTGACTCTGCAAGTGCAGTCCAAAATATCAAAGACATATCATTTGCAGTCAAGTTCTGTAAAACAAAGCCTAGAACAAAAGTGGGCTCAGAGTATACTGGATCTAATAACACGTCTGTTACTCTTCTAAGTTTGGTTACCATCTCTTTAAAGCTGCAACTGCAAATACAATAAAAAATATAAACATGAGGAAACAAAGACTTTTGAATGTATGAGATAATTTTAGTTTGATGAATCAAGAAAAAAAGAGGTCAAATCTGCCTGATATTAGTAAAAAAATAACTGAAAGTGAAATACATAATATCACAGACTTAAAGGAATAAAACGTATTAAAGATTACCTTTGATATGCAAGATGCAATGAGGGGTCCAGTATAACCATTATAATTTTGTGTAGAGGATGATTTTCATCATTTACTCTGGTCTTAAGAAGTTGTTTGATCCTTATATCTCCATCAAATAATGAGAGTATCAATGCATTGAACACTGTCTCAGAGTACTTGGCATTAGATTTACATTCCTGAAAAACCAATATAAATGATTATTAAATATTTTAAATTATGAAAAAAACTTTCAACTTTAGTTATGAAAATATTAAATTACCTTCACCAAATGTAATAATATGGATAACATTTCAGAGAACAGATCTTTTCTTATGTTGTTTTCAGGTAGTTCACCAATGGTCATAAGATATGATTTCCACAAACATGTCATTTGTTGTTTTGTCAAACCATTATCAGGATTTGCTGACATCATAATGGCCGAAGTCAAAGAGAAGACCCAATGGTTCCAGTTATCCACTAAATTCTTAGTGTTAATCAATTTGCCACTCAATTGAGGTAAATCAGTGCAACCATCACAATTGACATGGCCAACCATTTCCACGAGAGCCTGTACACATTGTTTTTTCATTGCCATGGAAATTTGTCCAGGTATTAATGGTGATTTATCTGTAATATTGTGTTTTCCAAAACAGAAATGCAAAAATGAAACCATAAAAGTGTCAATAAACTTATCTATTTTGTTTTGGAACTTTTCTAGTAAACGCCACCAACAACTGAACTTAGCTAGTGCAGTTGTTTCAACTTTAGCATTGTTTGACTTCAGTGGAATTATTAGAAGCTTGATTCTTTTGTTAATATTACTTTCACTTGTTTCGGTGGAGAAACTGTCAATGAGGACACTCCAGCACTGGAATGCTTTACACCGGTTTGCCACATCTACTTTGAAAGCTGCCTCAACTACTGGCAGCATGGAATTTATAGGAGTTCCTACATTACCCAGTGGCTGTGTCACTTGGTGCTTTAGAAGTTTTATGAATAGTATCCATATTCTGTGCCAAACATCACTTCCTTTTTGCAAAAGAGTTTTCATGATAGCCGGGTACCTAGAAATTAAACAGTTTTTAGAATAGTATGAATAAAACATCAATGTTCAAACAATCAACTGTCAAGGTTAAGTCATACAAAAACATAGGAAAGATCAATAAATCCTACAGCTACACTAGAAAACTAAAATTATATGATGGAAATGCAAAGTCAAATTATAATTTATTACGATTTTAAATGCAAAAGACAAATACAAAGATCTATATGGTTTACATAATATAATACTAGAAAAGCATGATAACCATTACAAAATTATTGCACTCACTTTTGTGAACTACAAATACTCTCCAGAATATAGTGCCAATGTTGATTGTCAGTGTAGTCAATTGTAATGAGTTCTTCAGTCAAAAGTTCAAGTAATTCTACTGACATTACATGTTCTATAATTTCCGAATACATACAAGTAGGTATTATCTTCGAGAACCAAACTGATACTCCTTTTTCCACAAACTGTCTCTTTTTTTCTGGTGGCAGTATTTTTATTATTCGGTGCACTAGAAAACATGTCTGAAAAAAAAATTGTTTCACTAATAAAAATGAGTGATAAATTATTAGTGATACACTTTCACAGTTTTTATCCTACAAATACATATTTCAAAAAGACTATCAAAAATTTTGCTACTCAATTTGAAGTGTCTTCAAACTGAGTCAGGCAAAGCAAGTATTAACACCAAGTAAAAGATTGGTTTTAACATAAAACTGAACTACTGGATGACTTTCACCATAACCTCAAATCTACCAACAAATAAGTATACATTAATTATGTTTACGCTTTATTAAGCTTGATCAAAGTAATGAGTATAACTGAATAGGCTTTGCAGTTATGCTGAAAAAAAAAACACCTATGTACTGAAAAGAACAAATAGCTTCATAACAATACTACCTATTGAAGTACAACACAGTCATAGCTTATCAGTTTGTCATCACCACTTATAACTTGGAACATGTACATACAAGTTTAAAGTTTGACATGAAGTCTGTGAATAAGCATAATACCTGCAATCTCATTCCGATAGGTATTCTCATATGGCAGTACAGGTTGAGGATCTCCATGATTTCCTGATGCTGTTCTGCAACTGCTATGAGTGTGTCATTCGGGTATGATGACAGTGTGTCAAAGCATAACTGCTTCAGTGACTCCACTTTGCTCTGGAGACCAGCCGTTTTTATGATATATATCACTGCCAAAGCTGATGGCAACAAGTCTGGATTAGGGCTATATCTACCCATCTGGAAAGATGTTTACAAACATTTCAATAACATTATAAGTTTTATGTGTACTTTACTTAAGTCTATTGATAGTATGGATCTCAATTACCTGGACTCTGGATACAATAACAGGAATAATGTTCATGATAGTGGCAGTGTACCTCATATCCTCTCTCAGGTCGTGTACACATATTGCCAGTAACCTCTCAGTTTCTGTTAAGCTTAGGTTTTCTCCCTTGTCCAAAGCAGTAATAATTCTGTTGTAATTGTGGCTTCTACTTGTGTGATTCTTTAACGAATAGTGCTCCAGTCTGTCCAATGCCGCTATCACGTCCGTACCAATGTTAATTTCGTCCGGCATTTCTGAAATAGGATTCCAATGAAGATTGCACGAAGGAAAAGACTCTTTTGAACACAAATTTGCCGGAAACAAGGACCTAGTTTATATATTCACACAATGGATTCGTTGTCAGCAAAGCTGTTATACATACAGAGCTATACAAAAAGATATCGCCGTAGATAAGTACGAAACAAAACCATGCCACTGTACACTCTGCTATTTCGTGGAAGTCTATACCCGGAACTAAAACAACTTCATAAAATATCAAAAACAGATTAAGTACGTACTTGGTTACGTATATTTTACGTTAAAATATCCCAAAAATGCACGTTGGCCAGTCAAAATATTTCAACGAAATAAAACTAACACATTTTGACATTTAACGCATTTCTGGCGCGAAGTATGCGCGTAGTACGACGGATAAACTGTTGCCATGTAAAATATCGTATCATAGACTATCGTATCGTCTATCGTATTTCTGTATGAATAGCATTCATACACAACTAGGAGGTACTTTGTAAGGAAATTTTACCTATCCGTGGTGGTGGCGTGGCGTGGTATCGTCCATGCTAAACTTTCGAGCTCGCTTCGCTCACTTTATAATTCTGAGTTCTCTTCCTGTAGGAGTACACCAGCACGCGTAGCAGTAGCATGCCAACCATGGAAACGGGTTTTCTACGGGTTTTGTCGACGGAAGAATACACAAAATGACAGAATGTTTATTTGTCATTTTGTCTATTCTTTCGTCGACAAATCCCGTTTCTATTGCAGTCATGCTAAAGGTGCAGGGGCAGTACCATGACATGGTGAGTCTCAGAGAGAGATGGAGCTATACAGGACGAATAGCATTATCCCTTTTCCACAATGGAACAATGATAGCTTCAACAAGACGGTAGGTACTTTTTTTTTTCTAATTTTTTTGGTACCCCACACAAATTCGAATACCACTACCTGCTATGTAAATAACAGTGACAGGAACATATCATCGTATCATCCACATAAACTAAGTGGGAAAACTACGTATTATTGAAGCTAACTCAAAAACTATCAAAGCAAAGTTAATCAAAATTATATTATATGGGACCACCTCGAGAGCATACCCTTTCAAACAAAAAAATAATTTTCAAAAGCCGTCCACTATTTTATTTTCGAAGAAATCAGTGGACATACATACAAATAAATATATAAAAACGCTACGACTTTTACTGGCATAGATTACGTGGCATTACTTAGGTACTTCACCTGAGAGTCAAACAGAAGGGTGCGGCCCTTTCATAATTCATTGAATTTGAACTGGTTGCTAGCATTGGACAAAGTTCTCTACCAAGAGTCTTAGGTAGTACATAAAACAATTAGGTTTTAATTAACAATTACGTTGGTTTATGTTTAAATTGAATTGTTTCGTTTGATTAGACACACGAAACGACAATTTAAAAGCTTTGTACATATTTTTTAACAGAATGGTTTCTGAAAATCTTTCCATAAGTAATCGTGTTTTGTTGCAATAGAGTGGCAACTGGATAGTGACGTAAGCATGTGTTAGTCCCGGAATGCCACACCTTGTTTTATTAGACCATGTAGGTATCCATTGAGAATACGTTACACCGCTACCAAATAGATCCGGTTTTAGGGTTCCGTAGTAAACAAGGAACCCTTATAGTTTCGCCATGTCCGTCTGTCTGTCTGTCTGTCCGTCTGTCCGTCCGCGGCCTAGCTCAGAGACGGTTAGTAGTAGAAAGCTGTAATTTGGCATATGTATAGGTTCATATTAATCATGCCGACAAAGTGGTAAAATAAAATCAAGATTTTTTTTTTTTTTTAGGGTACCTACCTACCACACGTAAAGTGAGGATGTTTTTTTTTTCTCGTCTACCCCATGTACAACCATTTTTGAATTCAAGGATCCGTTTGCGAAGTATTAAGCTCTTAAGTAACTGATTTTTTTTGTTAGAGTCAAGTGTTCCCCCCCCTGCCAGCTAAATGGTTGTACTTGGATTTGTGAAAAAATTTACAGCAGTAGCATATACATATAACGAAATTAAAAGGAAAACTATCAGAGCTAATTAGGCTGTACAGGTTAACGAGTAATAATCAAACAACTTATTTGCGGTTTTAAAAACATGATCTCCCATACATTCCGTATGGGAGAACATGTTTTTCAACTACAATGTTAAGTTTGTTCTTGGGATAAATTCATCCCAACTACGGAACCCTTCATTGTGCGTGGTCCGATACGCACTTGGCCGGTTTTTTAAATTTAACAGTGGACATTATGGCAAAGGAACTATTTGTTGAAACGCACAGAATATGCTAGCTGGACAAAATTCGATATGGATTATGCCAAAAAATATTTCCTAGTAAGTACCTATCATATACAATACCCACGAACCTCAAATTCCAAGAATTTTAATTCACCTGGGGTTGCAGTCATCAAGGGTCGCAGGTAAATAAACAAGAAAATGGGTAAATAAACTGATTATCATTAGCAATTTTGTAATTTATTATTATAATATTTCACAATTTATAAAAAAAATTAAAATAGATCCACTGTCGTGGACCCCCATTTCCATCTCATGAACCCCATTTTTTTCCCGTTGACTTGGACCCCTTGCAGGTCGTCGTCGACCCCTGGGGGTCGATATAGAGCACTTTGGGAATCACTGTTCGATACGAACCATAGTGGGCCGGTAGGAAGGACATAGTTAAACTAAACTTATTAGTATTTAATTCAATCCCAAGCATCAGTTCCACTTTACCCCCGGCACACAGGCAACGGAAGGAACACGGGTGGGTTTTAGTCAGTAAAACTCTGACATGCCCTCCCGCTCCGCCCAGAGCGGGAGAAGTTATTGGATAATTTCCCACCGTCAAAAAAAAAAAGTATCAGTTTCACTTTACCTTAGGTAGACACTTAGTTAAAGTAAATTAATACCTAACATCTTCTACATAATAAGATGAATAAATCATTAACTCTCATGTTCAACCCATTGTTTAAATTAGCATGTCTATTTGATTATCCGCCCACAAGGTGGTATTTTAATGCCTCATGCCTCATCATCACCCACTTCTAATACCGAAGCGGACTCGAGTCGACATCACACGTCCTTGGGGTATTTATTTATTCATTGCTCTTAAAGTTATAACAAACCACTTATATTTTAATCACGATATTATTGTTAGCCAAA
Organism: Agrochola lota; assembly: GCA_947364205.1. Lineage (NCBI taxonomy): Eukaryota > Metazoa > Arthropoda > Insecta > Lepidoptera > Noctuidae > Agrochola > Agrochola lota. The sequence continues at coordinate 7,713,724 of OX376228.1, read as the reverse complement.
TGGTCATCATAAGCATCAGTACCATCAAGCAATTATCGACCTTGCTGGAAGCATAAACACAAACGATTGTCTATCGTCTAGGTAGCAGACTATTTAATCAGCTTATCATTTTGAAATAGGTAGGTGTACTACGTTAAAAACTGCTTTCAAAGTTTGCGTGTGAACCTCAGTTCGTTTACATTTCTAATATCTATTGCATCTTCTCTAGCGCTCGTTGCGGTAGCTCGCACACGCCTCGCCATTTGAAGACAAGTGCCGCGGCGTGCGCCCGCGCATATGTGCCTCGTAACTCTCCCGCCGATTGCATCGTTCGTTTGTTGAATGTCCACGCGATCCGTGCTGAGCATAACAAACAGTGTTTCCAAGCAAAGCATATAAATTACACACAACACCATATCTGGACGGTACGCGAGAACGTGTGGTGATAGTTATGTGTCCAAATGACTGGTGCTTCAGTCCGCAAAACATCTTAGAATCGTTGTGACAGCTCACAACAGACAGTGTTTGTGTTCACCTCGTTGTAAGCTATGCCAGGACACGCGGGGAGCCCCTACTGGGCTGCCGTAGACTTCGACAGCGAAGGAGAAGAAGCCCAAACGCCTCCAAGTAATCACCGGGTGTATCTGGATCCTTGGGACAACGAGGCTTACGGGATGATGCAAGCAGAGACGGCGGAATCGAGTCAGGGAGACAATTTCAATTCGTTTGCCGGCGAGCCAGTCAGTGCTAGTTTTTACTATGTGCCTACGAAAAACTATGATTCTGGAGAAGAGCCGCCGCTACCGCCGCCAAGGTGGAAAAGGTGTCCGCCTGAAGAAGTCATTGCTCCGGAGTACGCGATGTATGGACGCAAAGCATCTCGAACAGTCATGCCAGACTTTCCTCCTGATGCAGCGATATACGGCGAGAGACCATTAAGTAAGTAATCATCAACCTGTTTAATTAACATTAGCAACTGATCGATATCTAGTACTCCTGATGTGGGTAGACGTTAATTAAGTATTTATGTACCTATTTGTAACGATCGATGAGGAATTTGTTGATATTTCAATGTACATTTTTGGACCCAATTTTCGTTTATGTGCATTAAAATATTTGTAATAATTTCACATTCTGTAAATTAATCACCTACTTAGTTAAAAATGTGTTCGTTAGCATTGCCCCATGGAATAGAACCCGACAAAAACACATTTTCAATCACAATCCATCGATATTGAAAAAATGGTCTGCTCAAAACCGTTAATAACGCAATAGTCGTGGGTGAACTATCAAAATGAAACTCATTGCGATCAATTGTCATTTTCCCGCCAATCCACGTAATTTTGGTAGATAAAGCCCAGCACCCTAATGACGTAGGTACATAAGTAACAACCATAGAAATATCTTTCTTATGATGCTAACAACGATCAATCACAATCTGTTTCATTTTGACAGTTCAACAACATTCATTGCGTTAATTACGTTGTTGAGCAGAAGAATTTTTCGAACAATAGAAGCAATGGATTAGTACTATCCTTCAAATTGATTCAGATTATGATTGAACGTGTGTTACGCAATTAGGGTGCAGGAACTTGGTTTTGAAACCCCTAAATATTTTCGCCGCAGCTGGTTACATTATGTGCCATAGCAAATAATGTAACCAGCTGGATATCATTGATGTGTATTAATTACTAATTTACATGGGGGCTTATTTCAAATCTGGAACATAGATAGACACCATAGATACTTGATTTTGATTTAGATAATATTGAAGGCATTGGTGCCGATTCTCTTGTACACTGAACTAAACTAACTAAACTACCACTAAAATTCCTTACTTTTGAATTTTTCACTTTTTGTATGGAAAACATGAAAAAATATTGCCTACATGTTCAGGTTTAGGGATTTATGGGTTCCATAAAGGGGGTCGAACTTTTCATTATTTTTGCGATAGGACGCACCATTTTCGAGATATAAGCAAAATAAAAAATAAATACAATACTGTATTTGCACGTGAAGTCGAGATGATGGTGTGAATTTTATTTAGTTCATGCCAACTTATTTTATACCACACCTTTTCAATCGCGATTAAAAATTGTCAGGTTTAGTTTGGTTTGGTATTTTACAATCAAAATTTTAGGTGAAAAATGTCCAATTCAGAATAGCAAAATTGCCATTTTCACTAAACTAAAAACTCAGTACTATCTTAGTGCTGTCAAACTAAAATATAGTTATGTTTTGTCACTTTAGTCTATTTCAGACTGGGAAATCGTCGTTTGACAGGAATAAACTAAATTTTTGTGGTTTTTAGTCTAATTTATTATTATGTTACAAACGAGTAATAGCAATAATCTTTCGTAAATCACTTCTAAAATTTTTGGTGGTGCCTAACCTACATACGTTGCTGGCTGTACCTACTGTGCCTTAATTTGACATTACCATAATATTGTATCAATCCGTTATATTAAAAGTTGGATGATATTATGGTATGGGTGACATAATAAATATTCCGTTTATGAACAACCTGTTCAATGCGAAAGGATCCACAACGTTACGCTCTTTCTCTATTACGCGGTGACCAGAACATTACTGTTTTTTGTACAGTGTTTTAAAACAGATACCAAGATAAGATAGGATGACCTAGATTACCCATTTATTTTATTCGTTTTTGCTGTTCACTTTCATCTCCTGTTAATTTCGTTACCAGGTCTTTTGCACGCCTGTATACACACAATGAAACTTAAACCATGCAAATTTGATAGGTAGACACAGGAACTAACTGCCGAAAGTCAAACTCTCAGATGCAGTACTGTACTGTACAGTACTGTCCAACACTCTAGCTAAACGTAAGGCTAGATACTCGATGTCCTAGCTAAGCCCAAGTCTGCCCGCCTACGCACGCAGCCGCAGAGACGATGCACGTGCACCGTGCACCTAGTTACATCGTATGGCGACCCTACCGAATTTGCATCCACAAGCGTTACGGGCTTTGGGTAAAGAGAGGAGGCCCACTTTTTTGGGCGACAGACGACCTAGTACCTAAAGGCGGTACAACCTCGTGGGACACTGGGAATCTGCTGGAAATGGTGCCCGCAGGACAGGTCGTTATGGCGATGTTTGGGAGATGCAAATGTCCACTTCTGGTCTTTTTTTTGGGTGTTAATTTGTGATGGCCAATTTTTGGCCAACCGTTCTGTGGGATTGTCGAGATCGCGGTTTCATATAGTAGGTTGTACCTAGGAAGTCAACTATAATAGTGAGAAATCCCAGCTAAATGACCCCCTTTTTTAATTCCTATAAAAATGCACTACATACGGAGGTACTTCCTTGTACACTTGTAGGTACCTAACGTTTCTGTAATCAGTTAAACTTATCGTTAATATCGTTTTCTAACTTCTTAATCTTCACGCTTATTTTGAAATAGATCGATATTGTGTACTGCGTGCAAAGCCCTCATATTGCACATTACAAAGGCTCGTGTGCACCCATAGCTGAGTATAGTGCTTTTATCTTTTTGAGCTGGTCTGTTCGAGTCCTCCTTCTGTTACTCTGCCAACATCCCTAAGCTTTAGATCATTACAAAAAATCACCATCAAAATAGTCCGTAGACTGCTCGATTTCTACAGGTTGGCAGGGAAATCGCCTCGAAAACTGTTACCATGGATTCAGTTCATGATTCTGAACCCCCCTGCGTTGAAATTTATCGTCGATTATTGAAAAAAAGATTGCTGTTCCATACATTTTCACCGCGTAGGTATTGACGTATGCGGTCAAAAATTTTGTCGGAACTTTCCTATGAAACAGCTGATTTTTTTTTTATAACTGACGATAAATATCAACGCAGTGGCCAGTTTTCGCGTCAATGTCCCAGCCACCCTGTATAGCTACTTGTTAAGCACTGTCAAAATTCTAATTGCACCAGAAAATGGTGCATCCTCTTGACATAATCTTTGTTACGACTTTACGATTACGAGACTACGCTTTTACATATTAATATGACTACTATTTACATACAAGAAAAGACTCTATTCTTCTGAATATGACAGAACTACAAAATACAATAATTGTAATAGTAGTTTAAAAAAAACTTTTCTCTACATTCCAGGGGATCGCAGAAGGTCCATGTTCGTGGAAGAGCCGACGTACGTCCCACACCCGATGTTGTATGAGCCACTCTATGGAGGTGTGATACCGCCAGGGTATATGCCTCCGCCCCCCAGATCTCGAATGTCGCTCACACATCCTCCGGAATATGTAATGGCAGGTCTTGGATATCCCAACAGTAGAAGACACTCCAGGTAAGGTCTCACAGGTTTTTGACCAAACAAGAAGTTTTTGAAGATATTAGGGAAACAAGTGCGATTCTGATAACTTTGCAGTACCTACTTAATTAATAAAATTTGTTAACAAACAATAAGCAACAACTTTTATTGCATCTTTGTGATATACAAAGATGCAATAAAAGAATGTTTAGTGCATCTTCGATACAATACATACATACAAATAGATAAAATTTAAGTGTCTGTTTGTAATGTCAAAATAACAGCTATTTACTAAATGCATAGGAAAGTATTAACGGTACTTAGGTATAAAAAATAAACGTTATTCTTATTCTTTCTTAACAAAAAATCTATTCTTAACATTTTTGTCTGTCTGTCTGTTTTTTTCCGGCTAATCACTAGTCCACGCGGGCGATGCCACAGGCAGGATCAGGGTTCCCTCACTTACATATGCGTGAGCATAATAAAAAACAGATAACTACCTACCGCAGATTCAAATGGGGTGCATAATATCTAGATACATTGTATGCCCAAGGTAGTTACCTAGCTGATTACTTCATTAATGCGAATATAATTATGCTCTGAGCTCTCGAAAGTGCAACAACAAAAAAGCTAAAAAACGCGGAGACAAATGTCATGTTCTATTCAATGAGAACTTTAATGTCTATTTACATAACCTTTAGCTAAAGCGAGTTTCACGATCCGGCATTTACTTGGTTCGAGCGGATATCAGATCAAAGCAACTAAGCATCTGGAATCCAGATTTGGGTTTGACTGTCCGACTAGTTGTCCTGTACAGCTACGAGCACCAATATGTATATACTTAGCAACTTTAAAAAGTGATTTTCTCCTACTGTGGTGATTGTAATTTTAGGTTGTTACGAACATAGTATTTTGGAACCCACACTAATATGAAATAGGTCTTATCTCAAAGTTGCGGTCGATATTCCATGCGAAAATCGCTTTTGAATTTTGCTAAGTGGATACATATTGGTGCTCGTGACTGTACGCGTAATACATAATCAATCAGAATCTGAATCGTTTTGAAACAGATTGCTAATCGATTTTTTTTTCGAACTTATGTATCGAAAAACAATTCGCTCAACAACGTAAATAACGCAATGAATGTTGTTGAAGTGTCAAAATGAAACAGATTAGTTGTCGTTTACGAAAACAATAGCTGCTCATGGGCAAATGGATAAATTAGCTCAATTTTAGTATCAAGTCCATAATGAAGTTCAATTCTGAAAGATGCTATCATCTTTTTAAATTGAACTTGATTCTTCTATCTGCAGAGATAGACGAATAAATATAATGATACCTACGCATAGATACAGTTCTGAGTTACTGACCTAGCCAGTAAGAAAAAAATGCAATTGAACATGCTCAATAAGCTTGCGTTACACTCGTCGATCAGCGGGATAACGAAGTGTAAAAATATTGTAAACAGGCAAAGAGTTACGCATTATGGTCACGACAGCGCGTCACTCCAGCCGCCAGGCACCACGACAAAACACGAAGCCGTTTTCACACTAATGAGATAAATAATAGACATGCACGGGTAACGTCTGCGGATTTCTACACTTGTTGTACATACTGCACGTAATTACTATACAGCCAACGGTGGTGTGTGTAATCATAGAATATGCTCACACTCTCCTGATAGTGAAACTGGCTAATAGCACCCAGTCAGTGTCGAGATAGTAAAATGTAAGTAGATATTGCTACATTATCTACGCCTCGAGTGGCCTCAAATTAGAGAGCACACTATTTAATTATTACTATCTTCTAACATAAACACTAACTAGGTACATCATTAATTTTTATGTTCAGCCTTGCATTAAGAGATTTGTTAAAGTGCAATGTTTATTGAAAAATAATGGCGACTCGTGTTTGCCACTTGCCATTTCAAATTGCATATCTGTGAATGGGAAGTTCGCGTTCCCAGCACTTAGGCGTGACTTTAGCTTCCACGGAAAGTTCAACGGCAAAAACAGCCAGCGTTAGTAAAGGCAGTGTGAGGCGAGCGATTCTGTATTATAATAACAAGCATTGTAAAACATCCGTCGTGTGAACGCGCACCAGTTTTTTGTTTCCTACAAATGAAAGTTGCAGTTGTGAGAATGTAGCTCGGCTCACGTATGTGTATGTAGGGAAACTTGTTCCCCTAACATTGACCTTAGTGGGCGTTATATTTATGTAATTACTCATACTCACCCACAACAGTTCACATAACAATAAGGAACTGCTAACCTTGCATGATTGCAGCCAGCAGTTACAACTATACATTTTTGAAACGATGGCCGTTTACATCTCGGTTATGCTAATTTATGTAAAATTGTAAACACAAACCAGTAGGTTTAGTCAGAAAATGCTTGGTTTATTTCTAAAAAAACCGTTTGCTTATTCTTCATTTTGGCAGTCGATGCAGTTTCACTTTCCATTCCTGTGTTTGCCAACATATATTTTGTATGCACTGAGCCACTAGCTAATATCAACGATGTTGTATGTATGCGCTAGGTGTGCGTTTCCTTATTCGCCTCAACAATAATTAAGATTCCTAAAGCAATTACGAAATAAATTCTGATAGGCAGCGATACCGAATAATGTTGTACACACGGGTAAAACCGGTAAAGAGTCTGTCAAACAACATAGCTTACCTTATAAACAACAGGCATTAGAGCAATTATTCGGGTAACACACCACTTTCTAGTCACGGATTACGTGAACGCAGCTTTGTGAGGTAAATTTTGCGGATTGCTAGAAAGTCAGTCATGCCACTCATGATGGGCGTATTCTTCATAATCGTCATATCGTGAAATAGTGCGAGGTGGCGACGGTGACGCTAGGAAATAGTTCGATTGTTATCTAATCCGCCTCCGATCGTGTATTGACACGGTTGGGAGATTGCGTGCGTTACGTTGATGTTGATTTTAACATTAATCCGTGATGTCCATTAGGTAGATGTTATTATTTCCGTTACGGATAGAACGTAAACAAGTCACATTACTGTCGCATTAAACTGTAAAGAAAACAAGATTCTTAAATACTTATTGAGGTAGGTCATACAATTTTTCTTCTTTGTCGTTTTCTCCACTATTGAGGATCGCAAACACACATGTTGCGTCTCCAAGCTATGCGTTCTTTGAAGGTGTGAGCTGTATGATGGTGGATCGCGGATGCACAACTTGATTCATATCGAAAAACTGTCCATATGACGTTAAATTGTTTTATTGACAGGATGACTGATGCCTACGAGCAATTTGCGTACGAGAGCCTATCTCCTGAATATGAAGACTGGGCGCGACCTTTTCCGAAGACCGCTCCGGATAACTTCCATTTATCCAGATACGGACACCTCCAGATTGACTACTCGTGCAGTTGGAACTCCCTCGACAGGCTTATTCGTAGTCAGCACCGAGGCTAAATGGTAACTAAACAAAACAAAACTGACTGAGACCCGGGGACTGAATACAGATACCGAAATGCATCGACAACTGTGCGCATCATGCATGCATGCCTCAGTGTGTGCAAACACAATTATAGTTAATAGTGGTATTTAAAGTAATTTGTATGTTTCGGTCGCGGTAGAATCGTGCGCATTTTTGTAAATCAACTAAAAATGTAGAATAGTTACGATGAAACTCGTGCGCTCGCTGTCAGACGGATGGAACGGATCGAAAGTTGGTTCCGGATTCTCTAAAAACTCCGAACGCATCCCTGCGCAAGCACATGATACTTTAGAACGAACATTTATGGATGCAATCGTTGAAATCCCGTTACACGTAATTTAATGTGCATCTTCCGCACTTCTACCAGTCATACGCTCGTGTCCCTTAAAAGTTATTTTAAACTGGCAATTAAGCCAGTTGGCAAATGACAATTACTCTGTAATTACTCAATCTTACATAAATTTTATGATTTAGGAATGTAACTTCCGCAATTTTCGCTCTGTTAATAATGAAGATCATTTTCAATCTGTGTACTTAAGGTATGTTAAGGTTGTGAGTGGCTGCTTGCTTACGTAAGCAGTTTTGGACCGAATGGTTATATGTTTTGTGCTAAATGATAATTATCGTTCTTGTAATCTTGAGAAACTAAGTGCTAGCCAAAGATAATAAAATATATGCTTATGTTTATTTCATTTAAGTTTTAACTACTATTGTTGTGCTTTAGGTTAACGACGAGGCTGAAACCAATTAAACATTTTTCTAGGTGAACAATCATGTACATAAAGGTACTTTATAAATGTAATTGTATGTTAATATTTTGTAATATGTTAAGAAAAAACTGGCATTATACTTAAATGATACCAAAATTATATGTCTTCATTTTAAATCATGATTGAAATTCCCAACTTTTTCCAATTTACTTGAGCGAGTAGGAAAGTCTTTTAAGAAAATTCTTGTTATTACGTGCTTACCTGCCTCATTATAATAGAGCTAACATCGCGCTTTCTTATGGCACGAGCTGTCGTTTATGTTATATTGACAGCAATTTCAGATTATTATCCTATGGTGTGGTTAACTTTCAACATTTTCATTAGATCGAGAGCCTAGACTAGATAAGCTTGGCAATACATCCATCTCTCCACACTTTCACTGTTGGACAGCATTGAGCCTATTTGAACTGAATGCCTGTATTCGTATAACCTGTCTATGTTGTTTTTGTCTAGCTCTGTTGTGAGTCTCTAGGTTGTATAAGAATCATTGGATTGAGTTCGTACATGCTTCGACATAAAAGTAAAACTGCAGCACGCGTAGCGTGTTATCCATAGAAACGGGTTTTGTCGACGGAAGAATAAACAAAATGACAGATTGTGATTGTTTATCTGTCATTTTGTCTATTCTTCCGTCGACAAAACCCGTTTCTACTGTGGTCATGTTAAGCTTGCAGGTGTTCAACTTGGTAGACTAGTGACGTATCTACCCAGATGATATTTTCCCTAATTTAAAGTAATTTGTATTTATAATTCAATGTTACATGAACCATAAATCGCATGTCCTAACAGTTTAGATGGCATACTAATATTTCGTGCTTACTTGTTATTACAGGGTATAAATTATTTCTAATCAAATAATGTGGCTAATAAAGCAATTCACGCTTCAGGGGAAGTAGGTAGGATTTAAACGACGATATGTAGGTCAGCTCGTGAGGTAACTTATGAATATTTACTATGTAGTCATGTAGTTATTTTCATAATCGCATTCTTATTCGTTGTAACAGGTAGGTGTCAGATAAAGCAACGGCTAAATTAGAAAGAGCCACCGTTGCTAACATAATTGCTTTTTCGTTACGAATAGTTATTGTGGCGAGACTATGTGTAATGAAATAATTACTTACTGGTCATTTTGTTGTTGTATAACGGTTTATAATGTTTAATTTTAGAAGGTTTATTAATATTTATTTATCGGTCGACATCTATTGAATTTTATTGAAATAACACTTGATTGAAATTGTTGAACCATTTGGATTTAAAAGTAACATCATTGTTATTACTGGCGAAATGAGGGTGTCTACTATAAACAATGTGTAACAAAATCCTGTCCGATCCGAAAAGGGCACATAGGTACTGCCATAACATATAATAAAAAGTAATAAAAATAATTACTTTTTATTTTTAATAATACTAAAAATTATTATCACTTATTTAAAATAAAAAAGTTATTGCTATTTAAAATTCACGTTTTTTGCAATACTAAAACAAAATAATCCCAATTCCATTAAAAATTGTCTTGTAGACTCCCGCTAAACGACGACGGTCCCCCTCGCCCCATTATAACCCGGGAAAATTCCCCATTGAAAAAAAATGCGGCGAATGAATACTCAATGACTTCGTTAGGTTGTAGACTACTAGAGATATCTGGGTGAATATACTAGGCAGCCAAATCGGGCAGCGTGAGCAGCAGAATGATCGGCGCGCGGATTCAAAATTCGTCGAGTAAACAAAACACCTTAATAAAAAAAAAATTAAAACATGTTAGGTACTTATTAAGGTAAGGATAATTGATGACAATTGTACCTAGCATATGTAGAGTAATGCTTGCTAAAAAGTTTAATTAGAATAATATCAAGTTCACTTTAAGATTTATCACGGAAGAACTCAGATGTTTTTGGAGGGGGCGGGAGGCCTGAGCCCCCTAGGGGGCTAGGGGGTTCAAGCCCTGGATCCTAGAACTACTGCTTCAGAGAATACAGGCGTGATGTTATGTTTTGTTTATTGATGTTATTGAAATTATTCACAGGTTGGTAGGTATTAATATTACAAACAATGCACTAGACAAATACCGCATACCTGCTTAGGTACCTTGATTGTCATAAGCATAACCTACTTGTTTAGTGACCATTCTTTCATTATTTCTTTATGTCCTAAAGAATGATCTTGATGATCTGAGCACTGAACATTAGCCGAGGTGATAAAGGGGTGATGTTATTTCTAAGTGAGTAATTTTCGTTCCTTCGTTCCCATTCCGTTATATAATAAGGTACCAAAATTGGGTCATAAATAGGTAAGCACCATAATAATGTAAGTATCTATCCTATGCATTGTAACAGCGAATCAATTTTCACTCCTCCCAAATATTTCTTGATATTCAGATAGCTCATGACCTATCTAAAGACTTGCCATAAAGAACATAAATAATAAATAAATGTTTATATAGAATACCCGCAAAATTTCGCGGGTATTCTGGTTAGTTAATATTGTACCATGAATCTATCGAGAAAAGAATAATAAATGCCCTAAATAAAATTTAAAAAAATAGTAGAGGACGAAACGTGCAGTTTATTACCAATTTTAACTTAAACCATTACAAAAAATTAAATCTCTTCCACTTCCCTTTGACAAATTAGAAATCCTGAAAGTCTTTATCGTTGTAAAGTTTCCTTTTCTTCGTTATATGGAACAGACCTTTTTTCTCAGAACTTTTCGCTTTAGGAGTTCTATCGTTCTTATCGTAATAAATTACTTGCAGACTGTTTGTGGTCTTCGGGGCTTTATTTTGTGAAGGTTGCAAGGGATATTTACTTGTTACACCCTGAACTGGGTCCGCGTCTATGGTATGATAGTCTATGTACGGTTCCCTATTGGCTGAATAAGGTCTTTCAACGTGATTTTCATACTGCGAAGGGTAACTGATCTGCAAGTATTGCTTGAATTGACTCTGTTTCAATTTCTCCTCTAATTCCTCAAGTCGCTACAAAATGAGTGTTTATGTAAGTGAAAGCGTTTTATAATCTTATGTTATTGCTAGCATTATCTACGATGATGTTATGTTTAAACGCAGTTTTAATGGCCAATGACGGGGATACAGATATATGTAATTATATCGCTACGAGCTAAAACTACGGTGTGTTACGTTGAGGTAAGTTATAAACTTATAATAAATGTCTGTGTTATTTAAGTGTAGGGGAACGCCGGAAGCTACTGCCGTCTCCTCTCTCTTTAGACGCTCCATTACTCTAGAGAAATGGGTGGGGCGGTTTAATGATTCCCTGACTGCATGGAAGGAGGAATGTTTAATTGCTTATGCATAGGTTTTGTATACAAGGGGCATTTTTATATCCCATAACTCTAGGGTATGAATGAGACTATATCAAAGAATCAACTAGCATATGTTTATGTTTATTTGGTTGTTCATTTTTTTTTCAAAAAATTCGACGAAGTCACGATCATTTATGTAAAAACTCTTGGGTGAAATATAAAAAATAAAAATAAACATTTAATTCAGATTATTTTGTTCTTAAAAACACAATATGACAACGTCGCATTTTCTTACCTTTAATTATGAATGATTGGTTTGAATGTAAATTAAGTAACTTATCAATGAAACTTAGATACACACATCGAGAGTCTAGTGGTAAGTTATGTTAAAAAAATAGGAAAATAATTTTTATGCTAGTTGATTCTTTGACATGGTCTCTATAGTTATCAGATATAAAAAAAACACCTTGTATAATCGATATGAATACCGAACGATGATGAAAACGACTGATATGACATCGATACTAACACCCGGTTCCTAAAGGGTTGGATTGATTAGCACAACAAATATATAACAGACTGTCTGACTCATATCATGTCATTTGAAGGGCCAGTGTTTGTGTTCGATTTCAGTGAGTTTGACAGTGTATTAGCTAATTGTTGTCTTGATTAGCGCCAATTCCTTAATTATTAGAGTATATGCAGGCAATAGGCTTTAACAGTTACATAATCAATATACCACGGAGCAACTACAATCATCGGTGCCTACTAAGTATCTGCAACCCTGAAGGATACGTTCCTATATGTTCAGAATATCTATCATAATCATCTAATATTAACCTCCCATCGAAAGCCTACATAAGTGACACTTATATAGCTATACAAACTCGTCTATAAGCGTCAATGTTCAGGTCAGTGCGCGCTGTCTCCCGCGCCAACTCTTCCTGTAACTGCGTCGCACGCGCAGCTTCGCGCTGTACCTTCTCTTCATACTCCAAGACTACCACGTTGATCTGGAACATTATTTATAGAGAAATCATCGATAGATCCATTATGGACATAGCTGCATGGGCTGCCTTGGGCTTGACCCAGGCAGACTAGATAACTTTTTTTTTTAAACGTTGCCCCACACTAAGAATTTCTTCTTGTATCGTGGGTGCGTTTACAAACATAGAAACTCACATACACTAACACCCAGACCCGGAACAACTACTTGCAGATCATACAAATATTTGTTCCGTGCGGGGATCGAATCCGCGACACGTTGCGCAGCAGTCGATCGCTCAGCCACTCCGCCAACCGTGTCGTCAACTACCTACTACTATAATGATGTAGCGGCATCTACATCGCTACATGCGAACTACGAATCAAAGACCTGACGTCACACAACATCCTGACGTCACATAAATCCTGCATCGCGCAATTAGAGTTTACCGCGCGATAAACATATATACAAGCTTCCCTACTTCAACCTCTGGGCAGTTGCCCGCCAGACACGACACCCGTCTGGTCGGAGGATCCTCCCTTTTCTATGGTGGATGAGTGAACTTTACACCCTGTTACTCATGCCCCCAAAATGATATACCTAGTAAATTTTCAAACACACGAAATGGTACTAAGTTGCTAACCCACACAGGCCATCACATGCATATAGTACCGGTATAAATTGCATCGTGAAAACCGTACCTATTATCTGCTGCATTATTTTCTACGAGAGCTGGAAACGTGGAGCGGAGAAAGCGCGGACTTCGATGCTACTTTAGAGGTATGAGGAACAGGGTGTAAAGTTCACTCATCAACCATAGAAAAGGCCCAACCAGCAAAAGCGCTATATAACCAATGATTTATAAGGTAATAACTCTTTTACATGCTATATAAGAGCATAAGTTTTACAACTCTCTTTATAAAAGCATGTTTTAAGTGTTTTTTGCTAATATGGTATATCGGTATTATCACCTTATCTTACATACGTTTATATAACTAATGTAAATGTCCATTATAAAGCATTGAACATATAGAAATAAGCATATAATATGGCTTTTCAGACATATAATAAATTAGCCTTGTAGTCGCATTGGCTTCATACTATTTGTAAAATTAATAGGGCTATTATAAAACCTATTCCCATAAAATGTTTGTTGGAAAGCAGCTTAAAAGCTAATGCAAAAAGGCAAGTTACATAGCTTCTATAAATAAATAAAGTGTTGACTGCACTTCTATGTAACAGGTACAAGAACTTTAATCTTACATGTATGCTTGACTTTGCCTTTACATAAGTTTATCGTCAGCCATGGCATTTTAGAATCGGTAACTATAATAGACATTAAATGACTGGAAAAAATTAAAGCGAAGTGGTTCTTATAGAAGAAAGATGAAGAAAAGATACGAGGCTATGATGTCATCAAATTCGTTATCCTCAGCAGCGACTCCATCCAGGGCAGAGATGAAAGAAAATGTTATGGGTTCCGTAGAATTATTTTCACAACATAACAATGACACTTTCGATGAAGATTTCTTAAAAGGTTACCATACACAAAGTGCGCCGACTTATTGATTGATGTTTGTTGTCTATACACAATTTTATATTTAAGAGTTATTATTAAAAATATAAATACATACTATTTGTGGTAGATAAAAAACGAAATAAGGATTCGGTGCAGCAAATTTCGCACTCATCAGTTAAATAATGGTCGTAAATTGCGAATCTACGTACAATGCTGACACCAAAAAACGTATACATAGAATAAATATTTTATTTTCTCTTTAGTGATAATGAAATGGGATGGAAGATTAGAATTAGTCTGATTGTGACATCCAAAGCATTCTTCTCTTATTATAAAATGTGTGATTTGCCAGGGCCATATCACTTCAGTAAACAATTCGTGGAAATCGTCCTTTGTCAAGAAACGATCCACATCCATATTAGGTACTGTCTGGGTCCTGTAGAATAAAAAAGAGTGCAAAGCATTCACAAAATTTTATTATAAAGAATAATCGAGATTGAACCCTAAAATCTTTTAATATGTTTGAGTATATTTGCACTCGCCTGCTACAATAAGGGGACATGACTTTTAAATGATTTAAAAAAACATTTGATTTACGAATCCTTCTTATAGTAGCAATTAACAGGAACTCACAAAAGTCAAATAGTTTTTAAAATTAAAAAACGATAGAATTAACGAGGCGCGTTAATAATTTGCCATAAAACTTCCCCACAATTCTCACAAATCTGCTTTTCCACGGAAACTTCCAATACAATTCGAAAAAAGAGCGATGTGGTCAATGTCTAGTAATGCAGGCAATTAATATATTTTATAAATCACGTATTGAGGCAAATGACGCGTGAATAAATCATGAACTTCTCATATTCGTATTGCGTTTGCTACAACACGAGAAATTGCCCTTAAAGCCGAATTTTGTTAGCGGTTATAAGGGTAATTTGTTACATAAAAGCAAATGTCTTACCTATTTTCAGGATTTTGTGTGACGTTAGGTCTTTGATGCGTTGTTCGCATGTGACGATGTAGATACGGCATCTACATCGCCACATGCGAACAACGCATCAAAGACCTGACGTCACACAACATCCTGACGTCACACAAATCCTGCATCGCGCAATTAGAGTTTACCGCCCGATGGACATATATACAAGCTTCCCGACTTCAACCTCTGGACAGCTGCCCGCCAGACACGACACCCGTCTGGTCGGAGGATCCTCCCTTTTCTATGTTGGATGAGTGAACTTTACACCCTGCTCTCATACCCATATACGAACCTTCTCTCTATGGTCAGCTTCCATATCTCTCATCTTAGCCCTCAGCTCTTCGATGACACACGTGAACTGTGCCACCTGGGCGTCGCATTCGTGTTGCATCTGTTGAACTAAATACTGCATGCTAAAACTTATTATTTGTTTCAATTGGCTACCTATTTCCAATTGGGATGTACAAAAAATACAGTGTAAGTAACCCTAATAGGGATGATGACAAAAAAAATATTGTGTCTAGCACATGGTTTAGTCACGATGTTTTCCTTCAACGTTTTGAGCAGTGGTGATGAAATTATTTACACAAAGACGACAAAGTAAAGCGCCTACCTGGGTTTGATCCCACCACCTACAAACTCGTAAGTCGGGGCCGTTACCTACCACTACCGGCCACCACTGCTCTCAAAATAAAATATTATGATGAATAATACCACGGTCTAATAAAACATGGTCTGGCATTCTGGGAGTGACACATGCTTACGTTACTATCACATAAAATATGTACAAAGCATTTAAATTGTCGTTTCGTTTGTGTAATCAAACGAAACAATTCAATTTAAACATAAACCAAAGTAATTGTTAATTAAAACCTAATTTTTTATCGGATTCGCACAGGTAATAAAGGTGGGTGGTTCTGGTAACACAGATGTGATGACGTAACCTTGTGTCACCCACGTGACCACTGTGAATGCTTTATCTGGCGAAGTATATTATTTATTATTATAATATCATGAATAATACCAACTTTCCCTTTTACTATCAGCCTTCAGATCTTCAATCTGTTTATCATAAGCACTACGCAATTTCATCACATTTTCGTTCTGTTTCTGTAGAGTATTTTCTTTGTTCTGTAAAGCAAAGTCTAACTGAATTTAAAGTTATATGTACTTAGTTTGTTTGCTACAGGGATGGGCTAACCGAGCGAACCTAACTAGCGTAATTTATGCCGCTTGAAGTGCGTCGCATAATCTTTTCGAACGAAAATTCTTCGACTGATTTTGAGCATCGTAAGTTAAATACATAACTGCCTACCTACCCTTACCTACTACGCTCGTCTCGCGAGCTAAAAATAAACATATATACCATAAATAGGTACATAGAAATCGTACTAATACGTACCTTCCTACCTGCGTAACTCTTGTGTCTGCATCCGTAGGAGTTAGGACCGTGGGTGGAGAGAACTTTTTCAAGTACAAAGTAAAATAATATTCGTAGGTTTACCTTTTCTATATCCGCAATATTAGTGTCCTTCAAAGATATCAATTCCTTCAACTTCTTTACGTCCCGCTTCAAGTATACCAGCTGCGACACAGTCTCCTGAAGGTTTCCGATCATCTCCCGCGATGTCAACAAATGGTAGCGATGAGACTTCTCCATTTCACGAACTTCTTTCAATTCCACTTCTAACTTCGAATTTGTATCACGTAATTTCTTGCATTCTTCATTTTCGTTCGTAAAATCCTATGATGTACAGAGCGTTGTTAGGTGTTTTTAAACAAGAGCATATAACTTGATTAAAAATTTATTAGAGTAGGCACGTGCTCACAATTTTACATCTTGTTAAAATGTTCAGTATATTTTGGAGACGATCATCAAGAAAAGTTTTTTCGTCTTCTTGTTGCTTACAATCCATTCCATGTAATATTATTTCACTACTAAATGCCAAAAATATTAATTTTGTTTTAAAAAAGCCCGCTCGAATTTCATTTAGTTTTACTTGTTAGGTGAAATCTGGGCAAAAGCACTAAACGGTGGCAGTCTTTCTTAGTCGTGTTAACAAATCAAATGCACAAAAAATATATATTATAGTTTGTAAAAATATCTAACACATTACAAAGCCAATAAACAAGTTTTTTTGTTATTCCTGGTTATTTCCAAGTAGATATTTTATTTTATAATCAATGTTTAACTGACTGAAGTGGCTCAAAAAAACGCAAATATTGCTATTAGATTTGGAGGAAAAAAAAAAAAAATATTTTTAAGCCACCAATAATTATAATTTTGTTGGGCTTTTTTTTAATAGATTAGTTATTTAGAGTTATTTTCCTTTTCATCTTGTCTATGGGTTGACATTCATTGCCTCAATGCAGTGTTTCCACTTTTAAGGATTTCTCCCCTTCTTTTGGGAAAAGTTACCAATACTATCGTCGCTCGGCATCTTCGCGGTATATGTGCCATTTTTGACGAAAATCTGTTTTTTAATGCAGGATCACGTATTTGAACGAAAATAAAAATCAGATTTTCGTCAAAAACGTCACATTCGCGGATGCCGAGCGACGCTATGCATGTTTTAGGGATATTTTATTTTGACAGGGATATAGGAAATTTTGGGGAAAAATTGAACTTGAGTTGATGACCCTATTGTTTATAGTAGGCAGCACCCAATATATAACTTGACACTATAGTATCACCGATTTAGGTGATTACCTTAAACTCGTAATGAATGTAATCGGTCTAATTTTAGTTTACCATGTTAATTGTACTATTACCATGGCTAAAGACGACAACAGAACTAAGTCGCATTATACCTAGAGTTAGTTTTTTTCGTCTCACACGATTAATTATGAATATTTTGTAATCTCGTCAATTAATGAATGTTTTGTAGGTATTTAATGCTATTAAATATGTGAAATGATTTGTTATTATTTATTATCATCATGTTTTTTTTTTGGTATAATTCTTTAATAAACTGGGGAAAAACCAAAAACGTAAATGGAAACACTGCCTTAATGTCACTGTCAAGTGTCAAAGACTTGTCTGTCATAAAAATGTGTTTGGCAATGGTGAGCCAGTGTACTTAGGTTATAATAAATTTAAAATAAAATACTATTCCAGTGTTTCACAAGAACTAGAAGATTTTGGTACTGTGATATAATTAATATTAATTGAACCCGACTAATTTTACGATTCCAGTTGTAATACCAATTTATAAAATGGCTGCGGCATACGGAATACATTTGGGAAACCATTCGGCTTCGTTAGCTTCTTATTCTAATGGTGCACCATTAATTATCGCCAATGACGCTGGAGACCGAGTGACTCCTGCAATTGTAGCACTAAACGGCACAGAATGGGAGATTGGACTGACCGCGAAATCTGGACAGGCGTCCTCCAAATCGATCATAAAGCACAATAAACGCCTCATGAACAGTGACTTCAACGCTGATGACCTCGCGTACGTGGAATCATCTTCATCATGTCGCATCCAGAATGAAGACAAAGTGGTGTATGAGTTTGAAACAAGTGAAACTACTGTCTATTCTAACCCTGATACCATTGCTACTAAAATCTATGCTAAATTGTTTACTATTGCTAGCCATGCTATGAATAACGAAGGAGATTTGAAGTTAGTACTGGCTGCACCTTTGCATTGGTCTACTACAAGTACAGAAAGGCTTGTTAAGTGTGCTGAACTGGCCGGCTTTGATGTTCTACAAGTTATCAGCGAACCAGCAGCTGCACTCCTTGCCTATAACATTGAAGAAACAGTAGAGGATGTTAATGTCTTGGTGTATAGGCTAGGAGGATCCTCGTGTGATGTCTCTGTAGTAAAGGTGTCTGGTGGATTTATGACAGTTGAGAAGAATATCTACCGGTCAGATTTAGGAGGCCAGTGCCTCACAAAAGATTTGGCTGATTATATTGCACAAGAGTTTAGGCAAAAATGGAAATTAGACCCTCAAGAAAGTAGAAGAGCCATGGGGAAACTACTTGTTCATGCTGACAATTGTAAACATGTACTGTCAACTCTGAACTCAGCCCATGTGTTTATTGAATCACTATTAGATGGTGTTGATTGGAGCCAGAATGTGTCTCGTGCAAGATTTGAAAATGCGATTTCATCAAAGATAAATGCATACATGGAGCCTGCCCAACAAGTCATTGAAAGCTTTGGTGGAACAATTCACAAAATAGTTATTTGTGGTGGAAGCATGAAGATACCAAAACTTCAGTCTGCAATTGCAAATCTGTTACCTGAAGCTGAAGTACTTTCTGGGATAAGTCCAGATGAAGTGATTTCTGTTGGATGTGCCCGGGAAGCTGGCTTGCTGTTGGACATTCCAGAGTTTTCTCTGAGTGACTTGAACACAGAAGTTGAATTTTTAGGAAAAGATATCTATCTAAAGTATTTAGATCAAACAATTCAACTTTTCAAAGAAGGAACTGCACCTTATGCACAGAATGTTCAAAGTATTGACGCAGGAGGAGATGTTACAGATATCAGTTTTTCACTGCATGAAAACCCTGAAAGTGAAGAGTTTGCCACTGAAACTTTCAATGTGGAAAGTTTAAATAAACCATTTACACTAAAAGCCACATTACAGCAATCAAATGTCTTGTTACAAGTAGAATAAGATTTTTTGTATGTTGAGAAATAAAGCTATGTCAATAAATTAAAGTGTTGTTACTTTTACTTAGCTATGGATTTCATTAAGAAAAGTACCTACTCTGTGGCCAAGGAGTACATTATGGTAGCCATACCAGGCATTTTTCAAGTCAACTGCAGTATGGTTAATTAGCATCACAACAGATTTTTGCAAGTTGTGTGACACAACACAACGTGAAAAACGAGGGTATGGTGATGACTAGAGACCATCACCATACCCTTGTTTTTCACGTCGCGTTATATTATATGTATAGGTGTAAAGTATTCGTTTTTATCAGACAAAAAGTGGATTAGCCAATTATTATTACTAAAACTTAACAGACACGAAATCAAAGTTGTCAAGGGCTTCCACTTCTGGGTCTGGTCATAACATCATCATCATCCTAGTAATTCATCACCACAGAACATAATTACTGTCCACCACGTAGTGCTTATGGTGCGTCCCCACTCCCCACTAGCTCTGCCCACTAGGGCCGCGCGGCCGACCCTCATGAGTGTGTAAATTTACAAACTCGCGAGGCTCGGCTGTACGGCTTGGCCCACAGAGTACTTACTTAGCCTCATGGAGCCGCGCGACTCTAGTGGGGATGCGCCTTTAGATAAGGATAAGGACGCGCCTTTATATTAATTATATCACAGGGTTAAATTGTAGTCTTAGTAAGGTGATTGGCCAGTGAGGCATGGCATAAAAAAATTCATAACATGGGATTTTCATTCGTGAAATATTACCTAATGTCCATATATCCAAACTGTAAAAAAAAAAAATAAGCAAAAATGTCGTCTTGGAAAAGAAGACTGTATTCCGAGTTACGCTGTAATCGATTTGAGCGTGCTATCGGACGCGGCCGTACCGAATAAGCCTGATCGCGATAACGGTGTATTGTGAATCGTCATAGATGACGTCATGACATGCGTCATCTTGCGATAACACCGATCATGTCTTTTGCTAATATCACCGTGAGCGCTGTCAAAGATGACAGTTGTGCTGTTTTGTTTTGAGTCGCATCATAACTTTAGACAAACGTGGCATCTTCGAAATTGTGCTTCTGGCTACCGTGGCCACCTAACCAACGAAGAAGAAGAAATGGGTAGTTTAATCACAAAGAAATATGATAGGCAAGTTTTGACGTTAAGCGAGCACCGTGAGAGTGTTCCGAATTGTTGACAGCCCTCAGTTGTCATAATCTAAATCGAAACGCCAATTATTGATGTCAGCATTGTGAGCCCTTCGTTCATAGTCGGAAAGCGGCCGAAATTTTGGTCAAAAAACAACAATCTTGTCAACTGTCAATGTCATTCAACTGTCAAAGCTATTATTTATTTTGAAATTCACAGAGAGAAAGCCAAACGGTAAATCTAAAAAAGTTCCTTTCACGTTTTTCAATTACAATTCTTTTTTGGATATAAATTATGAATGTATTAATCTCAGCTTTTCTCTTAGTTTTAATATATATAGCTTCAGTGGGGTCTATAAAAACAAATTATATTCGGCATCATTTAGGTTCACGCACACCGTACAGGTTTAGAGCTAATAAGAATGATTCAAGAATAAAGTATCCAAGTAAGTTTAAATGAATTAAATAGCTTTATTACTTACTAGTATTTTGTGCGTCTACCCTGCATTTCTGAGTAAATATTTCGATTTCTTAAACACTAACCTACTTACCTGTTATAGTAACCCAGTTTTCAATGGACTTTTAAAACATAAATGGTTACACCCATTTAAATGATGCTTTAAATTAAAAAAAAGCAATTTTAATGGTACTGCTTTGTTTGGGGCTGTTCATAAATGAACATTCTCTGACATTAACTTTTCTGAGTAGCTGAGAATCTTACAGTTTGAATTTCAGATTGCAAAGATTCAAAAATATGGATGGTGACTCGTCATGGCACTAGATTACCAAGTCGTAAAGATATATATGCTGCTCCACAACTTGTAGAGTTAAAGTATGAAGTGTTACTGCAACATGAGCATGGCACAGGTTTGTAATTATCTTGTTTGATGCAGCACTGCATTTTTATATATATGACTGACCAGTTCATAATGTTTTTGCTTGCTGAAATTATCTGACCAATATAATGTCTGGTCTTTAAAAGAGATTGTGACCTCCGAGTTAGTTTTTGATGTTACTAGATTAGAAATTAGAAAAAATATTTATTTATTGTGTAAAAAAGTGTTACAATTTACAGAATAAACATAATTTATCATTTTGACATAGTTAATTAAGAAAGAAAATCTTTTACAGGCTTTACTAAAATATTACCCATGTCTAAAAATAGCCTTGCTTAGATGTATTGGTTACTCACTTTTATTAGTCACTATTTGGTCATTGATGTATGGGTCTTTTTCATTCTACACTGATACTGTTGCACTAAATGAAACAACATCCATTGTATAATGGTGAAACAAAGGTTACCTAACTAAAAATATTTTTTATCAAATTCTAATTTCCTGTTAACTTTCTACACTTACAGGTCAATTAACAAATGAGCAATTAAACAATTTAAAAGACTGGAGAACAGACCTCGATGCTGATGAAGAAAGTTACTTGACATTGGAAGGTCGAGATGAAATGATACTGCTTGCAGAGAGGATGCAAAAAAGATTTCCTAATGCTATCAAACAGAGATATAGTAACAAGACATTTTTAGTAAGTTGAATTTTGTCTTTAAAATAAATGTTTTCATCACACAAAATACTTGCATACTTGCAAGTTTTTGTTTGTAGGCATTATGATATATTCCAGTTTTTGGCATAGAAGACATGATTTAATCCAACAACAAAAACAGCTGTAGTGTGGGGTGCAAAAGAAGCTTTAATTTTCAATTTAAAAGTCTAAATAAACTAATGACTGGAATAAACCAATTCCATAATAGTAGGTAACAATATCATGAACAGACCCAACCAGCCTCGGATCTAGGGGGGGCAAACTAGGGCATGTGGCCCGGGCGCCAACTTCAGGGGGCGACAAATCAACCGTAGCAGACAAGTGCACCACACAGCACACCGCAACTTTGCAATAAATGCGCAGCACATTATAATCTTTCTATTTCTTACATTTTTACAACAGTTTTGGCATTCCTGTTGGATTTTCGTATTATCTATCAATACAATTTGATTAATTATGTTGCTGCCAAATTTTCATTTCGAGAAAATTTGAATATCTCGGGCTATCATAGAGCATCTCCCATAAAGGCACAGCAGTTTATGCCCCGCTTAAAAAAAAAACTAGATCCGGGTCTGGACCCAACCCAGATACACTGTTAATAATATTATCTCAACTAAACTTTCTTTTGTTTAACATATTCCAGTTCCGCTACACAGCAACACAAAGGGCTCAGCAAAGCGCAAGATACTTCACTAATGGCTTGTTTGAGAAAAAGGAATCACAAGACATCATATTTGCACCAGCCACAAAAGTTGATCCAGTATTACGGGTAGTGAACCAATTTTTTTTCTAAATGCGAAAGTGAGTTTGTTTGTTACGCTTTCACGCTAAAATGCCAGAACGTGTTTGGATGAAATTTGGCACATGGGTAGACCATGACCTGGGTTAGGACATAGGATACTTTTTATCCCGATATCCCCATGGGATCAAGTCTTATGCTGATGAAACTGCGGGGAGCAGCTAGTAAAAAAAACATTTTAAAAGATATAAATATCATGAATGTTTGTAGCGACAGAGGGATCATTTTGATCATTTCATTTTAAAATGATTAATCTGTCGCTACAAACGCGGAGCAATGTACGGCGTATTCGACACCATAGACTTATTATATTCCTCTGGCCGCTATGCAGTAGTCAGATGATTTCAACGCGATGGCGATGCGCAAAACTAATAAAATTGCGCACAGCGCTTATGTGATGCGACCATAAGCGTTTATAGGAGTTTGTTTAAATAGAATTGCCGCGTTTTCGTATGGCCGTCATTTCGCAATCATCTTAACTGTACTGTCGGCCTGAAACTCTTGAGTTTCTTTTGAAAATTAGGCAATTACCTGTTAACTTTTAGCTTCTCTCTTCACTCAGTTGCAATTTTTCAGTTTTACAAACACTGTGACAGGTGGCTAACACAAGTTAAGAGAAATCCAGAAACATACAAGGAGACTAAATTGTTTAGTCATAGTCATGAAATGAATAAGACGCTGGAGTCAATTTCTCATAGACTGGGCCTCAATAGAGTACTGGAATTTGGTTTGTAAGACTATAACTGCTGCGCTGTATCGCTGAAGCTTGCTTTAGTTTGCTTGAGTATCACAAACTCTCCATTCTTCATTATTATTTCTTTTCTGACTGTTTTTATTTTACCCTTCACTTCACCAGTGGAGCAGCGCACGCCGTTGCCATAGGGTGATTGTTGTGGCAGTAGGAAGCTACTCAAAGCGATGCGTTGCGTTTTACCAAGTAACACCCACGGCTGTTTTTTTTTCTGTTCGGAATGTTCTCATTACCCATTATGAACCAACGTATTCCAGGCACATTCAAAATAACACCATAATACAATCATAAACCAATCTACACTTACACGCATGTCTTGTCTTGCAATTTATCGCCGTAAAATTTGACTGATTTCGGTATCGGGTAAGCTCACCCTAACATACGAAGACACTGGGGCCTTCGGTATTAATAAACGCGCTGCTCTGCCCAGCTAGGACATAACCTTATTGGTATTATAGAATAGGGGATCTCGCGCACTAGACGGCCACGAACACGACCGCGACCAGGTAAACTATAGAAACCGATACGTATCGCGCACTTGGTCGCAACGGCCAACTAGCCGCATACCATACTACACTAGGCGGCCACGACTGACCGGAGTCGTGGCCGTCCAGTGCGCGAGGTCCCCTAATCCTAGCATTTACTATGTATACAGTATTTTTCATGCTTAAATTATTTATACGAATATTTTTTACAAAAACTAAACCTACATTTTCATTTACAGAGACGGTGAATTTGATGTATAAGTACTGTGGATATGAAACTTCTTGGGATAAACATCACATATCGCCCTGGTGTTACGCGTTTGATGAAAACAGCATACAGGTAACTATTGCACTCGTAACAAAAAGTATGTTACAGGTATGCGAATAATATGACTTCGAGAAATTTAGTTCAGACAAAAATAGAATTGGGAAAATATTCCATTTTAAAGGAGTCTGAAGTAGAAATATAAAACCTTAGTTTAGTTCGCAGGCACACGAACACCGTTCCGAACTATTTTAGAAACGAGCGCCTAAAAAATGATGAAACGTCCTTTGGAAAATCGAGATTTATGAAAGAACCACTGCGTAAATCAATTATAAATTAAGTTTATTGAACTCTTCGATAGTTGAGCTTTGTCGGTGCCGACTTTATTTTGGAGATTTTACACTTCTTTTATTACTTAATAGCTTTTGCCCGCGGTTTCGCCCTCGTAGATGTCGGAAAATATCCCATGGAAACAAACCTAATAGCCGAGGAAAAGGTCATTGACCGCTGTGTCCGCGTTGCCGTCAACAATAATTATTTTGTTACGCGAAATTTTGGATCTGTGATATCTTATAACGATTTATTTAAATGATTATAATGTCCAGGCATATTTTAATCTAAATTAAATCCCATATTTTATTGGATAAGGATTAATATAATACCGGTCAAAATAGCTTCGGAAATAACAATGTAATTCTTATCAAATTCTAAACATGTGCCATCGCGGACTTTTTTGTTGAACTTTTTAAGATGAACAATCCTATAGAACATAAAATTATATGCATCTTTTATGGTTTACGCGGCGCACGCCAGTAAAGCTCCCAGTCGGCATGATTTTTTCCGACTTCTTAAACAATAATCGTCATATTTGAGCCAATTTACACAAAAGTTTAATGAATTATACACCAAAACCTTTCGCGTGAATCACTTCGTCCATTGGTGAAAACCGTTTGTGAGTTTATCGAGTTCAGACAGACAGACAGACAGACGCGGTGGGGGACTTTGTTTTATAAAATACTAGCTTTTGCCCGCGGCTTCGCCCGCGTGGATGTCGGAACACATTCCACGGGAACGTACAACCGCGATTACATACGCTAATGTCTAACAAAATCCTTTTTTCCAGTTGCTGTTATCTTCATTTAAACGAATATCAACTTTATTAAGTTTATTTCAGAATGACTCTTACTATTCAAAAAGTCATAAAAATGTTCAGGAGTGTTGTTTCAGGAAACTGAACTTTATGCGTCGATAATTTAAATTAAATTAATTTAAAAAAAAAGCCATAAAAATGTTTGAAGTTGCAGCGGAAACTGAACTTTATGCGTCGATAATTTTAATAAACTAATTAAAAAAAAAAGCCTTAAAATTTTTTGAAGTTGTAGCGGGAACTGAACGCAAGGCGTCGATAATATTTATTTTAATTTTTTTTTAAATAAGTTATTTAAATTGGGCATTTCATTTAGATTAAAATATGCCTTGACATCAAATCATTTAAATGAATAGTTTATGACGGGTACGCGGGCGCTGCTGTAGGAGTCTATTTTTCGTACAAATTTATCGCGTTCTCACTTGCTTGTTAGCAGTACTTTTCGGTTTAATTTCTGCTCAAGATGACAGCGAAAGTAATAAAGTTGAATTTTAAATAATACAAGCATTAATAAAGGATTTCGTCATATTTTTACATAATTCAGTTTGAACGTGTTTGTTTATTTTACAGGTGTTTGAGTATTATCACGATCTGAAAGCGTATTGGCTCGATGGCTATGGACACGAACTAACGTATCGCCAAGCATGTTTGTTAATGAAAAACATGTTTGAATACTTTGGGTAAATAATTTCATTTATTTTTAATATTCCTAATTTTTGTATTAAAAAACCGGCCAAGTGCGTGTCGGACCACGCACAATGAAGGGTTCCGTAGATGGGATGAATTTATCCCAAGAACTAACTTAACATTGTAGTTGAAAAACAAATTCTTCCTTAAATATATACTGCTGTGGATTTTTCCACATATCCACAACCAACCATTTCGCTGGCAGTGGGAAGTGTAGTGGACACTTGACTTTAACAAAAAATTGCACTTTAAAGCTTAATATTTCATGATTTTATTTTACCACTAGATGTATACCCATGCCAAATTACAGCTTTGTAGTACTAACAGTCACTGAGCTAAGCCGCGGACAGACAGACGGACATGGCGAAACTATAAGGATTCCTTGTTGACTACGGAACCCTAAAAACGCTGTGACGCGGCGTGATTTATTACTTTAATTATAATGGATTTCTACAATCACTAATAGAAGACTCAATTATAAACAAAAATGGCAAAACAGAGAAACTTAAGATCAACGAGGGTTCGGCGGGTTTCAACGTAGGCCTACTCAAATGAGCTTGCAGAGAGTTACGAATTTGTTTATTTGTAGTGTTGTTACTTCTTGTTTATTAACACACTATTTTATTTTACGCAGTAAAGAGCGCAGCTATCGGTCAGTCTTCCTATTCAGTCACTCGGGCACTGTCCTGAAGATCTTGACCCATCTGAAGCTCTTTCAACCGCCATCGCCACTCAAAGGCGACCACATTTTGGAACACAGGGAGTGGAAGCTGTCCGAAATAGACTCCTTTGCGGCTAACTTGGCATTTGTACTGTTCAAGTAAGTTATTTATTATTATTAGTATAAATCCAGTAATTACTTATGTTAAATATAAGTTATGTATTAATAATCCAGGCCATGGAGTGTTTGCGCAGAACTCGTAATTGCATTATCACCCTGTGGTGTGATGTCGTTTGGACGTCATAAAACGTCAAAGTCTAGTTTTGCTTTAAAAGTAATGCGACACTAAGGTAAACTCGTGCTGAGTTTACCTTAGTGAAGTTTTAATTTACTGGGAGTTTTGCCAAAAGTTGTAAATTAATTATGAGGTCGACTATAATTCCTGGGGAAACTTTAAGTGACTATTGTAAAAAGTTATGTCTCTGTTTCTGTCCGTTAATGCGCTCATAACAACTTACCCTATTTGATTTTATTAGTGTCTGAAATCTGAATTTAGGAGTATAGCAAAAAGAAATCGATCCTACTTCACCATTACTCTTTCTCTTTCAACCTCATTAATATATTTTTTTACTATCCGAGCCCACCCTTACCAATCAATCAATCTACCTAGCCTTTTCCCAACTATATTTGGGGCGGCTTCCAGTCCAGGCCGCCCTTACCACTTGACTAAAATCCTTCATTTCTAATAGTGACTGTACTATACTTTTAGCGTTTTGTGGGATCACACGTCACACGTGGGTAATATTAGTAAAACACACCTTCCAATATATGAAGAAAAGGATAATAAACTTATTATTGAAATCCTTAGAACGGTCTTTCTTTTGGTGTCACCCTTTAACCCTTAGGTAGTCAGTTCACAGCAAGACGTGACGCGAAGCAACGCTGCGCGCACTTTTTAAGATAAGCATCGTGGCGTCGCGTCACGTCTCGGTGTGTACCTACTGACCCTAACACGGAATTATGGTTACCTATTAGTAAATACAACTACACGCCAGCGAAACCACAGGTAAAGCTAGTAGCATTAAAAGTAACAAATGAGATCAAACCATTATGTTGGCAAAGTAGCACTTAATTCAGATTTCTTAGCGTGCCAGTGAAATTTAGATTAATTGGCACTTTAGCGTTCTAATGTAGGCAACAAGTCATCATATAAATCTCCGACGAACAAAATAGAACCGCAGTTTTATTGTACATTGTTTAAAACTGTTGCGAAAGCTCTGTTTTGAAGAAATAGGTTAACATTTTGTTTTAGTGTTTCGTTGTAATAAAAAAAAAAACAGAACACTGACGCATTTTTGTATAATAGAAAACTTATTGTTAAAGCAATGGCACGTAAAATTTAATCGGAGAGGCAATCGGATGGCGGGTGGTAATCTGGGTCTTGAAGTGATGCCGAACCCCCCCGTACCGTCTGAATGGACACCAAATGGACGGGGGTGGAGATATTTATTTATTGATTTAGTACATGGAGAACTTACAGCTAATAAAAACAGACAAAAAAAAGGAGGCCATAGTCACCAGAAAGCCAATTACAAATCCTCACGGCAAATGGGGGCTATACGGATAAGCTTATAGTAAGTGCAAGGAATTGTGTGTATCAATGCCATCCGATTACATTTTTTTTTGTTGTACATTCTCGAGTTCGAAAACGGCCCGCGTGTTTCGGATTGCAATTTATTTTTATTATATAAATAGGGTAAACTTCAAAGCAATCGCATTTTAACCCGGTTGCCTCGTCAAATTTGTTTACGTTTTGCCCCTCTATCTCCGCCCCCGTCCATTTGGGGTCCATTAGGACGGGTCACTTCAAGACCCATAATACCACTTGCACTCGCATCTGGTTGTCTCTCCGATTAAATTTTACGTGCCATTGCCTTGAATATTAGAATTTATAAATTAAATACTTTATCTGTAAAAAAAATATACTAAATATTGACTAACCTTAGATTATGCACAGACAGAAGATCTACTTGTTGTCTGCAAATAGAACCGCTATATGCTATTTCACGTTTTTTTACCAAATTTTAATATAAGTTTTATTTTATACTCATTGTTAATTTATTACATTAAAGAATTTGAACCTGTTATTCAGGCTAGGAAGTGCACAAATACACTTCCTAGCCTGAACAACAGGTTCTATCTAGTTCAGGCAACTGTGCTCTATTTTAATTGTTAAGTTACTTATTGTTAATGTACCCCTTTTTAGTGTTCCGTAGCCAAATGGCAAAAAACGGAACCCTTATGGATTCGTCATGTCTGTCTGTCTGTCTGTCCGTCCGTCCGTATGTCACAGCCACTTTTTCCGAAACTATAAGAACTATACTGTTGAAACTTGGTAAGTAGATGTATTCTGTGAACCTCATTAAGATTTTCACACAAAAATAGAAAAATACCAAAAATAAATTTGGGGGTTCCCCATACTTAGAACTGAAACTCAAAAACATTTTTTCATCAAACCTATGGTCTTCAAAAATGGTATTGAGGTTTCTAATATTTTTTTTTTCTAAACTGAATAGTTTGCGCGAGAAACATTTCCAAAGTGTGTGTGTCCTCCCGTCCTGTAACTTCTAAAATAAGAGAATGATAAAACTGAAAAAAAATATATGATTTACATTAAAATTCCATGTAAACTTCCACCGAAAATTGGTTTGAACGAGATCTAATAAGTAGTTTTTTTTTAATACGTCATAAATCGTAAACCGCAATTTACCTTTCATTCAATCAACACAAGAGCTTTTATATTATGTTTCTTGCCGCTACGGAACCCTTCATGGGCGAGTCCGACTCGCACTTGGCCGCTTTTTATAAATAAACGATTATTATATAATTAGTTTATGTTTGGCATGGAAATGTAATAGAAAGGAATGCGCTTCTGTTTTTACCAGTGAGCAAGCGTGGTGTTTGGTTTAAGACAACATACCTTTCAATAGCATTGGGACAGTTTCAGTCTTTCATATCGTAACATAAGAATGGCCTGTGTAACTATGATTTCAACATGAATGATGTTACCAATATTTTGAAACAATTTTTTTATTTAAAAAAATGTCCGTTGTGTTGCCCGTTCTTCTCCATAGGTACAATTGCCATTAAAGATGGGACTTTGCACACCCCGTGGTTTAACTTGCACAGTAGACGATTTATGGGTCTCTTTAGTGGTATGAGGTCTGCGCTAGGGTGTCATCGGAGCGGCGGAAAGAGCAGCGGAAGGCGCGGTAAAGTCTCATCTTACGTGGCGCGTGTTATGCCTACTACGCTTTGGAATGTGCAACTAAAGTCCCCGTCACGAGAAGCTATAAATTTTGTAAATAAAGAATTTCTACTAAGTTACGTAGCGACAATTCAATCAACAACAAATAATCCCAAATTCAATACGAAACTAATTAGCAATGATGCTAAAAAGCACTGGAACTCAGACGCGTTCAGTACCACAAAACATTAGACGACAGCGCTTTATATCGCTAAAATATAACGCCACCAAGTGAAATTGGTCTTTAGTTTTGTATTACACGTATGTTACTTTGAGTTGATTGAATTTGGGATTATTTGTTTCGCTACGTAACTTAGTAGAAGTTCTTTGTTTACAAAATGTATAGCTTCTCGTGACGGGGACTTTAGCTTCATATTTCTGACTGACCGAGTCCTTGACAATTCAAAAGTGCCTGTAAATGGTTTAATTTAAATAATCATGTTTTGAGTTTGGGTTTTAAGTTTATAGAGATTTGAGAAATAAATAATACATGGCTATCTAAAATTTAGAGAAAATTCACCTTTGTTTCTTAAGTGATTTATAAAAAAAATATTAATCAAACTATTCTGTCCACAGATGCAAGGACGGCGACCACGTTTTGGCTCTTCACCAAGAAAAAATAATTAAGCTTCCGATGTGTGAACACGAACTATGTCCACTGGAGCATTTGAAGGAACATTTTCACGAAAGTATATATAACTGCGACTACACCGATATGTGTAGTCTTGACTCAAATGTTACTGAGAGCAAAGGAGGGAAAAAACGCCTATGAATTGTTCACATTGTTGGAAAGAAGATGACATAAAAAACCATTTTATAAGAATTATAAGATAGTAAATTCGACCGTATATCCGTCGTAACAATTTGACATTGACAGCGTCTTTATGTCGTGGCTCTTAAGGGTGGTTTTCGTAGTGCGATTAACTGTACATGTGCCACCTCTTTTGCTTTTAACTAAGCATGGGTCATCTATAATGTGAAAGTTCTCGGTTGTTTTTAAGCTTTAAAGGCTTTATATCGTCATGCAAATCGCAAAAAAAAAAACGCGATGCGGAAGATACTGCATAAATTGTGTCATATTGCACAATTTTATTCCCAGTACATTAAGTACATAAAAGTATATTTATGACGTCACTGCCCAGTCGAAACTGTTTATGTACCAGTGTTATTTTTTTACTAGATTAAGTTATAGTTAAGACTTCAGTATTATGACAGGAAAGGAACAATTAACAAAAAAAAACGAAAATTCTTAAAACATTGCGACGAAAAGTCGCAAGTTCTTTGAAAGGACAAAAAAATATTCCTACACTAAGCTTATGAAATTGTTATACGCATATGAATTGCTGGAAGTTGTTGTATTCAATAGTTTTACAATGAATTAAATGTTTACACTGTTATTTATAATATATCGAAATGTACAAACGACATTGTTGAATTGATCATAATAAACGCTACGCACGCTTTAAGTATTCAATTTGTTTTTATTTGGTAGCATTGGTGTTGTTTCAACCAAGACACAGTATAAAATAATATATGGAAGTACAGAAACTACGTAGTAAACGTCCGAAGCGGCATACACACAGACGCGCATTGATGAGACCTCAAGCGATTGTCGCGGTGCTGTCAGTTGCGGGTGTCGGCCGTATCGAGACGAGTAGTCGCCGCGATTTTTATGAAAAACAGGCCAAGTGCGTGTCGGACTACGTAAAATGAAGGGTTCCGTAGTTGGGATGAATTATTATTTATCGCAATTCAACTACAGAGAATATGTTTTTGCAACCGCAAATATAAGTTGGCCGATTATTACTCGTTAACTTGTAAATTGCCAGCCTCACATTCTTGCTTTTTGCGTAGCGCGGCCACGGGTCACAGTAGATGATTCCGCCTAATCTGCGTTCGTAATTTATTTGCCAAACATGTAAACAAACACGAGTTTTAGGAAATAATAACTGTAATGCCTACACATAAGGTTCAGTTTGCGCTACAACTTCATATAGTTTATGAATTTTTTTACAGTACTAGTCAGTCTAAAATCAACTTTATATACACTTGCATAAAGTTGATGTTTGTTTAGTGTAAATAACATCAATTGGAAACAAAGATTTAAATAGACCTTACATTTTTATACGAAGCGAAGTACCTACACGCGCGTGCGTGTGCGTGGGCTGCTGTGGAGCAGCGCTATCCATCAGCAGGTACTGGCTACGGGAACCTAATCTGCGTTCGCTAGTTATTTACACGAGTTTTTCACTGAGACAAACATCAACTTTATGCACGTGTAATTAAGGTTGATTTTAGACCGACTAGTACTGTTGAAAAAGTCATAAAAATATGAAGTTGTAGTGGAAACTGAAAACGAGTTTTAGGAAAAACAACTGTAATAGTACTGTATAAGTATTTTCATTTCCTAAAACTCGTGTTTGTTTACATGTTTGGCTAATGAATTGCGAACGCAGTATAAATGTAGATTAACAATAGTGTTTACATTAACTTGCCACGAAGTATTCCTACATACGCTTCTGCCCACCCTTACGGAGAATACCTAAGGGTGCTTGCGGCCGTGTTATGGTAATTTAGGACCACAGTAGGTAGTACCTACCTACGTTATAAATTATTAGGTCTTGTCTAAGTTTAAAAGAAGGCGTACCTACCTTAAGCGTAAATAACTACTAATAATGAAGTAATTCGAGTCCTATCGCCTTCATGCGCTTCAAATAATCTAGATCCGCCCACTTCCTACTTCAATTAAAGTTTGATCACTTGGGTGGGATGTTCATAATGTTCGGGGGGATCTACCTACGCACAGTGAATGGCATATATTTAATAGTAGTTTATTCAATTGAATTGTCAAACACGACCCAAAGCTTTGCTTATTCTATGACCGAGTGGTTTTTGTCTCTGACAAACTACAAGCTAGTTATGTTCCTGGAAATGACTACATTGTAAGAGTGTCTCTAAAAAACACCTGTTAGAATTTAGTTAACAGCATGTAGATATTGATTCTATCATAGCCTGGGTTGATATCTATGTACCTAGGTAGGAGAATAGACTGCATAGAATAAGTCGAAATATATAGAAATAATGGAGCCGCAAGTATTAATTCGACTACATATTTATAAAGTCAGCGCTATTTCTTCTACAACATTAAATTATAACTTATTTAAATTCTTACCAAGGCATAAAATACATCTATGTACTAATCCTACCTTATCACTTTCAAGCACTGACAAATAAAAAAATATTGACAGTTTGCTATTGACTTGCCATCGAGAAGTGATATGTAATAGAATATAGTACACTCACTTTTTCTTGTTACTCACAAAAAATGCTTTTTGTGCATCTACTGCTTAATAGATTATTAACGAGTACCTACCGTTCTTCATAAGTTCGTGTATTTTGTATTAAGATTAACTTGTATTTCTCATGATAAGTGAATTGTATTCTTTTTGAGAAATAAATAAATGTTTTAAACCGTAGAATAAGAATAAATTAAACCGGAACTTTCGCACTAAACCGCATACATTATATTTGCCTACAGTAACTACAGTTTCAGAGTGGCAGGGCGTGATGAACGTTCAACAATCGTCGCTTGCAGCTCACGTTACGAGCTGCTACGACGTAGCGTAGCGCGTAACGTGAGCTGTAGAGCGCGTAGCTGCTAAGTGCTCGTCATCGGGAAAATTTACCCAACGATAGTTGTGCGATTTTAACTGGGTGGTGGCAGTGGTATTTCATTGATTCGGTGACTTCGGCGAACGCAAAAAGAAAAATACCTACCTAGACGAGTTTCACTTCTATACGATATCCTTAATCTTCGATAGGTATGTAGGTACAAGAGACGAAGTGATAACGGCTCGGTAACTCGACGCCGAACTTCAATCAAACTTACGGCGCTGTAGTTGAAAGCTTTGATGGAGTCTCTTATTCTCTAGGTTATTACTTCAAGTTTCACTCCATCTTGATCGTGATCGCAGTACGGATCATTGGTTTTATGACAATTGGTATATAAATAGAATCGGTATAGGCGTGGGAAGGTACAGAAGTGGGACGAGAATTGGCGGATTTCGTTTTAACTTCATAAAAATTTTATGTTGATTGAGTGCTACGGGTGTCCGTAGGCCTTCGCTATCCGAGACAGGTACTATGCAGGTACGATTATTTATTATTTTACTCTAGGAATGGCCTGTAGGTATCGTGGGTGGGTTTTTAAAGACTAATCTAACTTGTATAAACACCCAGCTCCAAAACATCTGAGTGTGTTTACACTCAGATGTTTTGGAGCTGGGTGTTTATGGTGAAAGCCAAAGAGAATGTGCACTCATGCTGTTATTGATTACTATGTCTCAGGATGGAGCAGTTATTGCTCTATCCGAAAAACGACTATCAAAGTATTTTTTAGTAGGTTTTCGTCGCAATGAATGGATTTTCACAAGTACCGGTACCTACCTAACATGTTAAAATGTAGCTACTTAATGGCAAAAGGGCATCAAAGTGGAATTTTAGTATGTGAACCATGATACGAGACCATCACGTCGTACGAACAGGCTGTATGTTAACGACGCCTTTACCGCTATAAAGAATATCGTTGCTGCAGCAAAACAAGCAACAATGTACTAAGAAGACGTGATAAAACCTCTTTAAAGGCTTTAGTACCCACTTCCCTGTAAATATATCGCTTTCAGACAAATTATCAGCATAAAACATACGTTAACGTCGAAAGTTCACTGAAAGCTTTGCGAGTCATCGCTGAAGCGCTGAAAACGGCTCTTAATTCATGTAAGCTATTATGGCGCGAAATACATCCTTCCTACAAAATAATATGTTCTCTTGGGAAATGTTACCGCTTTTAGCGCAGGACAGCTGCTGTGATAAAGTAAGAGAAATGCAAAATACGTACCTACTTATCCCCGAGGCCCCGAATGGCAGTGCGGAACTTTTATAAACTATGAAACAATAGGTACCTAGTTACCTACCTACTTCGTACATCAGAGATTAAGAAGAGAAGATGAATAAAGAGTGGAAGAGAAACGCAAAAAGGCGGTAGCAGTATCCAGGATTAAGGCACAGGAGAAGTTGTATGACTCACTGGACAGCCCAAGAGGCCAGAAGGAGCTATACCGGATTACAAAAGCAAGAGAAAGGAGAACGAGAAATATAATTCACATTAAGTGTATGAAAGATGACACTGGTAAGGTTTTGTCTAAAGATGACGAAATATAAGAATGACGGAAGGTTTATTTTTAAAAGATAATGAACGGAGAGAATGAATGGTGTGCTCAAAGAAGTACAAGTAATTAAGGGTTTGGTGAGGGAAATTAGCATGGATGAAGGAAGAAAGGCAGTTCAAAGTATAAAGGAAGAAAAAGCCATGGGCCCAGATGATATACTGGTGGAAGTGTGGAGGTGTTTAAAATAGGCTGGATGTATGTGGCGGACGTTATTCTTCAAGATGTTGTTGTATGAAGGAGCGATCCTACAACAATGGTGCAATAGTTCGCTAGTGCCCCTCTTCAAGAATAAATGTGATGTATAGGACTGCGACAACTATCCAGGAATACGAAGCTCATGTCACATAGTATGAAGGTATGGGAAAAATTGATAGGGAAAAGATTGCGAAAGGAGAGTGAGATTACCCCAAACCAGTTTGGGTTTATGCCAGGTCGAGGAACAGTGGACGCCACTTTTGCACTCCGCCTATTGCGCGAGAAGTTCAGACGTGCACACAAGAACTCACATGGTGTTCATTGATCTGGAGAAAGCGTATGATAGGGTACCTCGGGGTGTCTTGTGGTGGGCCTTGAAAGAGAAACATTTTCCCAGGAAGTATGTAGAGTTAATTTGTGTTATGTACAGTCAATCTCGTACCTACGTCGGGTTGGCTGCTGGCAGCACCGCCGAGTTCAGTGTGGCTGTAGGCTTGCACCAAGGGTTGGCTTTAAGTCTTTACCTCTTCCTTTTGATTATGGACGCTCTGTCGCCGGACATACAGGAAGAGGCACGAGGCACCCTAGTGCATGCTGTTTACCGACGACATTGTTCTTGTCGATGATGAGGAACCTGAGATCCAGAGCAGATTAGAGAAATCGCTACAGAAGCTGGAGAATGTCGGCTTGGAAATCAGCAGAACCAAAACCGAATATATGATCTGCGATTTCGGTGGGCTCTCCAGTTATGGGTCCATAGCGCTTGATGGTGCGCTTCTGCTCCGACTTTCGATATCTCGGTTCGCTCGTGCAAAGTGATGGTGAAGTAAATCGAACTGTTAAGCATAGAATTAACACTGGGTGGATGAAATGGCGGCCGGTCACGGGAACAATCTGCGGCTCCTGCATTCTCTTTAAAAAGGGAAAGATTTATAACACAATGATTAGACCTGCTGTCTTGTATTGATCAGAATATTGGGTCGAAAAAGGGTTGAATTAAAGGCAATTGCATGCAGCTGAGATGAGAATGGTAAGAGGGGTGTGTGGTGTTACGCGAATGGATAGAATAAGGGAGGAAGTCTGATAGTGGCACCGGTGACTGAAAAGCTGTGTGGGAATCGATTGTCATGGTATGGGCATGTAATACGGAGGAATGAGGAAAATGTCGTGAGGAAAGTTTTGAGTATGAATGCGGATAGCTATAAGAGTAGAGAAAGACCAAAGAAAAGAAGAATGGACTGTGTGAAAGATGATATGGATAGAAAGGGGTGACTACTGACATGACTAATAGAGAAGTATGGAAGAAAAGGACATGTTGTGCTGACCACAAATGAATAAGGATAAGTGAAGTAGAATGATCGATTCGTACATCGGAGAGTGAAAATTAACCAAATTGTTTTTCACCCCGCTCTTTTTTCAAATCGAAAGCATTTGATCACCATGTTTATAGTTACAATTTAATCAATATTCGGAGGTTTTATTGTTCTTAAGGTAGGTACTTAATACCTAGGAGTTGGAAGTTGTAGGACAAACAGGTTTACGCCAGGCCTATGACCAGGCCGCCTAAAGCCAATTCTTGTATATGAGCCAATATTGGATGGTACTGAATAGTACACAGACATTGTTCTGCCCAATTTTGAAAAGAATCATACAAATCTGTTTCGAGCCAGCACCTTAGTTGATTGGTTTTTACCGCACAGAGTTGGCCCTCATATGTTTGCAGATAAAAGGACAATCATGTTCGCTTTCATAACTTATAAAGTTACGCGCTATACCGCAACATGATTATCCCTTAACAAGTGTATTGCTCGAATTTTCGCAAAAACCCTAGGGATATCCTAGGGATATTGCGAAAACACGGATAAATTAGACAAGCAACTTGGAAGTAGCGCTCGCCGGTTGGTTAGAACTGTGACCAACTGCGCGCGAGTCGAGCGAGCGAAGCGAATAGTGCCGCAGCAGCGGTCAGCGAGCGCAGTTCTAAGTTGCTCGCAGAAATGTTTTCACCATTGTCTAATTATCCGTGTTTTCGCAATATCCTTAGGGTTTTTGCGAAAATTCGAGTGATTAAATCGTCCTACGACATATAATATCAAATGAAAGAAAAAGAAAAGAAATGTAACTAACATGCGCCAAACCCCTTTATATAATATTTTCAGTAATCATGAAATAATTCGTAACAGATTTGTCCATTGGGACTCAACGCCTAGAACGCTGGTTCATACATAGATATTGGCTTCCTCACACACTGACTAAATTGCAAAATATTAGGAAAAGCGTCTACTTTGACAATGTTTGTAAATATGTGAGTACTATCTATTACATAAGTAATTAATTTATCTGTTGCTGCTTTTTTTTAAATTCTTTTTACCTATTGTGGTATAGTAATTTTTATTTTTTATTTTTAGATGTATTGTCTTCACATATAATTATATAACTAATGTACCTACATATACAAAATATTGTAAAACATTTTAAAAGAGAAAGAGAAAGGGATTTTAAAACGGTAGAGTTTTTTGCCCAATATTCTCCATACGAAAACTACCTTTTGGAAGGGGCGACTAGAATCAATTAAATTTTTTGTAATTTTTGACGTTCAAAAGTGCCTTGCAAGGGCCTATTTGAAATAAGACTTTGATGCGACTAGGCCCCAATCCAATGTAATAGCAGGCAGTGGCT
This sequence comes from Agrochola lota, assembly GCA_947364205.1. NCBI lineage: Eukaryota > Metazoa > Arthropoda > Insecta > Lepidoptera > Noctuidae > Agrochola > Agrochola lota. The sequence continues at coordinate 7,674,956 of OX376228.1, read as the reverse complement.
TCGTTTGAGAATTACAACATGTTGAGCACACAATTGGAACGAACAAAACATTTCCCGTTTTTTACGTCAGCGCAGCACAGTCCGGTACTTACAGGAACAAAGCGGAAACCTTTTTCGACACGCTTCGAGCTGGCGAAAATATTTTGTTTTGTTCCCAAACGTACCTCCTGTCGAACGATACAATTTATTGCAGCACATTTTACTGGTAATTAATTATTTCTCCTTTGTAACGCAGCTCGCTGATTCATCGTGTTAATGACGAAATTCTTAGTAATCATTGTGAAAACAAACAGATGTGATTTGTGTACTAACAGTTAATACAGTGAGATATCTTTGCGCTGCATCTTCATATAGCATCTGAGTAAGCGAAAATGATGGATGTAAGTAGGTAATGTAACCTACATCTCTTCATTTCCCTTAGGGCCGAGTCATACCGGAATGGCAGCGACCGGCAGCGATGCGGCGAGCACTTTCAGTGTGAAATAATTTTAAACTTTATCTAAGTACATACTTAAAAGACCAGTATCGCTTGAAAATCTTGAAAAGGTCGCGAGGCCGCCCGCGGTGACGCGAGGCCGCCCGCGGTGACTCGAGCGGCCGCGCGCCACGCGCATCTTTCCGGCGGTGGTTCTGTCCGCGGTTGCCAGCGGCGACGCGACGCCGCTCGCGGCACCGCGGGCGGCCGCGCGTATGTAATGTAGAAATTAAACTAGTCAAGAGGAGACTTGGCTCGTGGGATCTGGAGGTCCCGCGAGGCCACCAGCGGCCGCTGGCGTCGCCGACGGCCGCTGCCGGCCGCTGCCATTCCGGTGTGACTCGGCCCTTAGTAGTAGTACCTACCTACCTACGTTGAACCTGAAAAACGACTACAACCGTGACTACAACGCATTGTGTTCCAGGATACGGAGTCTCACATGATTCTTACAATTTTGTTCCTAACAGATTTTCTCAGTTGTGGTTTTGATAGGTATTATTTTAGCAATATGATAAATCCACTGTTATGTATTTCTCCCATTCATCTGTTCGTTATTCAAAAAGCCGTGCCAGATAAATAAGTAGCTAGGTATACGTATGTTTATACCTGTTAACTGCCAGACTCCGTAGATTAATGTTCTTGAATGCCACAAAGGACAAAGATATCTACTTTGTATAGTTCTGAAACTCGTTTTGATGGTTTGTTACAATAACAACAATTCTGAAACTTTATTCGGGTCATGAACGGTATTTAAATGCTTTGTAAATCCGTTCGTGAACAATGCGCTTTATTTTATGGCCCATTAAATGAATACTGTACAAAATTGAGTAATGATATTGAATAATATTAAAGGACACTCTTATGAACAGGATTCCATTGTAAGTCATTTATTAAAATAAATGTTTCATTTTAAACTCTTGTATCGATCGATCGATAGCACTCGTACTGATAGCAAGGTTTAAAATATTTTAAACTTTAGACAGAAGGTGCATATTTTAGGGATATCCGAAATAATCTGTTGCGTTTATTTTTGTGAATGAATGTTTTATCTGTTATACCTAGTAATAAAGTAGTAGGCGATTTTATTTTTGATGTAGAAGTTCAACGTGCAAAGATACAGATCCGTTGTCATAATAAAAAAGCGAACCAATCACAAACATTATATAGTACGCTAGGAATCGTTAACAATAGGTATTGTTAGAATATGTAGAAAATATTGATATCTATCAAAGTACCTGTATACCAAACTACATATTATAAAAAGGAAAACTTGTAGTACTATAAATATACAGGGTGAAATTGAATTCATGCGACACCTCTTAAGAGTCATTGCAACCGGTGTATGATGGTCCAAGCGCCCTACAAGCGCGGTCATAAATACCTTACTTTATTAAATTTGTTAAATGGGATTTTTTCTGAAGGGTAAATAATACAAAATACTTCACTGATGTACATTAATGCTTTATTTACATAATTTAATACATTATATACAATAAATTGTACAATATGTACTGTTTAATATCAATTTAAATAGTCAATATTTGAGATTTATTCTCCCTCGTTCGGAAATACATCTGAATATGATATTAACGCTGTTCATGAAGGGATTATCATTAAATATGTATTATGTTATATATTATACATATTATGTACAACAAAAGGCAAGAAAACTAAAACTACAATTTATTTACAAACGTCATCATAACCACAACTAAGTTAAATAACTACAACAACCAACCTAATTTCAATTTAAACTAAATTCTTAATAAATCTAAAACCTGCCTCGACATAACGCTCTTTTTCTTACGGGTAAGTTTCCGAAGACCAGTAATCAATGGGTCTGAGCTGAGTAAAAGTCTGTTAAGTAAGTCCGTATTCGTAAGTACTCGCGATATTTTTCTCGTGTGATCCCGTCTGACAAATTTGAAAAATCTTTCCTGGGACGTCCGCGTTCGCAAGATGGCCCGGGTTGGTTCGCGTTTTCTTGAATGCAGTTCTCATTACCCCTTACTAATTCGACACATTCAATTTCATTTAACCAATCTGAGTACTTATGCAAAAAAAAAGATTTATTTCTAGAGACAATTTCCCAAAATCTATCAATACTTTTACATAAATTGAGTATCTTACTATCTAAGTTCCTAATGTCTACATTTTCGACCTCATCCAGTGAAGCTAGAATAGTTTCCAACACGTGTTGATGTTTCTGAGGAACAGTTCCAGTTATGGCACACCAAATCTCAAAGAAATGCATCCTTGAGAAAGAACATTTAATCAAAGTACCTGAAAAAAAAATACGTATGTTTCGTAGACCGTGCTACGCCAGAGCCTACGCAGTCGTAGACGCTATATAGCAACTAAATAAGCAAAAGCAAGCAAAAAAACCCTTTATATTTTCAAAATAGACAGTTCAATCTTTAATATAAGATATGTGAGAGTATTCGATTATGGTTGAAAAATTTTGTAGGTCTATGTGAAGTCAACTATAAGATACATATTTGGTAGAAATACTGTATGTCGTAGCACGTAAAAATACGTCATAATAAGTAAAATAAAACTTAAAAATATAACTAATTAGTAATAACATGCCTTGATCTTGGAAATCTATGTCACAAACACCACTCAAAAACAATGCTGAGAATTCACAGTTACAAAAACAGTAGTGCTAATTAGTTACTGATAAGGAAAAATAAGTGATAATTAGTAGCTTGTTTATCGGTAAATCATTATTGATAATTAAATTGGGGGTAATTGATGATGAAATTTTTGCATTTATGACCTAAGGCGGAACCACCGTGCGGTGTGGGCGTGTTCTTTGAGGCTGCGGCCAGCCGGCCGGTTGAACGCATTCCAAAGGGTATGAGGCCATCCGGCTGGTCCGGGGATATCGCACGTTCTCCGGTGAGGCGGCAAGCCTCCTTGCTGGATTGCCGCCATGGGATCTGGAGGCGAAAGTCCTCGCGCACATTTGGCAGTGGTGCTAGGAGGCGAAACGCCGGGGCGTAACTCCGCTGCCGCAAGAAATCGCGGCACAGCGTCATGGATAGTGCGATTGTCGCAACCCAGTGCTGGGCACGCCACAGTTCCGGTGATAAGTCGAGAAGTGGCTAGAGAGGCGCCACGGCGTCGTCACCTTCCGCCTGAAGCAGGTCCTCACCGGACACGGTTGCTTCGGGAGGTTCCTGTTCCGGATAAGGCAGGAGGAATTGCCCGGGTGTCACCACTGTGTGGATCGCCCGAAGGACACGGTGGAGCATACGGTGGAGGTCTGCCCGGCTTTGACGGGACACCGTCGTGTCCTTGTGGGGGCGATCGGTGGCAGTGATCTCTCGTGTCCGGCCCTGGTCCATGCGTGAGGGTGAGGCAAATTTCCCGCCCTCACGCCCCTAGTCGCCACAGGAGCAGGCATCGGGAATCGCAGGCCAATTCCCGGCCACAGTATGCGCGGGCTTGCGGACGGTGAGTAATGGGTAGCTCGCCGTCCGATAAGGACCAGGCCCGGGTCGACGGCGTATTGTGTTCCACGAGCGCCTCAAAGAGATGTCAGCACAACTGACGGGGTCCGCTAGGACAAATGCCTGCCGGGGTCGCGGGAAAGTCCGAAAGGGATACCGTGGCCCCTGGCAACGTACAGGCAACTGAAGGAACGGGTGGGATTTAGTCAGTAACAGTCTGACACGCCCGCGCTCCGCCCAGAGCGGGAGAAGAAACATGATAATTGAAAAAAAAAAAAAACAAAAAAAAAATGGGGTCATAGGACACATCATTATGAACAACTTTATCTATGGGACCAGCCCTGAAATTGCGAAAAAAAAAAACGCTGTTCCCTGCATTTATGTTCGCATAAAAGCTTGTGCAGACCAGCGCGACTTGTCGCGCGATGCGACACCGGTTATTGTTATAGTGTGAAGTTTTCTTAGAAATTGTATTGTTCGTGTCGCGTCGCGCGACAAGTCGCACTGGTCTGCACAATCCTTTAGTCGTCAAAATTAAGGTTTTGATTTTGGTTGATTTTTTTCGCGATTACAGGGTTGGTCCCATAGTGAAAGTTTTTCATAATTATGTGTACAATGACCCCTTAAGAGGTGGCGCATGAATTCAATTTCACCCAGTATTTTTATAGTACTACAAGTTTTTCAGCCATGCCGGCCAATCTCAACGGAGACTAGCCTTCAGTGCGGGAGATATTATAGTGCACAAGTGTGTTCGCAGACACAGGTGCACTCTCTTTTCCCTCACTCTCATAGTCCGATCGGATGGAATCCGACACGACCGGAGAGAGATCAGGCGCAGGACCAACGGCTTAACGTGCTTTCCGAGACACGAGGCGTGAGGTCCTGGGTTCGATTCCCGGCTCAGGGAGTTCTATAAGTACCTAAGTACTCACTACTCGTTCAAAAACAACGACGAATAAAATATTTCAAACTTATCTTTCCTCCCACATACACAGGTAGGTAGTCTACTTATTCAGAATGCTTTAATTAATTATATTATCGTCACTAATTAGTTAAGCAGAACTACCTTAATATGTACATTATAATGTTCCCGGAATGCTATGAATTCGATGCTAACACGATTAGCGACGGAATATTAAATGTTTGAGCGCAAATAGTTTAAATTCAGAAGCTAATTACATGAATATTATTATGCAAACGTTAATTGGAGTCTAGCAGCAACCACGTGCAGTTGCCCAACGCCTCTATCTAGATGTGTGTCAAGCAAATTAGTTAGTTACTGTGTGCATGTAGTCAGGTTCCTACATATAACGACACTTAACACATTCTTAAAATAATAGATAGGAAAAGAGAGGAGTCTAGGAAAAAAGACAGATGAAAAGGATCTTTTTCAGATTTTCAAGTGGTTGTAGATTGGACTTTAGTTTAGGAAGTAGGATATGAAAACGCTTTTATTATTCACTAGCTTTAGCCCGCGGTTTCACCCACGTGGATATCGGAAAATATCCCACAGGAAAGTGCTACCGGGATTCAGAGTATCCTATGTCCTAACCCAGATCATGGCCTATCCAGTCGTTAAGGCATGAAAAGGTCTAAGGCAGTCAGGCAAATAATAAACTGTTTTAGAGTTAAAAATTAAAAATTGAAACCCTTAAAGGATGACTTCGTTGCCTGTCCAGACCCTTTTTCACAGGAACGCGTGGCATCAAGTTGAAATAGATTTATCAAAACCTAAGATCTACGGTATCTTGGAGGTGTTTGGTTTAGCCGTGAAAATGTAACATACAGACAGACCGACAGACAGACAGAGTAACTCTCGAATTTATAATATTAGTATGGACTAGCTACAGACCTCGACTTCGTCCGCGTCAAATTCCTTGTTCCCCCGACCCACTGCGTCGCATCGCATCGCCCGCCCGCGCTATTACTTCGTTTTCGCTTAGCGTTCTTTCTGACTGTTTTTCTTATTGCTCGGCTACTAAGTGTCATAGCGTGATGTTACTTTCCTCAAGAATTGGGCAATTAAATGCAAAAAGATTTTTTTAAATCCGACTGGAAGTTCCAGAGATAAGCGCGTTCAAATAAAAAAACTTTTCGGATTTATTATTGGTACCTAGTAGTATAGATAATAAAAGAAAAGGAAGAAAACATAGCCGCGTGAAAATCTGAAAAAGTTATTTTTGAAGCTGTATTTTCATCCTTTTTGAAACACGGAAGGTGTTTTTTAAAATAATTTCATAAATTATTGTATTTTTCTGAAATCAAGTGCATCGAATTACAGATACGCACTTGATTTCATTAGGCATTTAAAAAAAAATCTTAAGGTACTTAAAGCAAAAACACTTTTCCTATAAAAATGATAATTTGAAGCTGTTCAGATAGATACTCATTCGTCATTTATTATAACTGTAATGTTTGAAAATGTATACAGAAACAGTTTGCATAGATAGCAACCGCGTCCCCTAACTGTATCGAGCGGTCAGAAGCGTGTCCAGTCTCCAGTCATCACACGATGACGCCGATGGATGACGGTATTTAGGTTCGTTAGCAATTAATCGGTCAAGGATCCTGAATAGTAGATTATTCACTAAGGAGTTTAAGTAGTGTCTTATGACACGGGTGCTATATTGAATTTCCAGTGCATCGCAAGGCGAATACACCTTTATCCCTGAGGATAATACTCTACTTTTTCATACATCCTGCGAGATAATACAAAGCCAATAATATTATTTATATTTTTTTGTGAAAGCTGACATACGAATGTTTTGTGGAGGTTCCAAATCCAAATTACATTATTGACTGTAATTTAAATTTTCAACACGTGCGTCCTCCCAAAGACGCTGAGACATGCCGCTCTGCAGTATTATACGGAATACCCTGGTAAACACGTCACCGAATACTGTTAAGCATGTCCGTGTGCTGGTTGTGGGAGAATGGGAGTCAGGCTTGTGGCTTCAGGCGCACCCGTCATCCACCATACGCACTATGACGGATGATTCATCGTTTCGACTCGCTACGTGACTCCGCTTGGGCGCACCTTATGTTGCTCCGCATCGTTGTCACTGCGGTGAAGCTATCAACAGTCTCCCGCACCATGGCTTGTCCTGTGCAAGTCGCATAGCACAGCACGCACTACCGATATTATTCATCGCGGTATTAGAACCAAACGGCGTGACGATGAAAAGAGACCAGGCGGCATAACGTTGTTGCCTTGAAAGGTGGGACGCAACCTGTGTCGACACCATAGATATAAGAAATAAGTTGTTCTTTATATGCCTATGGGCGACATCCTTACACCATTTCTGTTCCTGAAACGGCGGGGTGTGGTGGCGCCACTGCTGCGGCTGCTGAGACCCTCAATCTGCGCAAATACTGTAATCTTATGGTTAATTACAGTTTTCATCGAAACGCTCGTGTCATGGAGCCCGAGTGCGCGTTACCTTTTAAAGGAAATTTCTAGCCGACTGGTTGACACATCACGTGACCAGAAGGCTGGCTCGTTCTTTGACCAAAGAATTAGCATTGCCATTCGACGTGGCAATGCTGCCAGTCTTCTGGGCACGTTTCCGGATGACAGCGATACGGACGAATACTTCGACGCCTAATTTACCTTTTGTTTTTGTATTATTTGTATAGTTAGTCATTTAATTTAGTACCTTGTGTAAATAGTTAATTGTGTTAAATATTGTAAAATAGATAATTCATGAATTTTAAATTGGTAAAAAAATATTGAATGTTGAGATATATTTATTTAAAACAATCCTTAGTATAATATTTACTTAATTTAAAAAGATTATTGATAATATAATTACCCGGCTAGAGTCTAAGGCTATAATGACTTACTTCAGATCTGGTTTCCAAGACATATCTACACCTATAATTTGACATTCTCAAGCAGGTGGTGTTAAAACTATATTAAAAATGGCTATCCAGCCAGTTGTCTAAGTTTGATTATGATTTTGCTAGATAATGCTATTAAGTAGCAACATGGGCGCCGGCAGGTTTATTTTCAGGGGGTAGGTACATCTTCAGCTCCATGAAACGAGCTCGATTATTTTTGCAGTTCACCTCGGATATGTCAGGTTATCATTTGTCCATTCATACAAGGAGTAACTTTGTCGACTTATGCAGAAAAGCTTAAATATAAGAGATTTTTCCATAGAAAGAGGAGTTCAGTACTTTGTCGACTAATGCACCGAAGCTTTAAAATTCAGAGATATGGGATTTTGCCTCGAATAGTGCTCTATTATTGTGTCAGGCATTTTCAGATATTTCTTTAGTTCTGAATGTTTTTACACCTACATTTTATTTTGATTCCAGGGAGGTGCAAGTGCACCCCTTGCATACCGCCCATAAGTAGCAATAGTTTATTATATATTTTAGTACATTATTTTTTATATCTTTTTTATCTTTTTATAATTATTTTGAGAAATAAATATCTTTAACCGTAAGTAATATTTGGTTAGGTAGTCTCAAGTCTGTCGAAAAATGGACCTCATTGAATCTTTCAGGAGCAATACGCTCTTGAAAAATTCAATGAGCTCCATTTGCTATGAAAAATAGAGAACATTTGGCATTATTGCAAATTCCGTTGTACATTTTCCAGAACTTCTCATATACTCGTAATTCAATTTGTAGGTAAAATATGGCTAATATAACCGCATAAAAACTGCCGGCTATTTGGGCGGACACTCGCTGCGTCGCTGCGAATGCCGCGATCCTAAAATTACTATGTAGTATGAATGGCGGTCGTTCGGCGTGGTTCAGACAATAGCGTATGCAGTTGGCACGCACGCGGCACAGTTATGGTGCCACGGTGTTGGCAGCGTCCCCGGCTGCACGGGCACTGTGCCATGGACCCGCAGTTCAACGGCACCGCTCTAGCCCAGTTACTTTGCAGGAACGATCCGCAATTGATTAAACTTCCGAGACAAGATTTATTACGCATACTTACCTATTTATCTCTGGGTATGGTATGTACATTTTCAATTGGTCGTGTTAGTCATAGGAATGCCGAACGCTCCATTTTAGATAGGTACCAATACATACCTACCCACCTACAATATGAAAGACACATCTAAAATGAGGAAGATGTAAGCAGTAAGATTTTATTAATGATGGAGTCAGACCGAACCCAATAGCCACCAGTATACTGGACATAGAAAAACTTATCTATCTATGGTTTTAACGTCCCAATAATCTGACAGAGAACAAGGTATCTTACGGAATGACATTCAATGACAGATAGAATTATACGAGTGCTATCTACCAGCAATAGCGATCTGTCTGCTACTGAAAATTGGTTATTGGGTTCTGCCGTAAGTGGGTACTGGGAAGGTACACAGAAGATTTCAAGCGAGCTAGACAAAGTCATATCTAACTAAAATGGTCCATCGAGACTTGGAATTACAGGGGTGTCCCCCTATAGTACCAAGTCAGGATGGACCATTTGGCTAACTGGAATTATAGTAGAGGAGAACAAAGGAATGCAGCTGATACTTCGACAAGAATATCACGAAATAACAATGATAATTTTATGGAGGGATGTTAAAATTCGCAGACAATATGCCAGACGTGTGCAGTGCTATAAAACCAGTTATAGATTGCACCTTATTGCATTGCATTGCGCATGCCTCATCGAGAATTCATAATCCAATATGACAGGTGGTGTAACCTATGTAGTAACATAGATTTGTCGAGTGTCGTGTGCCAACTCCGAGTTACAGCGACGAGTGTCAAGGACTAAAAATTCAATAATTCACGATTAGTGAGCAGAGACTAGAAAGATTCAGATTCAGATTCAGATTCATTTATTTGCCAACAATGTAGGTACAGAAATAAGATGGTACATCACTAAGTGTTTCCGCTACATTCTACCTTACGGCATGCAAAGTCTTAAAAACTAAAATATACAAATTATACAATTTTCATAAAAATCATGCAGTCGTAAAAACTAACGATACAATTTTCATCCAAATTAACAATTAATAATTAAGTCATTCTGTTATAGTATAAATTCTCATATTTGTCATTTATATTTTTTTATTGTTATATATTTTTATTATTTAAAAAGTCTTTTATACAATAATAACATTTTTCTAATAATAATGCAACTTAGATTATCAACTTAGATTTAAATATTCGTATGGGATGGTCTTTAAAATAGTGCGGAATTTTATTGTATATTATAGGCCCCATTGACATAATAATTTTCTTAAGTAGTGCTGTTTTGTAATTGCCTGTATGTAATAATTGTATCAACGAGTCCTAATATCGGCTAGTGACGGAAATAAATTTAAATTTATTTTAACAAAAATTGCAACTTCTAAAATATACAACGATGGGAAGGTCAGTATTTTCAGTGACCTAAACATAGGCACATGTATCTGTAGTTTTCAGATTTGACATAGATCTTATGCAACGTTTTTGGGCCTTAAAAATCTGCTCCCTGTCACTACAGTTGTCCCAAAATATGACCCCGAACCTTAATATTGGTGTAACAAGTCCGTGGTAAGCTGTCAGGAGTATATTATAGTTTACTTTATGGGATAGTTTATACAGCACATAAGCTGACTTGCTCAGTTTATTACAAACGTCTTCAGCGTGAGGTTTCCAAGTGAGACCGCTGTCGACTAAGATCCCTAGAAATTTTGCAACATCTGTTGAGTCCACATTTTGTCCATTATAATTAACCACTACTTTAGGCGGTGGGGATGTTCGTTGGTAAAAGTGCATTAATATTGTTTTTTTAAGATTAATAACTAAGTTATTAATGTCAAGCCAGTTAATAATACCTTTCAATGTTACATTAATCTCTTATTCATAATTTATTATATCAGTACATTTTATTATGACCGTACTATCATCCGCAAATAACACCATAGGATGTTGCATATGCCGTGGTAAATCGTTAATATATAACAAAAACAATGGTGGCCCCAGAACGCTACCCTGTGGTACACCACATTTGACTTCTCTACTGTCTGATGTATAGTTAATCTCGTGTTTGGTCTTAGAACATATTCTATATATTTCTGTGTATTGCTTTCGGCCACTAAGGTAAGAGGTTATAAGCTCCAGGACATTTCTATGCCGTAGGGGTTTTTTTTTTTAAAAGGACTTCGTGACTTACGTAGTCGAACGCCTTAGTCATATCCGTAAATATAGCACATACAGGAACTTTCTTGTCAACATTCGTCATAATATTAGTTAATAAATTGTAAATTGCCATATTAATATTTTTGTTTTTTCTAAATCCCATTTGTTCATTGCTCAGTATATTATATTTAGTCAGATATTTATCCAGTGCTTCGTATATAACCTTTTCAAATACCTTGGATAATATTGGAATCAATGCTACTGGCCTATAGTTCGATATATCTTCTTTGTTATCCTTTTTATGTAAGGGTTTTGTTACAACTGTTTTCAGGCTATTAGGGAATATACCAGAGGCAATACTAACGTTCACAATGTGAGTCAAAGGACCAGCTATAACATCGCTGACAAATTTAACTACACTGGTAGTTATACCGTCGTAACCATGACTTTGTGTATTTTTAAGGCTTTTGATTACTCTTACTATGTCGTCTGGGACGGTCGGTGACATAAATATTGAATTCGAGTTGTTGTCTATGTCAATATTCCTACCATATGTTTTATTAGTTACACTTTGTACTTGGTCAGTAAAAAAGTCGTTATATGATGTTGCTAATTCTTTAGGATTCTCAATTGTCACATTTTGGTTGATAATTTACAAAATAGGTCCTTTTTTATTTTTATTATTATTATTGATTATTTGCCACGCAGCCTTAGATTTATTTTGGGCTTTATTGCTAAAGTTATTATTTTGCGCCCTTTGTGTGAGTCTGATGACTTTTTTGAACCTTTGGGAGTATGTCAGGAATGTTTTTTAATTTTCGCCTGAGGGATTGAATCTGTATTTCTACAGTAAGCTTCTTTGCTTCCTACTACAGAGTTTAATGTATTTTGAAACCCATTTAATTTTAGTTTCTGATCTAATTTTAATCCATTTAGTCGGAAAACATTGATCGTAAAGGAGTTTAAAGATTTCCATAAACATGTCATATTAATAATTGGGATTACTCTCATAGTATACTCTTAAAAAAGATAAACTTTTCAAAAGATTATTAAATTTAACCAGATTTTCCTTTGAAAAATCCGTTTTCTGAACCCGCCAATACTTTAGTTTGCAAGTTCGACTAACTTGAATTTTGAGAATTTGAGCTGAGTTATCAGATATTGTAAAGTCCATAACAAGACAAAGACTAGAGTAGACTAGAAAGATGAACTCGCCTCTTGACTACTTCTCTCTTCAAATCCGGAGTCAAGATAAGGTCCTTTTTTTTTTTGAGGGTGGGAAATTATCAAATAACTTCTCCCGCTCTAGGCGGAGCGGGAGGGTGTGTCAGACTTTTACTCACTAAAACCCACCCGTGCTCCTTCCGTTGCCCGTGTGCCGGGGCCGCGATATCCCTTTCGGACAAACCCGCAACCCCAGCAGGCATTGGTCCTTGCGGACCCCTTCAGTTGGTGCTGACATCTCTTTGAGGCGCGCGTGGAACACAACGCGCCGTCGACCCGGGTCTGGTCCTAATCGGACGGCGAGCTACCCATTGCTCACCGTCCGCAAGCCCGCGCCTACGGTGGCTGGAAGTCGGCTCGCGACTCCCGACGCCCGGGGCGTCTCCTGCGATGACTAGGGGCGCGAGGGCGTGATCTTGCATCTCCCTCGCGCGCTCCGCCTCCTCCTTCGCGAGCATAACTGCTTCGCAGAAGGAGGTGACGGCCTCCCATGCACTGTCGCTCCGAACCATGGCCTGAACCAGGACCTGGACGCGAGAGATCGTCGCCGCCGATGGCCTCCGTGAGGACATGGTGGTGCTCCGCCCAAGCCGGGCAGATCTCCACCGTATGCTCCACCGTGTCCTCCGGGCGATCCACACAGTGGTGACACCCGGGCGTTTCCTCCCGCCTTATGCGGCACAGGAACCTCCCGAAACAACCGTGTCCGGTGAGGACCTGCGGCAGGCGGAAGGTGAGGACGCCATGGCGCCTCTCAAGCCACTGCTCGAAGAGGGGACTTATCGCCACAATTATGGCGTGCTCATTTCCTGCACACTTAGCATGATGGGTTGCGACAGTCGCACTCTCCATGCCGCCATGAGATCCCGCCGGAGCTCTGTCCACTGTGCCGTGATTTCTCGCGGCAGCGGAGTTACGCCCCGGCGTTTCGCCTCCTCGCGACACCTCCAGTGGCGGATACGTATGGGGGCCGCGGAGGGCGCGCGCCCCCCCTATGCAGCCCAGCGTGAATGTGCGGTTCACGGAAAGGGTAGGGCACGCCAAAAATTTTTTTTTAAACGAATAGGTACCTACAAGCGACTATTAATATTTCCAAATGAATTCTAAAGTTTGTAGGTACATATTATTTCTGTAACTTTTAAACAAGTATTTTCTTATAACGGGAACGATAAAGAAATATTTATAATAGAAAGGTTTGCTCTGTGATTAAATGGCTGCCCCGTATTGAAAGTGCCCCAGCAACTTAAATGATGGCTATTATTTACAAAGGAAAGCTTGTAATAATAACTTAGAATTTGTGTTTAAATCGCTGTTTGTGAAACTTATCTTCAGGTTTACCCAAGGAAAATGTGAGGAATATTGCATTCCCTTTAGAAAAAATAAGATTATAGAAGAGTGGGGATTTGAATAATTATTTTTTGGTATAAGAGTATTTTACGATTAGGTATGTGTTATGAATAACGCTTGCGTAATCATTTATGTTTCAAATCAATCAATCTGTCAAGCCATTTTTCAACTATGTTGGGGTCGGCTTCCAGTCTAACCGGATGCAGCTGAATAACAGTATTTTAGATGGAGCGACTACCCATCTGACCTCCATAACTCAGTTAATGGGTAACACGATAACCCCTTGGTAAGACTGGTTGTCATATTTTCGGGCATCTGATGACCCGTAACGACTGTCAAAGATCCACGAATGACAGCCGGGACCAACGGCTTAACGTGGTTTCCGAGGCCCAGAGGAGTCTCGGTATGCAAAGATGGTCACCCAACCCTGGACCAACCCCGGCAAGCGAAGCTTAACCTGATGGATGGACCCGTGCGGCTGATATTACCACGAGCTCCTTCATTTACGTTCCAAATCATCACCACTATCAAACCAATGCCAAACAAAAAACCCAGCCATCACCCTACTCCACTGCGCTTGAAATGGACTCGTCTTTAATACTAATCCAACTCAACTGAAATACTAAAGGAGCGCAGCTGAATATCAATTATTTACACAGAGGGAGGCATTGAGAGAATTTTCAAACGAAACGAACATATTGAAATCTGAAATAAGCATTTTGGGCTTCAGCCCGTGACGACTGTGATAGGTATTCGTATGATACAAAATGTGCTCTTTGTAGAGTGACTAGTCAGGTAAAAAACAAGGGAGATGATATTTTAAATCAGATATAGAAGAAAACCTTAATAAGTATATAATAATTAAAAAAAACTAGTTAGTCCGTCAGTCAGATAATAACAATATTAGACACGTATTTTTTGCTTTATCAAATATATAAAAAATGGTTTAGATAAAACGCATTAAAGTTGGGGAGTGGGGGCTCGGTACGTCACAAGTCAGTATAAAATCTACCAGCCAGTGACGTCATGCTACATTTTAACGTATTGCCTACTCAATGTATTGCCGTAATCTTTTGATTACGTAAAAAAAGAAAAAAACCGCGTCCAATATTTTTTAATAATCTACCTTTTTTTTTTTGAGGGTGGGAAATTATCAAATAACTTCTCCCGCTCTGGGCGGAGCGGGAGGGTGTGTCAGACTTTTACTGACTAAAACCCACCCGTGCTCCTTCCGTTGCCCGTGTGCCGGGGCCGCAATATCCCTTTCGGACAAACCCGCAACCCCAGCAGGCATTGGTCCTTGCGGACCCCTTCAGTTGGTGCTGACATCTCTTTGAGGCGCGCGTGGAACACAACGCGCCGCCGACCCGGGCCTGGTCCTAATCGGACGGCGAGCTACCCATTGCTCACCGTCCACAAGGCCATGCCTACGATGGCCGGAATTCGGCTCGCGACTCCCGACGCCCGGGGCGTCTCCTACGGCGACTAGGGGTGCGCGGGCGCGAATCTTGCTTCTCCCTCGCGCGCTCCGCCTCCTCCTTCGCGAGCATTACTGCTTCGCAGAAGGAAGTGACGGCCTCCTATGCACACTCGCTCCGGACCATGGCCTGAACCAGAGCCGGACGCGAGAAATCGCTGCCGCCGATCGCCTCCGTGAGAACACGGCGGTGCTCTGCTCTGCTCCACCGTGGCCTCCGGGCGATCCACACAGTGGTGACACCCGGGCGCTTCCTACCGCCTTATACGGAACAGGAACCTCCCGAAACAGCCGTGTCCGGTGAAGACCTGCGTCAGAAGGAAGGTGAGGACGCCGTGGCGCCACTCCTCAAAGAGGGGACTTATCGCCACAATTGTGGCGTGCCCATTAATAATCTACCTGAAGGGCAAAAAAATATTTTTTTGTCAACATCCCTATTGGATCATTCCCATAAGATTCGCAAAGTGATGTGGGTGTAGGCCACCCTTGTGCCGACTGCACCGAGCACCTACATATCACAAGGTATGGAGGTTAGGTAGGTGGTACGTTTTCATTTCACACTTCAAACTGGGCTTTGGACTGGTAAAAATGCGAATATCCACAAAAATTAATGGAGTATTTTAATAGATTACGTAAAGGAAAAACATCGTGAAGAAACCTGGACTTACAGTTAATCGCCACCCAGTTTGATCAAGCGTGGTAATCAATGCTCGTGCCTTGTCCGTATGAGAAGAGACCTTTGCCCTGCAGTGGGACAGTAATTATACTAAGTAAAACTTTAAGGTCTTACTTTGAATGATTAGAAGCTTATTAAGACGCAGATATATACTAGTGACCTTGAGTGGTTAGCTTGCGTGTTCTGTACTGAGATCACGCAACGCGTCGTACGTCCAGCCAGTAATAGGACTCGCCCATCAAGGAGCGCTGTCCCAAATTAGACGCATTATTAATTTATTGTACATATAACAAAATAATATTTTTATAAAACACGTATACTAAAAGATCAATAATTAAATTTTCTTTAAAATGGTGAAGGTTTCAGAAAATTACGCTTGATAGATTTTGCGTTTGTGATTCTCAGTTTTTTATCCGCGTTAGACATAACTTTACAAATTAATTTCACTATGTAAATGTAATATAAACATAATCTAAAATATGCATATAGTAAGTTATTAAGAAAATGCTCTTATTTTTTTTTTTTTTTTTCCAAATCATTACTACTCGTTTAGACGTGATCTTCAGTATAAAATCATTAAAAGTCGGCTATCGTCGCCTTAAGAACGAGAATCGAATACTCAGATACTTTTCTCCAATAAGTCAGTCAGCCTGTATTTTGAGTCCGCGTTAGTCACTGCGGTGTATCCGAGACGTGGACGACGTTATCTACTACCTACATGTGTCTGCGATTTGTGGGTGGCTCAATATTTTATAGCTCCTGCAGGTATAATTTATACACCAGGATAGCTAGTAAACAAACCACTACAGATACTGATCTGCTTTGTTTAATAGCTAATGTCTGAGAGAATAGGTTGAATTTCCTGCAGTCATTTCTTGGATGATATTAAGGCCTCTAGATCTCAGAGCATGAAAGTCTGACAGTCGGTTCTCCTGTCTGAATTTAGGAATCACTGTTTTATTGAGGGAATATTCAAAGCAGTTTAAAAAAAGGAGTTTTTGAAGGGAAATTGTTGGGTTCGTACAAAATAAAAGTTTTTTTGAAAATCTCGGTATGAGCGTTAGTGAAGACTGGAAGAGGCATCTCATTTTTCTTTACCTTTTCATTATTTTAAACCTCCAACTTATTTTTAACCTCTTTAGAATTGAATTGAATTTATTTTAAACCTCTAACTTATTTTTAACCTTTTTAGAATTGGTGTCATTAACACCAATCCTAAATGTTATTCTACTGAACTAAATCTAAAAGGTTTTTAGGTTTTTATTTTTTATTATTTGATTTCAAAGAAGCTTGAATACATCATAAACCCGAAATAAATAAAACATGAAAGTGGAATAAAGTATAGAGTAAATAGGGGAGAAAATAGCGGGCAAAAGACCTAGAGGCCGAAGCCCTAAAAGGTGGTCGGATCAACAATCCGAGCATTTGACGATATCTATCAACATCGCACTCCACCAGGCCACTGATCGGAACTGATGGAAAAAGACCGTTGACAATTTGATACGGTGTCACGATTCTCAGCAGTGAGACAGCGACTGAAAAGAAAGAAGGAATAAATTATATTCTTTGAAAGATACAATAATGTTACCTTTATATGACCTTCTTGTACTGGAAGTTGATGCAAGATTACGCCTTTTGCTTCGTTTAAGTTCATACATCTGAAGAACATCACCAATAAAGTCAAGTCTATGTCCTTCTAGGGCGTCTCTCCCAGGGCGTTTCCACTCACATCTGCCTTCAAGCGTCGTGCAGACCGGTGCGACGCGAGTACGCGACAGCGCGACGCGACTCTAACAAAACAAAATTTAGGAAAACTACACGGTAGAACAATTACCGGCGTCGCGTCGCGCGACAAGTCACGCTTGTCTGCAGGAGTCTTTAAATACCTTGCGCTAGTCGCCTTTCACTCATCCTATCAAAATGACCAAACCATCTAAGCATACTCTTTTCAATTTTTGTCGCTAAGTACATCTTCTTTTGAACCGGTATAAAAATGTCTGGATATAAATCCCACTAACCTAACCTACATTCTCCCAGTATCGTAGACGAAACCGTTTTATTACAATATTGTAAGTATATTACAAAGGGAATAATACCTACCCTTTGACTCGTTTCTACGTAAATGTATGTTATTATCTTCCAGACTAGATTACCTCTTGTTGGGGTGGTTTCCTTCCTGTTTAATATATACTTAATGACATACTACTTAGGCTTTATGAAGTGTTTTACTCCCATTCTTTTATATTAAAGCTTTCATTTAAATAAATGATGTACCTAACTAGCTGCCTGTAGGTACATAAATTTGTAGTTTTTTTCCAAACCCTATGGCCAAAGTTTGCTGCGATCTGGTATCTATAGAGATAAATCATCTAAAACTGTGCGCCCTTTTCATACAGCTCACCAATGAGAGGTTCTATCATGATTTTCGAAGCTCTGTAGGCTATTTGTAGCGCTGGGTCCTATTTAATATAGTTCAGTTCTCAATTCTTTATTGCATACCATAATGTTTACAGTTGGTAGGGAAATAATTATCTACTACTAGGCCGGATCCTGGAATTTGTAGTAAAATCCTTAAAAAGTTATATGACGTTAAAGGTGGCTCCTCAATCCTGACGGTCTGAATTGAGGAGCCTAATTAGAACTCGAAAACTAGCCAACGGATATGTTTTAAAATGTGGAAGGATTTAGTAGTACTTATGCGTACCCTGTACAAAAAAAATGGGTTTAGTAGGGCTGAATTTGAGATAGCTACAATGCTTTGATTTTTCATAAAAATCCATAAATGACACCGCGCTGTTTCTCGGAAGGTAATCAACCAATTACAACAGATTTTTATTAGTATAATTTAGTAGTAAATGTGTTCTAATTTGTAGTATAAAAATAAAATTCAAAATCTATATCACTTCGCCACATTTTATGTGGCTCTTCAATCCTTACGGTCTATAGAAACTATATGTACGTAGCTACTAAAGTAGTTGATCAAATCGCATAACAATCCCAACCAACCTACCCACCAACCAACCTACTCACCAACCTACCTACCAACCTACCTACCAACCTACCAATCAACCAATCCACCAACCAATCTACCCACCAACCAACCTACCCACCAACCAACCAACCTACCCACCAACCTACCCACTGATCAACCTATCCACCAACCAACGGTTTTACTACAAATTCCATGAATAGGCCTACAAAATCAACAAATTTACAGCTAAATATTGGTAGTACCCGCGTTTAAATAAGAGACTGTGGTCTTAGTTAGATTTGTTCCAATTAATGACTTTTCAGCAAATCATGACATTTCTGAACAAATCTAACATAAGAGAGATGTATTAATGATTCTAAAGATTAAAATTCTGTAAATACATATTTGTTACGGTAGCGAATCATATTTTAACCAAGATACAATCGGACACTCGTCTTCAAAAACGTAAGAAAATTTGAATATCGTGGCCTACCTTTGCGGATCCATTTTAAGAAATTTCTGATTTGCCCTCCCCTGGGCAAAAACCTGGGTACGCCCATGAGAATGGTTTAACCTTTTCCTTTAAATATCATTAAAGAAGACCCAAATGACGAAGGGTAACGTTAAGGTGACTGGTTATAACAGACCAGCTATCTAAGTACCTACTCGCTCAAATGATTCCTTAAAGTTAATTAGTAACACTTAGGGGTTTCGGGTGTCACCGCAATTTCACCTTTCTCAGGGTATTTTAGGAAAGTAACCTTGTTTTTCGGTGGTGCTTAGGTAGGTACAGATTGTGTCAATACCTAATTGAGTTGTACCGGTGTATGAGCACGCCTACTCAGCTACGTAATAAGTTAATACCCCACTAATAACGGAAATAACAAAGTCAATCAGTTCTTACCATTTTCAATATTAGAGAGGTCATTTTAGGGCTGACTTTAGTAACGAGATCTTCAAAAAGTTCCGGTTGTCAGCTAAGATTTTTGAATTAAAGTATTTAATGCTCATCCACATTTTATCGCTTTTTTTCCAAACAACGTATTGATTTCCAGCTGATACAGTTAAATAGTTAAAAGTTCGTCGTTCTCTAGGCCTAACAGTAAGTAATGGAAAACTTCGGAGCGTTTGTTTAACGGCGTGTCGCTGGTACACGTCATTGACTTTAACGACGCGCCCCGACATTTCATTACAGCATTACGCGTACGTTATCTCAACTTTGCTGTTAGATTTTAATTGTAATCACAAACAAAGCTTTGTGATTTTATTTTATTACTAGCTGCCCGCCCCGGCTTCGCACGGGTAGCACTAAGTACTTATCTACGGCGCACCTACCTACCTATCTACCTACCCTTCTTTACCTACTTACACCTACCTACATACCTACCTACTTACCTACCTACCCTACCAACATACCTATCTACACCCATCTACACCTGCCTACATACCTACCTGCTTACCTACCCTACCTACCTACCTACCTACCTACCTACCTATCTACCTATACAGCCGTTCACGTGTGATGCCGTGACCAAGGGAAATTGGGATTAATTTTTATGTTATAGAAGATGTATACCTACTCGCACTTGTTGAGTCTACTTACTGCTCTTTCTGTTTTACCCGAAGTTTCATTAATATTCGTTTATTCAGAAGTAGGTAGGTAGTAACTCTAAATGATAGATTGAGCTGTGATGTGATAAGACACCGTTGTGATTTGGAATTATGATGTATGTACCTAGTGGAACGCCCTAGGCTAGAAGAACAAACCCTGATCTTATTGGTGTTGTTCTCAAAAAAGGCAGTGGTAGTTATTGTCTTTCTGCCTAGGTCCCAACGGGAAATAGGCTTGAGTTACAGTACGACACAACTTAGATGTAGCATTGGCAAAATTCGTAAACCGATCATCATCTGAACTGAGTGCGCCTTCAAAATCACCAATGTTTATTAGGCCTTAGGTGAAAATGATCTTTACGCAAACGCAATAACTTGTGAAGTCATATAACCAAATACATTCGGAAAGAATGCAAATTTTCAAATGTATGCTTTATCTTAGTTGTGTCGTATATAGTGTTGATATTTCCATGTAGGTATTTACATAACGGTCGCTGAAAATACTCGTTATGTCAGCTGTCCATTATGTATTGTGTAATATACGGCACCCAAGACTCAAACCATAATTTTCTTCAGGAACTATGAATCTGGAGGGTTTGTAAGGATAAAAGTATGCATAGCCTTTCTTGTAAGTTGCTGAAATAGCAAATATTCTTAATTCTATGCAATGAAAAAAGTTATTAAAAAAACGAAGAAGCCCGACTGCAAAAACACAACTGAAAAGAGAAAAACAAGCCTTATAATCAATAGAGTTTTGGTATCGCAGGTGGGGACTAACCAATAACCTGAAATATGGTGTAACGGTGTTTGTGGGGACCTTTTTTTTTTTTTTTTTTTTTTTTTTGGATGGGAAATCATCAAATGACTTCTCCCGCTCTGGGCAGAGCGAGAGGGTGTGTCAGACTTTTACTGACTAAAACCCACCCGTGTTCCTTCCGTTGCCTGTGTGCCGGGGCCGCGATATCCCTTTCAGACAAACCCGCAACCCCAGCAGGCATTGGTCTTTCGACCCCGTCGGTTGGTGCTGACATCTCTTTGAGGCGCGCGTGGAACACAACGCGCCGTCGACACGGGCCTGGTCCTGATCGGACGGCGAGCTGCCCATTGCTCACCGTCCGCAGGCCCGCGCCTACGGTGGCCGGAAGTCGGCTCTTGACTCCCGACGCCCGGGGCGTCTCCTGCGGCGACTAGGGCCGCGAGGGCGTGCAGCTTGCATCTCCCTCGCGCGCTCCGCCTCCTCCTTCGCGAGCATAACTGCTTCGCAGAAGGAGGTGACGGCCTCCCATGCACTCACGCTCCGAACCATGGCCTGAACCAGGGCCGGACGCGAGAGATCGCCGCCGCCGATCGCCTCCGTGAGGACACGGCGGTGCTCCGCCCAAGCCGGGCAGACCTCCACCGTATGCTCCACCGTGTCCTCCGGGCGATCCACACAGTGGTGACACCCGGGCGTTTCCTCCCGCCTTACGCGGAACAGGAACCTCCCAAAACAACCGTGTCCGGTGAGGACCTGCGTCAGGCGGAAGGTGAGGACGCCATGGCGCCTCTCAAGCCTGTTTGGGGGACCTGCGATACCAAAATTCTATTGATTATAATGCTTGTTTTTCTCTTTTTAGATATGTGTTTTTGCTCTTTTTTTTTTGTTTTCAGCTTTTTAGTTTTTTATCATTTCTCATTCCAAATTAAATCGAAATATATATTTTTGTAATCACCTGTAAACCCTTCATTTTAATACCCCAATCGATAGGTTTGGAAGTTAATTTTTTTAAACATACATTTTGGTGCCACGATTAATCTTTAATTTTAATATACCCCTTGACACTCGCGGAATTAAAACGAATCTAACGACATATCATTCATCAAAATCGGTTCAGCCGTTTCGTAGTTACGAGGGAACATAGACACGGACATACATACATATGTGTACATACAGGACAAACAAATAACCCTCTTTGGCTTCGCCGCAGTCGGGTAAAAATAGATCGTTGATAACAGAAGCAGTTATAGTAAATTATATCCAGTTAATTATGTTTAGATGTCATTGACACCTGTTTACAAATATATGTTACAAGGTACATTATAGATATTAATAGCACTCGATACATCAAAAGCATTCCCTTGGCATAATAATTAATCAAGTAAGTGCTTCCCGCGGATCGATGGTAGCAGATAACAGAGCTGAGAACATTTTTACGGTTATTTCGACCTACTGAGTGAATTCATCTTGCACCTCACATATTAAAATCGACTGAAAACAATCTCGCGAATTCTTCGTTTTTAGCGAAATTCTTTTATAGTCAGCATGTGGTTAGCACAACCATAAAATTGAGATCTGGTAAGCTTCAGATGCTGATATTTACGTGATAGTGATTAATGGCATCATTGTTACGGTGTCTGGTGTATAAGGAACTATAGTGAGTATATCTGTCGAGGTGATAGACTGCTTATAGGGATTTACTTGTTTTTTAACGAGCGGAGCAAGCAAAGCGTGGAATGATTATGCAGTGGCGTTAATCGCGTCTGCAGTGTAGTCGTGCCCGCGTGTCGGTAATACGCGCACACGCAATCCGTGATTCCCGTCTTGTCGTACTGTCGTAGTGCTCGCTGCGACATCGTTTCGATCTTTTAATCTGTGTTTATGAGTGACAGGTGTGTTGCTATAGTAACGCCTTTTATTTTGTGGCTATCAACCACATTTCGCGCGCATTTTTAATAGTTCGCGGTAAAAAAAATTAAGTGTCTCGGTGTTTTTTTTCTAATAAGTCGTTGTTTTGTGTTTTAGAACCGACGAAACAATGAATCTGAAGCTGAACAATGACATCAAAGGTTCGATCACTACGGAGAAGTCATCAGAATCACTTGTGAAGGTAATGCACTTGAAAAGTTTTTGTGAAAAACTAACTTGGTATTTTTAGTAAAAGCTTTTAATAGGTGGCTATGTGTTGTGCTAATGTATGTAATATAGAAGTTTTAACTTCGACATAGTTGTTTTCGTTAAAGTTTACCTAAAACTTGCTTTGGGACCGCAACAAAGTTTAACATTCTTGATACATATACTTGTAACTACTATGGTTGACATTACTTGGAGTTCATTCGCACTATAAAATAAGATGAGCACAATATAACTTAGTGTGCTTAAAATTCGTTATTTTAATCAAGTTTTTCTAACGCTTGCTTATTATAATTTAACATTATTTTAGGATATTATTTAATTATGTAATTTAAATATTTATGGTTTGGCATAAATTTCACACGTTACAAAAATACTTTCTTTCTGTTCATGAATACCTACTTGAAAATAGCTAAGTACCTAATTACTAAACAGATCTGTGTTTATTACTTTCACGCTTGTTTCATATAATTGCTTAAACAAACTGTTTCAAAGAAAGAGATACTTATTTTCCCGTGCCGTTCTTACCTACACATATATAGGTAAATAATAAATATTACCTAGGTACCTAAATCGTTTTTCGACAACAAATTATCTTGCGATTATTATCTAGGCTCACCAAAATCAGCTCAGTGATTCTTTTGTATTCAGTAGGTATCTAAATCAAACATTTAATAACTTGTTTCGCTATTGCATTCCCCAGTTTAACGCTTCAATGCCTCTGAGTTTTATTAAAATTATATTATTCCCCTGACGATGTTTCTGCGAAGCACATCTTCAAAGATATTTAGAATAGACGTAACAGTTGAATAATTTTCTTTCTACAAAATTCAATTAAAATATTTTTATCGTTAAACATCATCTAACTAAAAGAGTTTACTTTTAATGACCTCGTAGGCAATGGTTTACTACATTTTTATGACAACAAATTATAAATGTCGTGAGTCACATTCATCATTTTGATTGTTTACGATTAATCTCACGCACGGTCCAAGATATCCTGAATAGTTTCAAGTATTTTTCCAGTAATCTTATCAATGTCTTCGTAGGAAACCGAAATTACACGGGGAATCCCGAAGCGTCCTTTTAAGAAAACTTGTTCGCAATCATGAACTTTTCTTGTTAAAAGTCGTTCGAAATTGTGTATGAGTTTGAAAGAAGAAACCATTTTGCTGATAGATAATATTTCAATTTATGGGACATTGTTTATTTTGCATAGAGAGCCTGCGTGAGCGTTGCAAATACGTATTGAAACAAACTGCTCAATCGGTACATGAATAAGTATTAGCCGCCCACATCTCCCCCATAATTTCAGTGCAAATCAATAAACTCTGACAGATCAAGAAAAATGAACGAAATAACAAATATCCTTTGTAAATAATGCCCTGTCTTTATTTTCGCCACAATATAGCCGGCTGAGTAAGTCGAAAGCGAATCAGAGGTAACATAAATATGGCGGGAGAAAAATGAGGGTTTGTGGGGAACTCAGAAGAACGGCAACAGCGGGGTAAAGTTAGTTATATAGGGGTGAGTTTCCCGAGACCGACACTATCTATTCGGACCCCAGGGGACTCCGTTAAGCCGTCTGTCCAAGTCCCCGTCAGCTGTGGCCGGGGTACTTTCAAAACCAGACAACATTGAATAATCTCCTTTGTGGCCACAATACTTATGACGGATGCTTCATATTATAACGTAAACTTAACGGAGAGATCAGAATAATTTGCATTACGTATACTGTTTGCTGAGAACCATAGTGTGGGTGACTGGTGACAGAAAAAGTACCTGTTACCCGCACTATGCTACACCGCAAACAGTTATAGGTGTTGTAATTTGAACTACCTATGATTTATCGTTCGGTTATGTTAATATTACGAGTGTATGATTATGCTATAACGAATTAGCAATAATATCCATGTTAAAAAAGGTCATTTAAGTATAGTAACATCACTGGTATCTTTAATGTATGTGTTACTTTAAATACATGAACAGTTTGGCCTTATGGTCACTGCAAAAATTATACAGGAGAAAAAAAGGAGACAAAGTGTAAACCCGAATATATCGCCTTGCTCTTCTTTTACAGGATGAGCAGAACGCCAAGCGGTCTCAACGAGAGGTACGTTAGTACTACATGCTAACATACACAGTGCTAACTGTATTAAAAACACAATAATAGTACCTCATACTAATAACAATTTAATAGAACGTAACCTAGCAAGGTTATGGTTCAAAGTTCATAACATTGCTTGAGACAACTCACTGAACATAACTAGAAAACTCACTATTAATATAGCTTTGATACTATACATGCAAGAAGAACATGTACATCTATCCACACTTGATCTTACTGGTTATTATGGGGACACCTCTGCCTTACAATTTGAGGAATAGGAATAGGCGTGGTGTTGTAAAAAGTACTCCATGAGTGAAGATGACTCGACAGCCAGAGCCCACCTCACTGACCGGTTCATCTTTACATCAAGACATGAGCTTTCTCTTACAGGTTGTCCCACATACCTACTCATAATTACAAGCAGCTTTTAATATTCCCACGGACGGGATACAGGCTATCTTTTGCGAGAAGGAATGGTATGTAATCCACCACGTGGAGGTTGGTGGATGGCACAATAGATCATCGAATTTTTGATTATTGTATTACTGACATAATATACTCGTAGAGTAATCTTCTTCGTCGTTCTGTCAACGGTGAGGATCGCGACTACATACGACGCGTCTCCAAGCTATGTGGTCTTCTGCAGTGTGGAGTGTGGGTTTCCATCCTGCTGGTGCTCTGCCTTGTGCACACTTTCCTTCCATCCAGCCCAGTATCGTAAGCCTTTCTAGACAAACCGCATGATAGAGCAATAGAGACCGGTTAATAATATCGTGTCGTGCCGGACGTAAAGAATAGTACCAACCCATTTCTTTCCGTGGGTGTCGTAAAAGGTGACTAAGGGACTTACTAGAGAATGGGCAGCAGCGTACTCTATGTATTCTAAATCCATGCTGCGATCGCCAAGCCACCTGCGAAGCGTGGCGATTATGGAAAACCCCCCCATTTGAGAGACGCCTATGTCCAGTAGTGGTCGTTTTTCGGCTGAAATGATGATGATGATGAATAATATCAATATATAGTCTGACAGTAGTCGAGTAGAAGGTTTGTTTATAAATCACATGCATCGAGTGTGTGGCGAAGATCCAACAAACCATGGTTCCAATCATGAAGCAAATTGATAACCTTTTCGGTTTCGGTGTAGGAAACTGTTGATCGCTGCTTTGTTCGCACGAAAAACTTTGACCCCTCTATAAATCCTTTGCGGGTCGAGTTTCAAACTAACCTTTTCTTCGTGAAAGTCAAAGTCAAACAATTTATTTCAATTAGGCACTTAAAAGGCACTTATGAACGTCAAGTTTACAAAAAATAGAATTGATTCTAGTCGCCCCTTCCAAAAGGTAGTTTTCGTATGGAGAAGAATGGGCAAGAAACTCCACCGTTACTCTTTTAAAATGTTTTCACAATATTTTGCATACATTAATTATATAATTATATGTGAAGACGATGCATCTAGAATAAGATTACTATACCGCGATAGGTAAAAAAGAATGAAAAATAAAGCAATTACAGATAAATTAAATATGTGACAGATACATGGTGCTCACATATTTACAAACATTGTAAAATTATACGATATTCCTAACATTTTAACAAGTAATACTAATAAGTCAGTGTGTGAGTTCAAGAAATCACAGAATGTAAAATCAGTGTTATAAAAAATAACAAATACATAATTTAATAAGCAACCAGTTTGATTTTGTCTAGACTCTAAATTGTCCTATGGAGCAGGACCAGCATGTTTCCAAGCATTCTTATCTTGGATATAATCCTCTAATTTGTAATATGCTTGTTTACAGAGTGTACTTTTAATATGAGTTTTAAATTTTCTTTCATTTAATTGTAATATATCACAAGGTATTTTATTGTAACATTTAACACAGTACCCCATAAAAGATGTATGTACTTTAGATAATCTGAAAAATGGCTGATCTATTTTATCTTTATTTCTAGTATTAAAATTATGTCTATCGCTTATTTTATTAAAGATATGTAGATTTTTTCTTACATACATAATATTTTCATAAATGAATTGGCAAGGTACCGTCATAATATTAATCTTTTTAAATAGTTCCCTGAGAGATTCGCGACGATGTAGATTATAAATGGCTCTGACAGCTCTCTTTTGTAAAATAAAGATGGATTCAATGTCAGCAGCCCGACCCCACAGTAAAATGCCATACGACATAATACTGTGGAAGTAGCTAAAATAGACCAGACGCGCGGTTTCTACATCTGTTAACTGTCGCATCTTTCTAACAGCATAAGCGGCCGAGCTTAGCCGCCCCGCAAGAATTGTTATATGAGGTCCCCATTGTAATTTCTCGTCTAGCGTGATTCCTAGGAAAACGGTTTGATTAATAAATTCTAGTTTTTCTCCATTCAATATGATGTCACATTCGCTACTTCTAACATTAGGTAATTTAAATCTAATGCATTTGGTTTTTTTTTTATTTAGTACCAAATTATTTACCGTAAACCAATCTTGGACTTGAAGAATAGAGCTGTTAACGTCGTCAAGATTTTGTGACCGTCGGTTTATTTTAAATATCAACGATGTGTCATCTGCAAATAACACCATCTTAGGTTGATTTTGAAGTAATTGTGGTAAATCATTAATATAAACTAAAAAGAGGAATGGACCCAATATCGAACCCTGAGGAACGCCCATTGCCATTTCAGACCCCAATGAGTTTACGCCGTTTACTTGAATTTTAACTTTTCTATCTTTCAGGTATGATCTTAGTAAATCAAGAGCTGTATTCCTAATCCCATAGTGCTCAAGTTTCAGCAGAAGTGTTTCATGGTCTACGCAATCGAACGCCTTCGAGAGGTCGCAAAAGATTCCAATGGCATCGTGTGCTTCTTCCCAGGCGTTAAAAATGTTCTTTATGAGGGTGACACCAGCGTCAGTGGTACAACGCCCTTTGGTGAAACCGTACTGTTGTTCATGAAAGATGGAATTCTTATTAAAGTGACGTAACATTTGATTGAGCATCAACCTTTCAAACACCTTGCTGAGAACTGGCAGAATTGACACAGGCCTATAATTATTGGGTTCCTTACTATCACCGGATTTGAACAAAGGAATTACTTTACTGTGTTTCATGAGATCCGGAAAGACTCCTTGGTCTACACTGATGTTAAATATGAAAGCTAAATAAGGCGCAATGGTTTCGATGATAGATCTACAGACTTTTACAGACATTCCCCATAGATCTTCTGTTGATTTAATTTTAAGATCTTTAAAAGCTTTTATAACAGCCTGGGGGTTTGTATGCTGAAACCTCAGCTCCAAAGGGCATGACTTTACATTTTTCCTAAGTAAGGCAGCAGAAAGCGTGGATGAGGAATTTAAAGTTTCCGTAGTTTTAAGGGGAATATTAGCAAAAAAGTTTTCAAATTCCTGAGCTACTTCTACATCTGAGTTGATAGGGCCATGTGTAGTCTGTAAGTTAAATTCAGTATTACGCTGTTTTTTCCTACCGGTTTCATTATTTATTATTTGCCAGGTAGTTTTTATTTTATCATCAGCTGATTTTATTTTATTGCTAATGTAAAGAGCTTTAGCCATTTTGCACACACTTTTAAAAGTTTTTGAATATTTTGCAACATGTTGATGAAAGCTTGTATTATTAATATGTTGCTTTAGGCCATAAAGTTCAAAAAGTTTTTCCCTACTTTTACGAATACCTGGAGTCGCCCAATCACTAAATAAGAACTTTGTGTAAATAGTTTTAGTTTTTAGTGGAAAAGTGTCAATAAATTGCTCATTTAATAGTGAAAAGAACTCGGCGTAGAACTCATTTGGGTCACATATATTATTAAAATTCTGAACACATAATTTACTTGCCAAAGAATTATTTAATTTATCTAAATTTTTACATGTAATTGGCCTAAACCTTATTTGAATTTTATGTAAAGGCATGTAGGAACAAAATGTTATTGTTTGTCCACTGTGATCAGATGGCAACTTATTTACAATTTCTTTATGTAAGTAATCACAATTACAAAAAATATTATCTATACAAGTCGCAGAAGAAGCTGTTACTCGAGTTGGTTCAATAAAAACATTTGACAAGTCAAATGACCTAAAAAGACTTAATAGTCTGACAGTATTAGAGTTATTTTCTAATAAATTAATATTAAAATCACCACATATGATTATTGACTTACTACTAACACTAAGTTTCTTTAGCACATCTTCCATTACAGAATCAAAAATAGATAGATTCTGGTAACCTGGAGGTCTGTATACGCATACTATAACATGCTTATCAAGCTCAACACAGGACAATTCTATGGTGTGTTCAACAGACAGTCCGATTATGTCTTTTCGTTCTTTCGATTTAATTGAATTTTTAACTAATATTAATGACCCACCATGTATCATACGTTTTCGGCTGAAATGGCTAACTACACAATAATTTTCATAGTTAATTGACATTACTTGATGATCTTTTAACCAATGTTCTGTTATACAAATGACATCAAACTTGGTATTTTCTAAAAACAATTCTATTTCCAGTAATTTGGAAGAGCAACCTTGAATATTTTGATTGAATAATTTTAAAGTATGTTGCCCCGCCTTTGGTTTTTTATTAATATTACTATGTGTAATATTGCCAGAAGATACCGTTTTATTATTCTCTAATAATAATTGGTAATTTGAAGGGGTAACTTCTGTTGTCTTACTTACTAGTTTAAAAAGTTATCCGGAGTGACCTCCACAACTACAACTGAAGAGTCTAGAATGTCTGAATGAATTCCAGCAGTAAGAGAATACCCTATCTGACTGGTAGTGTCCTCCAAAGATGTTGGTATTATAGGTGGATACTCCTTCGTACAACATGATGATTCATAATTAATCACTATGTTGTTAGTATAACTAGACAACACAGACTCGTCACTAATACTACAATCTGTTATATTAGCTATAACCTCATTAATATTATATGCTATCAACATAGCAATCATATGTCTACATATGATTGAAAGTACAGTTGTGTGAACTTATATTTTATAACAAACTTAGTTTTTCATCTTCGGTCGTTAAGACTGTGTCTCCTCTATCCTCCACAGTATACAGAGCTGCTTTATCTACTATGCATATAGAAGTTTTACCGTTGTATTAGTAAACGGTGATCTGTCATAACCGGTAAGCAAAACAATAACAAACTCTCAATTGCGTGAACAGAAGTTGTTACTAAGTTACTGACTATGCCACGACATCTCGAGACACCGGTTATAGGATGAATGAAATAATTTGTGGAATTGTATTCGAAAGGATGATAACCGTAAAATCAATAAGTTCTTTTTATATTTCACATACAGGTTATACGTTTTTGCCAACATAACACAACTCTTGGTACTATACTGCTCTGTAACGCACCCGACCTTTGTTTAAACTATAGCATGCTATTTTCTATATTTCATAAACATGCAATTGTTTTATCCCAACATAGCACAACAGCTGTAAGTTGCCTGCTCTGACCTTTGCATAAAAGTTAGCATCCTTACTTACTAACATGGCTCCTATTGAAAATTGAAGTGACAGTTACTTTGTCATGCTTTTAAACTTGGTACACAAATAGTGTGATATAAAAACGAAAATATGCACTTTTCTATGATAATTCACGACTTCTCTTCGAGACCTTACCTACGCAGTTATCTGCCTCACGTAAAAAGCTCGAGATTTTACAAAGAAAATTATTTTAACTCTCTGAGTTCTGCAGCTCATTTGCTCTATAGCTGGCTACTGACGCAAATAAAACTGCAGGCAATATCTATATCTAATTCTATATCAATTTTCCAAACTACGCAACCAATTTTGACGCGGTTTTGACAATAATTTAGATATCTTTTTCTGGAAGGTTTATTTCAAAATTGATTAAATAAAACTTAAATAATGAACATCGATGTTTTATCAAAATGTAACAACGTGGGCAGCAGAGGCGGGTCGCTAGTCTAGCAATAAACGGCAATTAGCTACTAAAATTGATTCTCTCTTTCGATCAGCAGATAAGACAAATATCGGTGTTCGATGTTGCATTAACCGACTCGAGTAGGCGCTGTCTCAATCTGCGTCTGATTGAATCAGGTTCCTGATTGATTGCTGATGCGGTTCTCACACGGGACCCGTAGGTGCCCAGGGACGGACGCAATCTAATCACAACCGTAATATTGTTACGGGCTATATCGTCCTCATGTTTGGATTATACAGGCGGCGAAAATAGATGACACTTTTATTCTTGGCGCGTTGAATTGATTGCAAAGGTTCTAATATTAGAGTTGATTCTTGTTTGTGATAGGAGTCATAGAAAACCAGGTAAACAATTAAAAAGGCTTGGTATAATCTTTTCTTGTATCACATTGTTTTTAGTCTTGCGAAGATATTAACACAGTATTAAGAACTGAATACTATGCAGGCGTCTTACAAGAATCTAGTGAATATACGTATGTAAAATTACTTGTATTAGCCTTAATAAGTGAGCTTGTATCCTTACCTGTTGAACTCAAGATAGATGCCAGAAAAAATTGTGGAAGATTTGTTTTTGTTTTAAATACTACATATTTATTTGGAAGATGGAAGTTTACATATTATATTCTAAACATTATACACACTAAGACAGTTTTTATGGCTTTTAAAAATGATTAATAACGCTCATGTACATAGAGGCAGGTATGTACCTACTTTAAATTTCCTCAATCTCAGTATCTATTATCGGCGTTGACTAATCATAAATCCATCATGAAATCGCTCTTGTTGATGTTTCGAGCCATTTCTGTTTGATCAAGAAAGAAAAACATTTCCCACAAATTTAAAAGCAATTTTAAAGCTGTGACGTCATAAGGGATAGAGTACAAACATCCGGTGGTACTCAGCTCCAATAAATACGTATCATTATTTCGTATTTTTCTTTTTGTCCTTGCTTGAAATTCTTTCCAATCTGCCTTCTCCGCGTTATAAAGGAGTCAGTCTTGCAAGTAAATAAGCGAGCGATAAGTTTCAAAATTGCAGAGAGTAAACGTTGTGTATCAGATACATTATTAACTGCTTGTCTTTGTAAAGTATATATCTATTTTGTCAACGTTAGATATTTTCGAGTCACGTTTATATTTCTGTGAAAGATGATATAGCTAAAAACTTCCGAGATGACGACTAATAAAAGTATGAAAGAAAGAAGAAAAAGAAAGAAAAATTGATTATTCTGCACAAACAAAACGCACATACAAGATCATACAGCGGTGTATATCCCTGAATATACGTTTATTTATTAAAAAAAACAATTTATATTAACAGTTTGCACCACAAATACAAGTTATAGGTCAATTAGTAATTAGCTAATTACACATACAATCATAAAATTAAAATTAGATTAGAGTACATAAAAGTAGACAAAATTAAATAAGATTAGATATAATTGGGATAAAAATTGTAATAAAATTATTACGGAAAAACAGTAGGTACTTAAATCTTGCATTCACTGTGATAATAATTTCCGTGGTAACCCGTTACATCGCACGAAATCGCAGCGACACGTGTCACGGAACATTTCGTTTACGAGTTGTCAGGCACGTCGAGCGAGGTTTTGCAGTGTTCGCGCCTTAATGTAAGCGACACCGGTGCGGTGGCGAGAAATTATTTTGTCGCGTTGTTGAGACGAAGTTACCTCCAATGCAATTATTCACTAAACAAACACGATACGACTTTTCGCATCAAGAAGGAACAATTTTGATTTTTGTAAAATACATAGGTATAGATATTGCCATCCACGAAGACGCGCCTTATTACCTATAGAAATCCGCATACCGTGTGCGTAAATGCGGTAGTGGGGCGCGTCATTTCAGAGTGGACCAGCTACATCTGTAAGCTGTAAGAAAAGTGAGGCGCGTCTTCGTGGATGGCACTACCTATAATACGGATGACTTACATCAAAAACTGCTTCTAAATAACAATTTGAACTCAAAATCTGAATGTCAATAGGCAATATTCGTTTAACAAATAAAATAAATAAAGTAAAAACCACTTTAAAAACATGATTAGGAGGACCTTTTTGTGTTCCAACATATTTTTTTGCGTTTGATTATAGACTGTCTCAGTTGATGCGATGGATGTGTATCTCAAACAGTGTCTTGCGATAACTGTAATACTTAAAACCACTACCAAACATTGCAGGAAGAGCGCCGCCGCACTGGCCGGTATATGGCCATCCTGGTGGGCATCTCCCTCTTCATCCTGGCGTTGTACCACGCCTGGGTCCGGCGCATCCCCATCGTGGCCAGCCTCGTCGTGCCAGCCCTCATCATGTTTGTGTACGTCGCCTGGATACTCTACACCGCCTCCAGGGAGAAGAACAGGGTAACTATTTACGGCTAACTAACGTGTTATGTGTGCCTAGAGTCATCTGATATGGTGCTCTGTTGGGCTTAAGTCAATGGTGACTGTGATGTGATCACTAAGATATTTAGTGAGATCCATAGATAAGTTTTGATGTGTTCTTAATTGAAGGTACAAGTGCAAAAAATATAAGATAATATGTTCAGCTTTGGTTCAAATTTGGTTAGGCTTAGAAGCTAGCTAGTTGGTGAGGTAAATAAGTACAGTAGGTGGCAGAAAATCAATAAAAAATAATAATAAACAACTCATTATTTATATCAATCCAAACTGCCTTGCCTTTTCCCAACTATATTGGGGGCATATAACCGAATGCAGCTGAATACCAGTATTATACAAAGAGAGACTGCCTATCTGACCTCCACAACTCAGTAACTAGGTAAAACGATACCCTTTGGTAAGACTGGTTGTCAGACTTTCGGGCTTCTGACGACCTGTAACGACTGTCAAAACTCCACGAATGACAGCCGGGACCAACGGCTTAACATGCTTTCCGAGGCACGGAGATGTCTCGGTATATAAACATGGTCACCCATCCACGGATCAATCCCGGCAAGCGTGGCTTAACCTGATGGATCGACCCATGCGGTTTTTATTACTAAGCCACGAGCTCGTCTCTCTCCTCTCCTCCATAAAATAATAATTATGTTCAGATCATTTGGTAAGGTTTAAAAGCTACCTAAGTTGGTGAGGTAAATGAGTACAGTAAATAGGTGGCAGAAAATTAATAATGTAAAAAAAATAAACAACTCACTATTTATATCACACTAACACTTAATATGTTTGCACAACTGTCAGTGAATAATGGAAACTACAAAGAATTTAAAATGGATCTGCAAATTTGAAAAACAATGTTTCGTAAAGACCTTTGCTCTTTACGGCTTCAGTAAACATTATTGTATGCTCGTGGAATCAACATTCAGGCACTGAAATACATTAAGCTTTCTTAATTACGACTTTATTTTTAATGAAGGTTTTAATATGATCATTCTAAGATATTAAATTATAAATAGCTTATATGTAACATCTTAAAGAGATCTGTGTACGGTCAGTAAAGAAATTTTAAACATCTTTCACATCGACAGAATGAGACACCGCTTTTCAGTATTTTATGGTCAATAGATTCTTGTGTTTAATTATGAATTGATATTAAAACTGAAGGGATCGGGAGAGTCTCGTTGTTAAATCAATCTACCTATACTTTTCCCTATGTTGGGTTTGGCTTCCAGTCTAACCAGATGCAGCTGAATACCAGTATCGCCTATCTGACTGGTTTCGTTTCTGAAATAATCATATTGGAGTCGGATATTTAGTTATAAAGTTTTTTTTTTTTGTAATGAATTAACTCAAAAACTACTGGATCGATTTAAAAAAAAAAATCACCAGTAGAATGTTGTATTATCACTGAGTAACATAGGTTATAATTTATAAAGATATCACGCGGACGACGCCGCTGGCGTAAGCTAGTGTTTTATACAACTGCGCAACTGCGATGTTACCACAACCCAATTAGTGTTCATAAACCCGATATCCTAAGGCTAAACTAGGTAGCTGTTGAATTTCAGTTTTCTGATCCGTTTTGACTACTATTATATAATTATATTATCTCCTTAGCAAGTTTACATTCGGGGTTTAAATATGAAATTGCCGTTTTGTACTGAAAAATTCAAACAATTTTTTTTCGAAGGTAAACAAATTTAATCAAAGTATTTACTCTCATTGTCTATACTTTTCTGCCGACTCATGGGTAAGTCATTTATGCCTTTGCGGTAAAACTCTGAGACACCCGGACTCAACAAACTGTGTGACGGCATTTTAAATTGCATCCTGGGTCTTAAGAGCATTGTTGCGGCGTTAGGCCAAGAGTCAGCCAAAGCGTTGTTCGCTTGCGATTATCGTAAAGAATCCACTTTTCATCACACGTTACAATTCGCCCCATAATTCCTTTTATTTCTCTACCGGTTCAACAAGATATCACGCTTCAACGCGTACTTCTCTCTGCAGGTCAGTGAAATCATGGGGCACCCATTTTTCAAGGATTTTTTATCTTACCAATCTGATGCAAATGGGTCAATATTGTGGGTATGCTAACATCAAACCATGCCGCTAATTCCTTAGTAGTTTGATACGGATCGGCTTCCACAATCGCATTCAATTTATCATTATTTACCTAAGTGGCTGGTCTTCCTCGGGGTTCATTCTTCAAGTCGAAGTTTCGACTTTGAAAGCGATTAAACCAAAAACGCACGGTGCGTTCATTATCCGTATCCTCTCCAAACACAACATTAATATTGCGAGCTGCTTCTGCTACGTTAGTTCCACGTCGGAAAATTACTCTAATTTTCAATGTATCCATCTTTACTTTAGAAATTGAATGAAAAAGCAATTGAAAGTCAAACAATCGAATGTTGTAGATTTTCAAATTAAGAATGTTTTAGCTATCTTGGGAAAAAAGACACTCTGGAATCTCACACTATGCAAGTTTAATTTTAATTCAAAATGGCCAGTTCGTTAAAACGGCAATTTCATATTTAAACCCTTAATAATATTACTAGCCGTTTAGAACTTAATAATTATACCATATTCTAGCTAACGGTTCAAATTATGTTGTGTCATTTATATGCTTATTTATTTATGTAATACTTTAAACACAGAAATGTACAGAAGCAGACTCAATGCCATGAGCATTTTCTACCAGTCAACCTTTGGGTGATGCAGAGACAAACAGTGGTAGGTGCAATTACGACTCGACGGGGGCTTCGCTGCCAACATAAAATAAAAAAAGCAATTTCAAGTCATTAAATTCCAAGTTTCCTCACGATGTTTTCCTTCACCGTAAGACAGCCAAACTAATAGCTTCAGTGTATTGAAGGATTTCCCCAGTTCTCAGACCCGAGTTGTTTACAAAACTTGAAAGTATGACGGCGGGTCACTCGGCACATTACTCAACATGTTGGAAAACAGACGTGACACAACATACTTAACGTAACATAACATTACATATCCCCGCGATTCCGAACATTTTGTCAAACGACAACTTTTGTACTACGAATTATTTATATTATGATTCGGAATTTCTCGAGCGAGTCCTTGTTGTTGCCTGTTCCGACGAAGTTTTGATGTCTTTTTTGTAACGGAACTCGCCATAAACTTCGGGGTACCGGATACGGAATTGTGTTTATGAGTGCTGCAGTAATTATTTTTTTGGAAAGCTATTAACCCTTCCTATCCTTCTGGGAACATACGAGTAGATTCACGCGAGACACAATGGCTTTTTAATTGTTACTGTATTACTTACGGCATGCGAAAGGTTAATTCTGCAGGGGGACGCATCATCAATCAATCTGCCTAGCCTTTTCCCAACTATGTTTGGATCGGTTTCCAGTCTAACCGGATGCACCTGAATACCAGTATTTTACATGGAGCGACTGCTTGTCTTACCTCCAGAACCCAGTAACTGGGTAATACGATAACCCTTAGTAAGACTGGGTGTCAGACTTTCGGGCTTCATGACGACCTGTAACGAATGTCAAAGCTCCACGAATGACAGCCGGAACTAACTAACGTCCTTTCCACGGACCAACCCCGGCAAGCGTAGCTTAACCTGATGGATCGATCCGTGCAGCTAGCTACTTAGCCACGAGCTCATCCAGGGTGACGCATCATCTGAGAAGTTAAAAATAGTTATTATTTTGAACATATCATCTTCCCAAACTTCTAAACGACTGAAATTGAAACCTCATATTTAAGAAAAACACTTCTATAGGTAGTAAGCTTTTTAAAAAAGCTTCATGTGCTAATTTCTAAATTACGGATTAGTCAGGCCTCAATGAGTTAGTCACGAAATGAATAAGTAGGATGTTGGCACTCAAGTGAAAATTTG
The DNA here is from genome assembly GCA_947364205.1 of Agrochola lota. Taxonomy (NCBI): domain Eukaryota; kingdom Metazoa; phylum Arthropoda; class Insecta; order Lepidoptera; family Noctuidae; genus Agrochola; species Agrochola lota. Next base: position 7,637,341 of record OX376228.1, on the reverse strand, counting down.
AATATATGACGTAATTCACAAATCTGCAAAAAAACAACATCAAAGTAGTACTAGAGGGCGAGGTAGCGCGGTATGGTCGGCGGTAAACGTCTGAATCACCGTGCGGTAATCCGAACGCAAACATCTGCGTTAGCGTTAGCCCCCGATTGATGCTGCTTTGACACAATGTTTACAAAATGTGGTGTGAACGATTAAAATGTGAACCAGCCAAAGTCAAGACCGTGGTTAATGCGCACCAAAGGCCAATAAATAACGTGGTTTTCACAAAACTAGACTCATTGCCTATTTAACGCTGCCGGCTTTCAGTTTTTTTCCAAGCTTATCATTTTCTTGTTTGAATTTAGACCGATAGTTTTTTTCGAAAAACTCGTAAATCGTAAGTGATTGATTCTTACAACTTTTACGTCAGTGTTACATTTTGCCTTTTCTTACTCATGTCGTCATGTTTTATAAGACTATTCACGATCTTCCCTGTAAATTAGGTTACCTAATGGTAAAATAAGCTAACTAGGTGTACCTAACCGGAATCAATAACTTAACGAAACGGATGAAACAAATCTATATCATGTAAAACATGGTTAGGTCTGTATCATCATAAATAGTTGAACATAAAGTGTATTCCATAAATATTATACGACCTACAGGTGTAGGGAATGAAGAAGGTTATATATTTCCTGTTTTGTCTGCTGTGCATCGATAAACTATGTTTCCTTGGTGCAACAGAAAACGTTGGTAAGCAGTATCTTAACAGGTTTTACGAACAAGATAGTTCATATATTATAAGTTTGCAGATCCTGGTTTCTTTGAGCTTCAAACTGTAAAACTTACTTTTATCTTTGTTAGTTGACTCGAGAAATATAAATATTTGTCAGATGTCAAATCAATAACCATCGACAACTGTTCTTGTTGTCTGACTAATTACCATAGAATGAGCTCGTAGGATCGGTTAGGCTGTTACAATTGTAATAGTAGTACATAGTAGGTAGGTTCATCGGATTTACCTTTTGTAGACCCTTTAGGCCTACACAAATCTTCCCAAACATTGAGAACATCTGTAGCTCTTATTCCATCACATTGTGTGCGAGTATCGAACCCAAATTCAGCTCAGACTTAGACTGCCAATCTGGTCGTCAAACATATGACGAATTCAAATGTCTAAAAGAAACATCTTGGAATGGCCTGAAGGCTTTGATAGCCCTGTGTTTAGTCTGTATCTATAAATAACAATGTGGGGAGCATCGTTACTCGTAGCCAGTTCAATAAATATCGACGTTTACAAGGCATTCATATCCTTTGCACATAGTTGAACCAGAGAAAATATTTAGAAAACTGTTTTAAATGCAGTAATTAACATACTTTTTATAGAACTGCTGAAAACTTTCTGGTTCTTCAAATAAATTGGAATGTGCTGTTTATCTTAAACATCGTAATTCAGATATGCACGTGTACCGTACTTGATTTATGTATCTAACTTGTCTTAAACGTATGAAATCATCTTTCTAAACTAACGAAAGATTGTTTACACAAAACATGCGGTGCTAAAGAACTGCAAAATATTGTTAGTATCGATGGATGGTGTTCGTCAAATTCCTCAAGGTTCACAATTATAATGGTTTCGTACTTCACCACTCAATATCTGCTCCGCCAACGTTTTGACAGCGATAGTAAAGTTTCGCAGACTCCATTGATGAGTTGAAAGGCGCATAGTTTATTTACCAACTCAATGTGTTGTTAATGAAATTTAAGTTTTAATTATAATAACTCAGCAAGGTTACGTCAACAAAGTCAAGAGCGCCATTAAATTGGGTTGCTCTTCAAAATTAAATGCCAATAAAAATTTATCAAACATTTACTGACTTCGGTTCAGAAATGAAGAATGGAGAAGTATAAATAAAAATTGTTTTGGTTTGCAAAAATCGGCTTTTACTGAAAACAGATAGATTTTTTGCCATAAATAATGTTTCTGGACGTTATATGCATTAATGGCTTACGTATTTATGAAAGCCGTGTGTTTGCTATCAATATACGTATATTTGTTTAGCGTAGTTAAACAAAAGAACAAAATATATTTTTTTAATGTTTGTGAGTATGTTTACTTACGTATGGTAAAGACGGAATCGACCTTTTCCCCATGGAAATACATTCATAGACTTTATATCTACATGTGCGCCGGCAAGCGAGGCAACCTCTTTTAGATCTTGAAAAGTTGAGTTGTACGTTTTAAAATTCCATCATACGAGAATCCAAACTACATAGACACAGAAATCTTAAAAAATAAATAATAAGTAATGTTAGTAATTTGATTCTCTAAACATCACTTTGTCATTTTAATACTTGGGCTCGGTGTCAAATCATCGTGACCGGTCACTTGATTGCGGTTCCAAGTTAACTTTACAGAATAGCAATTACATATAAATATCACTGTCATTATTCAAGTACCCAAGGAAATACTCCGACTGTATCATCAAACCCAAACACATAACCATTCATTTAATAAAATATTCCTTAACCTGCAAAATTTATTCTGACATAAAGACGAGCTACTTATGACTCAAAGAAGGTGCCCACAATCAGTTCCAATATAACAAATTCCCTAATAAATCACTGGGCTAAACGAACTTTATTATGAACGTGACGGGAACGTCAAGTAACTCCCCGACGCTATGAGTCGTAACTAGTAAGTCACGGATCACATGTTGGCTTCTGTCCAGCATGTATACTGACCGCTACTAATCGTTTCCGCTCATTTGGAACCAGTGACCGTGCTGCTCAGTTGGATATCTTTTTCAAAGTTCATGCTGTGCTTTATGCTCATACATAGTTATGTAAAAAGCTGCAGCACTAATTGCAATCAGTGCTACAGCTTTTCACTTATGTAACTATAAATTCTTCTTCTTCTTTTCGTATGGTTAGTGGTTAACCTTTTTTGAAGTGAAACTTCTGTATATACGGGGGTATTAGGATTTTTTCTGTCACGAAAAACCGTTACGGCCGCGTGGAGGGGGTAGACGATATATCGCGTGGTGAGAGGCGGCAGCGGCGGAGGGAGAGAATAGATTGGAATCTCAACCCAACTGGCAAAAACATGTGCTATAATAGTCGAGACCACGTTTCTGTTTCAGCTCATTAGTTCAATAATGTAGATTTAATAAGTCGTATAAAAAGGGAGTAAACATTTACTCAATGGGATTTGGGCGCAAATTATTCAGCTAATAGTGCTATGAAAGTCGTGTTACTGTTCGATAAGGAATATAATTGTGGAATAATTATCGAGTAAAAGTTAAACTAAATCAAATTCGAGTAGCTATAGCAATATTGCTTGCCTTTCCATGACCATGGATGGAGTAAAAGCTTTTTCGTTACTATTAATCAACAAAATCATAGAGTAAATGTTGCCGATTTGCTATAAATCGTCTTTTTTGTCAGTTAAAAGCGAAGAATTTGCTGTTATTCCACAATTTCACTCTGTATCAGTTATTTCGTCACTATTTTATGAATATTTAATTCCTTTTGATGAAACGGAATTTTGTGTATGACTTATTTGAACAAATATGTATAATTAAGGAAGTATTGAATATACCTAGTAACATTATGTAGAATATTATAGCAATGTACTGTCTATAGAATTTTGCATGTGTAAACTTAAATGAACATGCAAAGTAACTTTGTCGATGAAATCTTAGGAGTTATTTAACATATATTTGTGGGCCACACTAATGATTAATAACATAACAGTAATAATAAATAGAGTTTATCAAATTTTGTCAAGATGTCAGATCTAGTCGGTCGATTCTGTAAAAATATTAACGTGAAGCTTAGGTGAAGTGAGTGTGAAGTGAGCTGTCATTGCCACAGAATCGACCGGCAGGATGCTAGGGATTAACACTATATACACCTAATGCAATAAATGTGTTATAACAGCATTCACAATGATTAAAGTTCAGTAACTGAATTATAAACACTTACATGCGACTAATCGATTTAACATGCTATTACAGACATCAATATACTTTTCAGTAAATAGGCATCTTTTATTCGGCTAATTTGCTCTAAAATAGTAATGTCGAGTAGCAGACATATAGTAGCTTCTTAAACATGAAACTTGAGAATCAACAACTCTAATAGCGCTAATACTACACTCACATAGGTATAAACGAGAAATATTACCTACTATATGACTATTCAATAAATACACTTTAAGAATATCGAGTAAACGTTTATACGACACGGTTAAAGCACTTAAAAGCGAAAAATGCAAAAAAGTCGTAATAAACGCTTTTACACTACACTGTGGTTACAACGTAGCAACTACTCAACATTTATTCAATCTATAGCCGAATAACTCATTCATTATTTGACTGTTTTGCTAGTCGGGAAGTTTTTATATTGAACCGATTTGAAAAATTATATCATTGTTGGGAAGCTACACTATCCTCGGGTGATATAGGCCATATTATATTTTCAAACAAATTAGGGATCCTTAATAAAACTCCAATAATGCAAAGTGTAAGAAAAATACCTAAAATATTCTTTACATCGCGTACGCTGCGAAAACTATTGATGATAGAATAAAATAATGTACAACGACTTTGCAGAACACATCATTATTTACAAAAAGTGTCGCGACAACGAATCGCGCGAATTTGGAAAAACGAATCGCAACGGACAAGTGGCAAAACGAATCGCAACAAGTACATTACCAATCTGCCCGTAAAACTTCAAGTTAAAATTTTGTTGCGATTCGTTTTGCCACTTGTCCGTTGCGATTCGTATTTCCAGGTGTCCGTTGAAGTTATACTTCTACTATGTGTCCCAGCACACATTTGTTTTTTTTTTTTTTTATCAAATAAATTCTCCGCCCTGCGGAAGCGGGACGGCGTGTCAGACTTTTACTGACTAAAACGCACCCGTGTTCCTTCCGTTGCCTGTGTGCCGGGGCCACGATATCCCTTTCAGACAACTCGCAACCCCGGCAGGTAGTGGCTAACCTGGTGTCAAAGTTTTAAAGCCGCCTCTGACTTGGCCTCACACGCCGTCGAGAAATATCGCTCAGGCATCGGTTTCCTCACGATGTTTTCCTGCATTGTTTTTTAAGCAAGTGATTATTATACGATACGCACATGAATCCGAAAAGTCAGAGGTGCGTGCCTTGGGTTCAAACTCGAGACCTATGACTGTGCAGTCCGACGGTCACACCACTAGGCTTTCACTGTAACTATAAATTAAAACTAGTTTACATGTAAACTATTTTTTTAAACCACGCATTGCAGTACCCAGCATTTCTGTCATTATCAAATCATAAACTTAGCTTACCTAACTTGGATGTGGTTGGCTCCCGTTCTGATTAAATGCAAATCAGTGACTAAGTTTCCAAGTGCTTTAAACTTGAGAATTCTAACGACAAATTTTTACCGCAGACACCAAAACATACTCGAGATGAAACTGCACCCCAGACAATACGACCCGATTTTTCTTCTCCCTCAATATTTCTTCGATTTAATGCAAAGCAGTGGTATATCTAGGACGAACTGAAGGTTCTATTGATTTTTTTTTAAGTATTAAAGGACATCTGTCGTTCGCAGTTACAGCAGTTCACTGAAGCTCAGAATATACATAAATCTTTTAGGTGTCATGCATGGCGGCGTGTCGAGAGATCTCTTTGTAAATATTCGTTTTATTTCCCATTGATGTTAACGAGAGTTATCTTTTTACACATGTTTGCTCGCGTTTCAGGTAATGTGTAAATATTTAGGGAAGCAATGAGTTTTAATGGTATCATGTTTTTGTATAGGGGCCAAATAAGAGGAGGGGATTCAATTATTTATTAATACTTTTTTAATCAAAGTTATTTCTATATTTATCTGTATGTCGCAGATGGATTGTCGAATCCGCAGTTTTACATAACCACTAGGTAGTTCGCGGTGTCCTAGCTTAGTTACTGCGACCGATTCGGCATAAGAAGCCACAACAAAGGCTTATTGTGACTGCAGATAGACCATTCTGTATTACGCCTAAACGTGGGTAGCAGTTTTGTTAAACGTAACGCAATGGCAATCCAGCTGAAAGTTGTTCGGCTGTTTTGCATAACGGAGCCGTTTTATAAAACAGCTAGCGGTTATGTAAAATAGCTAATTAAGTAATCGATCTGCGACATGTGTATTTCTATTTAGTCTCATCGAATAAACCCATAGATGTATGGCCAAATTAACAAGAAAAAAGGAAATATATACATGATCACCATGCTTAGCTCATGGATTTATAAGGAGACTAATCTCATGACATAATGCACAAATCAACTTTTGAGGTATCTACTTAGGTATTGGTCGGTAAAGGTCAGACTATTCTACTACACCGGAAATCACATAAATCCCATTATACCTTAATTACGAACGTTTAACTAACAGTTGGCCAATGAACCGTAATCAATAATTAATTAATGTGAGTAAGACTTAGCTCCATTAGTCGCGTATTTACCCGAACTACCGAGTTCGAGTAAATCTCGTAAATGGTGCTATACTCATGAGATTTGTTTCACATTACGGCTTTACGACGCCTTTGTTGCTTCCGACATGCAAGCATGTACATACAGGGTGGAAATGTTAGTCAATAAAGGTCTATTCGTATATAAGCGATATCGTTGTAAGCGCTTGCTAGCGATACTCGTCCATAGTGATTAACCAGAAGGCGGACCAGGGGGCCTTCTCCCTAAGCGAAATTCGTAGTTTCGGCCACCGTTACGGGCGCTTCGCACTCCTTCTCACTTACAGTATATCTGTAAGTGAGACGGAGAGCGAAGCGAAGCTCCCAAAGGCGGCAGTCTCGACATATATAGCGATCGCTATACGATCGAATTCGGTTGCAAAGTCCTAATGGCGCCTCTAACTTTGTCAAGCAATTTTGACACGCACGAAAAAATCACGTGCTTGTGAAGCACAGCGCGCGCGTCTAGTGACGCCATCAGGCCTCTGCGACCGAATTCGGTCGTGTATCGATCGCTATCCATGTCGAGACTGTCGCCCCCGTATCGTTACCGAACGCGACAGTGATATCACTTATATCTGAACAGGCCTTATTACTGGTATAGACGAAATTTTAATTTCATAATTTTATTCCTTCCGCACTGTGCTTAAATGATGACTGTTAACAGGATTTTACTTTTGACATACATTTTTCCCCCCGTATACATGTATATTCTAACGTACATAGTTATATAATAATTTATGTGGGTATATGTTGTATATTTACGTCTCAAACGAACTCGCTCGATGTTTGTTTGCTCTCAGTTCGACAATAGATTGTTCGTAAGCAATTACCTTCACAATGTTAGTCGTTGTGCTCTAAATATAAGCTGTAATGAATTTTCATTACAATTTATACAGCGTTCTGGTTGGCATTTATAATTATTTTACTGTACGTTTTGTTTGTACTCAATCTACATAAAGTTATTTTAAGCTTTACCGATGGGATGTTAATTTTACATGTTCAAGAGGTTTTGTGCACTGGAGTTAAAATATTATTCTGCTTCTGTAAATATCCGTAAATGAAAAGGTATATTTATTTAAGCCACGATGCCGGCTCCAGTACAGATTCGAACTTACCTACATGTCTTTTTTTTAATAATATAAAAAAAATATTTGGAATGCACCGATCATAGCAGAGATTACTAGGAAATACTCTCGTAATCTTTTATTGTTTTACTCTAGTAATTATGGGATCAACGTGTTATTTTACAGTATAATTACTCTTAGAACTCCATAATAAGACCGACCTTTCACTAAAATCATAAGAAAATTGTTGCCTAATAATCTAAATTGTTTGTAATTCTAGTTTCGCCTGTTCGATGTGGAGGTGGGGCAGGGCGAGCTGGAGGACGGCGACGGCGATGTTGCCATAACAGAGCTGACACAAAACAACGTAGAGATCCCTATTATGTCTGGCAAAGAGCCTTCCAGCTCGAGTCCCGAGAACAGCGCTACCAACTGGACAGAAATATCTACAGCCCTCATGAAAGGAGACAAGAATATCCACACGGAAGTGGAACACAACCGTCTTCCCATCATACTAGTGAACGACAAACCACCAGAAGATTTAGACCAGAAATGGCTGAACATTATCGAGTTGTCAAGCAATGATAAAGTTAAAGTTTTTCATACTAGAAGAAAGTACAAACGGAAATTCTGTAGGAGCAGAAGGCATGCTGCGTTTAAAAGATCTTACTCGATCGGCTGAATTAGATTTTAAGATTCTCTTGTGTATCTCGTAGTTAAGTACTGTGATTGTATTTTATATATTTTAAGAAACAATTGAACTGCCTAATATTATAGTGGAGTATTAAATCTGTTTACGGCAAGAAAAACAAATGACTTTCTTCTTCAAACTTTAAGACACATCATTGCCTCTTTCCTACTGTGTTGACAAGATATCGACTACTACTGTGTAAATATTTGTGAAACTGTAGGACGTTTGCTTACATCTAGAAAACACAAAATTCAAAATTCAAAAGTCATTTATTCAAAATAGGCTGAGAATCAGCACTTTTCAAACGTCAAAATTACATAAGACAGTCCCCCAAAAACGCCCACCCTTCACCACTTCCTAGTGCTTAGCTGGGAAGAAGAAGTGGCGCAACAAACTCCCCAGCAGCACAGCTGTCTGTTCAGTTAGAAAACTTGATTCTATACAATAGCAGTTACGCAAAACAATTTACATTATGCAACGTAAAACATTACAACTCATAAAAAAAATTAAAAAAATGAACTAACCAATTATATGAACTCATATAGTGTCATATAGTCATTGATTTTAAAACACTTTTTTGTTGCTTCGGGGGGGGGGGGGGGGGGGTACATTGGAGCAGCTTAATTATTCCCAAGCCTTTTTGTCGTCTAAGTAATCTTTAACTTTATAGAAACCTTTTTGACATGGCTTGGGAGTTTGTTGTAAAAACGTATACTTTGGCACTTAAATGAATTACAAATTTTTTGGAGCCTAGTCCTGGGCACAATAAATAAATCTTTGTGCCTAGTATTTATGCTATGAATGTCGCTGTGTTTAGAATATAGATTAATATTCTTTTTTACATAAATCAGGTTCTCATAAACATATTGAGATCCGAACCCACAAATACTTTATTTCTCAACAATAACCTGGTTTTTGGAAGTCTACTATCGATGATCTGAACCAATTTACTAAATTGCATAAGCTCAAGGCTGCATGAAACCAAGGCAAGGGTAGGAGACACGAAGAATAGTTTTTACTTAATATAATAAATAGGTCAAAACTATTGATCTATTTTTGTATCCTTTACATAGGCTTGACTTGTGGCGCCCTGGTAAAACACTACAACTAACATTACCTTCTTAGAGTGTGTTCCTATTTTGTGTTGATATGAAGTAAAAGTTATGGTGATTATTTAATTGTAATAAAGAGATTTGTTGATAATGGAGATTAATAAAGCTGATTGAAGCAAACCTTCACCCTTCGTAATAAATTTACCAGATTGCCTGTTCTCCCTGACTTCTAACTGGAATGTAATTTTACAGTGAAAAAGTGTGCATTAGGGAGAAGCATACGACTCATTTGTCACTGAGATTCTCGCTCTTCAGTGAGCTTTTTCAACTTGAAGCTAGGGTCTTATCTGTGCTGCAGCTTCCTTCCAGTTATGACAGAGTTATTAATGTTTTTACCCGCTGTCCCTACATGCTGGTTTTTACTTTTTATATTCAATTTTTTGACTTTGATTTTGACTTTGACTTCATTGTTTTGTTTCACCCTAAAACGTTTACATATCCAATGCTTGTTTTAGAGATGGCGTTATATATTGGGAATCTGTGAAATATTCGTTCGACAATCACAACAATAAAAAAAAAAAACTATTGTACTATTTATACTATTATTTAAAATAAAAAAAATTGTTGTGAACCCGGACCCAACGTGTGGACACGTCGGTCAATCACGGTAGTCAATCGCCATCCTGAGGATGCCTCGTTGAGAGGTGAAACACGTCTCGATTTCTTAAAGGGTTCTTTATGACTCTTTAAGAACAGTTACGCGCATTAGGTTACTAAATAACCGTCGTCTATTGTATTTTATAATGGATTTCCGCAAAGTCACGTCTGAATCAATTAACTAGATTTTAACGTTTTGATTCAACCTAACCAAAACACGTTTGCAGACAAAATGAAAGTCACGTAGGACCTTAAATGTGTCTAATTCAAGTTAACAGTGGTTCATGGCTCCGTAACTAGGATAGTGGTAGGCAATCCTTATCGAATAGTTTCATTGGGTTTGCCCTTGGTTAGATTACAATCAATTTGCCGGAGTAGTACCATGTGTACTGCAGAGAGGCGTGGTCGTTAGAGCGCGCCAATTAAAGCCGCTATACAGCAGGTCCCACGAGACTCGCTTTGAACCTGTTAGCCCACGCAGTAAATAGACAACCACCGCATTGTATCTTGTAGAGCATAATGGCAGATAATAGCTCTCCCGTTAAGAGGCCATTTTTATTGCCCCCTGCGCCAGCCATTACGAAGGACATTTGTTCAAATCGTAAACAAGTGCATAATAGATCAATTGGGTTTGTAACCTTTGAACTTTGCCGGATTTTATGCCGATTCCGGTGATTGAGGTTAATTTAATAATCGTAATATTAATCGTTTTTTTTTATATTCGTGAATACATGACATTTTCCACTGAAAATGTCAACGAATTTGCAAATACTAAAACATGATTAAATGTTACGTAAAGAGATAAGACTGCCATCAAGTCTGCTTAAAAATACTCAGTTTTCAAAACTACTTTCATCACAATCAGTCGTTCAGTCGCAGAATGTATCTTTTGCAAAATGCACCCCATACGCAAAACGTACCATTCTCAAAATTCACACGTGATGTGGCCAATCAGAACCGCTTTTGTTTGATGCGCAAATATCAAGACACCACAGATATTTCGTTACCTGCTTATTTGAATTCCGAACATACTCCGACGGGATTTCACGTCGTGATCGTGATCATTCGCTCAGATTCTCAGGCTGTTCTACGAATATCAATGTTTTTTTTTCATATCGATTCAGGACCTAGCACAGGTATAAATTGAAAGCCGCTTTGTAAAAATAACACGTTGCGCGTCGTGTCTATATAAGAAGAACGAGAACCGCGTTTTTCATTGAAATACCAATCATGAGGTAAATGAAAATGTTTGTTAAGATTTTTTTTTGCATTGACATCGACATTTTTGCACGTGGGTGTTGGAAGTTATTCAATTCATTTCACCCTCGTCTATTAAATTAAGTCGTAATTGGATTTTCTAATTTTCTTTCTTTCTTTTATACTTAGAACTTTTATACACATCCAGTACAACTATTTTCTTAATGTTCCTCGGGAATCATCGCAGTTCAGAATACAAACGCATGCTAATTTCCATGTCCATCAATTATTAGATTTATCGTGTATAATAATTTGAATTCAGAACTAAGTACTTTATTGTTGTTTTGTTTTGATTTCCGTGTGAATTATATAGAGCTAAAGTAGCTTAGTTCGAGGAACATTAAGAAAATAGTTGTATTGTACACTCATTGGAATTCGTAATTTATCCTTTTATCGTAAGTCCTAGATTTTGGCCTTCAAATGCCGAAACCACTTGAGTTTTGGTAAGTTCCACCACTTCCACCAGCTTCCACCTGAATAAAAGGTAAGATGAACTGATTAACATTTGAAGTTGTAGTCACAGTAAAAATTATACTAATCCACTCTCGATTATACATTCACCTCGCAAAACGGTTGTTAAAGATCTTAGGTCGTCCAATTTGCATGAAATTGTTTCCAATATTACTTTATGTCATAACGGTCGGTTAGACGTCAGTTAGATGTTAATCAATATTATTAACAAACTAACATAGTTAGTCAATCTGGGTGAGATGTGGGCCGTGCCCATGTTAATTGTAGATCCGATGGTAATTAATAACATAATGTAATTGTATGATACACAGCTGTTGTGTCTTAAGTTTAGGTGAGGTATGTTATTTATTCTCGGTTCCTATAAAACAAAACGAATCGTTATTCTTACCTACCACTGGTAATTGTTTTTATTGCCAAACTGGGCATTAAACAAAAAAAAACGTATAAGAAAAAAAATAAAAAAAATAATAGACCTTTTAAAGTTTATTTTCGATCATTTTTCATGAATATTCAGAAAAATAAGGGCGGTCACATGACCATGGGCGGCATTGTATATATAGATCTGGTTGTCACTTTGTCGGCGTAGCATTTAGCCCGGTGCCCCCCTCCGCAATGTCTTAAAACTGGCCATGGGCTGTGACAACTTCGCCTTCTCCATGAGAATGTGTTCAGGTGGACATTCATAGATGACTCCGCCCTAGAGTGTAAATGCGGTGCTGATCCACAAACAATTAACGCGGCACCTAATATCGTGTCCAGCGTGTCCCGTTGCCTACACGTAAGAACTGACATGCTAAGAAGATGGGAATATCCTTGCCTATAACGTTTAAAAACCGCTTCATTTGTAGCAGTATCACACTGAACAAAAAATACATAAAATACTATCAACTAAATATTTTTTTTATTTATTATATTAAAATACATAGAGATACGACATAATTATAATTTGAGTACAAAGGTACTGTTTTCAAAGGTTTTGTTTGGTTTTGCTTAGTATTTATTTGGTATTTTTCTCAATTTTACGAACACCTTTTTGAAGAAGTAATTAAAATAACAGTAACGTACTGCCTATAAAAATTTAACAAAATCTTTGTGTTTGTATAAAACATTATCATCCCACTCAAGATTAAATGAGATTTTATTTATGAACGTTTCATACGCAGACGTACGTATAATTATAATTCAAATATCTCTGTGGATTCCATTTCGCAATAATATTTATTTTAAGCTCTGCACTGGCCCGTTGAATGAAATGAACGTGATTTTCGCGCCACAAAATGGAATGCATTATGAAAAATAAACGGTCAATTTTAAAAAGGTATTAATAGTTGTTGGATCCGAGTTTGATAAATTGCGGCAGAGAATATAACGATTGATTAAATGAAAAATATTTTTGATAACAAACCGGCCCGTCTTATGGTATGTGATTACCGACACCTAATGGACATTTGCAATATCAAAAGCACCGCAGATGTGTGATGTGATGTCTGAAGGAAGAAACCGGCCAAGTGCGTGTCAGACTACGCACACGGGATGAATTTATGCCAAAAACAAACCTAACATTGTAGTTGAAAAACATGTTCTCCCATAAATCGATATATGTCACGGTCAATTCTCCAACTGCAAATGTAAGTTTAGGTCGCAAAAAAATAATAACTATGTTATAAAACTACAAATTTTTCGGACTTTTCCTTTACATGTGCTGTAAAACCTTGGTTCTTGCAAAATTTCATGATTCTAGGTCAACGGGAAGTACCCCGTAGGTGTTGATTTATTTGCGAGTATCAAAATATCTCATAAATGGCCGTATTTTTTTATTGCGTTGACTTAGAAGCTTGATTTTTTTACAGCTCCATGGGAACATAGACAGGGAACATAGTATTTGATATTAATTTCGACTTGATACCTCCACGCGTTCCTGAGAAAAAGGACCTTGACAGATCGACGGACGGACAACGATGCGATGTATGTCCCTGACACCCTGTATGTTGGTAGTTAATTCGCTTAACAATTCATTTGCCTGACTTAACTTACAAACAACATTTACAATACAATAAAAAGATTAAAGTTGTCTAATAATATTACTAATCAGCTTTCCAGCAAGCGCTAGACGTATACCTAGGTAATATTCCTATCGTTCGTTTTTTAATTCAAGAGACTAATTTAACAGGTGCAAATGTCAAACTCCAAATTAAAAAAAACACTTGAAATGTCAAATTAGTCTCTGGGATTAAAAAAGGAACTTTATTTGTATATCCAAGTGCTTGCCGGTAAATGTCTAGTGTTGTTTTCCAGCTAGAACACTTGGGAATGGCTTACTTGCGCTATTAAAAGAAAAACACTTGCCTTTATAGTTAATTAATTATAGGCAGTGTATATCTTTCTATCCCCATCGGATAAAGTGCCGCTGGCGGCATAATAGTGGCGCAGTCTTGGCCCAGCTAAAGTGCCGTAAGTATTGCATTGTCATTGACACTGAGTCACTGTCACTTGTTATTTTGTTTGATTTTTGTGGTTAGTTCGCTGTAAAACACCACATTCCCAAAACATTACATTCTCTTGTGCCTAAAGGGAACCTGGCAGTCGCCAGCCCCTGCCGCGGCACCGATCGCTTCGCTCGCTCGGCTCGTGCGTTGTGTGGTCACAGTTCTAACGTAACCTATCTTTCAGCCACTTTCATTTGCTACTAAATTTTTCGTAAATTCAATAATTATATTGACTTTTGATACAATTATCTAAAACAAATACGATCAATCCATACAAAGGGCGGCAAACTAACCTCAACAATCAAACAAAATAACAAGTGACAATGACAATACAATGCTTGCGGCACTTTAGCCGGGCCGAGGCAGTGTCACTGTTATGCCGCAAATAGCGGCACTCTATAAACTTATTTAATTATATTCGTTATTTATACGATCTATGTCTAAACATAATTATTGTAAATTAGCTGTTGACCTCGACTTCATCTGCGATCTAGGATGAAAAGTATCCAACGTAGTCGTAACGTAGTCCTTATCCTACGTCCTTCTCCGGGTCAAAGCCTACCCTGTGCCAAATTCAATCCAAATCCGTTCAGCCGTTTTAGCGTGACAGCGTAACAAACAAATTCACTTTCGCATTTATAATATTAGTTAGGAATAAAGTCGCTTTTCGTGTCAGTGTGACCGCATTGTTCTTCTTATTACGCAACGGAGTTTGACGCATTTTCACCATCATTTAGAAAGTTTATTCCGGAAAGGTCATATTAAACGTACATATAATAAAGAAAGATGTTTGGTCAAGTCGTGAACACCGTGCGGAGCAGGGGCGGGTTGCTAGTTTAATACTATAATAATTATGCTAGCTATATTTCCCCAGTTTGTTCTTCGTACAGACTCGTGAAGCGATCATACGAATTATGCGAAGTCTGGCAAGGTGTTAGCCCGACGCTGAATATTCATCAAACACTCGGATGCGTAAGCCGTTATTAACCTACGCAGATAACACACACCCACTTACAAACTAAGAAGTTCCACGACACTAATATTAAGTGGATTTATAGGAATCTCCGTATATCATCATTTGCATTTCTGATCCCAGTAACATACCTACCCTACCCACCTCCTTGAGGTTGTGGGAATAATTATAATATTTTGACTATGTTTAGGACATCCACTCTAGGCAACTTTTTACTCAACTCGTCATTATCATTTCAGCCGAAAGACGTCCACTGCTCGACATAGGCCTCGCCCTAGCGCCGCCATTTCGACCCGTTCTGTGATTCTCGCATCCAGGGGATTCCTATGGCCTTCACCAGGTCAGCGGTTCACCCTGGGGGGGGCTTCTAATGCTACGTCTTCCGGTTTGCTAAAGCAAATCTCTCTATCTGTAAACCATTTAAAGCTAAACTACAAAAAAAACTACGCGCAGTACTTCCCCTCAACTAATTTATTCAAGATCCCGTTTAATTGAATTAGAACAATTTTAGGTATTATATTTATCCCCTATTCATTTTGATTAATCCCAAATCGTCACTATTATTTTTGAAATTTCATTCTTTTAAAGTTCATAATGAATTTAAAACTTTCCTAAAAAATAACTATTCGCACCATGTATCTAGAAAACAAGCTCCGGACACGTTCGACGTTTCCGACGGTCTACGAGTTGTGAAGAGAAAACGAAGACGACTAAGTAATTATTACTTTCAAAGGGTCCGTAGCTAACTGGTACAAGTACATCATTAGTGAATACTCAACGAAAGGAGGCCCTTCTAACAAACCGTTTGTCACTGTCGCTTGCTACGAGAAATGCTACGGCGTAGCTCGTAGCTTGTACACGTCAAATTATGTTCCAATTTCTCACTACAGTTAAATGTTAAGGTAATTCGGTTATTCGGCACCCAATTAGGACAGGTTTCTAGCCGAAATAAAAGAGCCACTAATTACTTTTGTAATTTACTTTTGATGTTTATTAAAATCATAACTTTTTAAGTATAAAATCGTATTTTAGATGTTTTCACCGAGGCAAAAAACTATGATTTATGTTTTTCTAGACTTTTAATCAAAAGACTTAAGTTAACTTCTAAATTCAAAGCTGTTTGTTACCATCTTAGACTATAAAAGGATGCAATTTACAAGATTACATAGTGAATATAAATAAATTGGAAGAAACGAAGCGAAAACTCAGTAGGTAAGTTAGTTTCCAGTTGGCTGCTGAAAAGCTTAATAATTGTGTTGTAGACGGTGCAGCTGTGTCGTTCAAATTTATTACGAGGTTGTCGGTGCACGCAAAGAGCGCATCAGATTTCTGACTGACATGTTCATTAAGCCCCACCCCACCCTCGTCGCTACAGCACTCATTACAGAGCACCCTCTATAAAGGAACAGAGAGGAAAATCCCCATCTGAATATTTGGGTCACTAGTTATACATATCTGTAAACTTATGTTGTTGAAAAAGAATTATATACTCATTTTTTGCAAATCCCTTTTTAGGAAAGCCGATGGTTCTAAAGATCTGCTTACGATTGAAAATGAGAATCTTTTAAATATTTCTATATTCGGTTGTAATATAGAACAAACTGTAACTGAGCTGTTGAAACCTGAAACCCATATATAGAGATACCGCTTTCATCGCGTGACAATGTGTAAAATAAGCTCTAAATCTAATCTTGCTGTGTAGGCGGAAAATAAATGGGGGAAGCAACAAACAGATGCTTAAATACGACTTGTTATAGAAAGGTGAGCAAACCCAGGATCTCTCATGACACATTTTGTCGGGGCACGGCAATAGATTCTCAAATCACAAAATTTACCTAATATTAGCGCTGCGCTTTGCTTAATTAGCACTATTTAAAATAGCAGCTTATTATATGATTTGTTCTTATCCGATTATGTTGCCGTGCGATGGCCCAGTCATTATTTTAATTCTTGAAATAAAGATGACAAATAGATAGGTAATTAATAAAACATACTTGGTTTTGTATTAGATCTCACATCTTTTTACTGTAGAAGAACTGCGTAGCGAGACTTGCATTTTTTTACATGTTATGTTTTTGATGGGATTTATTAATCACGCAGTCAAAATGTGCTCTAAGCGAATTTATGAATCGCTCCAAAAGGTTCGGACTCTTAATCTGTTTGACTACGAACAGAAAATGACTGTTCAGGGGTTTAATGATACTTATACATATTTGAGACCCTCAGGACTTTAATTTGCGGTACTTTGATGAGTAAAGGAGCGTGCCATACTTGTAGATTTACTCAAACGAGGATTATATTTCAATTACGCATATACGTATCGTATTAATTTGATGAGTTATATGACGTCACTTGTGCCGATACGAACCGTACGCACGCTATGAACTAGAATGAGTTCATTACTAGAATGGAGGTACATATTGGCTGGCTGTTAATGAAGTCATCAAATACAGCAAAACGTGCCTAAACAGCGATGCCACAGACTGATAAACATGTTTGGAAACTCCCAAATTACTTTATGTTAATTAATTCAAAATCCAAAACGATGAGGCTTCAGAATACTAAGACTAATAGGTACTATCATGTAATTAAGTCAGGTTGTCAGATATAATAATATGAGGCAAACTTCGCGCCCTCACGCCCCTAGTCGCCGCAGGAGTCACCCTGGTCGTCGGGAATCCCAGGCCAATTCGGGTAATTCGCCTTCCGATAAGGACCAGACCCGGGTAGACAGCGCGTTGTGTTCCATGCGAGCCTCAAAGAGATGTCAGCACAAATGACGGGATCCGGTAGGGCCGATGCCTGCCAGGGTCGCGGGAAAGCCCGGAAGGGACATCATGGCCCCTGGCAACACACAGGCAATTGGAGGAACGCCGAAGGCCGAAGTTATTTGATAATTTCCCACCCAAATACGTTTTTAATTATACTGAATTGAAAAACTCGTGTGACGACATTTCATACTCATGCAACATAACATAATTAGGCTATAATATTCCCACTGCTGGGACACAGGCCTCGTGGCCCGTAATCCACCACGCGGGCCCAGTGCGGGTTGGCAGATGTCACATGTCTTCGAATTTTTGGTCCTAGGACATGCCGGATTCCTCACAATGTTTTCCTTCACCGTTTTGAGAGCAGTGGTGATGAAATAATTTACACAAAGTAAAGTGTCTGCTTGGGATCGAACCCGCGAATCGAAGTCGCAGCCGTTACCACTGGGCCACCACCACTCACACTCACACTCTACACTTTATTTGAAAAGGGTACTGGTTACTACAAAATTGCACTAGTCTAAAGAAAATAATTACCTAACCGAGAACCATGCAGAACCACAAGAGAACCTTGAGTGAGATTGAATTCTAGAAAAGTTACTATTTCTCATTAAGAAATTGCGTAGTTTTGCTTAGGGTGTCTCGAATAAGATTTGCAAGTAATATTATTTCATTAAACAGCGGAGGGACACTAAGATTAACTTATTAGGGAGGCGGAGTGGCGGTGGAGTCTTCAAACCAACCTGTTTGCGTGGAGGTCTGCGGCCTACGGAAGTAATTACGTTGTTTCAATAAATGTTGGATGTATTTCTGCGTATTTATAGCCTAAGGAAAATTGTTTAAAAATAAGTATAATATGTAGTAAAGTTTCTTCGTTTCCACACAAACTGCGCAGCTAAGATATTTCTTTTTTAAACTTTATATTAACTTCCTTCGTTCGTATGTGTTTCGGTTACTCGCTTTGTAATTTTTTATCAATTTTTATTACCAGTTCAAAATTACCGAGTTAATTATAAATAGTGAAAGAAAGTAAAAAGTCTTTATTGCTGGAAGAATGGGTACAGTAAATCTCCTTAAAACAAATTTGGTCTTATGCAATGTGCACTTAGATGTCAAAGGAGTGTTTCGGCACTCGTACCTGTATCACGAATGCACTCACCTTCCTCCGGACCAACTATAATAGTTCTTTATACTTAAATAAATAATAATATCAGCCTGTTACTGTCCCACTGCAGGGCAAAGGCCTCTACTCATACAGAGAAGGCACGAGCATTGATCACCACGCTTGCTCAAGACGGGTTGGCGATTGCAGACTTACGTATATATAACTATAAGTCCAGGTTTCCTCACGGTGTTTTCATTCACCGATGTCAGTAATGTCCAAGATAAACTCTCTTTATACTTACTTACAATAAAATTTTGAATAAATTCTAAACGAAAATACATGAGATACTCGTATAATTGGCTAATAAAACGTTTGACATGGGTCAAACGGAATATGCTTGAAATATCGATATACCAGTACTTCCGAAGTCCTTGCCCATCATAAAAACAATAACTAACGAGTCAGCATAAATGCTTCCATTAAGATAAACGTTATTAATTGCCACACGCCGAGGGCCATTCGTAAATGTCTAGTATTTCGTTCGTCATTTCACAAAAACACTGACGTAAAATATTCGCCGGGACGTTTGTGAATTTCACATAGTAATCTTTTCAGCTGTAACTCGCGACAGCCAGTTACAGAATGATGAATACTTGCGTGTTGAGTACGTCGGCGGACGCAGTGGGTTTTACCGAAGACTTTAAACAATCTACAATGATCCTTATTCTCAGAACTGCATGGTTGATTTTGGTGTGCGTGTATGGTGGTGATAAACCAGTGAAAAGTTGACGTATGTAGACATTAGCCTCCGCGTGTAAACTGGCTTCACCGTTAATGTATGATGTACCCACACATTTGTGTTAGCACCTTCGTCAAACTCACAATATATCATCCAGTGAAACAGGCTCAACACGGTAATGCTAAAGAAATATAATTCTTCAAACATGGGCCGTTTGAGCTTCAAATATTTTGATGCCATTCCATATCATTGAATTAGGCAATTTCCAAATTCACGAAGACTTCTGCAAATTAATAAAGCAATCTTGATTTTCAAATAAACGAATTACGAGACGTAGATTAAATTAGCTCGTTTCTAAATGTAATAAGAAGGAGCTTTGCGTTAAGGTTGTTGTTTTTGTTATTTCAATGTTAGAATAGAAGTTTTAAAATGGCAGGTGGTGAGGTATATAGAGTGCTTACCAACAAGTTCCCGATACGTCAAATCTGTAGTTTTATTTGAAGAGAAACTCGTTGTTTTGTGAAGTTTGCAATTACTGCCATAAGCTCTTGGCCAAAATGAATCAAGAAATCATAATGAGAGGCATTTGTCCTGCGTAAGAGTTTCGCGAATTAAGCTAAACATATGTATTAACTATGGCATTTAACTAATTACAAGAAGCCTTAGAAATGTGAACCTTTTAAGATGTTACGCGTGGATCTTAATTATATTAATACGCATTTCATAATATATTCTAAATTGCACATATTCTGAGTAAGAACTTTGATAATAATTATGAAGCGAAGCTGTACTCGTAAACAAGGATCGCTTACTCATTAAACAAACTGTCAATTTAAATCCAATAGATTTAATATCCAAAACTCGTTTATTATTTTATTTAAATACAAAATCAAAACTCCCTTAAGCACTGTTATGAAAAACGAAAAGTAATTTAAATATTCAATTTAAGCAAAAAACTCATGTTATAATTGCCGCAGGTCTGAAGGAAATCAGGGCGGGATTACTTTTTCTATAGGTTTTTTTCGCAGCGATTGAAGTGGAAATGTTGAGTGCTTACACGCGTTATCTGAGGGCAAAAGGTTCTATTGTTCACAAAGGATATGTAGAGATACTCGTGCGGTTAAGTTGGCGAATTAATTTCGTAATGTGAGGAGTTAATCGTAGGCCGTAGCGCGTAGCTCGTAGCTCATATCTAACCCGTAGGCTCTTTGTGCTCCCACATATTGCCTAAGCATAAACATTCTATAATTTTCCCGTTGCTGGGACACAGGCTTTCTCTCTTCGAGAGGGAGTGGGCTGTAATCTACCACGCGGGCCCAGTGCGGGTTGGTAGAATTTTTGGTTTTAGGATATATGCCGGTTTCCTCATCACGAAGTTTTCCTTCACCGTTTTATTGCCTTGTTAATTATTTATTCAATTTCATAGTTGAATTTTACCAATCTGCCTAGCCTTTTCCCAACTATGTTAGAGTCAGCTTCCAGACTAATCGGAAGCGACTCCTATCTAACCTCTCCAATCCAGTTACATGGTACACATGGTTGAGTTGAGTTCCACGATTACTGACAAATGCTTGCACTGACTGGACAGGTCCACTCAAATCTGTGTGGTTCTTTCCCCAAAAGACCATTTCAGACACTAATCTACATGGTCCACACATAGCTTGACCAAGATTATGTTTGGACTTTAAAAGATACTGCGATCTCTGAGTTTGTTTCGGCCTTTCTTCTCAGAGTAGTCAGATAGGAAATACTGCCCTCATCTAGCTTATTTTTAATATTTTTATATGACGTGTAAAAGTGATTCTGATATCCTATTTACAGAATAAACAATTTCATTTCATTTCATTTCAGTTACATGGTAACACGATACGCCTTGGTATAGTCGAGTTCAATATTAGTTATTAAATGCTACTCTTCACTAGTTTAACACATTGCTGTCCAACTACGCCAAGTTGGACAGCACTGCCGTAAAAACCTCTTTATTAACAGTCTATATTTTTTTACAGATGCAAATCATGTAGGTACCTACTGTAATCCTTGCACTGCCTTCTGTTGTAGCTTTCTTCACGTGGGTGAACCCCAATATCTTATAACATTTGGGTACTCTATCTCATTCCCACTAGGGAAATAGAAGGAGCACCCAAATATAAGTCAAGTCAAGTACAAGTTATAAGATATTACACCCAAATGTTATGTTTATTATAACAACATAGCACCTATTGAGTAACAAGAGTTACTTCTAAACAACGAAACTCGTAGTTAATCTTGAGCGATTTAATGCTATTACTAAATTATGCCTGAACTTGTTAACTATTCCCTTGCATTAATAATACCGCAGTTTAAAGTTTCTAATTGGTATCTTAATTACATAATCTGTCTTGACTCCGCAACTTTAGGCAACTTGATCCCAGGATTACCGCGTCCGGTCAACGACCTTCGGAGCTTAGACAAGATGAGCCATAATATTATCAAAGTTACGTTTTTAAACATTTCTTAAGGATTTTGAATAATTTCATTTATGTCTTAACTTTCTAGTCGTAAGAAGTTAAAATAGAAACAAGGATCCTTTAACATCAATTTGATATCAAGATCAGAATATAAATAACATGTTAAGTGTAATAGAGGTAAAGATGAGTCGAAAACAATAAGATTTGTTATTATGGGTTCTATGAAAAAACCATCAGTGACAATATATTAAAATGTGGAATGTAGGGCTTGCTACCCCAAACCCTTTTGAATTTTAATATTTTTTTGTAAGTGTTAGATTCGCATGTTTTATACATAACCTAGTAAAAAAGGGAAACCTATAATTATTAGCGATACAATACTGTAATACACATACTGTAACATAATATATGTATCGCTTTACTTTGAAAATGATAAATGTGTGGGTGTAGTGTTTTGTTTCGTTTTACGAGTAATGTAAATCAAATCAAATCAAATCAAATCAAATCTTTATTTGTGAACATAAGTACAAAAATATGTTATTTATACATTTTAGCTGATCTGTATGTTCGGCCAATAATCGGCATACAAATATAATATTAGTAAGCAGGTTATTTTTACTATCATAATGAATAAATTCTAGGATAAAAGAAATGAAGCAATTGAAAAATGTCATGAGCCGCATAAAATAAAGTAATTGAATTATATTATTAATTATTAAGAATGTCAAAGAAAATTAAATTTAGTCATAATTTGTCATTTAAATAGTCTTCAATCGAGTAATACGTCTTTTCAACTAAAAACAGGAACAACTTTTTTTTTAAATGGCTGACATTTTCCTCACTTCTGATACATTTTGGCAATTTATTGTATAATTTTGGAGCCATTACGAAAATACTGTTCTTGTATAAAGCAGTTTTAGATCCAACAGTTTGTAGCCGGTCAGCTCGACGCTGACTACCTACTCGGTCAAATTTATACATATTATTTTTAACGAACATAGATGTCTGGTATATGTACAATGAGGGCACTGTTAAAATGTTCATACTTTTAAAATATTGTTTACAGCTGTCAGTGGTTTGCAGGTTACAGATCGCTCTAATACACCTTTTCTGACACTTAAACACCATATCTTTACCCGAGGCGTTTCCCCAAAACATAATGCCATATCTTAATGTTGAGGCTACTAGACCATGATATGCAGTTAGTACGGTGTTTTGATTGGCCGTTTTACTTAGCATACGCAGCGCATGAGAAAATTGGTTTACTTTACTACATACTTTGTCAATCTGGGTATTCCATTTTAATGTGCTTTCAATATTTAATCCCAGAAATTTTGTCACATTCGTCTCATCAATCCTTTTATCATTATATCTTATATCTAAATTTAAATTTTGATTTACTGTTTGTTGAAATTTCATTATTACAGTCTTATCTAAATTTATTACCAAATTATTATTCTCTAGCCAATTTATAACTGATTTTATGTTAGAGTTAATGTCTGATTCTAATGTATCTAATTGGTCACTGTTGAAAAGTAGAGTGCTGTCATCTGCAAACATTGTCATGGGATAGGTTGATGCTTTTGGGAAGTCATTTATATATATAATAAATAGGAGAGGTCCAAGTATGCTACCTTGTGGAACTCCATACATCACTGTTCTCGGGCTAGATTTAAATGTTGTTTCATTTTTTTTACATATTCTATTAATAACTGTTATTTGCTGTCTATCTTGTAGGTATGATTTAATTAAATTTGATATGTTACCTCTAATCCCGTATGCGTCAAGTTTATTAATTAATATTTTATGGTCTACGCGGTCAAAGGCCTTCGACATGTCCATATATAGAGCCAGAGCCGGTTTTCTTTTATCTACTCTGTTGCTAACGAGTTTTAAAAAATCATAGATTGCCATGTCAATGGACTTATTTTTCCGGAAGCCCTTTTGGCTATTGACAAATAATTTATTTTTCTCAAAATATGAATTGATTTGATTGTATATTACTCTTTCAAATATTTTTGACAAAATAGGTATCAGTGCTATAGGTCTATAGGAAGACATGTTGTCTTTATTATCTTTTTTGAAAAGCGGTTTTATGATACTAGTTTTTAATTCTTTTGGAAAAACACCATGCAAGATGCACATATTGATCAGGTGACTAAGGACTGGTGCAATTATTGTAGATACTGTTTTAATTTTTTTTTAAATATATATCTGTAGCGGCATCTACATCGCTGCATGCGAACTACGCATCAAAGACCTGACGTCACACAAATCCTGCATCGCGCAATTAGAGTTTACCGCGATAAACATATATACAAGCTTCCCGGCTTCAACCTCTGGGCAGTTGCCCGCCAGGCATCACACCCGTCTGGTCGGAGGATCCTCCCTTTTCTATGGGGGATGAGTGAACTTTACACCCTGTTCCTCATACCCCTAAATATCCTTGTTTATTTTTCGGAACGAAAATCTTTGAAGCGTCACGATGCAATAACATGGCCGCCCCCATGTTATTGCATCGTGACGGGAGTGTTTTGCGAAAAGCCGCTTGTCATTCCATTTTCTTCATAGCTTGTCGATGGCTAAAATAACACGAAAAAATATATATTGATTTATAAATTTGTTTGGCACAAATACCGTTTGCTGACCGCCGCCGTTCCCTTTTGGCATCATAATAAATTATTTTCTTTTTTTATAGTTTTAAGAGGGCGCATAAAGCCAGCGAAAAATCAAATTTCACCCTGCGCGGGTGAAATTGATCCGATTGATGAACCCTTACCTACCCCTCTCATTAAACACGACGAAAACAAAACACAATCCATTCCCGCCGGCAGAAACTTTTCGCCCGGAGTTTATCTAGCTAGGTATAGAATTCGAATTTGAATTCAATCTATAGTAAGTATACGCAAAATAATCAGATGGAACGGCTCTATTTAATTAACCTAAGTATGATCGCTGTATACAAGTAGGTATATTATTCCATATTATTACATTATTGTATGTCCGTGAATCTGTTACCGATGCTGGTGGGCTACTATTTTAAACGTTTTTATTTACCACTGAACATAATTGTTGTCTTATAATTATATATCAGATGTTTATTAGTCACTTATAAGCACTGATTAGAAAACCGCGCAAATGCGAGCGGATCATCATCAAAGTATTATACTACGTACTATATTATCAGTCATGATGAAAATACACTCAATAAACTTGCTTTTTTGACGGTATGGAATCAAATACTATCTAACTAATCGTATCACTTACCTTCCCTTTTTTACTTTGAGGAAAACAAGCCTTTTTAGAATGATAACATCATAAGGGTCATAATTATTAAGGACGAGCATGATTGAACAAAAATATCAATAAACTTAGAATATTTTTTGGACCGCAGTGATCAGCACCCCTATTCGTCGAAATGGTTTTTCAATTAAAATATTTAAACGAAATATCATTGCTCATTCCCTTTATTTTCAATGCAATTCTTCAATAGGTAAAACTAAAAACATCTGTTTATTTTGTATATACTATACGCTAAGCTTGAATTCAGAATCTTAGATCAAATGCAAGTTTTGGAACTAGAAACTCTATATTGATGTCACAAGGTTCAAATTGAAATGTTACCAAATTTTATTTAGTACCTTGTACAATTTGTACCTCACGATGTCTTCGTGGAAAACTGTGATACCCAAGTAAAAAATATAATTCTATATCGTGGGTTTTGCACTTAGCAACAGTGTTACCCGAGTAAAAAATAATATTGGTATAATTGATTTTGCACTGTATTGTGCAAAGACACATAACATGTGCCATGAAAACCTTTCCTGCGCGAAGCGCGAGTAGAAACAATCCCCACCGAAAACCTTTGTGAACAAAAAAAGTAAATTAAAAAGAACAAAAACCCGACTACGTACAAAGTGAACTTTAAAAAAGATGGAATTAAGATGACCTAATTCTGTCTTAAAAAAATGAACATTTTTTATTTTACGCTTTTTAGTTAGGATTTTTTTTAACCATTTCTCATTCCAAATTAAATTTTAACAAATAATTTGTTTATATTTTTGTAAACACCTTTTAAAACCACTCGATAGGTTTGGGAGATTTTTTCGCCAAATATCCGCCATTTTGGTTTTTTTTTAATACGAGTATACCCAGTGCCAATAAACCCCATCATTTTGATACCCCACTCGATAGGTTTCAAAGTATTTTTTTTTAAACATGCCTTTAGGCCCAAAAAACAGCTAATTCGATTTTTTATTTATTTTAATATTCCCGGTGACACTGGCGTAATAAAACCCTTTATTTTGTTACCCCAATCGATAGATTTGGGAGTTTTTAATTTGAGCATCGAAAATTGTTTTCTCGACAATTATGTTCATTTATTTCTTCTTTAAACACCTCTAATTGCAAGCCAAATGGAAATTTAAATAAAATCTTTGATAAGTTGCCTCCTTGGTTGCTATAGAGCAACCAGGCAACAAAAGTTCGTTCCATTTTTAAATGACACGACAGATTCGACACCAGCAATTATTTACACTACGCTAACTTGAATTTTGGACAATTTCCGTTTTGAATGCTAAATTATTTATGGTATGGACTTTCAATTAGTACCAAAACAATTTAAAAAAATAATGTTCGTAACAAAAAAGGCAAGACTTAGCTGAGAGCAACCACAATCTTACCAGTACAGTACATGGCGGTTTAAGCTATTAGTATTGATTTTTTGTAATTAATAATATTGTAAAGAATTTATGTTTTTTATTTTAGGTAGTTTGACAATTAATATGAATTTAATGCTTTGTTTTAGCATTCTCACCTTTGACATTCTATTTAAATGTACGCTACGCTAAGTATGAGTTGGTGTAATTTATTGCACATTCACATCATCGGTTTTTTAGTGTATTCGCGGCTAACTCGGGTTAATTTCAAAACTAAAAATTAATAAACAAATTAAATAACGACATTCTTTGTATTGTCAAGAGAACTGACAACACAAAAAATTTCAATGAATTATCTTTATTAATAAAAAAGTTACTTATCACATTTTTTCTTTGAAATGCATCTGGTGTAAAATCAACTTTTTCAAGTTAGCGTTGTAATCATTGCTGGTGTCGAAATATGAGTTTTCATAGTAATTTATTTAGCCGCTAAACATGCCAGATATGGCCGGCGCTCGAATGAATGTTCAAATTTCCAAGCATTTTTTGAGAAAATGCTATTTGATACATAGACATAATGTCAACCGTATGTCTTTTTCTGTAAAATTTTTGTTTAGAGTTTTTAAGCTGTTTGTGTTTTTGAAAAATAATCCGATAGTCGTGACGCCAAGGGCATAATTGTTAAGAGCCTCGACCAACACCTGAGGAGGCTCTCGTTAGGCTGTTGGATCAAGGGCTTGATCCAGAAAGGGCTTCAAGGGCTTCTGGACACGATGTGTATCGTTAGGCGGTTCCTCTCTCAGGAGCATAGATAATACACGAGCCCTGACCACCGGTAGCTTGGACCCTGCTCCCGATACCTGGTGGGCTACTGTTTTGTAATGTTTTTATAAAAATATTTAAAAATGTAAATGATATGTATGTAGATGAAATAAAGGATATAATAATATACCAATAACCTATTATGCTTTTCGGGTTTCAACCTGATTTAGGGGATGGTCAAAAGTCCCTCGAAATGGTTCGTCTAAGCGTTACCTTATAAGAAGTTTTTCAAAAAAAGTGGGGTAAACGAATTTGGATCTTGAGCTAATCGTAATAAGATTTAAAATTTCCAGCGCAAACTTTCAAATAAACGTGGAATTGCCTCGTTGGCTATGTTGTAAATTTTCTCCGCAAGAAAATTGACCGAAATACAGGACAATGGCGCTAGTTGTGCTATAACAGTCATAAATCTGTCAAATAAAATGTATGTCATCTTGAGTTTTCAAATAACTACATTGAATTTTATATTTTTATTTAGCCTCGGTATTTATTTCGACAAAAAATTCTTAACGCTTTGAATAATCGTTTCGGAAGTGATTTTAGTGTTTTTTTCATGTTATCTATTTCACAGTTTCTTTTCTAGAATGTGATAAATTAAGAAAATATTATTTACGCAAATAAATTGAGCGCAGTCCTCTCGTCTCAACAGAGCGACGGCGACTGATTTGTGAAACAAAAATATGCTTGAAGTTCCCGCAACGTGCGACTGAAGATGACTTCTTCCACGAACTAAAAACGTCGTAAGTGCTAAAAGCTTGTACTCGTAATAAAACCAAAAATAAAAGGAATAAAAAAAAAGGCTACACATATTTTTTCACCTTTTATTAATATAAATAATCATCTAATTTTTATCCAATTAATCATTACCATATTAAGTACAAATCGAAAATACGGGAAAATTAGAGGTAACTTCGTGATGTTTTTTTATCGAGAAAATTTTAATATTTTGTGTTTCTGTTACACAAAAAGTTTGGAAATATCATGTAGTTACTCGTGTTATTTTTATTTTATACCTAAGTCTTATCAACTTCCTGAAAAATCGAATTGAAGATAGGTAATTTTGGTTAAGGTGTATTTTTCTGTTATAATGCCAATAAACGCATTTTTT
Organism: Agrochola lota; assembly: GCA_947364205.1. Taxonomy (NCBI): domain Eukaryota; kingdom Metazoa; phylum Arthropoda; class Insecta; order Lepidoptera; family Noctuidae; genus Agrochola; species Agrochola lota. The sequence goes on along the minus strand of OX376228.1, from coordinate 7,608,557 downwards.
ATTTCTTTCCTTCAGCAGGTCCTCGCGTGTGCAGGTAACAGGGCATGCGCTGCAAGATGGTAGGTGAGCCATTGTCTGTGGAGAAACGCCGCATACGCACCGGAGATCTGAGCCGTCCTTGAACCCCCACCTGTCCTTGCCTACTTGGGTGCGAAGTTGACCACGGTAACTTGTGCCCGGAAGGGGAGGCTCTGCGATATTTCAATAAAGAAACCAGATGGTTTTAGTACTCCTGCCGAAGATCACATTTTCTGTGAAAGGGTTGCCATCGGCTGGACTGACGCACCTAAGAAAACTTTTGCGGCTTCTAAGACTCTGGGGCATTGGGTCATAGTAATACATTTGGTCACGTGGGTCAACTTGTAGCTTCGCCCTCTCGATGCAGCTAGCTATAGTTCTGTGAATTTATGAAGACGCGATGCCAGTCCCTGCGGCCTTCACAAAGTAATCAGTCCACCTTATGGGAGCCCTTCTTCGTCTTCCGGAACTCAGTCACCACTCCAGAACGTACTGAAATCCGCTGCTGCTGCGGGATGCGAACACAGAACCGGTCAAAGTGTTGATGCTTGGGGGAGGCCTATGTCCAGCAGTGGACGTTTTTCGGCTTAAATGATGATGCCAGACAGTGGATACAGCATTCTCAACGGATCGGTTTAATGCAACCAGTAATAATCCGGCAAGTGTCACTTAGAGCTGTATTCACTAAATTATCGTGGGCAGATCGACTGGCCAGGATAATCACATCGTATAGAAACACACAGAACTCTGAAGTAATTTATGTAGTATTTAGATATTTTTGTACTTTCTTCTAATCATGAACTAATCTATGTAGTTAGGCTTTAGTAACTATTACTCCCTCTGCTGGATAAGTTGTTGAGTATTTTTTCTCTATTTTTGTTTCGTAACGTCGTGAACTCACTCTTATGTTCCGAGTGTGTGTTAAGTAAGTTCACTTGCTTTGGAACTGTGTGCACTTAGCTTTAACTTAGCTCCCGCTGAGTAACACTTACAGTACTCTTAAATACGCCCAAGAAAGTGAATTGTTTGCGCTTAAAATAATCGCATTATTAACTTACTTATAAGTAAGTACACACACGCACACATAAACATACATTATTCGCGTAGGTACATTGATTCCATGATTCCAAATTATATAAATATATTCTACTTTTATTAATTAGGTATATTTAGAGTAAAAACAACATTTTAAAGTCAAACAAACAAAATAAAACCCACATACGTAAAATAAAAATAAAAACGCGGCAATGCTATAAAGGCTACATAAAATTCGTTCCTTGTTAATGCGTAGTAACTTTATTCGGGCACGTCATCATCATCATCATTTTAGCCGAAAGTTGTCCACTGCTGCCTATGTCCAGCAGTGAACATTTCCTCCCCCAAGCACCGCCATTTCAACCGGTTCTGTACTTTTCACATCCAGCGGATTCCCTCGGCCTTCACCATGTCATCGGTCCACCTTCTGGGTGGCCTTCCAACGCTACGTCTTCCGGTACGCGGTCACCACTCCAGAATCTTTCGGCCCCATCGGTCATCTGTTCTGCGAGCAACGTGCCCTTCCCACTGCCACTTTAGTTTGGCAATTCTTCAGGCAATGTCGGTTACCTTGGGACAACTTCGGGCACGTGTTAGTTACAAAAAGCAATTAACGTTATGTTATAGTACAAAATAAAAAGGTATAAATATAATCAAAATCTCACAAAAAGAGAACATATTATATATACTTTCCAATATATTTTTTTTAGCGAGGGCACCCACACTTTGTAAAACAGATACGAATACTATGCAATGAAAGGATATCGTGACGAAAGGGACATCCCCAAATTGGATGGGATTAATTCATCAATTGAAGCTGCACGTAGCCATTCGAGGTCGGATTGAGTCGAAGACAATTACAAATAAATTGGAGATATCCTATTTGCCCGTGATACGTCTCAGGCACCTGTCCCACAGCCAGAGAGGTAGCGACTAGCTATGAACGATTTTATCGCTCAAGTAACATACAAAAGGTTGTAGGTCCCGTGTTAGTAAAAGGGATACATAAATTAATAGTTTATGGCTGACTTTTCACACTGCCCGCGAGTACTCGTTTGTCGAAGTGACAAGAGCTATTAAAGAGAGTACTCGCTCAGCGCCCTCGTTTGGAGGACACGCTGACATATACACGCTATGTACAGTTGGCTCCAGAGAAACCTCACCCCTTAGCAATGTAAAAAACAATACAAGCGGGTGAGGTTTCTCTGGAGCCCACTGTACATACGCATCTCGTCACTATCGCGCACTCGCTGCTCGTTACTTGCCCACTCGTTTTTAGTTGCTAGCTCTACTCGCTTCTCATTGATCGTCGGCGGTGGGACAGGTGCCTAAAACACGACCGTCAACCCAAACTGCATGGTTCTAAGTGAACATAATATTGTGAAGATTGTACCTTTGCAAGAGGATAGATAGTTGAAATTACGCAGTAATTTGCATGAATTTGATGCTTTTCAAAATCAAATGAATGTTTACTTTAAGACTAATATAAAATTCCCTATCTCTTTTTTAGGCTACTTAAGACGCCACATAAGCAATTACATTGCGTAAAAATAGGGTCATGCTTTAAAATTCCCATTAGACCACAGTAGTCGAAACTAAAAAGATTGGGATTGAGTTGCTCACTCTGCTAACCCCAAAACTTAACATTTTAATTATTATGCAAAATTACCTTTTTATACAGGGTTATTGGTAAAACACCAACAACCTATTAAGCGGTCATTGAACTCATCATTATGAACAACTTTTACTATGGGACCACACCTGAAATCACGAATAAAAATCTGCTGTTCCCTATATTTATGTTCGCATAAAGGCTTGTGCACACCAGCGCGACTTGTGGCGCGACGCGACACCGGTTATTGTTCTGTGAAGTTTTCTTAGAAATTGTTTTGTTCGTGTCGCGCTGGTCTGCACAAGCCTTTACTCGTCAAAATGTAGGGAACAGCTGATTTTTTTTTCATGATTTCAGGTTTGGTCCCATAGTAAAAGTGGTTCATAATGAGGAATACAATGACCCCTTAAAAGGTTGTTGGTGTTTTACCAATAACCCTGTATACATATTGACATTGATGAATATTATATACGAAATGACATGAATATTTACTTTTAAAGTATTACTTTGAGAATATTGTTTTTTTTTCTTTCTCTGTTAGTTTTTATGATGGTCTGCTGGCAGTTTGAATATTTTATGCGGCGACCCAAATGTCCTTCTTTGATATTGTTCGTCGAGTTGTTGAGCTACACGATTACTGACAAATGCTTGCACTGACTCTACTGGTCCAGTCAAATTGTGTGGTTCTGCCCTCAAAAGACCATTTCAGTTACTACATGATCTTCACATGATCTGATTAAGATGATGTTTGGAAGAAACTTCGACCCCTGAATTTGTTCCGCCATTTCTTTTCAGGGGTAGTCAGATAGGAAATGTCGACTACATCGCGCTTTTTTTTTAAATTTCTATTATGACGTATAAAAGTGATTCCGATACACTATATACACAATAAAAAAAAAGTTACAACTTATTATTGTCCCACCTTTTTATATATATGTATAATGTATGTATCTATCTGTAAGCAAGCAATTGTATACTGCATTGTCCCTTTACGTTATCAAGTTACCTTCCCTTTGACTGCCGAGCTCTATATAATGCGCATGAACACATCATGGATGCACGTACCGTGTCGTGCTACTTCACACAAACTATTATTCATGTTAGACTACTTTTTCACTAGACTTCGACCCACTTTGACAGCGGGACACAGCAGGTCGAAGTCTAGGGAAAAAAGTTACTTATGTGTTTATCTTCTGCAGTTTTAGATAAGGTAAAGGGTAAAATAGCAAATTTATATTTTTTATAACTAATAGTTAGAGACTTCGTTGATTTCCGGTTTCTTCAATATGGATTAGGTATGCCAAAGTTCACGATATATTTCGCGATTTCGTAACACGATGCCCACTTTGATATTCTACATATTATGCATATTCACATTTTTTGCCGACTTCCAAAAAGGAAAGAGGTTATATGTTCGCCGCGTATGTTTTTTTTTTGTCCACCGATTTATTTCTCCATCAATTGTAAACCGATTTTTTTTTTTTTTTTTTTGTATTAATGGGTATACTCCCAAGTTAGTCCCATATAAATTGTATTAACTCCAGTTTGATAGTTTTTGAGTTAACTTCAATAATACGTACTTTTCCCACTTAGTATATGTGGATGTTATGATGATAACGTCCTGTCACTGTGATTTACATAGCAGTTAGTGGTATTCGAATTTGTGTGAGGTAGAGACCACAATAAAAATGTGAAAAGTAAAAAAACTTTTTACAAAAAAAAACAACAGACTTAAAAAAAAAAACACTACAAAGTGGAAAATAACTTTAATTACGGAAATCGGTGTTTTTTCCACTTTGTAGTCTTTTTTTTATAAAAAGTTTTTATAATTGTAATAAATCAATATGCAAGAGATAATGTCTGACGTTCGACTATTCTCCATCTTTGAAAATATTAAATACGGCCATTTTCTTTCAGAGAAGCCGTATAGATTAGTTTCGAGGATTTTTTTGTACTCACAATGAATACTAAACGTCTCCCGGATTTAAGTTAAAATTGCTGTTTTAGGCAAACACATTTGCATTCAATTGTGTTTAAAACTTTACATCGACGAGTCTAATTACCGCTTTAAGCTCCTCGGGACAAAGTGCACCGGGGTCGCAGGAAAGTCCTTTGGTCTATAAATCTTTTGATCGGTTTCCATCGACTTTTTCCAACAAATTGATTAAATCCTGTGAGGCGTTCGATTTCCGGAGCGCGTCGATCTCGCCGCGTGAAACCTTAGAAAAACATTTTATTATCTCTTAAAACATTTTTCCTGTCAAGGGAAAGTCGCCGACAGTAGGAGATAAGAGGCTCTGGCAGGATGCGATTATAAACCGCGCATCGATTGGCTGCTGTTCTGACTACTAATATTATAAGTGCTTTGTGATTATTTTCTGAGTATCTACAAGAAACACGGTAATGTCGCGCTGTGACGGATTTAAATCGACTGTTACTTAACGTTTGGGTTGCGATATAGATTTATTTATGGTTTTGGATAACTATTAATGGTTTGTGAATAAACAGTATATTAACTAACGAAAGCGTCCCCGTTAACCTTTTTTTTTTAAGATGTTTGGACGATATACTATTGCGGGTGCCTTTCGTTAACACGTCCAGTGCCGTGAGCCCTCCCGGAGGGTTCACCTAGTCGCATATGGGATGCCGGGTGCCCTCGCGGCGGGCTCAATTTAAATGTAGGTTCTTCTTAGCGAATACAGCATTATAAACCGTGAAAATAAAATCTGATGTATATTTTAACATGATTTTTTAGTATATGCGTTGGTTTTAAAATCCAAGCCGTTTTATTAATTTTAAATTTTTTATTCACGGTTTCAAATATTCACTAACATATTAATAAAAGGTCCGAAACTACGTATAGCGACAAGACCCCTTTTTTTTTTGGGGTTGGGTAATCATCAAATGACTTCTCCCGCTCTGGGGGAGCGAGAGGGCGTGTCAGACTTTTACTGTCTAAAACCCACCTGTGTTCCTTCCGTTGCCCGTGTGCCAGGGCCGCGATATCCCTTTCGGACAAACCCGCAACCCCAGCAGGCATTGGTCCTTTCGGACCCCGTCAGTTGGTGCTGACATCTCTTTGAGGCGCGCGTGGAACAACGCGCCGTCGACCCAGGCCTGGTCCTTATCGGACGGCGAGCTACCCATTGCTAACCGAGCGACAAGACCCCTTGAAAACACAATTTTACTTCCTTTTACAGTGTTTTATAACACGGTTTTAAACCTAATGCCGTTGACCGTCCGCGATGGTTAACTTTAGCGCAAATGTAATGCCGGCAACCCGGAGGGTTCACTTCCAATATATACGGCGGCATGGCGTATGAGTTCTATGAAAATGCGTGGAGTTGAAAGTATTAATTAGCGTACAGTACGTATGTTAATATTAATTTCAAATAAGAATTATGACTAATCTTTCAGAAAATAAATCTGTAAATATTAACAACAATGATAATATTGCAGGTTACATGGAATATCTATAAAACCTCACCCCCGCATGCTCCCGATCAAATAAAAGGCATAAACGATGGATGTAGCTAGCATAAACAACCAAATAACTGACTCACACAACCCATCTGCGAAATTCAATGCTTTTACCATCTCTGCTCAAAATAATATAATCAATACACTTCGTTCGGTTTCCACGCCTCATCTGTAAAGATTTATGCAGCTCTGGTTTTGCGCCAGCGCCATTTCTACCCGTGCATATAAACAGAGAAGAAAATTGTTTATTTCCTGTCTCATCGGCTTTCGGAAGCTTTCGGAGGCTCTCGGCTCCATAATGCGCCGTCGGCTTCGCTCGGGACGTTTGTATTCGTCAACTGTGTTTATCTTAGCCATTAGTTACTGTACGAAAATATTTAGTTCACTTTTGTTTTAGACATACGAAGGTTTCAGTCTTAATATCGTATACTATAATTAGTTTCTATAAAAAATATGATAATACACGATGGAATTTTTTAACCTCACGAGAGAGCAAATTTTACGCAAAGGAAACATTCCTTTATTTTTTTAAAGAAACAAATCTGCATTCAAAGATTTTCGAGAATTCACTTGCCACACTCGGGAATCAAACCGGCTAAAGTCCGAAAAAAATACACCCTGTCAACAAAATGGAGCTAATTTCGAGCCACTAATTAGTTAATAGTTTACCATTTTTAACCGACTTCCAAAAAAGGAGGAGCTTTTATGGTCGTCGCGTATGTATGTTTCTCTTCTCTATCTTACCTAATTGGCTATCTGTAAAAATCCAAGCTTGAGGCAAAATGTTATGAATACGAAGAATGTTGCGCCCACAATCAAGTATCAAAATGTCATATTATATTCACACATTTATTACATATGAAGTTTAAAGGTTTTTTACATTAAATAAAAATTGTAGTTTAAAAAAAACTAAAAAACACGCTTTTTACGAACTAAAAATGATAAAATAATTAAATTGACCTGTACTAGTTACGATATAAGTACCAATCCAGCTTGTCACTTATTTTATATCCGATGATGAAATCAAAAAGCGTGGAGCGCTTTGTTTAAATTAATTAAAAGTATACACGCGCCCCACGCTTTTTGATTTAATCATTGGATACAAAAGAAGTAACAAGCTGGATTTAGTTAATAAATCTAAAGTCAACTAAAGTCAACGAAGTTATGACTTGACCGGTTTACTAGTTAAGTAGCCACTGAAGAGTTCCACTATCCACCTCCTAGCTCCATCATCAGACCTTCGACACCAAGTGCAATATATTGGACTCGTCAAACCGAAACATATGAGCCCAAACTCGAGCGGTTTACTAGTAGCCACTGAAGAGTTCCACTATCTCCTGGCTCCATCATCAGATCAGCTCCATGATTTTAAATTATTGTATGGTCATAGGTCCTTGATCCGTGTGCAAATTTTTAAGTTAATCGAACGTCTTGACGTTGGTGAAAATTACGTTGAAAGATTCCGCTACTTATATAGATAGATAGATACAGGTCAAGCTAATAAAAGCGTATTAAAAAGGACTTCAGATACGTGTACTCGTAGTAAGAGCTTTAATCACCACTTTTTGCAGAAAGATAGCTACTTATAGTGGAGGTAGCAACTGCAAGAGTCGGGAAAGACTAAACCTAAGGCGAAAATACGTTTCCTCGACATACAAAAGAAAGTTATCTGGTAGTTGTAGTCGTAGAAACTACCTACCTATATGTAAATTAAAGCAATTTTCGTTATGCGCATATAGTGGAGGTGATCACACGGGTGTCGCGCGGCGACGATTTGATGGGTGTCGGGAGTCTCCGCAAGCGAAGCGAGCGCAGACAACTTGCGTAATTGAGTTGTCCCGCTGGCCACCTTACTTCATTAATCAGAAACTTTCACTCCTGCTAATCCCACGTTCGGATTCAATACACCCAGGTAATACCTGTCGATTAAATACCTTGTGCTAAGATACTTAGGTTACTTTGAAGTTCACGTTAATTAATTACCGTTGTTAAAGTGTTCAACTTTCTTGTTCTAATCGTGGTGAAAGCGGAGCCTTGAAACATAAAGTGGGTATTAGAGGGTGGCTCTTGTTTAATATGAGAATATTTTGGCTTATTTCTGTTAATAATAGATGAGAAGATATTTTGATTCGAAAACTAATCTCAACATTGTCTCATTTATCAGAAGTCTCAGTCATAAGAAAGTATAAAACTAAACAATAATTTAAGTTCGTAACACTACCTGAACTCAAGCATGCTCAGTGAACGCAAATTGTTTTATTTGCGTTCACTGAGCATGCCCAAACTATTAATTTGCAAAATATTCACTATTTTAGCGTTGTGACAGTTGCGGTAATTAATCATTGGCAATTAATCATTGTAGAGGGAACCTCAGCAATATGTAATTAGTGAGTAGGTTGAAGTGGAGTGGTAATTAAATTTATATTTCTCTCTGTCCAAATTAAGTATTAAATGTTATGAATAAATACTATTGACCCAACATGCAACAGGGGCGTCTAACTCTGAGGCTAAATTTATAAGAGTTGAGGAAAACCTCTGGAGAATAGGCTTATTCTAAGCTTGAAATTGAGTAGGTACCGATCATGTTCTGTTCAACTTTAAATCTTTCAATCATCTCAAAATAATAAATTTATTTTACTTGTATATTATATACACAAGTAAGATTAATTTAATAAAATACACATTAATTTCGGGTCGACTTATCAAGTCGACTGCTGCTGTGGAGGTCTTCTGCACTTGCGTTTACGGATAATCGCACAGAAGTAGACGTGTTCGTCTACTGGCCGATGGCCGATTCATCTACTTTTGTTTGACAATGCTGTTGCATTGTCGAACAAAAGTAGATGAATCGGGCATAAAACGCTGCTAATCTCACAGATCTGAATTGAATTTATCTGAATCTTGCATTAAAACTATTTCTAGGTAATGTTCATGATTTTAATAAAGTTTGCAAACGAACGAATACAATAAATGACTAAATTGACAATTTTCGGTAACATTTGATCATAAAAATGGATAATTGCGACATTATAATTGTTTAAGTACAGAATGGAATATACTTATATAATACCTGTAGGGGGAGTGATATGAAGATTCGACTGACGTTGTTTCGACGCACGCTGTTTCGAAAAACTTTGCAATTGGTACTCCATCGCCAGTTCGAAAACACATTGAATCGAAAACCGCTATGTCGAACGACGTTATTGCGAACACGCGGATGTAAAAACTTTTTGAATGGTACGCTAGTATCGAAATCCACTGTTGCGTTAATTTGTCTAGGAATCGAACTCACGACCTAGCGATTACTTACCAAAAACTATCTACGCTACGATTGTTTCTGTGGCACCAATCGAGAGGGTCAACCGTAAATCATAATTTATGTTTAGGTCAAGATGAAATTTTTACGGGTCATGTATGACCTGTAAATAATAGTAATAATAGTATCTATTTAATAATATGAGTTAGGTACTTTGAAACTTACGTTATCATATTTGGTTTTTCTATTCTGCATAAAACAATTACTCATACAAGAAGAATCACGCCATTTTACATCCGCCATGATGTTAGATTATTTTGTTATACTCAAACACATTGAACCCACATTAAACTAAACCAGTATTATTTTATTGTATTTTTTATATATCTGTCAGTTGATTGCTCGGTGAATCCGTATCCGAAAGTCGCAAAATGTTAAAAAACTGTGTAGATAGGTAACTTATATCTTTGATACAGTAGTGTTTCTGATATTGGAAGTACAATCTAAAACATACCGTAAAAAATAATGATGTAGTATACGTTTTTATTCTCAAATTACAACAATTTATGGGTAAGTTTCATGATTTTTTTATGTTTTTCGGTTTTTGCTAACGTGTATTATTTATTCTTCAAAGGGGTTGGTCCCCGGATGGGAACACTTGAGGATGCAATGCACGGAAAGCTGCCTAATCTCGGGGGACTTCGGTAGGAGGTCCATCGCCTTTATGCGAGAGCCGCATGAGCCTTTGAGACAGTCATGTAAAGTCAAAATGTCTAGAAGATGGTCTTCGACGTCACGTATGTAAGTAGTTAAGAAGCTTAGGCGACTGAAGCGATAGTACGAGCTTCAGAACCACAGCGATCCATTTCGTCAAATTTCGAAGATCACTGAAGTTTTGTAGCTGGGTGTCTTGCTTCTTTTACTAGGCACGGTTGTCGACTATTTCTCATTTTAACTATTAATATTTTTGGTAGAATATGGGTGTAAAAATATCAACTAACCCTACTGATATGCGCGGGCCTGCGGACGGTGAGCAATGGGCAGCTCGCCGTCCGATAAGGACCAGGCCCGTGTCGACGGCGCGTTGTGTTCCACGCGCGCCTCAAAGAGATGTCAGCACCAACCGACGGGGTCGAAAGACCAATGCCTGCTGGGGTTGCGGGTTTGTCTGAAAGGGATATCGCGGCCCCGGCACACAGGCAACGGAAGGAACACGGGTGGGTTTTAGTCAGTAAAAGTCTGACACACCCTCTCGCTCTGCCCAGAGCGGGAGAAGTCATTTGATGATTTCCCACCCTCAAAAAAAAAAAAAAAAACCCTACTGATATACAATTTGCATTAAAAAATCTTAATGTTTTCAGTACTACTTGGTGGCAGACACGTTTTCATACACTTATGTCTCAAAAGGTGAGGATGGCGATCATTGGCAAACGCAGATCAAATCTAGGTCTAGGTATACTGGGGTACCTATGTAAAAATTGTTAGGTATGTAATTTAGTGTTTGACCATAATATTGTCTGAAAATAAAGTTAGTTTTACTTTTCTTGCTGTCTGTACATTTTGATTAAAATCTGTGAATGCAGATCAAAATGTCTCAAAAAGTTAAGGACAGTTTCCTAAAACCGTTGTCTTGTAGCTACAACTGTTAAGGTAGCTGCCCTTACTACTCCATCTCAAAAATCGACCCTGTATGTAATCTATGTAAGTAAAATATTTTTTACAAAAAAAAATAACAACCGACTTCAAAAAAAAAAGGTCTTTTCAGTTGTTTCAATTACAGCTAATCATTATTTACCGAGCGAGCGAAGTGTATCTGCATCAAATCTGGCAAAATGTGCTTTCGTGTGTTAGTTTGTACGTACTCCTCTACAGGTCGTATTTTACAATCGATCTCGACACGAAACATGGCATATAGGTATTACGAATTTTTTTAACTTTTTTGTCGTCAGGAATTTTTGATTGCAGCGGTAATATCTCCAAAAAAGGGGATATCTCCGCCTTATGAGATCCGATTTTAATGGTTCTTTTTTATTTGAAAGGTAGTAACTTTATGTTAGTCTCCAAAAAAAATTGCTGAAGATCTGATGAGGATCTTCGGTATGATGAGCAGAATAGCTCCTTAAAATGCAGTAAATTGCTCACTATTTACTCGTATTAAAACCTATTAGTTAATTTTTCTAGGTGGCCTACTAAATTTTATTCATAATTTTTCTGGTTTTTGGGGTTCTGTAATCAACAAGGAACCGATATAGTTTCGCCATGTCAGTCTGTCTATCTATCCGCGGCTTAGCTTAGAGAATCTTAGTACTAGAAAGCTGTAATTTGGAATGTGCCTATCCATATTAATCACGACGACAAAGTGATAAAATAACATCATGACAAATATATTTTTTAGGTGATCTCCCCTCCCTACACGTAAAGTGGGACTGATTTTTTTTCTCGTCTTTCCCACGTTGTGGGTTCGTGTGTGGGTGTGTGAAAACTATTTTCTGATTCAGGGATCCGTTTGCAAAATATTAAGATTCAAGTCTTCCCCCCTGCCAGCTAAATGTTTGTTTTTGGATATGTGAAAAAAATCATGGCAGTAGAATATATAACGAAGTTAAAAGGAAAACTATCACCGCTAAGTATGCTTTACAAGTTAAGGAGTAATCGACCAACTTACATTTGCAGTTGGAATGTAAGGGGAGAACATGTCTTTCAACTACAATGTTAAAGTTTGTTTTTGGGATATCATTCATCCCAACTACGGAACCCTTCATTGTACGTGCGTGGGCCACGCACTTGGCTGGTTTTTTTATTTGAATTTGATGTATTGAACGATGTCATGGTTTATTGATAGGAAAAAAAAAATTTTTTTTTCAAGAAGCCTTATATTTTTATTATGTTAACAATGTTCCTTTATAAAATAAATATATGCACTTATTTTATATATTTCTCGTTCACAAATAAACTCTGGGGTTCGCACAAATGCCACGCGACTAACAGTGTGATTATTTTGGCGCGACTAGCTAAATGTTAATTGTTGCCAATAAGTTCGTGTTCGCGAGGTCTACTGTTTGCAGAACTACTAGTATATAGAATCGAATCATTCTAAAGTTACAAAATGTTGTGCAAACTTACTATTTGTAACTCTGCAAAACATGTAACTTTTTGCAACATTTTGAATTTAACCAATCCGCTGAAATGTAATAATGAAGTACAATAAGGAGAATTTACAAATAACTCATATTCAATCAACTATCGTAGTCCACAGCTGCCACAACACCCTTTCCTCTGCCTATCATCCAGTCTGTCCTACCCACGTTTTTAAGGTCTTCGGTCCATCTGGGGGGGCATCCCACACTATAGAATTATCCCACGTTATCACTGGGTTACGCACGCCGGATATGTGATCTGATTAGTCATTATCATATTGAAATGTTTTTTAATGTACCTATTTTTCAGTTAATAGTATGTAGTTGATTGTTTGTTGTGATCCTTGACACTTGTTCCTAAAATTTAAAAATGTTAGTTAATTCTGTGAGTTATTTCTTAATTATAGTGTTGTCATTAGTTGAAGTGCACTCCCTCTCCTGCAAACACAAAATGTAAGTAAATAATTTCACACTGTTTTCTTCACCAAATCGGCTTTTTCCTCGATGCGACCTATGGATACAGAAGCCACATAGCATTATCTTCTACACCGTGACATATAAGTTGTCTTACAAAAGCAGCTTCATGTATCCAATGACTACTAATCATTCATTTAAAAAAAAAAAGATATACACCGTGACATTTTAGTCGACTTACAAAGGGCCACTCAATGTACCCAACATAAAATACCTCTAAGAGCAATTAAAAAATTGTTACAATATATAAAAAAAAATTAAATGAATATTTAGTAGTCATTGGATACGTGGGCTGCTTTTGTCAGACGACAAAAATGTCACGGTGTGTACAGTATAGGTTGAACATAAAAGTCGCCACAACTAATTGCAGATTAGCATTTGAAAATACTATAGAGCTGCTGAAGATTGTAAGACTATCTTGCATTGTATGAACTCAATCTCCTTTGTATTATATCATTGCAAAGCACACGTATGTAGTATGAGTAGATACAATTTACTGGGTAATATGTCTTTCATTGACTTTAATGTAGTAACGAACTTATGTATTTTAATTTTCAGCGGGGATGTTTGTAAACCAATATGTAAATCAAATTGTACTAATGGCTATTGTAAACTTCCCGAAGACTGTTCGTGTACAGCTGGGTACACGAAACGTAACGATACCTGCGTACCGGTATGTGAAGGACTGTGCTTGCATGGGACCTGTGTCGCTCCGAACACGTGTCGATGCGACTCTGGATACAATACTCTGAACGACACATGCGTAAAAAAATACATCTCTAGAAGAAGCAACGAAGACACAACAACGACAACAAAGAATCCATTCAACATGATGAGTACCGATAGTTACAATCACACTGAAAATACAACGACTACTCCTGTGCCGTATTTTGTGAGCAGCAGCAGTTCTACGGAAAGAGTTGTTGACAATGATGCGAATACTACTGTCACTTCCGGAGATCTGATAGAAAAGTTGTGGTAAGTTTAAGTTGTGTTCATTATTTATTGATTTTAGTTTGAATGATAAGGTAATTATGCTCAAATCCATGACAATAATTTATTGCAGGCAACTATACAAATAACATTTAACAAATAATACAATACCATTTTCAATTTAGAATTTAGCAAGACATTTTTGATATTAATTTAATAAAAAATTACGATACTTACGTACTTAACGAATTTCCAACATTGTTCTATTTCTGTCAATCGTTTAAAGATGACAGAGACAGAATGATTTTTTAAATACGTTTAGCGCTAAATATGTTTAGTAATTTGTAGTGCAAGCGGGCTTAAATGGGCAGCACATTCAGATCCTAGTGCTACGGCTACATTATCGCGATAAAGAGAACTACACTTCGCGTGCTCTCTGTTCAGCTTCTGAACAGCGAGACATCGAGAGAGAGCGCGTGAAGTGTAGTTCGTCTTATCACAGACACAACACAGCTACATTATCCTGATGGTTAGTTAGCTTCCAGTACCGTTTCGAGACACTCAAACTAAAATCGATTCAGGGCCTCAACTAGATCAGCACGGTCCCCGGTTATATCGAAAATACTGCAGCATTAATTTTGAAATAAATTTACGTTAAAGTTGAGGATTAATGTTATGTACTATGTTAGACGAAAACGCGGTTCTATATTTTCCTCACTCAGCCACGCTCTCACTCAGTCCACGAGCAGTATGCTGCGAGCGAAATAAAAAGTGAATTTGAGCTGAGGTACTATGGACTCTTAAGTGCCACACCACTGTTAAACCCGCGATGGTTTGTGTAGTGTGTTTAACCAAATGTCTGTTTTTTTGTTTTCGTTTTGATTATTTTCTCTTCTAATCTTACACACGTTGTCTACATCTATTTAACTACTTTCCTATCGCAGGTATGCTGGAAGAGATTTCTTTAGAAATAAGCATCACCTTTGTACGTTTTTTTCTGTTCCTTTCTTCTTGTCTATTTATAATGTGTGTACATAAACTGTTAAATAAATAAATAATAAAAAAAGTTTATATTTTTCATTTTTCAGGATGCAACAATATGGAATGTTTATTTGGATACCGATAATCGTAATAGTAACTACTGGAGTAATATTGCTACTCGTTTGGCGACGGATACCAATAAAAATAATTAATTTCTTCAAAGGAAGGAGTTATAATGTTCTAGGTATGTTTCATCAGTACACGGTAGTAGCAAAAGTAATAAATAAAGGTGATTGCTGAGTATGAGGTCTTGGGTTTGATCCCTATAGCGGGCAAGGTGTTATTGGGTTTTATCATTATGTTTTCTCTAAGCCAGTCTGCGTTGTAACGTTATTACCACCGATTTGTTTTAGGATTAAAAGTTCTTCATTTATTTCTTTTAATCACGATACCCGGTTCAGACTATGATACCTAGTTTGATGTGTTTTTTTAAATTTCAGGTGCTTTCCTAAAAAGAAATGGATCAAGTTCGTTTGAAACGTTTGAGTTCATAATAAATAAATGAGACGGAAGCGCAGTGCCATCTAACAAACTATGTTTTCGGTTGTATCGATGTGGCAAATATGTATTTTTTTAAATAAATAACATATCATCACGCTTTGTTTCCACGAAGGGTTGGGCAGAGCCGCAGAGCTGTACCTGTAGTACAGTTGCTGTATTAAAGAAGCTTGATTTTATCCTCTTTTATTCTACCTTATTCTTTAAAGCCAGGAAAGTTAAAACCGATCAAATTGATATGCAAACCCAGTAGAAAGGTTTTCCATGTCTTAGTGCATATAATTACGGTAATGCTCTCTCTCTGTTTCTCATGAGCCGAACGGAAAAGGTTGGGTAATATAATGTAGGTAATATTATTTGGTAACTTTGAACAAATAATATTATGTGAGTGGTTATGAATTTCATTCAGATGGTTTTCCTATTTTTGTTGTTAGAAAATACTTACTTACATATATAGGGATGTTGACTGGAGAAAAACAAATATATTGAGTCTGTTAGTCAGATAGTAAAAAAGTATAAGACACGTATATTTTGCTTTATCATATTTATAAAAAATGGTTTAGGTAGATAAAACGCATTAAATCTTGAGAGTGGGGGCTCGCCACTAGTCAGTGTATAATATATCGGGGAGTGACGTCATGCCACATTTTAACTCAATGTATTGGCGTAATCTTTTGTTTACGTAAAAAAAGTAAAAATACGTGTCCAATATTTTTCATGACGGACAAAAAAAATATAATTATTAATATACTCTACTTGACGGACAATTTTTTTTTTTTAGCCATCGTCCCTATTAAGATAAGAAAGCTCAAACTCAAACTCAAACTCTATGCATTTATTTCAAATAAACCAATTACAGGCACTTTTGAATTGTCAAGGGGTCGGTCAGTCAGAAAGCCATGTATACGTATTGCATAGAGTAAGTTCTTATCCAATAGTCATATTATTTCGAAGTCATAACAATAAAACTTGTGTTGTGTCTCGTTCAGTGTCCCGGAAAGTTACCTAATTCTTTTGTGTTCACATAAAATTATTAAGTAGGTATACAGACCTATCAACCTATGTGATAGGTTTTAAATAAATTTGACTTTGACATCCGTAGTTATTGAAAAATATCTTCCAAATTAAAGACAACCTAATATATAAAACGCCATCAACTCGTCGATTTCCCTAAGTTCTGCACGTTTTCAATGCAGGTCAACTGCTGCAGCCTTCCTCAGCATTCCTCCCCTTAGCTATATAAATTATAGCCCGTTTTCACTGACACGAAGCGACACTTAAATTAATGCCTAAATGCGCTCTTGGATTTTCAACTTTCAGCGCTTAGCCGAGCGTTGAAAATCGAACAGCGCATTTTTATATAGGCATTCATTTCGGTGTTCCCTAGTGTAAGTAAAAATGGGACATATCTCCTATTTATCAAAACGTCGGCAATAAGGAAAGCGCCGCGTTATCAAACCGTGTGCGAATCTTTTCCTAAAAGAACTCGTGGTAGATGAGAATCGTATCGTTTGCTCCCGGGTAATTTAGTTTATCTTGCAATAGTATTGGCACACAAGCTATTTATTATTAAATGTTTACTTTCTTTCTATATTGTTTGGTTCTAGTCCGTTAATTTGGAATTGTGTGCACTCACTTTGTATTATAGTCAACCTACCTAGCCTTTTCCCAACTATTTTGGGGTCACGGTTCCAGTCCAACGGGATGCCGCTGAATACCATTATTTTACATGAAACAACCGCTTTGTAAGACTGAAACTATGTATATTACTGTCATATTGTTCTTACAGCAAAAATAGACCTTGACGTTTTATGACGTGCAAGTAGCATTCCACCTTAGGGTCATAAAGCAATTAGGTACGAGGATGAATATACATACTAATATATTTTTTTAGTTTTAAATCGATTAAGTTTTTATAGGTACTAAATACCCTGGAATCTTAAAAGTGATGTTGTTCTAGACATAGACCTAGAGTTATAAAATACGGAATCCCACAAGGGAGCGTATTAGGTCCCCCATTGTTTTTAACATATATAAATGATATAATAAAACAAACCCACGTGGAAAGATCATACAGATAACATATGTAAAAAGGTATGCAAATCAGCATAGGTAAGCAAATCAGTATAGGTATGCTCTTTTAAATCGTCAAAATTGGTTCATCGTGATATTGTTCTAACTGCATATCATGGTCTCGTAGCATCTGTGATATGCTATGGAATCATATTCTGGGGAAATTCAACTATTAGACTTAGAGCAAAAATGGCGCATTCGAACTATGCTTAAGAACTGAGAACAAGAGATAGCTGTGTACCAATGTTTATTTTTGAAAATATTAACATTTCCATCATTGTACAAGTTGCAACATTTTTCAACGAAATGCATTGCTACTTACAAAACTGTATCAAATACGTAGAGGTCCTAAACGTGCTCAATATCAAAACATTTCATGCGCCAGGAAATGTTAGACAGCTCTAATGTTCAAAAGCTTGCTAGGAATAGCACCCAGAATAATAATAATTTAACTGGCTCCTTGTAGCAACTAAATATTACCTAAATATCAACTTTAACAAAAAAAAATAACATTTTTTCTAATGCATAAATATTATTAGATTAATTTCTTAATGACAATAATAGTAAATTTACTAAGTAATTAATGTGTATTGTATTTTTTTTTATTGATTTTAATATAAATGAAACTAAACTACTTAACTAAATTTGTAAATACGAGTACTTTATTTATTTATAATGTTTCTCAACGAAAATTTTTACGCCGCAGGCAAAACAAAGGAGAGTCACCTGAATTGTTACTGAAGACCAAATTGTGTTTTACAAATAAACAGTCATTCATTCATTCATTCAAGGATTAGATAATGGAAAGACGGATCAGACAGGCAGTGGGTGGACATACAGATCCGATGGATAGTAATAACACAGGTAGGCTATACCTTTGTCTTCCGTGTAGTGTCAGGAATTTCCTTTCACACGTGTTGTGAGGTATGCTCACAAATACCTCCTGCATATCTAAACGTAACAGTCAAACTATTTGATATACATACATACAGCTACCTTGCAATGTTGTGAGCGTGCTGAGTGGCCAAATATTTTACATCACTCTCTAATGCCATGAGATTAAAAAGTTATTTAGTACCTATACAATAAAAATACTTTTGCCTATATACCAACCAAATAGTTTGTTTGACTTGTGGCGGCATTTCCATCGCCACATGCGAACTACGCATCAAAGACCTGACGTCTCACAAAATCCTGACGTCACACAAATCCTGCATCACGCGATTAGAGTTTACCGCGCGAACGACATATATAAGACTAGCCGACATCAAACGTTGGGCAGTTGCCCGCCAGACACGACACCCGTCTGGTCGGAGGATCCTCCCTTTTATATAAAGGATGAGTGAACCCTGTTCCCCATACCTCTAAAGACTAATTATTATAATTGTACACAGTTGCATAATTTAGCGATTGAGTAATTATGACCTGATTATTAGACCAACAGCTTTGCAGATCAGTGAGACAAGGTTCTTTTGAAAATAAGTTGCTTGTTAAAACATCGTTGTAAGATAGGACTAGCAAACTGTACAAATACATACAACACGTTGAGTGATTCTTCAAAGATCCTTTAAAATCTATAACGTAACGCAATTCAATAATAATTTACATCGTCTGTTTCCTAGAAACACTATTAATAAAAGTCCAGCCGGGCGACTGACTAATGAGAGGGGCTTGTCCCGATGCGGGTGGTCACTACCTAATACTGAAACTGAATAATTACATTTATCATACATTACTATACCACGTCACGACACAATACAGCTCAATCAGGATTTGCGTAATTATATAACACACTGTTGACAGCCGTTGGAGTGTGTCAAGTCTATTATGAGGCATTTATTGCTCGTAATGAACACTTTAATAATAATAGCTAATGTGGGATCAAAGGTGTGTGTTAGTCCGCAATATAAGTACATGAATTACTAAAACGTCGTCATTAATCGTTGACGATGCTTTGGTTTTGGTAACACAGAAACACTTGATGTAGGACACATTCAATTACAGTTCGCTGAAACTAAGAGCCTGTATACACAATAGGGGAATGAACGTCAGAGACTGTCAGAGAGTACCGCTTGATCCCTTCCAAACAAACGATAAAACCTGACGAGAGAAAGGACTGATGTTTGCACTCGTTCACTACGCCGAGGGTAAAGAAACCTCACGACAATACAAGTCAAGTATTTCCCCAAAGGTCAAATCAAATTGAAACGTTAGAATCTCATTAGATTTCGATTGAAAATGTTACAGTAATAATACTAAAATTGCTGTAATTTCCACTTCAGATTTCATTCGAAGTACTGCCAACTCACGTTTCAACAATTTCATAGATTTGTGCATTATCTCCACGGGCAATAACCAATAGCTTGAAGTATCCTATTCAAGTTATTGAATTTTATAATCCTCATTCAATATCTATTCTCCCTCTCGGATGTTGGAAAAGAATCGAGTTTTGGAAAAGAATCACTACACAGGATTTTTTCCAGTGATGCTCAAGGCGCAAAAAGGGAAAAAAAAATGCTTCACATTTTTAATATCCTTCTATATACGTCCATCGTAAAAATGTTTTACGGTTCTAAAGGTGTATTGTAAGCTATTTTGGGGAAAAAATCCTGAGGTTTGTGTAGCTCCAGCTCGAGGCCTTTTAGTCTTATACGTAATGAATGTGGGTTACCCTCCATATATTCAGAATAGAGACATATTTATCTTTGCGATTTGTCTTTTAAACGATGTCATTTTGATCGTGGTTTTGATACGAGATCGGTTAGGAAGATAGTTTAAGTACTTGTACCTATAATACGACGGTTTAGTGGGTTCATTTCTTAGATCTGCTTTAAAGTGAGGCTGTATTTCCTCATTATAATCCGCTGTGCGGAAGCGCGGCTCGGAAATGCCTGCGTACAGAAAGGTGCAGATGTAACGGCTGAACGTAGGAAAAAGCGATGGAGAATATTTAAAGAGACTGCAGTAAGTAAAAATAAGAAGTAAATTGTTCTCTTCATTGTAATCGGAAAACTGAGCGAGTTCTACGACTAGATGTGCTAAAGTATACGACCTCACTGTCTCATGCACGAGTGTGTGAGAATATAGTAGTTACTGTTCATTTGTAACGACAGCAAACAAACTATGTTGTAGTGTTTTCATCATCAGGTCGGGTACTATTTTTATCCACATAACGTGTGCACATAACTGCTCAGACTCCAGAGAGAGAAGATCAGTAAACACTGCTGTTAAGCATCATGAAATAAACACTCTTTTTAGTTCAACAGTAAAAATGGAACTCGACGGTGAGCAAAGAATGTTACAACCTGGTTTAAATCCTACATTCTCGTCGATGTATATAATACCTACAGCAGCGTTTTGAACTTTTACACACAAATTGTTGTTGAAAACATAACACAAGTGAGTTAGAGTGTAACACTTTGGCAAAAGTTAGTTTTCGGGCTTGAAAGCTCACTAGCTTACAACCAAAAAGCTTTACTCGTACTCGTTTTTATAAAGTTATAAGTTTATATACCTATTTCAGGACCACATTTATATATTTAACAATTTTTCATCTAAATTCCGGAAGAAGCTTTTTCCAAAGACACTATATTGGCTGCAAATTAAAAGCAGTTGCGGAAATACCACTTATCATCCAACCAGGCCGCAGGAATCTGCTGGGTGCGGGAAGCAGAGAACCGGTCGAAGTGGCGGTGCTTGGGGGAGGCCTATGTCCAGCAGTGGACGTCTTCCGGGTGAAATGATGGTGACCACAAAACGGGACAATTAAAAAACAACACACCGTTTACAAAACAAATAACAATACATAGAAAGATTACAATACAATATCAATTATAAAAGGCCAAACATTTCAACAGCTCACTTCGAAATCTCACTAAGAAACTACGTATACAATCCGTTATTTATTATAACTTGCCACTCAACTCGTTAGATGGAACTGTGGGCGATTTGATTTACTCAAGTGGGTCTTAAGCCTTAAGTCTTAAGGGCTAAGCACACTTTGAACTAAAACTCCGCATTCAGACAAGAATTTAAACTATTGTATAATTAAAACGGGGTCTTCTATAAGATTAACGAGTACTGGAGGGATTATTAAGTTACTGACTGTTTGTCTACCTCGTTGGTTTAGTTGTCGCAAGTGACTTCTGAGAGCTGAGTCCTGCATGGTTGCGGAAACCAGGTCGGGCAAAGTCTAATTGGGCTTTTCAAAAAGGAAATTCTTGGTAGCAGATCGGAGAATTCGCGAAATATGGGAGTAATAAGTTGACTCAGGCGTGACTTTGCGGAAAACTACCCTGGCCGAGGTGGACCGAGCAGTAATCCTATATAAGTGGGGTTGTCAGGTGGTGTGGCTCATACTGCGTTCGGCGCTTGACGCGGCAACACGCCGTGTCCGGGTTTGCAACAAGGCAATCGTCATACTGAGGATGCCTCGTTGAGAGGTGAAACACGTGTCAATTTCTTACAGGGTTCTTTATGTCTCTTTAAGAACAATTAAGCGGATTAGTTTACTAAATATACGTCGTCTGTTGTATTATTTTGGAGTATTAAGTATTTACATACATATGTATGTACATATGTACATCTGTGTCTACCCCATCGAGGTATACACGCGTGATGTTGTGTTATGTATTTAGATCGCTTGAACAATTCGTTTGACCCTTCAGAACTTCTACGAATCTTTGAGAAACGAGCGTTGATGTTAAATTTCAGCTTTTGATGATTTCGCGTAAGTGCGATCTAGTGTTTAATTAAATTGTTTAGTCGTTTCTTGGATCTTGTTAAATTCATACTGTTTTTCCTTGTAATCTGTTTATTCCATACTATGTAGAGCTTACGGGCCTAAGCGGTAATTTTCTTGTGTATATTACATATAGGATAAACATATACTTGCTGCTTGGTGCTTTTCTGTAATTTGACACACAAATAAATACAAAATATCCATTCAACTGTGTACAAGTTCTACTCATAAGAGTACTTATTGTAGTGGCCTTCCATATAGAAGATATCTCTATACCCTTTCCACATAAGAAAATATCTAATGATTAATGTTAAACCCTCTGAACATATAAAAGTAATGTTTCTGTACTTTATTTTATCTTTGCTAATATGATTATATTATTATAATATTAGTATGCGAACGTATTAAAACTGTATCTGCACTAGAAGCATTCCTAAATTATTTCCTGAAACTGCTTTTTGAGCTAACTACACAAGTATTCTTATCAAGGTCACTATTATTATTATTAAGTTTGTATTGCTTCTTCTTGTTTTCGTGTGGTTAGTGACTAACCTGGTGTCAGAGTATTGAGTTTTTATTGCTGGTACTAAACATTATACATTTATACATAGTAGCAAATTGTTTCAACTTATAAGGTCAGCGTGTCCTGTGACACATAGGCCTCTTCCAGCTGGTTACATCATCTCGATTTTTAGCTTTTCTTGCTCATTATTGATGGGTTGTATTTAAATGCAAAAAAATAAAAATAACATTATGTATCCAAAAATAATCTGAATTCCAATCAAAATTACTGATTACACAGCAAAATACTCAAGTCAAAATATAACTAAATAAGCAACAATATATATTCTCTATATTCTAGTCGTTCGTGGGGTCACAGTTCTAATCTAACCTAACCCTTTTTTTAAATATTTAACCTAATCTAACTAGTTCGGTTCCGGTTACTTAGTACTTGAGTTTTGAGATGCTTATAAGGATATTAGCTTTTGCCCACGGCTTCGCCCGCGTGGATGTCGAAAAATATCCAACGGGAACGTACTACCTGGATTAAAAAATAACCTACAGGTTAATCCAGGTTATGAACTATCTGTGAGCCAAATATCATCCAAATCCGTTCATCCGTTTTTGTGCAAACCGGAACATACATACAAACAAACAGACCAAAATTTTAAAAACTATGTTTTCGGCATCAGACTCGAATATTCAATGTAAGGTTTGACTTCGTTACTATTTTATTTTACTTCGTCTGCGTAGGATATAATTTTTTTCTGGATAATTATGAATTATTATAACAATAACAATATAGAGCTTTGTTCATGGCTGATTGTCCTCCACTATGTGTGATATTTGAGGAATACTGTCAAGAAATTTTATACCTACTGTAAAGGACCGGTATCTACCTAAATCCTTCACAGTATTTCTCTATATACAATGTTTTTCACTAATTCGGAAGCGGGCGCTAAAACAACCAGGCTAGTTGCAGAGCTAACTCGTTAGTAAGCCACATAAAACTGGCCAACGGCGAAACAGTCTTGCCGCAAATCAACTTCAGCAAATTTCAGAATTTGTCCCTGTGACTTATTAATTGTCATCGCGAAACAAACCTTGATTGGGAACTGCAATCTTTTAAATTCAAACGGAAGGTCATTTGGTATCAATGGTATACGCGGCACGAAGAATGTTTCTCCTCTGGCAGATCCAGTTAGTATTTTGGCCTCAATAACATTGCATAGATGTTCCCTATAATATGTGTGGTCAGTCTGTAGGGTACAAATTATGACGCTATTTGCTATGAGGGATGAGCAGTATCGCATTCTGTTCGTATCCTTACTATCCTAATCTATATCTATATCGATTCTCCCGGAGAAGGGGATGGTGCCTCGCAAGAGCACTTTAAGCCGTTGGTCCCGGCTGTCATTCGTGGATCTTTGACAGTCGTTACGGGAAGTCAGAAGCCCGAAAGTCTGACAAACCATTCTTACCAAGGGGTATTGTATTACCCAGTAACTGCGTTGTGGAGGTCAGATAAGCAGTCGCTCTATGTAAAATACTGTTAACTTAGAAACAGTACACGTGTACTTATATAATTATTACTTGAATACAAAATTCAGCGAATGAACAACTTCAATACAAAACTTCATCGCCGTTTTCAGATTTTTTTTTATGGTGTGGAGTTATCAAATTACTTCTCTCGCTCTGGGCGGAGCGGGAGGGCGTGTCAGACTCTTACTGACTAAAACCCACCCGTGTTTCTTCAGTTGCCTGTACGTTGCGAGGGGCCACGGTATCCCTTTCGGACTTTCCCGCGACCCCGGCAGGCATTGGTCCTAGAGAACCCCTTCCGTTGTGCTGACATCTCTTTGAGGCGCGCGTGGAACACAAAGCGCCCTCGACCTAGGCCTGGTCCTTATCGGACGGAAAGCTACCTATTGCTCACCGTCCGCAAGCCCACGCCTACAGTGGCCGGGAATCGGCCTGCGATTCCCGACGCCCAGAGCGTCTCCTGCGCTCCTCGCGTGTGGGCGCGACATTTGCCTCTCCGCCACGCGGTCCGTCTCCTCCTTCGCGAGCATTACTGCTTGGCAGAAGGAGGTGACGCCATCTCGCTCCGTACCATGGCCTGGACCAGGGCCGGACGCGAGAGATCACTGTCACCGATCGCCACGACAAGGACAAGTTGGTGCCCCGCCCAAGCCGGGCAGACCTCCACCGTATGCTCCACCGTGTTCTCCGGGCGATCCACACAGTGATGACACCCGGTTTCCTCCCGCCTTATCCGGAACAGGAACCTCCCGAAACAACCGTGTCCGGTGAGGACCTGCGTCAGGCGGAAGGTGAGGACGCCGTGGTGCCTCTCAAGCCACTCCTCAAAGAGGGGACTTATCGCCTCAATTGTGGCGTGCCCAGCAATAACTTGCGACAATCGGACTCTCCATGACGGGAGACATGACAACCCACAAGGGTCCGGCCCTTGTGGGTTGAAATTAAAAAAAAACAACGATTTACGTAGTAGTTTCCAACCATAAGCCGAAATATTAGTGATTTTAACTTAAAAAAAAAGAACTTTAATTAAAAACAAAATTTCAAACCCCTTTTCACCCCCTTAAGGGTTGAAATTCTAACAACACCGTTGCGTTAGCTTCCAACCATAAGCCTAGATAGTAACTTTAGTGATTTTTCATAGAAAATTAAGGACTTTTCAACTTCATCCCCTCTTCCCCCTTCGGGGGTGGAATTATCAAAAACGCTGAGACCATATAAATTAATTTTGAATCGTCAGCCTAAACACAAAATTTGAAGATCCTAACTTCAAAACTGACGGACTTTCATACAAATTTCCATCCCCTATTTTAGCCCTTTAGGGTGGAATTCCCAAAAATTCTTTCTTAGCGGATACTTACTCTTTACAAAGAACACACCCTCCAAGTTTCATGTCTCTGGGTCCAGCGGTTTGGGCGGTCTGTTGATATATCACCCAGTCAGTCAGTCAGTTTACCATTTTATATATATAGATATGTTACACGCATAGTTATTTTGCTATGAGTGTGAGTATTATGTATGTACGCTCTGGTTAATTTGCTGTGCTGTCACTATTTATGTGCAATTTTATTATGTGATTATTTATTTGATGTGCAATTAATAATATCCCTTAATAATATAGGTTAATTCAATAATAGCTCTATTTACTGGTTCACAAGCCTTAAAAACTTATATAGTATCCACGTGAGAATATTGCTTTTAATAACCAAGTCTGGTCTATAAATTCGCTACAAGAAAACGGTGAGGAGACTGTCCTTAACTTTTTGAAACATTATGATCTACAGTCACAGATTTTGTAAACAAGTTACAGTTAGCAAGAAAATGGTAAATTTCACAAAAACTTTTTTGATGCCAATCGATCCTGTTTCTTATAAGGATCAAAAAACTCTATGCGACCAACTGAGGTTTGAGTACTACAAAAGTCAGAAATAGCAAAAAAGCGCTGGACTGCGCTGAATAGGGTACGAATATAGCAGATGGTTACAGATTTAACCTTTTAAATATTATCATACCTTTATGGAGCTAAGCAGTCAATCATGAAATATATATTTAATATAAGAACGGCTATTTTAGTCAACTTTCAACGAAGCAAATAGCTTAGTGGTTTCGATTACCCAATAGTTGATATATTTTGTACTTCTTTTTTTACATTTTGTAATACTTTTATGTGACCATTCGTAGAACTTACCATTAACTTTTGGCCTTTATTGTCGTCTATAACAAACATAAATATCTATGGTTAGGTGACTGTTAATGAGGAATTCCGTATATTTACAATCTGCTGTTATATTATTTTAGTGATAGCTGTTCGTCAGGAATAATCTGTTAGAATGCAATAGTAATATCAGTGCAGTGCCATTAGGTAGTACAAGTAGAAACGCAGGCGTTCATTCATACATTTATTAAAAACGAAAACTTCGCAAGCAGTGGGAAATTGCTACTGCAGGCTGCGGGTGTCGACGACAGGACAAGATGCTTCTCACACGGACAACTGTACGTCGCTTGCACACTTGCAGTCCTGACTCTCTTTATATTTTGACTGCTGAGGCCAAAACTACAAACGGGAAGTATTATAATCCTAAATAATATCATAAATGCGAAAGTGACTTTGTTTGGTGGTTACGCTTTCACGCTAAACGGCTAAACGGATTTGGATGAAATTTGGTTGATGGGTAGACCATGACGCGCGTCAGAATTGCATAACACGCTTTGAATTACAATCTGAATAATTTTGAAGGCTATTGGTAATCCATTGCTAAATATTTTTGAGATATTTGTCTGCTCAACAACGTTAATAACCCAATTAATGTTGTAGAACTGTCAAAATGAAACCCATTGCTACTGATAGATACTTAATCATGGGTTGGGGTGTGTCTCGCTGGGTTATAACATACTAGATACTTTTTGTCTCGGTAGTACGTTGCATGCATACAAGACGGTATTCTGTTCAAGACACGGTGTGCATAATTTCTGAGCAATAACCTAACAAAAAATACTAGGATTGCATGAATTCACGATAGGATTTCTTAGCAATAGATCAATATTAAATTAAGCCATCACACGTACAAGTGTCTGCTAGACTAATCTCCGAGAACCACTATTGTTCTATCATCAAGATGAGGCGCTTTACGACACTGCAATCGTCTGAAACGGGAGTGTCTAGTTTCTTCCCAAGAACATCACGATCAATATCAAAAGAGAATACCTATAACAAAATACACTCTCACTGCAATAAAAAAACCCGGAATAAACGTCCAGTTATAAAATTTTAATTAACAATAAAACGGAATGAACATGATAAAGCCTGGCGATGTTAAAAGCAATATTGCTCGACAAATGGATCACAAAACGTACATTGGTGGAAATAAAATGTATTGTTCAATAATTCTGTACATTTGTGACTCGGAGCCATTACGGGTTGATGTTGGTATCAGACCACACCCACGCCCCCGTCCTCTGTTCCCGAGCATTCAATTACGACAAAGATGAACTGTTAGCATTAAGTTTCTTGAAATGAAGAAGTCTGATACTACGCAAAAAATAGTTGTAGAACACGACTGTCTTAATCTGTGTTAAGATTGATTTTCTCTCTTTGTACATTTTTTTACAATGCCTTAACTGGACTTTCCTAAGGTTCTTTATTGTTACAAAAGTCGATTGTTTTCGCTTGGTCTGTTGTTTGTTCTTTGAGTGTACCAAGAATCATTACCGTTATCGAACGTCTATGAGTGCGGAAGCAAATATTTCCTATTTAATATTTTCTGCGTTTCTTAGAAGATATTTTATGATGTGATTTTCTCGTCGTCATCGTTTCTATAAAATAAAATCTTTACGGGAAGTAATAAAGCTTTTTGTTGCCAAGTGCCGTATATAAGTTAACTGTAATTTTTCCGAACAGAATTAAATGAAAGGTTTGATTGATAATTCTTGGAATATTTGTTGTTCATAAATTATTTTCACTACCTACGATTTTCTTCTAAAATCGGTATCTGGGGGCACGGTAGTACCAAGAGGAGCCGAAAACAAAAACTATACTGCCTACCTTTTCTCGAAGCGTTTCGTCGTATTTTCAAACCCTTATTCATAGCTTCGGCCTGGATAATGCTAGAGAGCTCAAATTCTCAGGATAACATTTAGTTAGCAAACTTATAAAACGCAATTAGTTTTATTTGTCTAACTACGGATACTTTGGATATTATAAATACCGAAAATACGTCGATTTCGTCACTGACTCACTCGCCACTCATCAAAACCACTTCCCGAAGTCCTAGAAAGCTGAAATTTCGTATGCAGGCTAGGATTTGCTAAACAACAAAAAAAAAATAGAATATTTGTTACTTTCACCCTCCGAACCCACTAAAGGGAGGTCCCAGTCTATATCTGCTAAAATTTAAAAAAAAAATAATACCCTACAAAAAGAAATGAAATAATACCAAAAATATTGCATGTAAAGTAGGTTGCCAAGACTAAAATAATGCTTTCACTGTCAAAAACTTATCACACCTAATTTAGAGCCAAGCCCGTAACTCAATAAAGCCTAACTCAACAAACCTTACATCTTGGTTAAAATATATGGCTTGGAACGGTCTATTGAACTATTGTATGACACATCATTAAATACCAGTGTCTTAATTTCTTACCATAAGCCCATAGAAGTGTCCATGAGTCGCGAGACGGCTAAGCCATACATTTTGACCAAAATGTAAGGTTTGTAGAGTTTAAGGGTTTGGCTCAACATTCGATCTGATAACTTTTTAACAGTGAAAGAGTTATGTAAGTCTTGGCAACTTACTTTACATTAAATGTTTTTGGTGGGATATTGTTGACTACATCAATATCTCAAATTAGTAGGTATAATATCTGATACTTATAGCAAATGGGTTTAAGGCTTGAAGGGTATAAGAAAGCAGAAACTCGACGCAATCTAGGTATCTTTCGGTGACACATAGGTTCCGATTAGATAAATGGATAAAGATATTGTATACGAGGAAATGAGAAACACAAATGGGATCTGCGATAACAACTAGAAGATAAAAGTATACTGGGAAAGTAGCGATGTGCAGTGCTGTAAAAACGTTTGCCGAAATGCATTTATTTATCCTCTGCAAACTACCGATTTATTCACCGATCCACTATTTGTAACACTTAAAACCCTGCGTACCAATCACTTTGTCAGGCTCTACTACACAAAAGTTTCAGCATACATCACGCCGTTCAGAAAGTTTCCTCTTGTACCAATTTTATATATACTCATATCGGGCTTACTCATACAGAGAACATAAATCTCTTAAGGCATTTCCCCCTTTTCGGGTGTGATTTAACACCACCATCGGTATGTGGTTTCGGAACGCATCTCACGCCCGCCCATTTGTTTGTTTGAGAACTTATTCTGATTATACTTGGATTCCGAATGCGACTCGATCACGCGTTCCTTAAATTCTCATATGTGCGATGGGAATAGGAAATTGTATTCGAATATCTGCGACACTATTTACTACTAGTACATAGTATTGTATCATAAATGATCCTTAGGATTGTATGAGCTGTCTTGCTGACCTACATACAGATAACGGTATAAGTTAGTGTTACAATTCACACACAGCTCCATACATAATCGAAGGACCGAGAATAAATAACAACTCATAAAATTTCGATTTTCTCTGATAGCATGGACTGAAAAATATTTGTATTTTTTGCGTAGGTAGGTACTTTTAACACAGCGCCGATGAAAAGCAAAGTTTCTTAATTACGAAATCTGTAATGAGTTTTGGGAAAGTAATATATTTTTTTTTAAACAATATTTTTTTGCTGGACGAGGCTTAAAACTGGAATCACGATGATACAGGAGTGGCGCTTCTTGTAATTTATTAGTTACGTACGGTCGGTTGGCTGATAAAAGTATCCATTCTTCCAAGCAGTTTACTTGGTTAGGATCCACCTAACCAAGTAACTTATCTGGGTACACCGACTGTACCATCGTCGCCAGGCGTCAGTGTCGGCGATGGTACATGACGTATCCTCTTTGCCGTCTCGACAAATTCGATTTTTATCTCTAAACCATGTACCTACTGGCTGTACCTTTGTGAGGTTTATTTTGCTACTAGCTGTTGCCCGCGACTTCGTCTGCGATCCAGGATGAAAAGTGCCAAATGTCATCCAAATCCGTTCAGCCGTTTTGGCGTGAAAGCGTAAAAAACAAACAAACAAAGTCACTTTCGCATTTATAATATTAGTTAGCATTAGGATAAGGTTTTTAATAAATAAGAATAAAAAGTGAGACTAAAGACGAAGCCTGTGATGCTATGTTTGGAGATGTGAGTAGATCTTCTTTGTAACCCTTTTTAGAATCCCGATATTTATGAAACAGATTCTCCATAAGTACTAAGCTTACCGTCGCATTGCAAGCTTTACAGCAAAAATATATTTTTAAATAAGTAGGTAGAAAGCTATCCTGAAAATAACTTCACAGCTCTTAACTCTATTTATATACTGGACAATCCCACTTCTCCTTCTTACCTGACTTCCCATGTTCAATACCTATGCTCTGCCCATAATAAAAATCTTCGTTCTACCAACAATCGTCTTCTACGATGTCCTTCTCACCGTTCTGGTTTTATTCACTCTTCTTTCTTTGTCCAGGCGGTTTTTCTTTGGAATGCGCTCCCTCTGAATATCAGGATGGCAACCAGTCGGTTATCTTTCAAAGTGAAGGCACGTGAACATATTCGTAAAAAGTTGGCGGAATCATTGCAGCGCTGATTTGTTGGATTTGTTTTCTCCTCTACCAATCGTTATTTCTCCTGACAAAGTTTATTCGGTTTATATGTATGTATGTATGTATCTATGTATTAGTGTGTATTAATTTTCAAGTTATCTATCCCTTATGTTGCACCTGCTATGTTTTGTCTCTGCATCACCCTAAGGTTGACTGGTAGAAAATGCCTCAGGCATTAAGTCCGCCTTTGTACAGTTTTTTACTTGTGCATGAAGTTTTAATAAATAAATAAATAAATAAATATATTGAGATTCGATAATTCTGTTACGGCATTTTTCTATTCAATATTAAATTTTAAGAACTAAATACACTGATATATGTAGGAGTAGGTATAGTTCGATAAAATGATAATAAATGGTCTAAAGATAGGGTTGCAACGATTTATTTATCAAAATATGATCTTACGACAAGAATTTTTAACTGATAGACTTATTAAAAACGGCTGCAAAAATCTGGCACCCCAATTATGCTGCGGCCGCATCTGCGTCTATCGTGATAAAGCAATGCGTGCCGAAGCTTCGTATGTTCTGCTCGCTAACAAGTTATCGCGCACACAAAGTTGTGCAAAATACTTCGACGTATCCAATACTATTAAACGATCAATATTTGTATATATATATATGTAATCACGTTCTCGAAAACGGCTCTAACGATTTCGATGAAACTTGCAACACAGGCATTTACGGGGGCGAAAAATCGATCTAGCTAGGTCTCATACTTGGGAAAATTAGTTTTCTCCGTATTTTCACCCGAGCAGAGCTCGGTCGCCCAAAGTTTAGATCAAGATGGCTACCTTAGAATAATGTCATGGCAGCATGGAATTAGTAAGTTCCCACTATCATGGCAGCATTGAATTAGTAAGTGCCTACTATCGTGGCAGCATGGAATTAGTATGTATTATACATGGAATTAGTATGAATATACTATTAAATGGGCTTTCTTTATTTTCACCACAGCAGAGCTCGATCGACCAGGTACTATAAATAAATTTAATGATTACCTAATGTTGTTTAATAGCAACGAATCTTATTACCAAAGGTCGGCACTTCGGGAGTAAGGTGAGAAGTTACGACTAACGAGCTGAATAAAAGTTTACGTATGGGTACCTAGTATCGTTCTTCTATGCATGTTGAAAACTGCCTGCCCGGCCTATTCTGCAAAAAAAAAACGTGGAAACTTAGATGAAGTCAGCTTGAAGTGAGCTGACAATAGGGCCAGCCAATCCCCAGCATCAGGTGGAATGACAATTCACTTCACTTTTAAGTTTTTTTTTACCGTATAGATCGGCTGGGACTCTAACCGTACTTAAGCACGGTAATAAAGCACGGTGATTTTGTATGCTTTTCCTATGAATTTCCCATTATACATGATCATGAACAAAGTGGATTGCTACTGGTACGCAGCCGCTTATGCTCGACGAATTTAGAAATTAAATTAAAGGTAAACATCGTAAAAATAACATTATGTTTTTTTTAATTCAAGTAAACAGATGTGCAGAGGCGGACTATGTCTTATGCGTTTTCTGCCAGTCAACCTGGCTTGTATCTGACTTCCGACTGCTGCGCGACATTTTATGCATTTTTAGAGCTATTTATTTATTTATTTCCGTTATTTCATATAATACATATATACGTAATTTACATTTTTAAATATTTTTATAAAAACAAAAGGGAAAACAAAAATATTTAAAATATCAAAAAATATTAGCCCACCGGTATCGGGAACAGGGTCCAAACTACCGTTGGTCAGGGCTCCTGAGAGAGGAATCTCTTAACGATACGCGCCGTGTCTAGAAGTACCGCTTTCTGGATCAAGCCCTTGATCCAGCTGCCTAACGAGAGCCTCCTTAGGTGTTGGTCGAGTCTCTTGGCTATTATACCATTGGCCGTCACGACTATCGGCACAATGGCTGCTGTATCCACTTCCCACATGTCGACAACCTCGCGAGCCAGGTCGAGATACTTGATCTGCTTATCTTTTTCAGCTTTCACGAGGTTCTCGTCATGCGGTACTGCTATATCAATAATCATTGTGCGACGCTCTAATCGATCTATCACCACTGTGTCTGGCTTATTGGCAACAATAGTCCTGTCAGTGATGATAGATCGATCCCAATACAACGTGATATTGTAATTTTCGAGAACTGGGTCGGGCACATACCTATAGTATGGTACTTCCTATTCCACAAGACTGTATTTCAGAGCAATTTGCTTTGTGGATAATCCTGGCCACAAGGTTGTGCCTATGCAAGTAGTCTCCGTTAGCCAGACGAGAACAGTCAGAAATAATGTGTCGGATTGATTCCCCCGGACGGTGGCATGCCCGACAGATGTCAACCGTGCCGTCCTTCACAATATATTTCCGGTAGCTGTTCGTCATCATAACTTCATCCATAATCGCAAAGACAAAACCTATTTATTTTATTATTAGGAAAATTACAGCTAGATATATATAAACTATTACTAACTGTATTTGTATACAGTTAGTAATAGTTTATATATATATAAATATGACCAATTACAAGTTTCCACATGTAGTATATAAATTATAGGAAACAGAAAAATGACTATTTATGCTCGAAGAAGCTATTAGATAAAGTTTTCTTCAATTTTGCAACACTAGTATTGAAAATGTGGATATCAGCTTCCTGGCAGGTTGCGTTGTACATACGACTCGCTCTCATCATGTACGAGTTCCGTCTGTATGTAGTGGCTACCACTGGGCTGTGCAATAAATGAGGTCTACGCAAGAACACAGACGACACTCGCAGCCTGATTTAATGTAACAACTCAGTAGCACCAATTGTTCCATTGGCAATCTTGAAAAGAAACACAAGATCCGATATTTTTCGCCTTTCGTAAATTGGAAGGATATGTTTTTTTTTGCAATGGTAGGTATAATTAGTTACACATAGTTGGTATAGTTAAACGTCGTGCTTGAAGGCTTATTTATACAAAAATATACGTCGCAATAATAGAAGTATCTGTTCCGTGTCTGTGGTCACGAAGGGTTCGAGTTCCTCACTTGTTGAGCGTTATTTTTCGCTCCGAGCTGAGCGGGGCGTCTCCCACCTCCCCCTCCCCGACGCCGCACGAGCCTAATTTGCAATTCCCGGGCCTCCGGCGCCTCACCCCCTGCGTCTTCATACGACCATTTGCGGAAGACACCCTAATTCACTTGTTTCATCAAGTGTTGTTTGACAACACCTACACATAAGCTAGAGTTTAATTGTTTGTATAGGCTGAGGTCCAACTTTGATTTAACGAAACATTATCTACTTACGTTTTCAACATTATGCTGCTTGACCGCTATATTGTGACAGATGACACTACTCGAGGTAACATTTAAGCGTCTGTGACTTTGTCGTCGCTAAAAACATGACCTTTGCCAGTATTCTCACATTTAGGGCGAAATGAAAAAAATCTTAAATGCTAAGTCCCACCCACGCCTCCAAGTTGTAAAGTCCTCATTATGATCAAATAACCGCGACAGGTACTGATGGAGCTTTGTAGGAAAAACATCATTATCCTTAGTACTTACCCAAATAAAATAAAATAAAGTCGCTTTTTTGTAGTCATAAATATTTTATTTCGTAAACGTAAAGGAATATGGCAAGTTTAGGCATGTTATTGTGAATTTTAGGTGGAGGTATTTTCTAGTTTAGGTAAGGGATATCGAATATTCTTTGTTAGGGCTGGTTTTTAGATTTGGAGAAAGGTTCGCTATTCTAGAGGGATAACGAGTACCGGACGGACCAAAGGACCAGATAATACTAATGCCAATATTAACTCTCATTTCAGAGGTCCTAATGGTCCCAATGCGTCGTTTTGACCACTCTTAAGATGACGATTGGATTCACAGACGCCGTTTTATATTGATAAAATAGCGTTATCGTTTTGACAAAAGAAAAATATAATGTAAATAAACGACGAAAAAAGTATTTAGGGCCCACAGAACAATAAAATTTAAACATAAAATAGTTCATAAGCATCAAAACGCTAGGCTCTTAACAAAAATATGTATTTCACTTTTCTCTTTTTTCGACACAGGGATTTTAACATATTGCGAAACCAGCAACACATAAAATTACGCGTGTTGAATACGAAACAAATCTTACCCGATTACTTCCCGGTACCAACCTACTTATACTAATTATATGAAAACATTTAATTTTACGATTTTAATAATCTACGTAATCAAAATCTTTGATATAAAACCGTCAGATTCTGCCACCGACAGCAATTTGCGAGGGTAAGATTTGATAGCATTCCTTATATTACTTCGTACGTATTTTCATCCCGCGCACGCACTCATAGAAAATTTATTTCTTTTCTATTATGACTACCTTGCGTTTGGAACTTAGCAATAAAAATCCCATCTACTGATGACTATAAGAGGAGTGGTTGTGGAATATGTTTGGTAGCACGTTACGTGTCGATGTACAGTCTAGATATGTACGTCACTTTAAGGCCTATTTTTGTCTGCTCATAGCACGATATAATTCGCTTCTCCGGCTCAGCAATACATTGCGTAGTAATTTCAGTACCGCAGAAAGACATTCAGCCATCTTCTTCACACGTCAGATTAAAAATATGACACTGACAGACTCTGAAAATAAAATAAAATAAATGATTCATATTTCATAAAATTTCTAGGCCATTAGGTTGATGTCAACTAAACATTGGTCAAAGGTGTATGATATTATGATCTTTGTTATCAAGTTATCAATAACTATAGTTTTCTATGCAATAGTCTGCTCATTGCCATAGCTTCAAAAGTTATTATGTGCCCTGACTTGATAAAGACATTTGCGGAATATTGATAAAAATTTGAAAAGTGACGAAGATATAAAGAACTATACTGTAATTCTAGTCACAATATATCTGAGAGAAAGTTTGGGACAACCCGCTGAACACTTTATCCACTTATTGTAGGGGTTTCGGGCGGGCGCAGCAACAGGCGTCCCTATAGGTACCTCCTCTACAGGTATTGTCTTAGGTAGGTACTTACGCCTTTCTTCGTGACAATGTGTAATGCAGAACAATAACAGCTGTGAAGTCTTTTGTAAACATAAAACAATGTCAATAGAACTGTTCCAATAATTAATTTCATTATTAAAGAGTCATAATTCTCCTGTCCGTATTTCAATTTATTTGCGGTCGGCGCAATATGTTTTTTTCTTCCATATTTCTCTATTAGTCGTCATCTCAGGAGTCATCCCCTCCTTTCTAGCCATATCATCTTCCCCACAGTCCATCCATCGTTTTTTTCGGTCTTCCCCTATTCGTATAGCCATCCACATAGCCATTGATATTCAAAACTTTCCTGACGACATTTTCCTCATTTATAAAGAGTTATACATGCTAGTAGGGACATCGACGCGAAAACTTTTAACATGGATTCAGTATGTGATTCTGAACCCCTGCGTTGAAACTTTTCGGTGATTTTTTTTTTAAATCTGGCGTTCCATGCATTTTGACCGCAAGGGTATTGTACTTTTCTATGAAACAGCAGTTTTTTTTTTATAACCGACGAAAAGTTTCAACGCAGGGGGGTTCAGAAGGCCACCCTGTATTCTATATTAATTTCCTATATAAAAATGTATATTGTAAACTTTTTGTTTTTTTTTGCAGACACAATTAAATAGAGCCCGTTAGCCCTTTATCGTAGTATCACGCGACGCTCTGATGTTTCGTTTATTGCATATTGATTGTCTGAATGCTATCGTTTCAGCGCGATCGATACTCTTTATTGCAATAGAATTACAATTTTGATTCGGCCTGTATTCAAATTGATAACATAAACATTTATTGGTCGAGGATTTAATTTCAAATGTTTTGTTTGTGCTGTTGAAAATTCAATAAATCTATTTTGAAATTCGTATCGTTAATGGGATTTCATTTTCTTATTCAGCTAAATAAATGTGGATGTGGAGCTGTGTCGAAAACTATGCTCCACCACATATCCTGCCCTCTGTGTCCCAAAACATACAGTCAAAGTGTCCTCTGCGCTGCCACCGATGGACACTGTAGAAGTGGCTAAGTTTTGGGTCAACAAAATTTTAAATACTGTCGTGTCAGCGACACGAAAAAGAAGAAGCTAAATAGTTGAGTGATATATTTTCAATATATTTCTGAGATATTGGTGTATTGGGTCGGCTGAAGGCACGAAGGCGTGCGGCGGCCGGGCAGGCGGGCAGCGCCTCAACACCACAGCGCGGAGCGCCACTCGTCCTGCGACCGTCTCGAGCCGTGCACGTCCGCGTCTCGCCACGCGCTGTCCGCACACGCACTCAAACATTGCGCTGTGAACTCACTGGAACTCAACCTAGTATGTGCTAAGTGAATTAACGATTGCCAATATGAAGGGTCGTCACCAGT
Source organism: Agrochola lota (assembly GCA_947364205.1). Taxonomy (NCBI): domain Eukaryota; kingdom Metazoa; phylum Arthropoda; class Insecta; order Lepidoptera; family Noctuidae; genus Agrochola; species Agrochola lota. The sequence goes on along the minus strand of OX376228.1, from coordinate 7,571,064 downwards.
TCAGGCGCAGATTCAGTCTGCAACCATCGTTTATGAAAGAGGATCATGAGGAGGACCGGAGACCCCACAGGTGATCATTATACTAAAATTATAATTCAAGAAAATTATATTAAATACAAAACTAAAACTAAGTAAGATTTAATCCTTAATCAAAAATATTCGTAGCCTTTACTAACTTCGTAGCACAGTCTACGAAGACGGGCGCGTCTCGTAGCACCTCGTAGCTGTTTTGTTTGGGTTTGCTACGACAACTCACAAAACATTATTATAATATTGCTCACCCAATTAGTAGCCAGAATATAAAGGTAATGTTATTTAGAAAGAAGAGCACACGACCTTTTATTGAAACGTTTGATAAAAGTTAATCTATTCTATAACAGAGCATTTGTTAAAGCTCTTGTCACGGTTTGTTTAAGATAATCTAATGTACTTGTTCACTCACAAATCAAATAATAAAATAAGCGTCGTGTTTGCGCGTAACATTAATAACTTTCTTATCGTTTATCGTTCGCAAAATGCGTTATGTTCATACGACAAGCCCCACTTTCAGGGAACTCGTTATCTTAGAAAAGGGAAGCCAATTTTCTGCAATTTACCTTCGGCTCGACTTCATCTCTACAATGAATATTCCGATAACATCGCAACGGTACAGGCTGTTTTTTTTTTGTCACATATTTTCTCAAAAAGTTTCCTATTAGAATATTTTCGGGAAATATATGTGTGTCGGCTAGTATTATTATAAGTAGGATAATCTCTAATTTAAACAAATATTAAGCTTAGGCACGCACCATTTTGTTTAAGTTTTGTCGTTTGAGGCTTTCCTCAAAATACCAAATAATAACTCTCTTAATTCTCTTCAGCTTTTAGCCGCTTTTTATCCGCATTACTTTGGTAGGTTTTGTATTATCTTCTAAAAAGAAAGAAGGTATTTATTTCGTTTTTGGAGATGATAAAACCAGAATAACAGAATAAAGAAAACCACATAATAAAACGTATGCTTTTTAAGAGTAGGTAAGTAAACATTACACACAAGTAAAAAAAATATATCCTGTTCATTTGATGGTTACAAAGCATTATACAATATTATACCCTAAAGACACATTTCCGGTAGCTATTTATACCAGGATAAGGAAATGAAAAAGTAGGAATAACGTAAAATGTAAATATAATGATGATAAACACATAAAAAACAATGCAAAAACAATTTCCGTTATTTTTAGTACAGAAAAACCGTAATCGCAAAAAAAGAAATAATTAAAAGAGTACCTACATGTAAAATATTGGAAACAGAAATAATTAAAACTTTGCGGAAGCAAATCTAGGCTTTTTCTTTCCGCCCTTTGCCAAATAATTTATTTATGAACATCAATAATTAGTTGACAATGTTTTGATATAAAAACTGGGTTACTGACCTATAAATTATCATATTTGTACTTTACTGAATAGTTATCAAACGATTCCAAAACGTTTCGTTTATCAAATAAAGCTTGTAATAATAATAACCATTTACCTTCATAAAATACAGTCGGAAAAAGAACATGGAATAAATTGAAGATACTTCATAGTTAATCCTGATGCAGTAGGTACGCTTCTCCAAGATCTCAATTTAGCGTCAATGCAATAAAACTCCTTTTATACATATCTCAGAAAAAAATAAAACAGCTAATGGAAAAGCTGAACAGACAGAATATCTTTTCAACTTTCGCATATATCCGATAAGAAGAAAATCTTTGGAATAGACGGTTCTAGAATATCTAGAACCAGTTTTATTTCGTCTGATTTGAATAAATTTACGAACAAATCCTTGCGGTGCGCATCTGCATCGACTTAACAAGTCAATTTTATCGCATTCCAAGACAACCTAACAAGATTTGTATCATTTTATTCAGTAGCCTCAAGTATTGCGTTTTTCTTAACAAAAAAACTGCCTCTGCGATTTTATATGATAGAATTTATGGTTGGTCTATTTGTTTCGAAAAGGGGTGCAATATTATATTTCCAGTTTATTTTTATGAAGGGTATATGAAGTCGTTTGACCTGACTCGAGCCTTTTGCAGTACAATACATGATGCGTCAGCGTTTTGTACATGGAAACTATCCGTTTTATGTGTGAATAAAACGTGGCGTCGACTGCGCACTCCCTTTCAGTAGGTCTCACACATACTCAGTGAACTGAAATTATAACATTTTCGCACCACTGGCTGAGATGGTGGGTTAGATTTCTATATTTTTTTGAAGAAAGTATACATGTAACAAAATATGTTTGTTTGAAAATATTACATTTATGTTCACACCATCGTTCACTTAAACAAAATGTGCACACTATATTGTTTACCGAATGTCACTCCATATCAGGCACGCTGTATATCCGTTTTCCTTATCGCGCATAAAACGCAGTATTTATTACGAGTACTTTCCTCCTTTTTCCTTTCTGAGTACAGTTTCGAGTTATACTTACATAATGTGTGGTGCTAATCTAATGTCGTAACATCTATAAGATTAAAAAACTCGATAGTTGCGAAAGGGGTTTCTCGGCTATCGACCGACATAAAATAACAATTTATAAAAAGAAGTAATTGAACCATGTTCTCGGTTATTGCCTGAGAGGTGTGGCGGAGCAATGGACGCCATAAATTATGAATATTATAGCCATTACTCGCCAGACGTATTTAAATCTCACAGGGTCGGTAAACCTGTTAAAGGATGGAACTTATTAAATATTTTCTATTGACGCTTATGTAAGTTGCTGAAAGCAGTAACTATTATACAAGATATTTAATCTTCTTTTGGTTACATTTACGCTCATAGGCCTCCTTGTTTATTTCCTATATGTTTATTTCTTGACATACGTAGTACCTCGCATGAGTCATATCAGTTTCCGTGAAAACTTGTTTTTGGGATATCTAGAAAGATGTATTAGTAAATAAAATCCTTACTTATTAAATTACTGCTAGCCAATGAATGAAATATTTTTCTACATTTTTGGTAGGTATACAACGTGTCCCAAAATTCAACGATAAGCGGGCACCAGACGGTGGACCTGCTCATCAATACCCGAGAAAAAAGTAATGAAAAATTTTTTTTTTTTTTTTGGAAATTACTAAACCCTTACAAATCCCGGAATGCCTGTAGTTTTTACACAAAAATCTACAGGCAAGGCAGGGAATCTTGTTTATAAATAGTACGCATTTTTTTTTTGTAGCTATTTTGCCTAGAGTAATAAACCATTTTGGAATCTTGATTAGTTGCGCCAATTTTTTTTTAAACTTGCCGTAGTAGTGTCCATACTTTTTTTTTTACAGCACGATGACTGTGTGTGTGACACAGTGGACTGAAAGTAAAAAACTTTGAAAATTTTAAGGAAAATAATAATTTTGGTTGATTTTTGTGTAAAACCTACAGTCATTCTGGGATTTTTAAGGGTTGTGGTGGATAGCAGAGCAGGTTGCCGATTTAAAAAAAAACAGAAATATTAGAAAAATTGTGGGGTGTCAATTTCCGAAGGATTTCAATGTATTTTTGGTAGTTTCCAAAAAAAAAATTTTTTTTTTTTAATTATTTTTTCTCGGGTAGTGATGAGCAGGTCCACCGTCTGGTGCCCGCTTATCGTTGAATTTTGGGACACGTTGTATATTGGAATTTCTCATTGATAACAAGATACAAATGCAGAATAGACTAGAGGTCATTGCAACTCCATTTCCCAGAAATAGAACAACTTTAGAAGATAGAAATACTTGCCTTAATTTTTATTGCACGCCGGTGTATTTCTATTTCTTCTGAATGTCGGTCTACATTGTATATTAAAGCTTTTTTTGGTTACATTGTACAGAACGCCACCGAACATTCCAGGCTTTATCAACTTACACTATCTTGTACGGGAGATAACATTGATAACTATACACAATCATTCATATACGTAGATATATATATACCTATAAAATATATTATTATGTGCCCAACTAAGGACAATAGATAAATAAGATTTTTGTGGCCTCTTATAACATTAATTAGTAGGTAAGTAGACCTCAGCTTCCACAAAATGAGTTTTTATTTATACATATTACCGCAAAAGCTGACCTTCTGTGATCATAGTAGATGAGTAGGTACATAATATTTCTGGAAGATTCGCAAAATTCTTCTTAATTTTGTGAGCTGCCCCCGAAATACTTCAATATGAAGCTGTGTTATCAGCTATTCTTACTGATACATGAATTAATGATGCCTTGTTAGGGAATTTCTGAACTAACCAGTAGTATATTCTTATAAAAAGTTCTTCTAACAAAAACCTGAGAGGATATTTTGTGAAAAACCTTTAAAAAGAAAAGAAGTGGTAACTTCGGTGATACTTTTGTGAGGTTGTTCCCTAAGGTCGTGTTGTAGATGATAACGTTATTGCAACATACAACAGCGCACATTGTCATTTCATGCATGAATTCAAAAATAAAATGGTGTTACGGTCGTTTGCACGATTTTAAAAGATGGCCGCATTATTTTATAAACACTACGTTATCTCAATTTCTTGTAATTACTTCCATACTTTGACATCGGACTTACCGGCTTTCTATCCAAAGATTCTATTTAGTGTTTTTTCGAATGTTTGAACACAGTTTTTAAGCGACATTCCTAGTTTAGTTTTTGCCTCTGACAATTCCCCAAAGTATTTTCTGTTACCACATTATCACACAGTCATGTCCCACAGCTGCGCAAAAATATCCCTCGATTAAATTTATACTAGTGTATAAACTTTCTACTCTTGTGGAATAATAATTTGATATAAGTACACACTTCATAAAAGAATAAGTTTTATAGATCATTATTCCGTAACATTACATAGTCTGGCTCTTTTATTCTCAAACACGTACACGAGTTAAGTTTCTTTTTCAATAAATTGCTATTTGATACAACATAATGGAGCACGGACAAAAAAATGACGCGTATGAACAAATCGATTGTTAGAAGTTTCATTTATATCTGCATCGCTCTCGAATTCGTCTGTATTTATAGCATATTAGACCAGCTTATATTTTGGTCAGCAAACATTATTTTAGTTATTCGTGTGCTTTAATTAAATTCGATATTTGTTAAATGGTTAAAATACTCGCTAATACATAATTAACGCGTTTATTTTATACTCCAGTCATTGTGTAGTTTAAGCCCACATTCGCACGGACGTAAAAATATCGCGGCGGGACTTTATCGCGCACTGGATATTCGACTCTCGGTGTTGAGCCGAGCTTTGAGAATCCACCATAGTGCATCCCAGCGCGTCGAAAAGACACCCTGTTGGATTTTCAACTCTCGGCTCTAAGCAGAGTGTTGAAAAACCAGTGTGCGAAAAAAAATCGCCTCGGGAAAAATCGTCCGTGCGGACCTGGGCATACCTGGAAAGCACCAAATGACTGTACTGGCGTCTGTTTATTTTACAAAATAATTTGCATTGCTAGTCTTGATTTTATAGGAAGTGTAAATACTTTGAAGTGGTAAATACTTTTGTGTACTGATTTGAAAAACTTTCAACATGAACATATCTAAGTTATTGTTTTAATATTTATTTCTAGAAAAGAAGATGCACACCTGACACCTACCTTCTACATTTGCAGACTATAATTAGTACACACTACCTCAGCTCTTACTACACTATCCAATTTACGAATCACTACTGCCCTACCTCAATTTTTATTTTCCTTTGAAAACCGAGTACTGCGGATTACTGCATGAAATCGTTTTAAATTGACACATTGTTCAGGATTTCACATTCAAAGCTTTAGTTGCGACGTATCTGTCGGATGATCGTAACCCTTAGTTACTCCAAATTGCCACTAGGGGACGCTTTTAAGTCCAAAGTCATACGTGAAACAAAATTGAACAAAAAAATGTTTTGTGCGTACTTTGACGTCGAGTGCCTTTGAAAATACTTTTTTCGAAACGTCACCGGAATGTAAAAGGGAAGAATATGTGGAGGCAAATCGTTTGTCAATTTTTTATTTGTTCAAGCTTATAAATCAGTGTGCGGCGTGTCTTAGTAGCTAATATTGTCCAATTTTCATTTCTGAATTCTTTATCATTGAGATCGTTCATTTAAAAAAGAGAAAGTAATACTTCATCTTACTGCTACACTGTATACAATGGAAATAAGAATAGGAATAATCTAGCCTGGGGTCATCCTAACTTCACTTTGATGAGTCAGTACCTACCTACGTCTATACAATTATTGCCCAACACGACTCTATTGAAAAGGTCACAATACGGCCGAAAGGGCCCAACCCATTCTTATTACGATCGCATCGTAACTTTCTTTAAATAGTGTCAATCTTTCTGAACTACCAAGTTCATTTACATCATCAATATAAATGAAACTGAACCAGACTTAACTTATAACTTGATATAAAATTGGTAATATTATACTCGTAATATCGATTAATTCATCCTTTGACGTTGATGGCTCATCAATGTCGCTTGCAGTTTCCCGCCTCCACAACTTTCCCATTACAGGAATATAATAAGTAATTAAACAACTCTGATCAACTTTTCACGGACATAATACTTCATCATCATCATGTTAGCCGAAAGACGTCCACTGCTGGACATAGGCCTCCCCCAAGCACCGCCACTTCGACCGATTCTGTGCTTTTCGCATCCAACGGATTCCTGCGGCCTTCACAAGGTCATCAGTCCATCTTGTGGGAGGCCTTCCAACGCCTTTTGGCCCCATCGGCTATATGTTCTGCGAGCAATGTGCCCTGCCCATGGCCACTTTAGTTTGGAAACTCTTCGGGCTATGTCGGTTACATTGGTTCTCCAGCGAATCTCTTTATTTCTGATTCCATCTCGTAGGGAAACTCCAAGCATAGCCCTCTATTGCCCTTTGGGTGACTTTTAGCCTACTGATAAGGCCCATTGTGAGCGACCACGTTTCAGTGCCATAAATCATCACTTGCAACACGCACTGGTGAAAGACTTTCGTCTTTGGACACTGCGGTATGTGGGATGAGAAGATATTGCGTAGCTTTCCGAACGCTGCCCAGCGGAGTCGGATTTGACGATTTACTTCTTTCTCGAAGCGTCTCCGATCTTCATGAGAGTGGGTATTACATGGGTATTTGACATGACCTTTGTCTTGTCCATGTTCATTTTAAAACCCACTCTTCCGAAGGCTCTACTGAAGTCATCGAGCATTGTACTAAGGTCCTCCATGGTCTCGGCCATAATAACTATGTCGTCGGCAAACCGAAGGTTAGTGATATACCCGCCATTGATGTTGATGCCTAGCACTTTCCAGTCCAGAAACTTGAAGGCATCCTCCAGTGCAGCGGTGAACAGTTTCGGAGAGATAACGACTCCCTGTCTCACACCTCGATGCAGAAGGATAAGTTTCGAGGTCTGGTCCTGGAGTCGGACTGACATGGTGGTTTTCGAACAGACACTTAAGCACCTCGATGTACCGATAGTCAATCTAGCACAGATGAAGAGACTGCAGTACAGCCCATGTCTCGATCGAATTGAACGCGTTCTCGTTGTCCACAAACGCCTAGCAGAGAGGCAGGTTATAATCTTCAGTCTTCCGTATAACCTGCCGCAGCTTATGTATGCGGTCTACGGTGCCTTTACGGAATCCGGCTTGTTCGGGAGACTGGAAGTCGTCAAAGCTCGCGAGGCGGTTTGTGTAGACTCTTGAGAAAAGCTTGTAGACATGGCTCAGAAGTGTGTTGGGCCTATACTTCTTAAGCAGGGCATTATCGCCCTTTTTAAACAAGAGTACCACCACACCTATGTTCCATGCCCGTGGTGTTTGACCCACGATTATGACGGAATTGAACAGCTTCTGGAGGGCCTCCGAACGGGTTGTCTCCCGGGTTGTTGTTTTTACAAGCCATCGTCGGTCTTCAGTTTCGCAAGCTGGCTTTGCCTAGTAGACAGACTATTTTTCATTTAATAGTCTACTGATTTTTCCAAAGTTATAGCTCCTACACACTATGCCGCCGGCACTGCCGCCAGCCCTGCCGTCGGGCAAGCCGCGGCGCGCCCGGCCCTGCCGCACAAAGCCCCACAAAGGATCGCAAAGAAAATGAAGGCGCAAAAGCCGGGGGTACGTGCCGCGCGGCAAAAGCCGGCGGCTATGCTGCCGGCATAGTGTGTAGGAGCTATTATAAGTAACTGTGATATTAAAAAAATAGCAACATTGAGAACATACATTCATTAATACGCTTGTCATCAAAATAAACTTGGCAACCAAATTCCCTGGTTACTTCTGTATTTAGTAAATGATATACTTTTAAATGAGCGTTCCGAGAATATAAAGACAACTCTAATCACAGTTCCTTACAGTAAAGATTTCTTACTAAGTCATTTATATTCACAACACAACATTTCGACTTTTATGTAGCTCCAAAATCCCTAGATAAAGCGAAACTCTATCATTGTTTTAGTCTAGCATTCCAAAGCAAATCTCCAGGATAATAGTAGCTCGGAGCGAACGAAATGAATGAAATGAACGATCTGTGAACCAAATTAATGTTGGGCCTCCGAGGCGACGTGACAGGAAGCTCATTACTAGCAAGTTCTGTCTGAGGTACTACCTTTTTAGCCCGCGACTTAGTTCCCATACAAACTTCAACCACTCCGAAGACTTTCAGAAATTCCATTGTTTAGTTTTTCTTAAACCCTTTAAGGAACATGTTTTAAACTTCATATTCATTATAGTCCGTTGTTGAGGCGTTGCCTAGTCACGGAACTGGTTTATAGGTAGAACAACTATACGTAGACAGATATACATGTCGCCCATGGGCATGTGATCGCCCGTATTTTTCTGAATATTCATGAAAAATTATTGAAAAGTAACTTTAAGTAAGGGAGGTCTATCTTTAATATTTTTCATGTTATTCAATTTGAATTTTTGAGTAGCGTTTGTGACCTTGCTTTATACTTATTGCTATAACTCCGATGTTATTGGCTCGATTTGGATTCCGTTTATTATTTCTAAAAGCTTAACTCATAAGCTTTTAGAAATTATAAGCCGGCGATCACATGCCCATGTGCGACATTGTATTTTATTCAATTTACTCACTATTAATAAATAAAAAAAATACATTCGTTCAATTTAGGGCTTAAAAACTCCTTCATAATCGAAAATCAGTTTCGCACTTGATAATAAAGAGTAAGGAGCCCCATTTCTCCCTGAAGGCGTTATGAAAGGTGATTAAGTTGCTTATCCGATGGATGGACACCCACGATAATACAACCTGAGCTCTGATAAAATCATTTCGCGAAAACTGTTGTTATTTCTTAAACTTTGTCGGTAGACAAAACTCGTTATAACCTGAATGGTACTGGCTAGTGGTGACGCGTGCTTATGTTATTAGAAAGTAACGCAGTCAGTGACTGGAAACATGTAGACATCTTCAGGACGATTGTATTAAAGGAAATAGGTACTAAGTGATACTAGCTCAGTATTCATCAGTGTAAAGCCATTGTTTACAAACGTTATAATAACTTCTGTCTCGCTGCACGATCTATACGAGTCTAACTCCCGCAATGATAAAATGATTAGCCAGTCAGTATGGTTGGTTGCCTTGGGAGCGCTGTAACCCGACGCAGATATTTCTGAACAACGATTTAATAACCGAGTGTTTATCCAAAACTCCTAAAACCACTCGAGTAATTTCAAAAGGATATCTAATTCAATTTAATTTAAAATTTACGTTGCTCCCGGATTTCAAGTTGTCTGTAAGTCGTTATAAACCGACGTGCGACGTATCGATCGATTCCAATCGCATAAACTGCCAAATATCTTGGTAGCACTTCGCAGTGGTTTGTGGAACTCAGTCGGGAGTGAGGCGTAATAATCCAACTATCACTGGATACATCCATCACGCAACTACGCCACAACCTGAACTAGACCCAACTCGGAGTGACCTATGTCAGACTTGATTCCTAGTATTTAGTAGGATGAAATATATGTTCTAGCTTTTACGCGAAGTCGGAATCTAATACCGAAACTTGATTTAATTGTGGTCTTGCCCTTTATCATTAGTTAGTAAATCAGTCTAATTTCAGTAAAATTTATTCCTAAAAGAAATATTGGAATTTCGAATCTATTGGAAATGCCTTTAAAGTGATTCTATTGAAATTCTTCTTGAAATAGTAAAAATACTTTAATATTAACATAGTACCTAGCCGTTGCTATCGTATCTATATTCCGCTTAAGCAAAATATTTTTTATGAAAAATGCCTATTTATTGGATTGTACGACGTCCGAAAAGAAATTTCACCTAACTACAACACTGGGCTAAAAGTTGGAATTGAAAGCTAGAAAACTAGTGTTCTCAGTTCTAGTAGTGTTTTGTTTTTCAAATAAAGAGTCGAACATAGTATCCGATGTTTCTTTGTTGATGGTGCTATGTGTATGCCCAGTTAATATCGACACAAAAAAGCAAACGTCGCAAACGCGCGTGTAACTACGATTTTTTGTTTTTGTGTCTTGGCAAATGACCCTTAATCGATGACTTTTCACTTTTTGGAAAAAAAATGCTCACTTTTACTAGCTGTATCTTCGCATCCGATAGACCTAGAGTCTATGGGTTCTGCTCAGATTGTATCAAATTTAGCTTGCTTCATAACAATATTCAACAAAGATACTTAAAACGCGTCCTTAAGGTATATTCTTCTAAAAAAAATAAAAAACTGCCAGAGTTTTTCGAACACCAGGAGACTAGCTCAAACCAAAAACAAAACACTGCAAATTTCTCACAAGGTTTTCATGGTTGCAAACTTGGGTATAAACTAGGGGACATAACAATATATAAAAGAATCGTACATGCGCGTTTGCGATGTTTGATGTTGTTATTGACTGGGCTAATGGTACTCTGTTGCCTTCCGTTGACTGCATTACCTACAACTGAAACTTCACATAATAAGTGTCACACGTCTTCACATAATCGCCAACTGATGGGTAAACTTAGCATCTTATATTCTGCTTATTAAATCAATCATTTCTTATAACGTTAAAATCCAATATTAAATATTTATCTAACAATAAACTCCAAAATGCAGAGTATCCTGAGATAATGAAATCAAGAGAATAACTTAATCACTAGATTGTGATTTCGTTATAAAGTTATATGTCAATGTTAGCTTGAGTTTGAAACTATTTGATTGCTGTGTTAAATATAATTATTCTGAACAGATTTTCCTTTCTTTTGTTTAAAGCCTCTCCCCCTAGAGGCGCGTTTTTATCGTGCGATAATAACGCATGCGTCATTCCGATAATGCGTCCGGATTCCTTGCACACAGCTTCGTTTTTATCGTCCGATATTTCTAACGGGTGCTTGTAACCTTCACTACAAGGCCCCGCCCGCACTACATCGTACTAGCGTTATTAACGCAGGTGTCTGTAAAATCGCATGCGTCCTAATAAAAAATGTTCTAAGAACATTTATCGGAAAATCGCATGACGAAGGAACGCAAGCGTCCTAATTCTATTGCATTGTTATTACCGCAGCAGTGTGTAACTTAGTTCATGGCGGCCATTAAAGAAAATGTACTGAAAACCGATATCGCAATAACGGTTGCGTTACTATCGTGCGATAAAAACGCGCCTGTGGTGAAGAGGCTTAAAGGTACAAGGCTGAAAACCTTCAGAAGCTTGCTGTATCAATTTTGAAACATTTTTCGTAAAACCTTTACGCACGCCCACACCAACTTTTATCGCTTACCCGCACTAATAGACTGTATTGAAGCATTCATTAATGATTACGTAAACTTAGATATTAGGGGCAAATGTTAACACTTTGTTGTGTTCAGTACCTTAAAGGCCCTATCTTTTCTTCTTTAAAGATGAACTGACCTTAAGTAATAATCTTTTAATGGTTCATTATCTTTTCAGAGTACGGACAATGTTTTGTTAAAACTTTAATGCTGGCCTATTATACGAAAATTACAAGGGTATTGACCGCATACAATTTTACAGTAACTCTTTGAGAAAAAGTATACATCTGGCACAAGTTCAAAAGTTGGATAAAATTTATTTTATGTTTGCATGGCTTCCTCTTTAGGTACTCTTTCTAGCCAAGAGTAGCATTTACAACCGTTTTATAATTCCGGCCTTTGAACTTTGCAAAACTTTTTGAAGCTTCATGAAAACATATCGTATTTACATGTAGCTTCAAAAAGTTTTGCACTGGAGCGCTTTGTTTTAAGTTAGTAATTAATAAAATAACAATGAGCTTCATTTGTTTTAGTCAAATGTTTCTCCAACAATTAGTACGGGACCGACATCAGTGTGGAAACAAAAGAATTAGGTAGATACTTACGTCGGCCGTATTCGCACAATTTGAGATAACATTGGTATCTGTATGGCGAGCAACGCCGGGAAATACGGGACCCTTTCATTTTATGTGGATAATCAACAGATGTAATCGTTAGGCTCTGGTTACGAGGTAACATAAGTACGTGTTTTTATCCGTTTTTAAATGCTAATGTATCACGAGATAAGAGTATTTGCTTTTTTACGACATTGTGCATTTTCTCTTCAACATTTTTTTGGCAAGTATGGTTATCCTGAGATTAGGTACATTACACAATGATACAAATGTTATTTAAGGTCGAATGAAGTTTGCATGGACCTTAGTATTATAAGATGTAGTGTGATGTAGATGTACGGTAACATATATTTCAACATACTTTCTCGTAAAGTAGCTCTTATTGAACAGGTTTTAGTTTCATAATGCAGTGTATTAAAAACACGTGCTTTTTACTTTATATTATCGGACTAGTGCTGTAATGCCACAGATAACTAATCTGAATTTGGTTGCGACTCGCTAAAAACAATAACATTGGACTTGCCTGGGAATTGAACGCGATATCTACGTGTCACTGATTAAATACGCACTAAATAGGATACACGTATTATCACACCAGCTTTAACATCCTATGTGTCTTTCTTATCTTTTAATTAAACTATTTTAATTAACAATAAAAGTAAACACTGGAATAAATTTTGAATTTTTACAAACGTCAAACAACCGCCCATAGGCAACCGACATCCTTTTTATATCGTCTAAATTTATCTTGTCGTTGAAATGCTAGTGATTGACATAATAAATATCGACTATTTGTTCAAGGAGTATTTTATTACTCCTTTATTGAAAAATAAAATATTTAATGTATTTATAATTATTATACTGACAACAATCGTGTTTTTCGGGTATGATTTTCAAGATGCTGATGGAGCTAGCAACCTTTAAAGATGCGGTCCTATTTCCTTCTTAAATAATGTTGTAGGTCTTTAGGTAATATGGGGACCCCTCAAGTTTGAGCATATAGTATATATAGTTAATATGTATAGTTTGAGCTGCTTCAAAAAGAGCACGGGTTGGCGACGTATTTGGCCCGCCATTCAATACCGAATGTCAAAAGGAAGACTGTTTCTGGGAATTGAAATTCCAATCATATCCCCTTCCAGTGATCTTAAATCTTCCGAGCTAACTATGTAGATGAATACCATATATCGTTACTGTTCAAAATATTATAAAATGTTACATGTTTTTGTCTTTAACATTCAACATGTCCGACGGAACTACGAGCAGAGAATATGAGCTACACCAGGGATCTACAAATTTATTTTATTTAGGGTCCATATAAAAAAATAATATGACTCGCGGTCCGTCTGGAAGAGGTTACCTACTAGCAACCAAGATTTAAAAGAATTCAAGGACCTTGCGTATTTTTGTGTTTTTTAGAAATCGATCATTTCGATTTGTATTGTACCTCACCCAGCTAGCTCTATTACTCCCAAACACATTTGCAGCTTCATGCGGCTTGCGTCTCGCGTCGTCCGTTGTCATGTCGACAACCACACCCACTCGGCTAAATTATCGAATAATACCGTCTTGTGGGTAATGACCAATACAGCACTCTTGTATTACAATGTATTAATAAGATACTCACTCTGTGTAGAAATAACATCGTAGAAAGCAGTTTTAACAATAATTATGTCAATCTTTCGTGATTCTGAAGTCTGTTTGAGATAATAAGAATATTTCCCCTAATGATCCGAATGTTTGAATAATAAAACGTTGCATTACAACTGACAGGCTGCCGGCTTGTCTTATTATTTTATACATTTTCCTAATTTTCCTTAATTGACTCCAGCAAGTTGCTCTAAAGCTTATTGCCATCTTCATTTTCTTCTCTTATATTTTCACAAAGCAATTTAGGTATTTGTAATATACATGAAATTAATTATTAATAGAGTACCATTTTAATAAAGAATAGTTAGTAGAATTAATTACTAACTTCTTCAGTCGAGTCGAGGGTATCGTGTTACCCAGTAACTGGGTTGTGGAAGTCAGGCACTCGCTCCAGGAAAATACTGGTATTCAGCTACATCCGGTTACTGGAAGCCGACCCCAACATAGTTGGGCATCAAGGCTAGGCAGCTAGCTAGCTAGTTAGCAGCATTAATAATATAAATGTCGGAAATACGTCAATGATTTGACTAATTTGTTCTGAACTGCTAACGGTTTTTCTATTGCGCAATAACCAACATTACCCATAGTACACCCACAGTAGTTAACGCCAGGAGCACACCTCCGCCGCGAAACTGTAGCAGAGAAACCGCAGTAGTTCAATTCAACTGGCTCGCGTCATGTTCCATTACTCGAGTTCCGCTACAAGAATTTCGCGTAGCGAAATATGACGCGAGCCAGTTGAATTAAACTACTGCGGTTTCGCTGCTACGGTTTCGCGGCGGAGGTATGCTACCGGCGTCATGTATGGCTAATATTAACGAAAGAGAGAGGTACCCTCCTCCGTCATATAAATGTTTAATATTTTAAAATAATTTTATCACATGTGTTACAAATGGTTCTGAAACCATGTGTAGTAGGTGTTTGTTTGTCTTTAGTTAATTCGTAACAAATATTGCTGGCAGTAAAATTCTTGCGAAAACCGCACAGTTTGGATTCAGGTGGATCTGAAGTAAGTACCTAATTCAGTTTCGGAATTCATAAAGTGATGTAGCACGTGTGCGGGATCACGGCCCGTTGAATAACAAATATCTTTTACGAGATTTGAACACGTGTGGGGGTGAGTTCAAAACGAACTGTTATTAAATGAAATTAAATATTCAAACAATTAGGAAGGTACGGCTTTAATTAATATTTTAAGGAAGTGTTTATTGTTTCATGATTTAAACTAAATAGTCAAATTGCCTTACAGATGGGTAAATAAGTTGTGTGCACAAATAAAGACATTCAATCCTTTTTTTGACCGAGAATACTCCTACTGTATAATACAATAAGAACTATGCTTCGTATTAGATACACATAATAATAGAGACAGCATTAAATTGTTTTATAAGAACCTCTTGTTAAATTGAAAAATTATCGCTAACAATTAATGCTCACTGTACTGTAGTTAGTTCTTACTAATATTACAAATGCGAAAGTGAATTTGTTTGTTTGTTTGTTACGCTTTCACGCTAAGACGGCTGAACGGATTTGGATGAAATTTGGCACATGGGTAGACCATGATCTGGGCTAGGACATAGATATTCTCACGGGATCGACACTTATGCAGGTGAAACTGCGGGACGCAGCTTGTCACTAATAAATGTTTTCAATAAAAGGCACGTTCAACTGGTAATCCTGTAAAAGTGATAATATTTCCCTGCGCGTTGATAGTATCTGATTCGGCGAGACTGAAAACAATCAACGAATATTTTTCATCCGAATTGAAAATGCTGCTATGTTTTTTCGTAATCGTTTCGTTTTTTTTTTTATAATGCGATGCTGTTGCCCGCAATTTCGTCTGTGATCCAGGATGAAAAGTAACTTATGTCCTTTTCCAGGTCATGATCTACCCATGTGCCAAATTTCATCCAAATCCGTTCAGCCGTTTTAAAGTGAAAGCGTAACAAACAAACTACTTTCGCATTTATAATTTTAGTTAGGATTTGATTTTAGGGTTTCCGTTTGAGCCTAGATCTTACTAGCCGACTTCGAAACAGGTGGTTATGCATACTAGGAAAGTCGATGGATGGAAAATCAGCCATAAAAATTGTAGTCATTTTAAAAAACCAACCAAGGAATGATCAAATCCAAAATTGAAGTCCCTACTTATTTATTTAACAAAGTGAAGTGCCTAGGTTCTAGGTTAACTCGTAGCTAAGTAATAATAGCCACACGGGTCGATCCATCACTTAACCTGATGGATCGACCCGTGTGGCTACGCTTGCCAGGCTTGGTCCGTTGATGGGTGACCATCTTTACATACCGAGACTCCTCCGTGCCTCGGAAAGCATTTTAAGCCGTCGGTTTCGGCTGTCATTCGTGGATCTTTGACAGTCGTTACGGGTTGTCAGAAGCCCGAAAGTCTGACAACCAGTCTTTCCAAGGGATGTCGCGTATTACCCAGTTACTAGGTTGTGGAGGTCAGATAGGCAATAGCTCCATGTAAAATACTATTCGTATTCAGCTGCATCCGGTAAGGCTAGAAGCCGATCCTAACATAGTTGGGAAAAGGCTAAGTAGAGAAAGTATCTAGGTTCTGAGCGAATGTTCACTCTCTTCTCTAATCACTACTTTTTACTCTATTTAAATATTATACCCACGTGTTTTTTGACATTTAAAATGTAGATATTCAAAAAAAATCGCTAGAAAAATCTAGGTTTTCAAAACAACGGAAAATACCTGAGTCACCTGAGTACCTGTCTTTGCTGATGACAAAATTTTGTTCTATCAATCAAGTTCACAACTACACCAAATGATACATAGTCTGCAAGTAGAAAGCGCACGTGTGGGATAAGAGATGAACCTGCAAAAAACCAAACTGATGACCAACTCTTCAAAACCACCAATCAAGATAGGTAACGAAAACCTCGAATATGTGGATACTTACATATACCTGGGGAAACAAGTATCATTCCCATAGAACATCAACATAGAGGAAATAACAAGAAGGATAAATATGTCATGGCAAAAGTACTGGGCTCACGGAGAAATATTGAAAGGGATGTCCCCTTTCATCATTTCTCTGTGAGCCCAGTACTTTTTAAGAACTTATAAGACCACTTTATAAGAAGAAAGTAATGGATAGACCTCCCCCTCCCTATCTATCATACTTTTCACAAATATGGACACACACAAAACTGGCAAAAGAAGAAAAATAAGAATATACCAAGCAACCATGATATGATCCATTCGAGGAACACGAAAGAGAGATAAAGTACGCCACACATAAGAGAAAGAACAAAGCTATTGGATTTCCTACTACACTCTATGAAAGTAAAGTGTAGATGAGCAGGACATCTAGCTAGAATGGAAGATGACCGGTGGACCAGTCGTGCCGTAGTATGGGAAGAATCCAAGGGAAAAAGAAAGCGTGGAAGGCCATCAAGAAGATGGGTCGACGATATCATAGATATAGCGGGAGATAAATGGCAAACAAAAGCGAAAGATAGAAAACAATGGACAAAAATGGAGGAGGCCTTTACCCAACAAATTAAATAATAGGGGTTTAAATATGAAATTGCCGTTTTATCGAACTGGCCACTTTGAATTTAAATTAAACCTGCATGGTGTGATTCCAAATTGAAACTTTTCCCAAGATAACTACAACAATCTAAATTTGAAAAATGTACAATATTCGACTGTTTGTCTTCAACTGGTTTTTTCATTCAGCTTCTAAAGTAAAGATATACAGATTGAAAATTTAAGTAATTTTTTAATACAAGTTCCGACGTGGAACTAACGCAGCAGAAGAAGCTTGCAATATCAATGTTATGTTTGGAGAGGATACTGCTAATGGAACGCACCGTGCGTTTTTGGTTTAATCGCTTTCGTAGTTGAAACTTCGACTTGAAGAATGATCCCCGATGAACACCAGCCACTTAGGTAAATAACGATGAATGGAATGGGATACCCACAATAATGACCCATTTGCATCAAATCAGTAAGATAAAAAAAGCTTGAAAAATGGGTGCCCCATGATTTGACTGATCTGCAGAGAAAAGTGCGCGTTGAAGCTTGCCTTACCTTGTTGAACCGCTAAGGTATTTTGTGGCGAATTGTGACGTGTGATGAAAATTTAAAAGAGAAGGATTCTTTAGGATAATCGCAAGCGAACAACGCTTTGGCTGACTCTTGGTCAAACAATGCTCTTCCGAGGATGCTATACAAAATGCCTAGACACAGTTTCTTGTGACAAGGTCCTGAGAGTTCTACCGCAAAGGTATAAATGACCTTCCCATGAGATGGCAGAATTGTATAGACAATGATGGTAAATACTTTGATTAAATAAATATATATTACATTAGAAAAAAAATTGTTTGATCTTTTCGGTACAAGACGGCAATTTCATACTTAAACCCCTAATTTTATTAAATATAACAATAAATAATTAAAAATCAAATCAACAATAATTAAAAATTATATATAAAATTTAAATTATGTTACCTATTAAAATTTAAAGACAGATTGATTAATATATTAACTTTGTCGCATGTTAACAATTATTGTATAATTGCATAGAAAGATGAGAAAAAAAGAAGGCTTATTTGTTTATTTAATTCTTAAACTTATAAAACATTGTGCTGATATTTTTATGATAATCGTCACAAAACTTTGAAGAAATAAAAAAGTCTTTAACCGCCACCGTTTTCTTTACAGAAAAAATATCAACGTAATATTTAGTAAAAAAATATTAACGTAATATTTTGTATCTCAGATGTATTTTCAATTTTTCACAGTCGCTAGTAGGTAACAAGAATTCTTGAATAAGAAAATAAAGCCTGTATATTTTTTGGGGGGAGAACCATTGTTATATTTCTGAAAACATCTTTTTAACTTATTTTTACTGTTCTTTAAGTGAAAGATTTCGAATTTATCTTTTAAAAGGGACTCGTTGTCAGTATTCATAACTAGCATCTGCCCGCGACTTCGTTCGCGTGGAAGTCAATAAAAAAAGCTCATGTTACTCGCTGATAATGTAGCTTTCAAAAGGTGAAAGAATTTTTTAAATCAGTTAAGTATTTTTTTGATTTTATCCATTACAAACAAACATACATAAAATCTAATCTTTTCTCTTTATTATAATACTAGCTTTCGCCCGCTGCTTCGCCCGCGTTGAGTTTGGAAACTATCCCACGGGAACATACTACTGGAATAAAAAGTGTGTTAATCCAGGTTGTAATTCCTTCAGCCGTTTTTGCGTGATTGTTAGACAATCACGCAAAAACTTTCACTTTTATAATATTAGTAGGATAACTAGGATAGGATAGTAGGATTCGTTTAGTTAGATAAATGTAAAATAATACGTACTGCCGACAAAACTTTCCTACGCAATATTACTCAGAGTTACAATGGACCAATAAAATTAATATTATGCCACCCGCTGCTAAATAAAGCGCTTCGATCGTAAAGTGGCAATAAGCACGTCCACGACACTAACGCCGTGCTCAGGGTAATTTACAGCAGCTCATCTACGATCGTGTCTCAAGCATTTTATTTATTTTTACGGCCTCAGACTAGTTAAGCGAAACAGCAAGCGATACTTTAAGAGTATTACAGCAAAATATATAGATACGTAAACGGCTACTGAAATAGTTTGTTACCAAATTCTTGATATAAATGTTGGGTAGCACACTACGACAAGCGTTAAAAAAATCTCTTTGAAATATAAACCTAGGTACTTCAATTCGCACCATTCTTTGTCACAAGTGTACCGTTTACCTATCACAAGCAAAACACGATCTTTCAAAATAGTTTGTAAACGGGTATTAATTTTTTTTTAGTACTCGACGGTTGACCGTGAGAATTTGGTACCTACTCCTAGTGATTGCAAAGGTTAGACCGAAATCAGTCCGCATAAAAAGGAAACTTGTAGCTTTTATGTAGATATAACTTGTCATTTTGTAGTTATGATGGGACAGTTTCTTTTGTCGATTTCTGCTTACATCGCACTTTACACTTTTTATGTTTTTTTTTTAATCTGCTGTGTAATTATCAGTGATCGGAGTAGGTAGATTGATTTTTAGTACTTGTATCATAAATGCACACAGAAAGAATAACATGGATAAGCCATTTTTCCGGAAAGTAATTCCGGTATTTCCGGATTCAATTAAATATTGTTAATGTTGGTAGTGATATTATTACTACTCAATTCAAAATTTAAAGGAAGGTATCAAAACTAAATTAATTCATTATTTATCTGTTGAATAATAAAAACAATCGAATTCCGATCGAAGCTTTAGCTTTCTGATAACCGGTTATTGTACCACCCATGATCCTTTGTTCTGATTGGTCGTTGGGTTTTGTCAAATGGTGACAAAAAAAAAAAAATAGGAAGAATAATAAAGAATAAAATTGCTCATTTTATTACAATTCCTACCTTTTTTTTGAGGATGGCAAATCATCAAATGACTCCTTCCACTCTGGCAGAATACAATTCCTACATAAGTTCCGGTTTTTTTTTAATAATCCACCAATTCCGGAGGAATGTCCATAGTAATATATACGTTTCGGATCAATGACCCCAGTTCAATCTACCTACTCCGATCACTGGTAATTATATAAATGCTAAATAAATGTATATTCTTTCTTTCTTTCTTTCTTTTGGGAAAACCTAAATCTGGTCGTTTTAAAATAAGATTCGCTATGCTATAAAACTGCACATTTAATATTTTAGAAAAAAAAGTAATTGCTACGAGGTGTGGGAACGAGTCTGATGCCGAAAATATAGTTTTTTATCATTTTTGTCCGTTTTTCTGTTTGTCCTGATGTATGTTCCGGATTGGCGCAAAAATGGCTGAACGGATTTGGATGAAATTTGGCACACATATAGTTTGTAACCTGGATTAACACATATGATACTTTTAATCCCGATAGTATGTTCCCGTGGGATATCTTCCAACATCCACGCGGGCGAAGCCGCGGGAAAAAGGTACTATTAAATACACCTACATTTTGAATCCCTGGGTGAAAAGATATTCAGCTGAAACACTACGCCCTTTCATCTCCAAATCATCAACAATTCCGACAATTGCCTAGAACGAACCGGGCTTTATAATTGTTCTTTACAACCTTTGAAGCCAAGAAAAGTGATCTTTAAGAGCTGAACAAGGCAACGGCTGCGTGATCCTCTGCCATTTATTTATTTCTAGGCGTGTACTACTATTTGTGTGTGTTTAGACGATCTACCCAAGTAATCGGTCCATAAAGCTATTTAGTTAACCGATTAAGCGCGTTCATACTTTTTGTGTAGCATTTGGAACTATCTATTACCTAAAGTAACCTAAATGTACCTAATAAACATTTCAAACACGCAAAAACAATGTTAATACATTAATCACTTCTACGAGTTTGTCATGATCAGTAAGTCCTTTTGATGTTGACTCTACAAAACATTATAGGTATAAGGAATGTTGACTGCGAAAAAAAAAACTATTTATTCCGTCAGTAAGATAATAAAAAAATATTAGACACGTATTTTTTGCTTTATCATATTAATAAAAAATGGTTTAGATAAAACGCATTCAAGTTGGGGAGTGGGGGCTCGCTAAGTCAAGTCGGTATAAAATCTACCGGGGAGTGACGTCATGCCACATTTTAACTCAATGTATTGCCGTAATCTTTTGATTACGTAAAAGCAGAAAAAATACGTGTCCAATATTTTTTTATAATCTACCTGATGGACAAAACAAAATTTTGGTCCACATCCCTATTGTTTTTTTGTTGTATTCACAAAGAAAGTTTATAAAATAAAACCGAAAAATACTCCCACTTTCAATACTATAACATAAAAGCTACCAATAACATTAAATGTTCCTTATATGCTCACATTTTAGTGCGTAGGTGTTTCTCGAAGCTCTGGTTACTGAAACTCGATGCTGCGGTCTTCGTAGGCTGAATACTGAACAAGTGAACATTATACCTACCTAACATCAACGTGACCTTTTCACATAAGGTGTAAAAAAAAGAAAGAAAATAAATTTATTTGAGGTTAAGGCACACAATTTGTATGTACCATAGTGGTCCTATGTAGTTACGCAGTATTAGGATGGTAGTACTCATGTTTAATATTTTTTCTTAGATTAGAAACCAGGGATTGGTAAAAGGTAGATGTTTTTGAAGCTGTCTTTAATTCCCTGCCTTCAAAAAGCCTAAGTACGAGTATATTGATTTACGTAATTTTTTCTCTTTTCCGATCCTGAAAAAAACCGTGTTTTAAAACTTTCTTCTCGAAATATTGGTTGTTATTAGGTACTGTTGGAACATTTACATTTTAGTTAATTGATAAAATATATAAATGAAAGATTTCAGTCGGAAATTATTGTGAAATAAACTAGGACACTTGCTAAGTAGGTACTAGATTACTCTCCACAGGTATTTTGTGGTTTGACGAACGATAGGAGAACGGATATGTCCAAATTGGTATTCAGAAGAAATGAGTACCTATTTTTAGTATAGGTTAGTAGATATCGAAATAACAGTGCGAAATCGATAACGCTCTTGTAAAATATAAGGATTGCTAACAGACAGCCACTCAGAGCTTACTGATGTTTTTTATTTAATTGTTCGTTCAACAATATTAATTTCTTATTTATTTTACACTGGGCCTGTAAACCTTATTTCATTTTAATTGACTCACTGCCGCTCTTTTATTCTGACATGTTTTCTTCTAAACAAAGACTTGGTATTTTACTTTACTAATTACTGTTGAGAAGCTTTTATTAGCAATTCGTACTCATTTGAATTACTATTACGGCATTTTCTTTGATTGAGAGAGTCCAGAGTTTTAATATCGAGAACTTTATGCATTTCGTAGAAAATCCTCCGTACGAGAGTAGAGTAAGGCCTGCAATACGGTCGTAATTAAACTCAAACTATTTATTTCAATTAAACCATTCACAGGCACTTTTGAATTGTCAAATAGTCGCGTCAGTTAGTCAGAAAGTAAAAAAAAAAAAAAAAACTAATCAACACTACACTACTACTTTGCTCTACTACTTTATAATATAATTGATATTAATATTATATATTTTTTTTTTATTAATTGTTTTTTTTTTTTTAAATTAAATTATATTTACATTTCAAAGAAAATAATAATTACAGACCACCTACGTTTCATCATTGAAATGTATTTAAGTATTGTTTTTTTTGTTATTTGTATTTAAGCGATATGAGCGAGTGCAATAAAATTCCGGGATGATATATCGCTAATATATTTCAACAGAAAACCCAAATACCACTTTGGAACTGATTGCTCCGTTTCCAAGGAATAATCTAGAACCAAGAGACGCTAGTTTTTCTGAGAAACTAATATTTTTATTAAACGGTATACCCAAAACCGTTACACAAAATATGGCTCTTTAGATGTACCGCCATTTAGACAGGCCTGACTACCCAATATCTTCACCTATTAATTAGGATAGGATAAACTTTATCGTAACAAATTGCAGGAGAAATAATAGGCAGCAATCAGCTTATGGAATTATGAATAGGGGCGATTAGAGAGGTTATATTTTCGTAAAAGGGTAAGGATATTGGCCCCTACTCACCATGTAAAGTACTTAAATTAAATAGGTAGGTACCTATTGCTTTTTTAAATGAGAAGTCATCACCATGTTATCACCTTCTTTTTTATGTATCACCACGTTATCACCTTGTTCTTTATGTATCACCATGTTATCACCTTCTTCTTTATGTATTACCACGTTATCACCTTCTTCTTTATGTATTACCACGTTATCACCTTCTTCTTTATGTATCACCAAGTTATCACCTTCTTCTTTATGCATCACCACGTTATCACCTTCTTCTTTATGTATCACCACGTTATCACCTTCTTCTTTATGTATCACCACGTTATCACCTTCTTCTTTATGCATCACCACGTTATCACCTTCTTCTTTATGTATCACCACGTTATCACCTTCTTCTTTATGTATCACCACGTTATCACCTTCCTCTTTATGTATCACCACGTTATCACCTTCTTCTTTATGTATCACCACGTTATCACCTTCTTCTTTATGTATCACCACGTTATCACCTTCCTCTTTATGTATCACCACGTTATCACCTTCTTCTTTATGTATCACCACGTTATCACCTTCTTCTTTATGTATCACCACGTTATCACCTTCCTCTTTATGTATCACCACGTTATCACCTTCTTCTTTATGTATCACCACGTTATCACCTTCTTCTTTATGTATCACCACGTTATCACCTTCCTCTTTATGTATCACCACGTTATCACCTTCTTCTTTATGTATCACCACGTTATCACCTTCTTCTTTATGTATCACCACGTTATCACCTTCTTCTTTATGTATCACCACGTTATCACCTTCTTCTTTATGCATCACCACGTTATCACCTTCTTCTTTATGTATCACCACGTTATCACCTTCCTCTTTATGTATCACCACGTTATCACCTTCTTCTTTATGTATCACCACGTTATCACCTTCTTCTTTATGTATCACCACGTTATCACCTTCCTCTTTATGTATCACCACGTTATCACCTTCTTCTTTATGTATCACCACGTTATCACCTTCCTCTTTATGTATCACCACGTTATCACCTTCTTCTTTATGTATCACCACGTTATCACCTTCTTCTTTATGTATCACCACGTTATCACCTTCCTCTTTATGTATCACCACGTTATCACCTTCTTCTTTATGTATCACCACGTTATCACCTTCTTCTTTATGTATCACCACGTTATCACCTTCCTCTTTATGTATCACCACGTTATCACCTTCTTCTTTATGTATCACCACGTTATCACCTTCTTCTTTATGTATCACCACGTTATCACCTTCCTCTTTATGTATCACCACGTTATCACCTTCTTCTTTATGTATCACCACGTTATCACCTTCTTCTTTATGTATCACCACGTTATCACCTTCCTCTTTATGTATCACCACGTTATCACCTTCTTCTTTATGTATCACCACGTTATCACCTTCTTCTTTATGTATCACCACGTTATCACCTTCCTCTTTATGTATCACCACGTTATCACCTTCTTCTTTATGTATCACCACGTTATCACCTTCCTCTTTATGTATCACCACGTTATCACCTTCTTCTTTATGTATCACCACGTTATCACCTTCCTCTTTATGTATCACCACGTTATCACCTTCTTCTTTATGTATCACCACGTTATCGCCTTCTTCTTTATGTATTACCACGTTATCAACTTCTTCTTTATGTTTGCTGAGTCCTATTTTTGTTTGTTCAAATATTTTCTCACTCTATTTCAATTTGAAATGAGCGAAATGTAGGTCCACCATTTCAGGGAATAAAATGTGATGTTATACTCGTATTGACTTCGACATAAAGCATCATAAACGCAATAGGAAAACTCACTATCTCGGACAGGCCACTATCTCACAATGTCAAGTTTATAAATAAAGTTATGCAATGTAAATAGAACTCGTAGTAACGAAACCAACTAACTACAGTACAACTATTTTCTTAAAGTCCCTTGGCAAACATCGTGTTTCGTCAGTCATCAGATTTCTATCAGTTGCCCTTTGCACTTGGTAATTATAGTTGACGGCAACGCGGGCGCAGCGGTAGGAGTCAATACGTACAAGCACCAAGTGCAAAGGGCAACTGACAGAAATCCGATGACTGACGAAACACGAAGTTTGCCGAGGGACATTAAGAAAGTAGTTGTATTGTATTGTACCTACCTATGTATGTTTCTATGCACTACTCCCTACTGTGTACATACACATTTATTGTTCACACATTATCAAATTCCACTATAGTAATACAGCGTAGTAGAGCTCAAAGTGAAGTTAGAACTCGCTATCATGGTATCCTAGTTTATACTTTACCTCGATACTTTGTAGAAACACAATTTAAATTCCAAATGGAGTTTGCAATGTGCCTCTATTCTATACATAAAAGTTATTCCGTTAATAAAGTTACTGTACATATTGTTATGAACTTGGTATCCATTAGCCAATTTATGGACAGAAAGTTCAGGTTTACTTTTTAATCGATCGATGTGCATGACTAGTCATATTAACAAAGATTACCTACAGATTTATGTTTCTAGGTATAGTTCAACAAAGTGGTAAATTCATTCAGATTCCGACAGGTGAAAACAGTTATTGAGAAAATGATCGTCTTTTAAAAGTTGTAAACTACTGCTATTGTCGATTCTCAATAAGACATCCTACTAAAGTTTATTCCATCCGAACCGATCAAAACATTGTTCCGTCCTCCCCGACTCAGTTTAGGCGAAGGTGCGGAGACAATGGCGTAATCAGCACGAGCGGAAACATTCTGATAATAATAAGCGATTTCAATGGCCGCACCGGGGCTGGTAAAGGAAATAACTGCTCAACGTAGTTCTATTGTAACTAGCGTCAAACTCGATCACAATGTTGGAAATAGTTTCAATAAAGATAAATTTAATGATTATGAATAGCTTATGGAACTTTTACCCAGCAGTTCCGTTTGATCACCAGTCATTAAAGCTATTTAGGCTTGTTGAGAGACGATACTTAAATGACGCACCCTGGATAGCCAGACTTGTCACCACATTGCCGACGCCGATGCGTTAATTTGTTACCACAACATGTGCTTTTCTCAAATAGTCGGTGCTTCGTTCTTCAGCCAGTGCATAATCAGATTCCCAAATTCTTTGTTCAATAAGGATCATCTCCTTATTTCTATCAAAATGTAGGTAATTTAAACATGTAAGCATTCATGTAAGATAAGACCAACGTAAGCATTCAATTGGCAAATATGTTCATCTGTACATCAATATACGTATACTGGTCGTCCCACGCAAGAGTAAGAGTAAACTCAAGGAAATGGGTCAATGCGTTGCAGATTACGGGTTAGAAGCCACAGTGTCTCTGTTAAACCGCTCGTCTATACCGCTCGAGCATCGTTGCAAACTCCGAGCAGATTGTTTACATACCTGACTTAATCCAAGCCCACAATTTTCCAAGTACCGATAAGTACTTGTCGCTATAATAGCTTGTTAATAACTAAAATCCAAACAGCACGTAGTACACGCCATTATTGATCGATTTGTGCCGATAAGCTGATGACACACCTAATTTATATTAATGATAGCAACACGTTGACACTGATATTCCAGATATCAAAATTCAGATAAAAATTAATATGACAGAATTTTTCCGTTCAGAACATATCGTACAGCACTCCACTAATTACCAATGTTTACCCGATCTGTTTGTCAATTAGCTGTGCCATATGCGGCCAAGTTCCGTTGATAAGGGGTCTAGTGCCCTTGCTAGTTATCGAACACCTTCATGAATGTATTAGCTAGACATGTCATTCGCAAGGTTATATCGAACAACCACGATGTATCGTAAGCCTGAAACTTGATTTGCATGATTATCGTTCTGTTTGCAAAATACGTCCCACTCGCTGTCGTAAAATTTATGGCCCGATTTATTTCAACAGTTAAATTAGGTCCAAATTCAGTGATCTGTTTTCATGTAGGTAATAATGTTCACTTGTGTTATGATAATAGACCCGCATAAACCGTTCGTGAAATTGTATTTATACCGAATCTCATATTAACATAATATTGATATTCGAGGTAGTAAATAGCTTTTTATTTGCAGGACCGAGCGGACGGAAGACACGGTGTCAAGCAGTGGCAACCTCACCAACAACGCGGTGCGACACAAAATAGTAGTTTTAGGAGCTGCGAAAGTTGGCAAGTCGTCGCTCATTACACAGTTTCTATATAACACATTCTCACCCAAGTACAAGCGAACCATAGAGGAGATGCATCACGGGGACTTCAACGTGTCCGGAGTGAGACTAACGCTGGATATATTAGATACGTCAGGGGCTTACGAGTTCCCCGCGATGAGGACGCTGTGCATGCAGTCCGCAGACGCCTTCATACTTGTGTACGACATCACCGACGCCAACAGCTTTACTGAAGTGAGGCTCTTGAGAGATCAAATCCACGAAACTAAAGATAGCACAGCCGTGCCTATTGTCGTAGTCGGCAATAAGGTGGACCTGGCGGAAACGGGCGCGAGACAGGTAAGCGATTCTTTTCTTCTTTTACAAAGGTAAGTCATAATAACTAGAAATGAGGGTTTTACCTCACGTGATATTTTCGCCACGTCTTTTCTGTGAGCAATCTTAAGAGCGTGCATTCTGAAAGTGGGCAACGTCTCAAATAGATGTCAAATATTTCGCTGTTTTGGTTAATTGACAATATTAATGTATGGAAATAAGAAATGTGGCTAGCTAGCGAACTAGAATATTAATAATGAATTGCAATTATAACATTGAATTTGATGTTGTACCCGTTTGAGGAGAGTGTAAAAAAGGCATTTGGAAAGTTTCAAAATACTTTTTTTTATATCTAAAACTAAATATTCGGTGTTACGATATTAATTATTGCATTTCATAATCAATATTCTAGTTCGCTAGTTAACCACATTTCTTATTTCCATTTTTTTCTTTTTGCCAAATTAATCAAAACAGGTAAATTTTTGACAGCTATTTGCGACTTTGTCAACTTTTAGGATAAACGCTCTTAAATACGTATGACTGGTTCTTTGCCTCATGTTCTTATTTTTCGGTGTTAAATAGTTACCTCTCATGTTTATTGACTGTGAGTACTGAGCTACACAGCTTAGAGTGATAAAGGCTGGATAACAAAGAGACGGGTGAAGCGGATCAAGCGGGTGTCACGTATCACATAACCCGGAGAGATGTTCAAATATTCCAAGAAATCTATAGAATGAAAACAGTCGAAAATACTGTGTTATGCGTATGTAAATACATGGATAAATAAAGAATTTATCTGGATAAAAGCTTGACTCTTTCAGGATTTGCTACAAAATGAATACATAAATCAGTGTTTGCAATATAGGACCAATGATTGAAACCGTGTATCACAAGTGAGTGCAAATAAAATGCTATTACCGTCACAAATCTCTTAAACCGTTCTGGAGCATTTGACTGCGCCTTTACAATGAAGTCGTTTTCAACGTGTTATGAGGAAAATTGAATTTCCGCGATGTCACAAGTTGCAATATGTGGAGCGAAAGGTCACAGGAAACCTAACAACCAACGTCGGTGCCCCGACAGTAACCGGATGTGACAAAATCGGCTCCAATGCTTCTCACAATGTGATAAAATAATTCTCATTTCTTTGAGTATTTTCCTTTATTTATTATTATGGGAAGTCTTCCTTTTCCTGGCGTTATTAATGCACTTCTGGTTTTGGTCAATAAATCAGTTCAATGGCTGCAATGAAAATGAAGAAAAAGCTTATTACGTAGGTAGGGACTACTTTATTAAAACAAGAAATATATTTATTATGCTGATAAAGTACAATGGGCGTTTTTATCGCTCCACTTTTGCATAATGAATGAACAATTATGCAATGCAAAAACCTGCCTGCCGATTTACTTCACAAATGTATAAATTTGTCAAGTCTCAACATTAATTGAAGCTACACAAAAGTTACTAAGACTATTGAGTTACTTGGAGGGCAAAATACGAAATAGTTGAGTCGTGTCGAATATCTTATATCCTAGTGTTCTAGGGAACAAAGCAAAGTTCTGTCTACATAGACTTAAAAAGCTTAATAAAAGTATTTCACTTAAGCCTCAGAGCAAACGAAGCTCCTCTCGTGGTGATACAATGCCAATTATTTTTTTTTAGAGCGTGTGCAGTACCCAACATTTTCTAACTACAGCTTTATTTTATGTTTTTCTCAGAACGATATATTTTAAAATACAGCTATACAATTTTTCTGTTGTAATTGGTTATAGTTGATACTACACATGCACGATACTATTACCTATGTTGTTTGAAATATTCAACTTATCCTCTAAAAACTTATTGACGTACACTTTTTTAGATTAATGAAAATATTAAAACTTTTTGGGCTTCTAATGATGCACACATTTTTTTATAAATTACCTCTTGTTGAACTTCTGGCCCTTTCATACTTGGTCACAGTAACTAAGCTTGGGTACCCCTACCAAAAGGGTTAGATTAAGTTAGAACGGTGCGCGAGGCGAATTGGTCGCAGTAACTAACTAACTAACAGCACCGCAACAAAATGGGTTAGGTTTGGTTAGAACTGTGACCTACCGCCTAAAGAGGCGCATTCATTATATTACAGTGTTCAATAATATTTTTAGGAAAGAATAATGGGAATTATTTGAGGTTCGATTAAATACATGCCAAAAGTAATTATGTTGGTTAACAAACGAAATAGAATGTTCTCTGTTTCAGTTCGAACTCTCTGTCTGTCTAACATAGTACCCAGTGTGTCAAACAAAGTTAATTTAATTTGTTAAAACTGTACTGGAGCACTTATCGCCATGCTTACAGTACGGAGTACAGGCACAATAGCTACAACTTTTCTCACCAGTATTGTAATTGTAACTTTGTTGGTAACAACATGATGTAGGGATTTTCATGTGCAGTTCTGCGAAGCTGACTTAATTTGATATGTAGATTATTTACCGTAGGTACATTCAGGGGACCGTGCCTAAATAATAACAGCTGCACGGGACGATCGAAGGTTAAGCTACGCTTGCCGCGGTCAGTTCATGGATGGATGACCATCCAATAAATGTCGAGACTCCTCCGTGCTTCGGAAGGCACGTTAAGCCGTTGGTCCCGGCTGTCATTCGTAGGTCTTTAACAGTCGTTACGAGTAGTCAGAAGCCAGACAGTCTGACAACCAGTCTTACCAAGGGGTATCGTGTTACCCAGTAACTGGGTTCTGGAGGTCAGATAGGCAGTCGCACCATGTAAAATACTGGAATTCAGCTGCATTCGGTTAAACTGGAAGCCGACCCTAACATAGGTGGGAAAAGGCTAGGCAGATCGATTGATTTATCGTACATACAGAAATCAGACTGACTGTGTTGCGTATGTACATATTACGTTAACTCATTACTAGCAATAGTATCTCGATGGCGATTAAGTAAAACCGCTTAATTTTGCTATTGTCCGTCAGGCTTTGAGAGAAATGACTACGAAAATTGAACAGCTAGGACACTTCGTCGATAACATAAACGATGTGACAATCGAGCATAACCGGCTTAATTTCGTATCAGTGAACTACCAAACTGTATTCGTAGTTAACTAGAACAGCGTATTACCGCTTTGTCCGCAGCATGTATATTTCATAAGCCACGTGACGAAGTTAGTTGGTCGTGCCGGAACACGTCTCGTGCTGGTGCGATAGTGTCCGGAACACTGCGCACAATACCCGCAGGCGTCCGTTGGCTCTCAATATCCGCACCGCCGCACACTGTGCACTACCATAACCTTGTTTTTATTGAAGAGAGAACGGACTCTTTATGTAATGGAGTTTCGTTACCAACTGTCTTTGATTTTTATTGGAGATTATTGCAATAAGTCTTCTAAACTCGTCGCGTTGTTTCGTTGTTGTTTGTTGTGTCAAAAGCATCGTGTCTTTTGCGCTAAGTAAAACACTTACGTTTATAAAAACAGGAATATTTGATGAAGCTTAGGTATACCCGAGTAAAAGTCTTGTGTAAGATATTCTAATTCTCAATATTAATACTACTTACCAGACTTGAGCGTTGGGGTATCTCCCGCGTAGTTCGGGACACATATTTAGAGAACTTAACTCATAAAACAAAACTTTGTGTAATAAATCTGTACGAAACTCATTTGGGTTAACTAAAACAGAAGTCGATTTCCCGACAAAAATATTATGCTAATTACTGACGACTTATTCGCGAAAGTTTGATTAATGAAAATACCTTTATGTGGTTTTCATGAAAGTTGCACAAATATTTATTTTGTTTGTGTCTAGCTATTAGCATTTATTACGTATGTTTTAAATCAATAGCTAATTGAATAAAAAAAATATTCAAAGGAATGTAGTTTTCATTTTGATAACATTCCAAATGCATGGACCAATATTTAATTTCGGAAACAAACTTCCTTTTCTTTTATATAAAAATTACTTGTAATGAGAAATCATGGACAACATTATCGCATATATTCGCAATTTCTGAGCTGAAACTGAAACTGTAGGCAAATGAGACACGGGAAATGTTGACGCAGAGGTGTAGTCTTCAATATTTGCTTCATAGGTAAAATGCTTCTGAAAGATTTATGATTAATAACATACGAATAGGTACTACTGTTTTTTTCTTCGTTCGATCCGGGAATAAAAGTATAGCGAAAACATATTTTATTATCTGAAGGGTAAAGTTTTCCGTAATAACTTCACGTGTGCACCCTCACCCCACTGACTCAACTCACAGTCAAGAAGAGAAGAGATCAAGATATTAAGTTCAACGAAAACCAAACTATTTCTATTATAACTATGATTTCTTTTACAGGTGGAATTTCACACAACAGAATCCGTGGTGACAGTGGACTGGGAGAACGGTTTCGTGGAAGCTTCGGCGAAGGATAACCTGAACGTGTCGCAGATCTTTAAAGAGCTCTTGGTTCAGGCGAAGGTGAAGTACAACCTGTCGCCTGCGCTGCGCCGGCGGCGGCGGCAGTCACTGCCCACGGGCCCCCAGGGTCCCCCGGGGTCCAGCCCCACGCCACCCGCCAACGCGCCGCACGTGCCGTCGCCGGCGCAGCTCGCGCACCTCCAGCAGATCCGCGAGCGGCACAGCAATAAACGCAACTCTTGCGTCATCTCTTAGGTCAACATGCGCGAGCGGTGTTTCGCGGTATCACCGCTAATTAAGGACCTCGGGTAACTTTCGAATTTTCTATACGTACCAATAAAACTATTTATATAAAATATAATTAAAGTGGACTTTGTATTAGATGTTCATTAAAATTCGCTGTCATCGCTATTTTCTTCAGCCAGCCTCCTAAATAAACATCAGTAATACAGTAATATGTATGAATTTCAACGTTTTTGGTACTTTGTTTTATACAAAACAAAGTTTTGTTTTTTACCAAAAACTTATACCTACTAATAAAACTAACTCTTTTTGATGTGTCGAAATTACAAATTATAAATAATATTAGTCTATGTAAGTTTATTGAATACAAAACTGTTCAATGTTCCAAGTGAGGTTCATTTTCAAACTTCACATATTTCCCAAGTGCGTTTGTCATGTAATGTTCACAAGTATACGTCATCTGTCTCGTCCCCGCCCAGTTCATTGTTTCACTAATTTACGATTATGTTAGGCAATAAAAACGATTCTTACGTGATATAAGTACTTAGATCCATTAAGATTTGTCCATTCCTTCGTGATGTTTCTACTTTATATGTGTATAACTAGATTAGTAGTGGAAATAACGCCAACATTCAAAATATACCTTTAGAGATAAGGTTCTAGTGTATTACAGAGTGACAATGTAGGGAAAAGTGATAATGTAGAAGTGACGGGTATTCGTGACTGGTTTATACTCTAGGATTATAATAAATTTATTCTAACTTATAGGTAAGATAAGGACGAGTTGTGTGAGGAAGGCGCCACAAAACGACTGAGTGTTCCACAATATATCAAATCAAACAAAAGATAATTAGTGTTGGTATTGGATCTGTCTTCGATAATATTTGTGAGAGGTGTGTTTCAGCCGTTAGGGTAGTTACACAAATTACTTCGGAAAGAATAATGACCTAACGAGGGTGTGTAACAACCCCGAATGTAACAAAGGCTATCCGATCACTTGATAATATAATGATAAGAATCGTCTATGTGTACCTAATACATTCCGTTTGCCAAAACAGTATTAATGAATTTGTGGATCTTATATCAATATTGTGTCTAATTGATAAAAACTTTCATTCAAAGTGTATTAGAGTAACGTGACTTGTAAGTTGTAACTGTTTAAATACCTACCTACTATACTATTTTCCGACTTCAACTGAGCGTTATAATGTAGGAATAACTTTTATCATAACTTTAACATAAGGACAAAAGTTTCTCTCTCGAACAGTTATTGTGTCAGTCTGGATTATAATATGTAACGTAATTCGTTTTTCATTTTGAATTGTGAGAATAAAATTTTCGGATGTGAAATTGTAAATCAATAGGTTTTTTATTTAGGTATGAAACAACAGGGAAATTTGTTTTAAAGTGAAAGAAAAAAATACAATTGTGCCGTCAACGAAATCACGATTTATAGACAATCATAAGGAAACGTTGAAATGTGAAATAAATAAATAATTTTTAATGCTTGATTTATTTTTCTAGTATTTGTGTTTATTGTAGTAGGTCAGTCATTTAAAAAGTCGCAGAAAATTACAACACTGATTTTTTGCACCAGTAGTTTAAAACTAAGTTTTCAGCTTCGAAAGACCTGGTCGAAAAATCTCGAAATTTTCGGACTTCTTTTAGTTTTTGACTTTAAAACTTAAGTCACAGTTTTTGGAAAAATGGCCAAAGTTTGAAGTGCGGTATCTCATATTTTATTGGAACTACAGAGCTACGCTTGCGCTGAAATAGTAGCAAATTATGTATATTTAAAAAAAAGGAACTGGGTACTGAACAACATCCCAAAATCAGTGCAGTGCATATTTTTGTGGCCTAACGTAATTTTTAACCGCTTAACCGCAACCGCAAGCCCCTATTCGCCTGTTCTGGATGGCTTCGATGACGACTCTGACTCCACTGTTGTTTTGTGAGTTTTTTAGAACAGTATTGTTTATGTGTTGTGCTGTGCGGGTTGTGCGTGTTTAATAAAACTAATACTAATTCAGTATAATGTTATTTTATTTTTATTTTAATAAATATTTTATCATTTAAATGATGTTTCACTGCTGTTGTTGCCTGCCCGGATGTTGTGGTTACGGTCTGTACCGCAGGCCAGCTGGTGGTTGTGCAGCTTGAGGAGATGGTGCTATTTTGTTTATTTTTTGTTCTAGGCTCGCTAGTGCTGATGCAGCGGTGTAGGCTTTTCTTTTTTTTTCACTTATGGCGCTGTGTTCTGTTGTCGCCTTTTTTTCTAGATCAGCGATTTTTAGTTTCAGTTGTTTTATGGTGTTGTCAATGTATCCTTCTTGTGCTTGTATTACTTGTATTTCATGTTCTAGTAGTTGTTAATTTTTTTCTAGTTTTGTGTGATCGTATGTTTCGTTTGTTGCTTCGCGTCTTATTCTACTGGGGATTTCAATATTTTCTGTAATTGGTTCCGGTTTCCCCTCGAGTGGTGTTGTTGTTAGTGATGTTAGTGGTTGATGTCCTAGTATGATTTCGCTGAATACGTGATCGCTCATTCTGTAGCCCATTGTTGCTGTGTGTTGTATTTGTCTATTGTTGCGTATTCATATTTGTTTTTTTTTACTGCTGTTTGTTGACCGTCTTGGAGTACTACGTTGTGTATTGGGTTTTTTGATTTTAAGTAATCGTATTTGAGGTATCTCCATGCGTTGTTTTTAGGTGGAATGTGCCGTCTGTTGGTTTGTGATTTTTTTCGTATATCAGTCTGATGGTATTTGTGGCGTTGTAATATCTTGTTGCGCTTGCTATTAATTCTGGTAGGTATTAGTATTGTTCAACGCTTTGTTTTTTGAATTCTCCCGTTGTTAGGTCGTAGATGCCGTTGTGATATATGTATTCCAGTCTGTTGTCTATGAATTTGCCTTGGTAGGCTGCACTTTGATTTTCTCCTGCTATTTGTCTGTGCTGGCCTTGTACTCCAAGATTTCCTAGTTTGGACCCGTAGAGTGTTTTTGGATTGATATTTGCTCCTAGTTTGATCATTCCGTGTCTTCCCATGTCTTCCCATATTCCTATTGTTGTTTGTGAGTTTGCATTTGCGTATTGTACGTTTCCTGATGATGCTACGAACGGCGTTCTGTTTCCTAGGTTGAATATTTTAATGGAGTTTGATTTTACTTCTGCTGTGTGGTTTGATTCAATTTTTTCGACGTATTCTTTGTGTGTTATATACATGAAGAGTTTATGCCATGGCAGTGTGTGGATGAATGTTCTAATTGATACTGTTCCGTTTGCTGCGTTTGCTGATGGTTCCTGTTTGTTGTATGTGCATAGTGAGCTTTTGATGTGGAAGTTGTTTTTTTTTTAATTTGAATGTTTTTTTGTTCATTTCGTTGTCTACTCCGTTTGCTACTATTGTTGGTAGTATTGATGCTTGGTCATTGTTCATTGTTGGGTTGTTTTGTTTTTGTGTCCTTGCTCTGAATCTGGGATAGATTGTTCCTAGTACCCTTTCTCCTATGTATTTTGTTTCTATTCCTGTTAATGCTACTATTCATGCTGCTGCGTCGTATTTTGTTTCTAGGATTTTTTTGTCTGCTTCTACTCTACTGCTGCTGTTGTTATTTTTTTTAGGTTTTTTTCTTTTTTTCCCTGTTTTATGCCATCTTCGTAGACCTATTGTATTTGGTTATATGTTGTATCGTGTTTTAGTGCTATTTTATCTAGTTCGTTTGTTGGTTCTCCTAGGTTGAGTTCGTTGCCCGGTCCTAAGTACTTGTAGCCTGGTAGCGTGTAACCGGTTTGTGGTATGTGTTCGTCTGTTGTTTGTTCCATATTAATGTGTTTGTGTGCGTGTCCCCTCTTTTATATACGTTTGTGTGTGTGTGTGTGTGAGTGGGATAAATATCTTTTGTTTCATGTTCTCCTGGTACTCGTATTTATTGAAGGGTGGAAATAATGAGGTCATTGACTTTTTGTGGTTGTTTTATTGTTTTTTTTTTTGTGTTAGCTGCTTATTCTATTTTAATGCTATGTTAGCTTATATACTAGGTTTCATGAGTCTTATAGCTAGTAATATTCTGTTTACTTATTCTCTAGTGAGAACGCTAGGTCGTGGTCGTATTCTGTTTCTCCGTATCTTTTCTAGAATTCTAGCCAGATGAATGAGTTTAGTTTGAAGTGGCGTGTTTGTTGGCAGAAATAAAATGTTGTTGTTCTTGTTTCTATGGCGTTGTCTGCTTCTGCCGCCGTTACATATGATGATATTGGATAGTTGCTGGCTGAGTATAGTATGCATTTTTTGATTATTTGCTTGCTTTTATATTTGATGTCTGTTGGCATTGGTTGTCTTGCTACCAGTAGTTTCCATTGTTCAAATTGATTATCGGTCAATTTGCTTTCGTCCATGAAGCACGCGTT
Organism: Agrochola lota; assembly: GCA_947364205.1. NCBI lineage: Eukaryota > Metazoa > Arthropoda > Insecta > Lepidoptera > Noctuidae > Agrochola > Agrochola lota. The sequence goes on along the minus strand of OX376228.1, from coordinate 7,533,965 downwards.
TGTGTATTGGATGTCTGCGTAGTTGAATGATGAATGTGGCTGTAGTCCTGTGAGTCTTGTGATATTGTAGTGCATTTCTGCTAGACTTTCCACTATCATGGTTTTTCTAGTACTTGGTGGTCCGTAGAAGAACAGGTTGTTTTGTTTGTCTGTTTCTCCGTAGAAGTGTTTGCGTGTTTGTTTTGCGAAGCGGTACGGGTCTATGTTGTTGTTGTTCAGTAGTCTAAGTTTTTTATTCCGGGGTCGATTGTTCGTGGGTCGTTTGCGGTGGGGTCTTGTTAGAGGTCGCATTGTTTGGATCTTTCGAGTCTTTGTTTCGTTGATTCCTGAAATACCAGTGTATTGGCGATACGTAGTGCTATTGTAAGTCGATCTCCGAAGTTTCGGTTGAAGTGAATTGTAACCCCCGTAGGCGCATGCATAGAAGGAGGCCTGCTTCCCCTTCATCCAAAGCTTTGTTTTTGGATAGGTGAAGCACAAGTTCATGATTTTCTCTGTTAAGTTGGCTACGTCTTGAGCCACCGTTGAGTCCCGTTTATTCACGAAGGGCATTCGGTTGACCTCCAAAGTCATTGTTTGTGATTGCACGCTGATTAAGCTGTTGTTCTTGATTGTCGGAATCCACAAATATGTCTTCATTGGGGCGAGGAGAGCCTTGATCCATTGGTGTTTGAACAATGTTTCGTTCTGTGCTTTGTTCTCGAAATATATTATTTCGCCTTTGGGCACTTGGAGTTCTATATAAGTTTTGTTTAGGATCAAGACCCAACGAATGAGAGACGCACATTGCCGCTTTTTTATCACGCTCGGTGAGAATTTGCTTAAGTGTTATACGATCAGTCCCGGTAGTAATGTACTCCAGAAGGCACTGAATATATGCAATTTGAGAACATTTGTGTTCTTTTGATCTAATAGTTTTTCCAAGGCGACTATTATGCCCCCAGTTTTTTGCGGTGGGGATGATGTGTGGGGGGCGACGAACGTCCCCTAGTCCGTCACCTGGACCCATTTAGGAGGGCTGGAAGAGGGCGTTATCCGCCCTCTGCCAACGCCCGATGCGCCTGCTGCGGGCCGGGTGAGTGGACGAGATCTCCCTCTCCTTTTCCGCAGCCTCCTTCTGCGAGACGACCGTCTCGCAGTGGGAAACCACCGCGTCCCAGAACTCGTCATTGCCGACCATCGCATTCATTACGGCCGGCAGCGACAAGTCACTGCCTACTTCTGAGATGAGGGCACGGTGCGGCTCCTCACAAGCGGCACACTCTGCCAACGTATGCCACGCCGTGTCTTCAGTCAGTCGGCAGTCGACGCAGTGGTGACACCGGGCGTCCGGCTCCCTGTTTATGCGACACAGGTACTTCCTTTCGTCCTTCGTATGCCCGCCTAGCTGGCGGGCCCCGCATGCCACCCCGGTTGAGGGGCTATGGGAATGACCGGGAACACCTGGCCATTCCCGTCCGACAGTGGTGGTGGCCTGTGCAATACAGGCAAGGCTGCCGCCGCACCCGTTACCTGCTGGCCTCCACCTGGGAGGAGTCGGAGATGACTATCCAATTGACGACTTCTTCGACCCCTCCTCCGTCTTCGGAGCGGCGCCGCGGCAGGATCGTCCTCCCGCGCCAGCTTCGCCGCCTCCTTCTGGGACATGACGTATTCGCAGAAGGAGGCGACTGCCGCCCAGGACCCCTCATCCCTCAGCATGGCGTTAACCAAGCCGGGGAGCGAAAGGTCCGGTCCGATCGCCGCGATGAGACTGCGGCGCGGCTCGGACCACGAAGGGCACACCTCGAGGATGTGCTGCACCGCGTCCTCCGCCGCGCCACAGTCGTGGCACGACGGCGTCTCCTCCCGTCCGATTCGGTGCAGGTATGATCCGAAAGAACCGTGTCCGGACAGCACCTGCATGAGACGGAAGGTGAGGAACCCATGCGCACGCTCGAGCCAGTCTCGCAGGACTGGGCCAATCGCGTCGAGGGTTCGGCGGCCGAAGGCTGCGGTGGCGAGGTCCCCCGTCCAATGGACAACGATGGCGTCCCTCGCCTCCCGCCGGCTGGCCTCCCGCTCTTCCGGAGCTGAGCGTACTCCTCTCGCCCTCCGCTCCGCCATCCATTCATACACTCTGGCGAGCACCCACGCCTCGAGTTCCCAAGGACGGGTGCTGGCCAGAGCACATGCTGCCGCATACTCCACCGTGCGGTAAGCCCGCGCCGCCCGCTGGGCTATGGCCCTTTGAGGTGCCCGCAAGGCCGCGGCGTTCTCCCTTCTTTGAAGGGACTCCTCCCTGATAGGAGCCCCGTAGAGGGCCATACTCTTCAAGATGCTGGCGTAAACTTGCCGGCATTGTGCGCTAGGCCCCCCAAGTTAGGAAGCAGCCACGAGAGCGCAACCGCGGCCTTCATCAGGCGCGACGACAGCCCGCAAAAATGCGGACAGAAGCGCCACCTGCTGTCGAGTACAAGGCCCAGATACTTCATCTGGGCCTTCACCTCAATTCTGACGCCCTCCACGAAGATGTGGGCGTCAGGTGGTGGGCCCGAAAACCGAACTGAGTGTCCGACAAGTCCGGCCCGATATATCATGTCCTATACCTTTGTGTTTTTTGCATTTTACTTACCTATTTGTCTATCTAGTCTAGCCATGGAGCTGTTCCAGCTCCCTTAACATTTGATTGGATATCCCGTCATCTGTCATGATTTATTGGTCCAGTATAGCGAGATCTCTACTGATTTATTTTTCTTTTCAATGAATTATTACATTAGGCGACGGCGCCGTTCAGTGTGTAACTACCTACACAACCACCTACCTTTTTTTTTTTTTCCAGGGTCGAAAATCCTCGTGGATGTCCCCCACCCTGGGGCGGGTGGAGGGGTCTGTCAGACTCTTACTGACTAAAAACCACCCCAGTGTTCCAACTCACACCTACGCCAGGGGTCGCGGGAACTTGAAATCTTCCGCAACCCACGGCTGGTGCCGGCCCGCCACCGCGGGCCTCCTCGGGTCAGGGGGGGGAGTGAGGTGTTTGACTCCCCCCGCAACGTCTCACAGGGGCGCGCGTGGAACACTACGCGCCGCCACCTCGGGTCCTGATGTGTGGGGGGCGACGGACTTCCCCGAGTCCGTCGCCCCTGGACCCATTTAGGGGGCTGGAAGAGGGCGTTATCCGCCCTCCGCCGACGCCCGGTGCGTCTGCTGCGGGCTGGATGAGTGGACGAGATCTCCCTCTCCCTTTCCGCAGCCTCCAGTCTCGCAGTCTCGCAGTAGGAAACCACCGCGTCCCAGGACTCGCCGCTGCCGACCATCGCATCCACTAGGGCCGGCAGTGACAAGTCACTGCCTACTTCTGAGATGAGGGCACGGCGTGGCTCCTCCCAAGCGGCACACTCTGCCAGCGTATGCCGCGCCGTGTCCTCCTGGCAGCCGACGCAGTGGTGACACCGGGCGTCCGGCTTCCTGTTTATGCAACACAGGTACTTCCCGAAGCAACCATGCCCCGAGAGCACCTGCGTCACCCGAAACGACAGGGAGCCGTGCCTCCTCCCGAGCCTGCGCTCGAGCACCGGCCGGACCGCCTCGATGATGTCGAGGCCGGCGGTAGGGCGTGAAAGCCTGTCCCGCCATTCCGCCACCAGGATCTGGCGAAGCTGAGACCGATGCAGCTCCATGTGTCGCTGCATCGGTCGCACGCCCCGCACCCTCGCTTCCTCGCGCCACCGATACGATGACGCGAGTAATTTGGCCTCGAGGTCCCAGGGCGGGGATTCGGCCAGTGCACAAGCCGCCTCGTAGGAGATCGTGTGATACCCCTGATGACTCTGACGGCCATAGCTCTCTGCGGCTTGCGTAGAACCGCAATGCTACCGGCCGTCAGGTCAGCCGCCCAGATCGGGGCCCCGTATAGGGCCATCGATCGCACGATCCCCACGTATAGCCGCCTACAAGCTGCGCTCGGGCCCCCCAGATTGGGAAGCAGCGTTGACAGCGCCCCAGCAGCGCCCAGCAACTTGGGCGCCAGCCGTCGGAAGTGGGGCCCGAAGTCCCACCGGCTGTCGAGCACCAATCCTAGGTACTTCATGGTAGACTCGACAGTGATCCGAGCCCCCCCGACCACGAGGTGTGAGCCGGGTGACGGCGCCCGCCGGGGGCTATGAAACACCATGGCCTCCGACTTGCTGAGGGCCACCTCCAGGCCTAGGTGACGTATGTGGCCCACCACCTGTGAGACCGCAGCCGTCGCCAACAACGCTGCCTCCCTGTACGAGCTCCCCCGGGCAGTGACCAGCGTGTCATCCGCATAACACGTCAGGTCCACCCCGACACCGAGCTCGCCCCTCAGCACCCAGTCGTACCCGATGTTCCACAGGAGCGGTCCTAAAACCGAGCCCTGTGGAACACCGCATGACATGCGGCGCTGGTTTCCGCCATCACGTCCCATGTAGGTGACACACCTCTCCGTCAGATAAGCCCCAACGATGTGGCGGAGGTAGGGAGGCACCCCATGATACCGCAGTGCCTCCCGAATACAACTCCAGGGCAGGGTGTTGAAGGCGTTGGCGATGTCCAAGGACACCGCCAACATCACCCCGCCCCGGGACACCGCTTCCTCCGCCAGGACCCTAACCCGCGACACAGCGTGGATCGTGGAGCGCCCATGCCGAAACCCGAACTGACTGTCGTCCAGGTCCGGCCCCTCTCTGCACAAGTGGCCGACGAGGCGGGCTGCGATTATACGCTCAAACAGCTTGCCCACCTCATCAAGCAGCACTATGGGCCGGTACGCGGACGGCGAGTCCGCAGGGCGCCCCACCACACAACCACCTACCTAACCTAACCTAACCATAAGATCGAAAAATCTCGAAATTTTCGGACTTCTTTTAGTTTTTGACTTTAAAACTTAAGTCACAGTTTTTGGAAAAATGGCCAAAGTTTGAAGTGCGGTATCTCATATTTTATTGGAACTACAGAGCTATGCTTGCGCTGGAATAGTAGCAAATTACGTACATTTAAAGAAGGAACTGGGTACTGAACCTAAAATCAGCGCAGTGCATATTTTTGTGGCCTAACGTAATTTTTGTGTCTACGGTGACTGGCCATAGTTATGTTATTTTACTTAATAATTATAGATTTAGTTTGTTTATTATACCCGTACCTAAAGACGGTTATTAAACCAAATCGGACATTTTTATAAATTGACCACTTTAGCTACGAACCAACTCTTACTTAACATAAAAATGATCAACCACTTTGAGATAAACTTGTGAATATCTTTATAACTTTGGTGGGATACGGGTTGACAAAAAATAAATAATACTGAACACTAGTTGTGTTCAGTATTATTTATTTTTTACCATACCGTCCATACCATATCGTCAAATGAAATAGAAGATTGAATAATGTTATTCAACACGTTTGCCAGTAACAGCTGCAACCCTAATCACACCGCAATCTCTTGGGAGTAGTTGGTTATAAATTATTTACGTGACACTTTATTTGGTTACTGTAATAATTTAGAGCTGTAATTGTGGTCTTTTCCTACAGGTTTTACTTATTGCTTCTTTATTTGCACGTTTGAGTAGTTGTTCCTCAAAATTGATTTTTGTTTCACATTGGACGTTTCATAGGAACATAACTTCATTACAACTCTACTTTAGTATTTCAAATTATATGGATGTGCCTTTTTTAAAAGAGTAGTCTTCTTAGTTAGTAGAAATTGTAGCTTTCGTTGAATGTATTAAAATATATTTATGACAAAATTTTATTCCAAATACCGCTTACAAAAGAAAAATGTGTTCGCTTCCTTCTATTGCGTTTGACATACAAACGTAGTTTATTGTTAGTTTATTAGAAAAGATATGTAGATAAAAATCTATACATTTATTATTGCATTTGAATAATATTGGATAACATTTAAAAAATATGTGGTCTATCAATGTTTGTACTTTGACGTACTTTTAGCAGCGTTCTGCGCACATTTACTTATGAAAATTAATAGATACATAGCAAAATGTTATCTAAGAGATTTTTTATGATCCTTTGTATAAATATATAAACTTTTCGTGAAACTTAGCACAGAAGGATTTGACATGTGTAGTGTGTGTATAGATGTTAATTTTCCATTCAATTTAATAGTCACGTACTTATCTGTAGTAAATTAATTTAAATATTTAAATTATATGTTTCTAATACAGGTATTTACTTCAACATTTGTACCTATGTACCTAATGAAATTATCTCTGAATAAAAATAACTAACTTCTGAAACTTTGTGATTTTCTTCTCATAAATACTTATTTCAAACTTTTATGGACAATGTCGCGAAAAAATACAATGTTTTTTTCCAAAATTACTAGTGAAGGCAGTTTAACTTTATAATTTCGTTTGTTAGGACAAAGTGAGACGATCGTGTCCAGAGTGCGTAACTAGAACGCTTTCTAAGAAAAATAATAAAATTAATGGGCTTTTATTTTTCAAGCGTACCTTTCAAACTTTAATTGTATAAAGTTAAGTACGACTGAGGGTAACAAGACAAAGTGAAGAGACAAGGGAAATGAAAGTTTTACCTTACCGTGAAAATGCAATAGTGGCGTATCATCGTCTGGATCTGCTGTAGCGTCCGCTGTTAAGTACTTTCTACACTTTTTCTAGAGTAATGGGTGCGCTGCAACTCGACGGGACGGGTTGAACTGTAATTTCACCTGACATCTATCTTTTTGTGGTGTAGTTTTATAACATTGCTCAACGCCTTGTTGCGCAATGCTGTACTTGTGTGAGACGAGTGCGTCGCGCATGCGGGCGGTATGCGGGTGGCATGCGTGCAGCGTGGCGGCGGCACGCGGCGACCACCTCGCGGCACTTGTTGCGCAGCGCGCGCAATCGATATCCCTCTCCCCGCCGCGCCCACCTGCCGCCACCTCACACCACCGCCCCACAGACACTTTCCATTCAGCGCCGAAACCATCCTCACACCCTTTGTCACCAACAAATTCATCCAAAAGAAAAATCTCAACCACATTTCTATTTTGAAATTCATCTCGTTTCGTTTTTTCTCTACAATAAAAAAAATTACTTCCATTTTTAAATAACAAGTTGTTATGAATGAATTCAGCTGTTTTTAGATTCTGTTAAGTGGCATTGTCAGGTTTATATTCTTCACAAATCGTCGATCGGTTGAGGAGCTTTCACTTCGCACTAATGAATAAAAGAGAGAAATTATTGGATTCGTTGGGAAACTTGAACGTGATACCTACTCCTTTCAAGTATCAACAGGTGCTGAATTCCAACTCACAGACATTGTAACCAGGTTTAGGTTGGCCATCTGAACAGTTTTTTCATGTCATGTTACCTCAATATACGTTCACGTAGCTCTAAATAATATTATATTGTGTAGAATACATAATAGCTAATCGCTTCATTATGAAACTCCGCACGAACTGCGGTTCGCGCGTAATATCCGAACACATGTGCTACAGCCGCCTAGCCGATTAGCGCGCAAATCCGTAGCAAGGCGTAGCCGCGTAGCAACGTAGGCCGCGTAGACCCGCGAACAATGCCTCCCACATTCTGACTCATTAAACCCCATCGTTCGATACAAATGCTGATAACAAGTTCTACAGTAACAACAAAAGACTTCTATCTAATTTAATATATTGCACAAACACATAAATCTGGCATTTCACAATATTGTTGAGCATAACGCGCGTCTCCGCCGAGTCTCTCTTCATAAACTTGCATACATAATAAAGAACGCGCTTTGTGGTGGATGACAATGCTGTAGGTACTCTGCACTCCGCTTGCTTTTACCATCTCAGAAGATAATTTATCTTTGCCAAGTATACTCTTGTATTGTGACAAGTTAAATAACTTGGTTGATTGATTCAGTAAACCTGCCACCTTCACGAAATGCTTTCAATCTTCAGAGCGCTTCTGTTAAGTTGAGTATTTCAATTGAAACAGTTAGTTGAGTAAATCTTATTGAAATGGCGTAACAACATTTGCCCAAAATTTCCTTTACATCTTATACAAAAGGTTTCGAAAAGGTCGTAAAGATTGTTTACAGCAAATATTTAGTAATACAAATCAAAGGAAATTAACGAACAGACCCAAAAAGTAATAAATATTAAGAGTTCTTTAGATGTACCTCAAAAGTATTGGGAAACACAAAGTTCAATATTGAACAGAAACTGTGGTATTTATGTACTAGGTTTTTTAATTAAATGACCCTTGTCAGACGGGTTCCGCGATAAGTTTTCACTTAAGTATCAGCAAACATAAGACTAAAACGATGTAAACAACCAGCCGCGCAGTTACAGTTAATGTTGCCATTAATTCTAATATTATGACGTTTATATCTTATTTTTAATAAAAGAAGAAATATTTTATGAGACAAGCTAATCCTTCACACAAAATTGTAGTTGAGTTTAACCTGAAGGCACCTTCACAGTTCACACCTTGAATTCTAATCCTAAATTAAATCTGCCGAGAAATATAATGTTTAGAACCTCCACATTTTTTTAGAAAGCGAAACGAATAAGAATAACTCAGCGTATTTAATCGACAAAAAACTCAATATAAATTACATCAAAACGTTGAACAAGTTTGCGTTTAATTCAAGCTCAGGTTAACGTGATCTTCTTCGGTTTAATTTTTTTTTTTATATCAGGAACTGAATAACGATTGCAAATCTTTTAAGTTTGTATACTGTTGCGAAAGAAGACTGCCTATAGTAGAAGTTAGTAGGAACTTCTATTGCTTAGCACATGGTATCCTTACACTTGTGTTAACGTCTCAATACTTATAAGCCCTGCAGCATTTCGCAATAGTGCGAAACGTAGTGGTTTTCCTGTAGCCCCGTAGCACGATGTAAATGTAGAACGCCAGCATGATGTAGCTAGCACTATAGCTCTATGATTTAAGTAGGAATTTATTAATTCACCGTAGCAGTGTCATTATTCAAAAAATATTTTGTTTAATAGTTGAAGTGTACAAATTACTCAAAGGGATTATCAACAACTTGAGATAAATAATAAATAATAAAATAATATCAGCCTATTATTGTCCCAATGCAGGGCAAAGGCCTCTTCTCATACAGAGAAGGCACGAGCATTGATCACCACGCTTGCTCAAGATGGGTTGGCGATTTCAGACTTATATTAACTACAAGTCCAGGTTTCCTCACGGTGTTTTTGCTTCACCGATGTCAGACAACTTACAACAACTACAACAACAACAACACTAACAACTTAGATGTTTTATTTTTTTATAATTAATAGCTTTAGCAGCTTCGTTGAAGCCGGTCGTTAGGCTCACCCTCAAAGGATTGTCTTCTTAACAATGACGGCGACTAATCTTTATTATGCTTTCCCTTTCAATTAATTTTAAATGCAAAATAAAAGCAATAAGGCGCTACTTTTTTAACTAAATGAAATATTTCAGTCGCATTTTCACGTCTTCAGGACAGTTAATTGCGTTTTTAATTTGTACTTTTAAATATTTTTTTAAATGATTTTCTTGAACGAAAAGATCGTTACTAAATAAACTCTTATTATGTAAGATTGTGTGTTTAATTAATAGCAGGTTAACACTTTGGAGAGCACTGATAGCCCAGTGGTAACAGCCGCTACTCAGGAATTGTAGATCGTAGGTTCAAACCCTAACAGGCGCTTTACTTTGAATAAATTATCATCTTATATCATCACCACTGCTCTCAAAACGGCGAAGTAACACATTGTGAGGAAACCGGCATGTCACAGAACCTAAAATTCGAAGACGTGTGACATCTACCAACCCGCACTGGGCCTGCGTGGTAGATTACGGCCCATTCCTCTCATCGAGAGGAGGCCTGTGACCTAGCAGTGGGAACATTATAGTCTAATTATACTTATGCTAAACACCTAAATACCTAAATGATACTAACACGTCAATTTCGTATAAAAAAGGTAAGTAGGTACGCTATAAAGATATTAATACAAAATAGTTTCTTGAAATGTTTTAAATTGACGTGAGACTTAAAATAAACTTGACCATTTCTAACATATAAAATGTACGTAGAAAATCGTCAGTGTGAATAGGGATGATACCTGGGTAAAAAAAAAAATAATAATAACTCCGTCAGTCAGATAATAAAAAAATATTAGAGACGTATTTTTTGCTTTATCATAAATGTCTAAATAGGTATGTGGTTTATGATACGGTCTGATTAGAGTGTCTGATGATATGATCATAAGACTTAGTACCTATTAGATAACAGGAGTTAATAAAAAAATACTTATATAAAACGCATTTTAAGTTGGGGAGTGGGGGACGCTACGTCAGTAGTACCTATAAAATCTACATACTCGTGACGTCATGGCACATTTTACCTCAATGTATGGCTGTAATCTTTCGATTACGTAAAAAATAAAAAAATACGTGTCGAAGATTTTTTTTATAATCTCAAAGACGGACTAAAAAATTTTTTTTTGTTATCATCTCTATTGTGGGCTCATTCATATTTAGGTTTTCTTTTTCTTTTTGTGTGGTTAATGACTAACCTGGTGTCAGACTTTTAAAGCCGCCCATGGGCCTCTGACTTGACTTCACATGTCGTCGAGAAATATCTCTCAGGCATGCCGGTTTCATCACGATGTTTTCTTTCACCGTTTTTGAAGCAAGTAATAATTATTCAATACGCACATGAATCCGAAAACTCAGAGGTGCGTGGCTTAGGTAAAAGGTTGGCTTTCATTACTAGTGCTTTTAGTCATCCAAGATGTTTACGGTTGGCTGTATGTCATAATTTAACTTGGAACCGTCATAAATGTCTAAATAGGTATGTGGTTTATGATACGGTCTAATTAGAGTGTCTGATGATATGATCATAAGACTTAGTACCTACTAGATAACAGGAGTTATCATTATTAACAATTGCCGTAACTTAAAAAGGTCGTATCTTTTTTGTTCAAATACTTTTACCTCATTTTTAGGGTTCCGTAGTAAACAAGGAACCCTTATAGTTTCGCCATGTCCGTCTGTCTGTCTGTCTGTCCGCAGTGGTAAAATAAAATCAAGGAAAAAAAGATTTTTAGGGTACCTCCCCTACACGTAAAGTGGGGATGTTTTTTTTTTCTCATCTAACCCATGCTGTGGGGTATCGTTAGAAAAGTCGTTCGAAAATGTTGTGAGTTTGTTAAAACCATTTTTGGATTTAGGGATCTGTTTGCGAAATATTAAGCTTTTAACTGTTTTTTTTTGTTAGAGTCAAGTGTCACCCCCTGCCAGCTAAATGGTTGTACTTGAACTTGTGAAAAAATTCACAGCAGTAGTATATATAACGAAATTAAAAGGAAAACTATGAGAGCTAAGTAAGCTGTATAGGTTAACAAGTAATAATCAACCAACTTAAATTCAGTTTGAAAAACATGATCTCCTATACATTCCGTATGAGAGAACATGTTTTTCAACTCAAACTCAAAGCATTTATTTCAAATAAACCAATTACAGGCACTTTTGAATTGTCAAGGGGTCGGTCAGTCAGAAATATGAAGGTAGTTACCCATTCCAACGCGTAGTAGGTTCCTATGGAGAAGAACGGGCAAGAAACTCCAGGGACACTCTTTTAAATCAGAATATTGTTACAAAATATTGGTGACATCATTCATGTTGTAATTATACATGTGAGAACACTGTAGAGAGACGTACACGTTAAAAGCGACCGTAATAAAGCAAAAAAAACTACAATTTTAAGTTTGTTCTTGGGATAAATTCATCCCAACTACGGAACCCTTCATTGTGCGTGGTCCGACATGCACTTGACCGGTTTTTATTGTTAAACACATCCATATTTAGAAACAATCTTAGATTTATGTTCCCCGCTTCAAATGTTTTATTGTTCCCTAAAACTGCTCATAACTGGTTGTTGTCAAATTCTCACCAGCTGCTACGGACATAAAAAGCACCACTTGGTCACACCCCCTCCCTCCCTCACCGTTCACTTGTAACCTCCCCAGATATTAAATTCTGATAGCAAGCATTTCCTGTTCACCTCACCTCAAAAGACGCTACTTTGCAAAATAGAATTTGCCAAGTAGGAGACAGAAAATTAATCTTACTTTCAATATTTTATAAAATTCCTAAAGTTATTAAATAAACCCGTCGTTACTGTCAGTACCAGCAAGCTGTAAAATGTAGGGTAATCAGTAAAACCGAGAAAATCCCAGAGGTGTTTCTCATTCATTCTCATTCTCGAGCCATTCTAGCAATTTATAACCTAAGTTGTAGGTAGGCATTCACTGAGAGAAAAATTTAAGGAAATAAACATAATGACAGTCGCATCTCAATATGTATATGAGAACCTGATTTATGTAAAAAATAATATTAATCTATAATCTTAACACAGTGAAATTCATAGCATTAATACTAGAAACAAAGATTAACTTATTGTGCCTACGAGTAGGCTTCAAAAAAATAGTAATTCATTTAAGTGCCAAAGTATACGTATTTACAACAAACTCCCAAGCCATGTTAAAGATCTAAGCATCAATAAATTTTAAATTATTTATTAAGAAGAAAGTATTTCAAAAAGGTTTCTTTCTATAGAATTAAAGATTACTTGGTCGACAAAAAGACTTGGGATTAAAGCTACTCCTATGTACCCCCAACCAAAACAATTTTATTTTAGATTTAATATTGATATTTTTATATTATTCATTTACGTTATACGACGTTACATTAGTCATTTGATTTTTGATGACAAAAGTAACGGTATGCCTATGTCAGAAAGGCGCACTCATTCACCATTACTAGCCGCATACACACACATAAGCTATGTGTGTGGCTAGATTGAATACATGTGTATTATGTCCTGCAGATCTAGTATCGTCGCACAGACTGGTATTTGGCCCTAAAAGTTGGCCAAAATCGTTTTTTTTTTTTTATATTAGTTCTACTCCCTCTAAGCCATTGTTTCCAAAAACTAGGATAACCGTTCCAAACAACAGCAAAAAACACAAAGCGCCAGCTCCTTTCAGCACGCAGTGGGCTCAATCGGAAGTTACCGTTCGCCAAAAGTGTTCGTGTGATTGTTCGATGAGCTCAGATTTCGCTGTTTTAAAATATTTGCCATCTTGTGACTGCACGATTTTGTGTTGGTTTTCATTATGGATTGTGTACAACCAGGTATGTATTTTATTTGGCACTTATTTTTAACAACTAATCTAAAGCCTTTCTTCATTTATATCCTTGAGAAGTAAGGACCAAGAAACTGCTATAAAAACACACTTTGGAAGATCAAAGGAAGTTTTAATATATTTCTCATAATTTCTAAGCCAAAATTGTAATGGTTGGTTATAGAGTAGACCTTTGAAGATGTAATTAAGCGCAAAACAGCCACCCCAAAGTACCCCTCTATTTTTGGTGATTTTTTTCCGTAGGCACATTCGATACCCAGTAAATGAAGCTTTACTTATATTTTGTGTATTTTTGTTATAGGCTCTTCTGGAATGAGAATTATGACTCGAAATGATTTGTTTAATATAATGGAACGCTCAGATACTTCAACTTTTAATGAAAAGTTGCAATTTATGGAGCGGAAACTGCTGAATCAATATGTAGAAAATGACCAAAATATTGCTGATGTAAAGCAAAAACTGTCGATCATCAGACACCAATTTATACAAAAATGGTCAGCTGCTCGCAACACAAAGGCCAGATTCCTAGAAAACAATGCCGAGGGGCTTAAAGCATGCTCGGATAAGATTTTTTGAGGGCATTTACATGTGGCTTACAGATTGCCCGTAAAAAAATGGAACGTTCGCCTTACTGCCGAGGAAAAGAAAGCAGTGGAAAATAAAAAAAAGAAATCCAAGATAAGTTCCGGGAGAAACTCGGTCTGCTGGTGGATATACCAAAATCCAACTTTGGCAATACCAATGATGGAAACACCAGTAGACGCTTTTTTGAGAACTTTATTTTATTTTATTATTTATGTACACACAGTAAAATACATACAGATACGACATAATTATAATTTGAGTACAAAGGTACTGCTTATTTCTTAAGAAATTTCTTCCAGCAGACCTGCGAAAGGAGAAATGAACTTTGAAATATCGGTGGAAATTACGGGGATTGACGTAAATTTAATCTATCACTGAAAGTGATTTTGGAGACATTGTACTGTGCTTTAAAAATAAACGTGGAGGTGTTTTAAACATATTGCCAAGAAACGGCAAAGTTATACGTTTCCTTGTACAACTTTTACCCAATGTCTCCGTCATTACATAAAGTATTGCTTCATGGGGCTAAAGTGATAAGGGAAGTAATTCTTCCCATTGGACAACTGTCTGAAGAAGCCGCAGAAGCTCGCAACAAACATATAAGAACGTTCCGACTCAACTACGCCCGAAATTTTTCCCGGGTAGACTGAAACTCAGATGTTTTTAACAGGCTCCTCTTAACCTCTGACCGTGTCCTGACTGGCATGAGGAAAAGAAAAAAAAAAGAAAGAAGAAGAATAAAAAAAATCTCTCACTTTCGGCCGATGTACAAAAATTATTACTAGACAGTGATTTTTTTTAAGTAAGTTTTGAAGATGACGAATAAATGCTTGTATATATTACGTATGCCTTGTTTTTACCTTTTCCAAGCTAAAGCTGAAATAAAACATTGTTAGGCAGCCATTAGACGCACAAAATATTTTTGGCCAACTTTTAGGACCAAATACCAATCTGTGCGTCGTGAAACGGGTCGTTGAGCTCCCTCTCAAATAGGGTTGAGCTAATAACACGATAATGCATGCATGCATGCCATCTATTGGGACAGGTGAACTAAAAGCCATAATGGCTCTTTCTACAAAGGGCCCTTCCAGATATGGCTCTGCATTGTTAGACTCACTTAAAATCTAATAATGTAATGGGGACTTTAAAAAGACCATCACCTCTGAGTTTTTTTCGGCTTTTCCTCTCAGGGATCAGTCAGCTACGAAATACCGGCGCCATCTAGTTTTAAAATATTGACGTGTAAAAGTGTTCTTCTATCTACTTACAGAAATAAACATTTCATTATACTTCATCAAAGAGACAGTACATTCATTCCGCTCTAAATCTAAACAAATAGTTATTGCGATACGTGGAAGACACATTATCTCGAAACCTAATCCGGAAAGAAAATATATTACCTGTGTAACTTTCCATGTGTATTTTTCCTAGTTTAATGACCATCTGATCGGACAGATATTCCTCAAAAAACTTTAAAAAATCAAGCTCTCGTCCCCTGATTGACTCACAAAGTTTTCCGCCAACCGAAAGAGCAATAAAAAGATCAAACGAGTATTAGGTCAATTTATTGTTAGCCTTTACTCTCTGGAGTAGAAGTTTAAGATGGGGATGTCAAGGCGTTTGCGTTCACGCATGATGTTCACGTTCATTCGTAAGACGTGTTCGTGCATCCTGGTTTTGTAAGCGTAGATTGATGCGACTTGCGACGCTGACGTGATGCGTGTGCAATGTCGCAATGACTGCGTACGCTTTCTCGTACCTACTTGTTGGAAACATATTAGATATCTAAATCGTAGACATCCTAAGGCGAATATGGCTGAGTGGTAGAATCGCATTCACTTCTCTTACAAACTAACGAAGTCACAAGGTGAATTGGGAATACAGTGAGATTATAATTGAAACAGAATAGCTCTTTACGTAGGTATACTTCGATTCAAACTTAATGGCAGCTCGGAAGTTAGCCACTCACTGCGCAGTACCGCACCCCTCACCCCCGCTGACACATGAATTCGTTACTGCGCAGCGACTCGCTTCAAATTCCGAGCCGCCATTAGGTTTGAATCGGTCTGTACTTTTGTTTAAATGCTCTCTTATATAATTTAGGTTGCTAATAGTATACCGTAATTATTAAAGGCACCTATTTTCATACGTAATAATTAATGTGAACCTTTTTGGGTCACGGGCGTTCTAAAATGGTGCTTTCGGAAACCAAAGTTGTAGCTAAATTATAGCAACAGTCAAGCTCATTTACATTTATTATCGTTACATATAATTTGCATAGCTATATTAAATACACATTAAATTACAGGCAGTCTCGCATGACTGCCTGTAATTATTATTACATATTATAATGAAAACAATATACAACAGGTGAAAGGAGAGCTGACGCTGTACATTTTCACTGTGTTGAAAGTTCTTTTCACGTGCCTATCAATTTTTATTTTTAAAGCAGGCCAATGATTTGTATGACTCTCTATTCTCTACCGGCTAGTTTAACAGCAACCGCCACTACAAGTTTTACTGCCACTTACAAGGCAAAGTACTTCGGTAACCCAGGTACCCTACGTGAGATTGCCGGCCAGTAACACCAAGGCGTTGCTGGCATTCTTTGAAGAGCTGGGGTGGATCGAATGACCGATTTTTCCACCCATACGCAAAATACGCGCTTTGACGTGAAGTTCCAGATACCAGCCCGTATTACCCACACTGTCTACATCAATCAGCATTAACAGTAAATCTTCGATTACCAAAGCCTTTATCAACTGAGGTAAATCAGTAATTTCTTGTTTGAGCGTTGCTGAAAATTAATACGATTATCCGCCTAGATGAATCGTTAATTATTATTTTGTCATATTAGCCGAGATACAGTCAGCTTGTGATTCAGAAGTGTGCCATGTTTAGTTAAGTAAGTAGGTAACCCATTAGATTTGTCGCACAGATATCGCTAAATTGACTAGCCGTTATTCGGTGACCGAATACCAACCTCATCACCTTTCAGCTCCAGCACCTTTCAGCTTTAACAGTAAAGCTGTGACTTATTAAACAGCTAACGTTACAATGAGATAAGCATCTAAACATTAGCGTCGCAATTATTTGCCTTATCCAGCCCAATCGCGTGTGGCATGCGAATAGGGTGTTAGGAGCCTGCCCAGCCCTCTTGACGCCGGCGCCGGTACTTATGCGTCGTGTTAATAGGAGATTAGCTTTAATGTAACACATGTGTCTGCAAAAATGTACTCTTGAAGTTTGGCGTTCCAAGGTTGTAAGGTTTTTCCATTGCTATCACGGTTTGGGTAATAGATTCGCAAGAAAGGAGTTCATCTATGCTGTAATTGCTTTCAACACACTTGCTCATAAAGTAGCTCTTATTGAACCATTTTTAGGTTCACAATGCAGTGTTGAAACACGCGTGTTTTTTACTTTAAATTACCGCACTAGTGCAGTAATGTGCGCCACAGATAACTATTTTCTACTCGGAGTAATGACATGACAGTATGGAATTAGTAAGTACTATCATGGCAGCATGGAATTAGTATGTACCATACGTAGTATTAGTATGAGCTATTCTATACTATTAAGAGCGTTTATTCTAAAAGTTGGTAAAGTCATAAATAGCTGTCATTTATTTACCTGTTTTGATTAATTTGGCAATATTAATATTAAATATCGCTAACCAGAGAACTAGAATATTATGAATTGCAATTTATTATAATACTGAATTTTATGTTGTACCCGTTTTAGGGTGTAAAAAAGGCATTCGGAAAGTTTGAATACTTTTTTTATACCTAAACTAAATATTCGGTGTTACGATATGAATTATTGCATTTCATAATCAATATTTTAGTTCACTAGCCATACTTCATATTTCCATGCAGTAATATCGCCAAATTAATCAAAACAACGAATTATTTGACATCTATTTGCGATTTTAACAACGTGCATTCTCTATTTTCACCCAAGATGAGATGTGCCCTTTTTTAACCGACTTCTAAAAGGAGGAGGATATTTTTATCTCATCAAAGAGACTTCATTCCTTTTTATGGCTACCGTGTAAATAAATAATATATGGTAAATTAACATAATATTTTATTAAAACTTAATTTCCCTATTTAAATCATTATTTTGTGTTTATTACATTTTTTATATAGGCTGTTCAGCGGTTTTGCCAGTGCCTTTTTTTACACCTACGCGCACATCGCTAGCGGAAAGAACAAAACCAGTGCGCCATTTTCCATAAATATTTGTTATCGTTTTCGTTGTGTGGTTAATTATAATCAAAAATATGAAATCTATATTATGTATTGTCACCAACCGACGAAGAAAAGTTTTTAAATGAAGCTCCGGATTTTTATATAAATCTAAGTGTATCATCTCTATAGTTACGTTATTGTAACATAAGTTCTTACACCAAGTCTGTTTGTTTCCTCGCAAGTGTGTTGAAAAACGTCGTATGATACAAGTGTTCCAATCATTACACTCGGGGCGGTATTATTCGCGAGAGCCGCAGACGAGCGCGATATGGTAGCCGAGTGTGTAATGATCAATCCACACGCGTTTCAAACGACGTTTTGTACTATGTACTAATGTTTAGACCTACTCACGCATGGGCAGCTTGGTTTTTTATTTGTCAAAATCACATGTCACTGTAAACAAAAAAAATATACAAGTCAAATGACTAGGTGATCCGATTTAATTTTAATCGTAGAAAAATACTGCTTATAGGTATCTTGCTTCGTAAAACCTTAATTGCTTGCTACGGGGCTCATGGGTATTAGAAAATTCTTCGCTCGAAGTAACAAGGATGAGGTAAAGTAGGTATAATAATAATAATACCAGCTTGTTACTGTCCCACTGCAGGGCAAAGGCCTCTTCTCATACACAGAAGGCACGAGCATTGATCACCACGCTTGCTCAAAACGGGTTGGCGATTTCAGACTTATATTAACTATAAATACAGGTTTCCTCACGATATTTTCCTTCACCGATGTCAGTAATGTCCAAGACAAACTCAGAAAGTACATATGAATTGTAAAAGAAACATTGGTACTTACCCGGATTTGAACCCACAACCTCGTGCATGAGAGGCGAGGCCTTAACCACTGGGCCATCACGACAAAAGTAGGTAAGTGTATGATTAAAAAATATAGATTCATAGAAAAAAAATATATTAACTGATTGCAAAATCTGCCTACGATCGTGAAATCTACCTACCTGTTATTTTAGTTACAGATATTTTGGGAGCAGCGTGCAATTCTAAAATAGCCCTGTCCAATGGCAATAGAATCACGTTCTAATAACGTGCAATCGAACTACTAATATTATCTTCGATGGTATGTGGGTGTTACACCCACTATACTCCTCTACCAACACCTTCGGGGTGTATGTGACGTATATTTATATCCCTACCTAAAGCGACAAGTTTAGGAACGACTTCCATAAATGGCGTTAATCGTATTTCGTAACTATTTCGCAGATGAGCGCTTCGAAAGGGTTATTTAAGGCGAAAACTATAATCAACGAGCGTTGATTCTGATTTGCACAGATTAAACCTCATTTAATAATTATATTTTCCTCTTACATTTACACATAAAACCTTAAAGGGACGATTTGAAAATTTAACAAACAAAACTTTTTATTGTACCCGTCCCTCCTTCAGCACGTAATGTGCTGATGTGGCGACATGTCAAAACATCGAGATTTCTGTGCTATATCTAAGTTAAATGTTAATGTTTTATGCACAGAAACCTTCCGGAATAAATGATCTAAATGATGGTCAAAACCTTATCGCGTAGCGTAGTTTCGAAGAACAACGCGGTCACACAGACAGACGCGACTTTAATTTATAATATGCATAGATACAGAATGTGCTGAGATAGTCCACGAAATTAAAATTTTCTTACGTTTTTTGTAATTAGCAGGCAATATTTTGTTAAAAAAAACACATTCGCGACGGTTAAAAATAAATGTGTTTAAAGAATTATTTTAATCAAAACCAAAAAATAAAAAATGAATATAAATATTGTGTATATTTTTCAAAGGTGTGCTAAATAGTAATGAATGCTCGTTGTAATTTTATGACTGATGTTCTTTTCCTTAATTTGTATTACAGTTGATCGAAGATACAAAAAAAAGTATAATTGAGATATCCGCTTTCGCACATCATTGGCGGCCATTCATACGGCGCTGTCATTGTGATAATTTACGGTAAAAAGTTAGGATCACACGTCAACATCCCAATGTTCATACGGTTAAAAACAAAATGCAGTATGAAACTGCCAAGAAACTGCCTTATAATCCCAATCATAAATGTATTCTAAAACTATGATCCCAAATGTTACAAAAAAAATATCGTTCTGATCATCGTGTGAACGGGTCTTACAATTAAAAAAACAAAAGTGGTCTATTTGTCTATGGTCTCGATATGTAAAAAAATGGTGAGTCCTTCTCCATTTGTAGAGTTTGGACGTCCAATACTTAATTATTGATGTATTTCAGCTTCAAGCAAACTGTCATCAAACTTTATTAATTCAATTCATAAATTAATTTCAATAATCGCAGTTCCTTATTAGCCGAGTAAAGGTCATTGACCCCTGTCAGTCATGGCGCCACGCCGCCGTCAGCCATAATTATTTTTCTGAACGTACCTAATTTTAAATATGTGATATCTTTTATTGTATTCATTTAAATGATGCGATGTCCATGCATATTTCAATTTTAATTAAATGGCCAATTTGAATAACATATTTTATCGAATAAGGATGTATACTGGTCAAAATAGGTCAAAATAATATTTTTTTATTGAAATTCTGAAAGATAAAATCGGTTACTGTGGGTTGTCGTTAGAAGATATATAAATATGCTATCGCTAACTTTTCTGTTGATTTTGTTAAGATATACAATCCAGTAAAACATAAATTTTATCTAACTGTTACGGTTTAGTCAGCGCACGCCATGAAAGCGCTCAAAAAAGTGCCTTTTTCATGACTCGACAATTTTTTTTATTTCAGTACTACTTTTTAGTTTAATTTAAAAAAATTATGCATAAACCTTCCGAAATACATTACCTAAATGATGTTGAAAACCTCATCAAAATCCGTTGCGTATTTTAGAAGAACTACGCGGACATAGACAAACGCGAAAAGCGTTTTATAATATTTAGAGAACAAGCAGCTTAGGTGGGACTCCTACCGGCTTTTCAGTCGATATTGGCCGTCCTAAGCACGTAGCCACTAGAAAAAACCTAGAACTATCCATAAGTAAATAGGCTTACGGTCTAAGCCAACTAAATTATGATTCTGCCGGTACAGTAGCCTAGAGCTATAAATTACGAGAGGATAACACTAACAAGCAACGATTATTTTCATAATATTTTTAATCTTGGTTGGTATATAACGGGAGGTCTGACCTTTACCAAGTATTACAAGTTTGTTATAAATATAAACATAAACAGGTATAGGAAGTAAATCAAACATTTAGAAACTTTGTTTGTGCAGGCATCCAGCTTGACCAGCACCCTTAATTGCGTAACACACGATCAATCATAATCTATTTCATTTTGACAGTTCAACAAAATTCATTGCTTTATTTACATTGTAGAGCAGGCAAATTTTTCGTAAATATGAAGCGATGGATTAGCGTTATCCTTCAAAATGATTCAGTTTATGATTGATCATTTGTTACGCAATTAAGGTACTGATATAAATTCATCTGTACTATTATATCGAGTGACATCTAAATCAGCTGGTATCAAACTTCTAGCGGACAACTATCCACCACCAAAAACAAAACTGACACATAAAAGTGATCTTCGAGAGACGAAAATGTCAAATTTTTTCAAAAACTATTAGTCATACAAAGTATGACCGCAGCATTATTCGATCGAACATTATCAACATCCCCAAAAAGTATCGAATAATGACTGCACAGTCATTATTCGATACTTTTTGGGGATGTGATTTTTGGGGAATTTGTATAGTAATAGGGATTGCACAATCCCTATTACTATACAAATTATTCATAAATGTATGACTTTATAAACATATACATAAAATTCACGATACCTAAATGTACAATGCCCTCTCACTTGTTGAGCGGCTGATAGGCCGCAATCGATAATCACTGCTGTCGCACGGGACGATTGCGGTTAGCCATATTAATTCACGTTTGCAGCATTTCCAATTTAATTAATATATTCCTGTGTAGCTAAACCTAGTGAAAACGTATGTTTCTATGTTGATACACTATCTATGGAGGTAATTCACAAGAACAGCTGTTTCGAGTTTAGAAATTATCTGAAGAAAATAATTCATGTTACAGACTGATTGTAAAGTGAAAGTTACTTTCAAAAGCACAACAAAGCACGCGAACTTCACCTGTGGTGCACAGATGAAGTTCGCGCTGTGCTTCTGAGTTACAACAAAACACTCGGTTCAACTGAACAAAGCCGCAAATATCTAAACGAGTTACCATTGTTGAAGTAACAGTCAACGACCATGTTCTGTCACTTCGAAATAATTTATAGTTTATCGACAGCATTAAACAGCACACTCGAGCATATTGAAACTATCGCTGCCACCAGACGCACACTCATAAAAACTGCAAACAGTATATTGTACTCATTAAAACAGCCAGTAAATCGTTGAAGTGAATCATACCGAGGAAAATGTTGCAGAACAGAAAGTAACGACCTAAAAAATCACTGGAACAAGAACTGCAATCTAAATTAGAAGCAATCTGGGAAGTTTCAAAGCTATTCATGCAGTTCTTCAGGAAACACTGTTGCATAAGAAGGAACACGTTTTAATCTAGACAAGTATTCAGGCTGGAAATCGAGTAGGCCATCTTACCTTTTTGCTAATCGAATTTGTTTTTCGAACAGGGGAAGGTATCATAGCGGGCCTCTAACAATCACTTTGAATGTAAGGACCTTTTAAATTAATTACATCATATACCTATTTATACCATATTACAAACAGGTAAGTATGTATATTAATCGAGTAGTTACTTACCAATCTCATTACTTTAAGCAATCGGTAACTATATTCGTCTACGCGTAATATTTATGAGTCACTGCGAATAGAACAACAATGAATATCTGAATCGATATGAACAACACACACAGTATCCTATCATAAGTATGTAGGTAGATTTCCTGTCGCCGCGAGTATTTCCCGCAAGTCGTTATCAGCTGTTAAGCTGACACGGGAAGTGAACTTTGTAGAATTCTCTCAACTTGCATTAATATACGTCTGAACTACTACCGTTCCACATCAGTTCCAAAACGGTACTGAAGTTTGTAGCTGTGTTTTAAAAATATCAGGCCAACTACTTTAAAGAACAAATTACCTATTTAGACTACTTACCTATGGCGTGTATTCAATCTCGGAGTATAAAAAAAAAAATTGGTAGAAAAACACTGTTGATAAGAAGCTTTACGAAGGTAGTAAATTAAGAAATATATTCTTACATAAAACATCTTTCTGCCAAGATTTTTGTGTATATTAAGGTCGGCACTCAGCTGCGCAGTATTAGCACAGGACTACGACTCATAAAATATCTATTTTTATAATGAAAGCTTCTTATAAACATGTCTTCATTTAGTATAATGTGATTGAATCGAAATTAATTTTCTTTGTTGAAAAAAGTATGTTAACACCTTGGTACATCCTATAGGTACTATTAAATGAACAATATTTGTATAAGTATATATTGGGTTCCCACCTACGAAATTGGCGATATTTTCTCACAAATAGAGAAAGAACCTCGTCACTTCTATGATTTAAAATATTCATCAATTGCTTGGTATTATATCGAATAATGACCATCATAGACAAAAAACAATAGTAAAAAAACTTTATTACTTATAGTGTTATAAACATAAAAAATACCTTAAAAATTACTCCTCATTTTGTTAGCAGAAATGACCAATAAATTTTATTTTAACTTAGCCATAACTTATTTTTGTCGCTTAATCTAAGTGGCATATTACGTTAACTTAGTTTTTAAACATTTGCATAAATATTTAAAACATTTCTGTTCATGGTTGTTATATAAATTAAGAAAATGTTAGTATGAAAAATGCAACTTCATTAAAATTCTCAACAAAACGCTGATTTCATAGGTGATAAATCAAGATATTATGGTTTTCCTTTCATTGAATTTTTCATGTTTATCGGAGAGATTTGATCCTTATTATTGACCCTATCGAATGGTGCCATAAAAGTAAAGGATGTAATTTTTTCGGATTTTAGCCGGCCCGATTCCCGAGTGTCGCAAGCTTTGAATGCAGATGTATTTCTTTTTAAAGGAATGTTTCCGTTGAGTAAAATTTGCTATCTGCAGTATTTCGAGTACTTTCCCTCCAGGTAGGTTCAAAAGTTCCACCCTGTATATATTTGTAATCACGTTCTCGAAAACGGCTCTAACGATTTCGATGAAAGTTGCAATATGGGAGTTTACGGGGACGAAAAATCGACCTAGTTAGGTCTCTTATCTGGGAGAATTCGTTTACTCCGTATTTTCACCCAAGCAGAGCTCGGTCGCTCAAAGTTTAGAACAAGATGGCTACCTTAGAATAATGATATAGCAGCATGGAATTGGTATGAACTATCTTATACTATTAAATGAGCATTCTCTATTTTCACCAGAGCAGAACTAGGTCGCCCAGGTACTTAAATATCTATTAAAAGTAGGTATAACAGATCTAATATTAAGGTAATGTATCAATACTATGTACTTGGGTTCTCCTAATATTCTACTTAAATCTAGAGAGGTGCACCTGCTCTACCTCACATTATATCTGTCTACTTAAATTAGGTTGACATCTCTGAGATCTCATTATACTGAAAGGTTAAAGCCGATAATATAGCGTACGACAACTAGTAGAAAATAAATGGATTAAATTCGCACGAACGGTTTCGAATAATTAAGCGACAACACCTAACAATACAGTTTTTCCGATCCTGGGAACAATTGGTGGTTGGCTTATAGACATCAAGCACCGCAAACAGGCCGGTAAAAAAGGATTGGCTGTACGAGAATTTGTAAACATTATTAAATAGACTAGCTATTGATAGCAATCTAGTGTTAATTTTTTTAATAACTTATTTGTGTGCAAACTGATTTATTAAATGTGATAAAAAAATAGTACTATTATCCTAGTCTTTTATCTACGTAGTAATATTGCAGCAAGCGTGTTCCATTGTTTTCTTGTAGATGTTTATAAACTAAACGTAGAAATGTATTTGTGATTTAAATTATTTATTTTCGTTCAAAAATTTGTACCTATTAGTACCTATAAACGAAACTAGCATGAAAATTCTCGAAGAGATTTTTTAGATGGATTTTTGTGCCCACACGTCAAAAGATCCCAGGGATTCTTTGTCTAGTGTTTCTTTTCAAGTTGCTTTTCACTTGGAAATATATTAAGAGTAAATTTATATTCTTCTCGCAGTCTGATTTAATTCACTTTAATTTTTTTCTTATAAAATTGAGACCTCTGTTATTTGTAGGTGTGACATGTATGACCTACATGCACACCAGCAAACTAGAGAGCACTTTAATCCGACCACTTCACATTTTCAAATGAAAGTTTCAGGAACGAAACCATTATATTTCAAGTCAAATTACCCTAATAAAGTTATAGTTAAGCTTTATGTGAACATTATCATCGCAGTACCTGCCTCATTTGATTTATAAACATAAACTGCTGAGAATTACCTTATTTAAAGACTTGCTGAGGCAAGTCAAGTGTTTTTCACACCTAAAACAAAATTTATCTTTAAAATGTATAAGGCCTTTGTCGAAACTTTTGTAAGTAAATTCAGTTTCGCCTTCCTTGGAAAGCGAGGTGGGATTAAGGTTTAAAGAGAAAGTTGTGAGACAATTTGCCCACGTGTTTGGTTCATTGTTACAAAGTTGTGTGCATGCGAAACGACTTACTTGCAATTTATTGCTGTTTCTTAGAACCTAGTACACAATTATGCATGTTGTATGCACATTTCGTGTATGCAAATTGTACAAGTTTCCAACGTATGAATCATGTGTCTTATTCATGGCGTAAACAGATTTCTACTTAGAGTCCGCCTGTTGCTTTTACTCTAATAGATAACGTTCGTTTTGTAACGCTATGAAATAAAATTACAACAGGACTGTTAAACACAAAGTTATTACACCGTTTATTTATTCCTGTGCAACAGTATGCCCCCCTCGTTTACCTTACTAATGAGTACCAATTAAAAACGTTTATAACAACAAATGGCTAGGTGCCGCTCCAGCCCAGAAATATGAATAATTAGTTGCGATTTTAAAGCGTAATCCGTTTACATCAGGGCGGACATCACATGAGCCTTTTTCGTCCAACCTTGTTGAGCCGAGTGGGTCGATTTTGGCTCTAAATGACTGTCAATCGGGCGGTATTGAATAAATACTGGGAGCGCCGAAAAAGGGTTGTGCTCGAGTGATATAATGAAAACGTGTCAAGTATTCGGTCATCCATTACCTCGCTATGTAAACATTTTTCACGAGAATGATTTATTACCGCGGAGGCTGCAGCACCAGCGAGCGTCGGTTAAGTCACAGCTCATTAGTCAAAGTGTTATGATGTAATATTCTCACACAAATTTACCGTCAGCTGACGTCACACTGTATCGATGGGCGCTCGTCCTGACCCAGGCCGCCGGGCCGCAGGGCCGCCGTACCAGCCCTGACGACTGACACTCGATTAACTATCTAGTTTTTTTCTAATAATGCTAACGAGAAACCATGTTACGGTGTACCTACTATGCGTGATCCACCTTTGGTAATAGAATTTATAGCGATACTTGTATAACGTGCTCTGTACCTAGTATAACATATTTAGATCATAAAGGTTTATGGTACACGAACCAAATAAAACTAAAAGGTTTTATCAAGATAACAAGACCGTTTATTTCAGGCTCCGGTAATGAGAACACAATATTATGTAGTAGTATATTATTGTAGGTACATACGAGTACCGGTACATATCGCATGGATGAAAATATTTTAGATAATTATTAAACCATATTCTAGTCAAACATCGTCATAATCTTTTTTCCTATTTTCCTCCGCTAAAACATAGTGCTGCTTCAGCATGAGAGGCACAGATAAAACATTGCTGCAAAACTTTTAATTTCAGACACAATACGGGAACAAACGTACTTGCGCTACAAAGACTCTCTGGAACAGGCTAGCAAAAAGTCCATCAGAGCGCACAAAGCTTGCTAACTCGCATGTTTGGCAGAAACGTTCTGACGAGAGCTGAGCGCCACCAGAAATTCTTTTCGACACGCCAAAAGGATTAATACAAAAAAAGTAAGTCAACTTTTTGTGTTCGGCCGATTCACATTACGCTGTTAGTGATTTGTTTTAAGAGAGAGCGAAATAGGTACGTAGTGAACTGCGAGCTTTAGAAATGCTTTAAGATTTTTTTTATATCTGTTATTAATCTTTGATATTTGTTTATATAGGGATACAGAAGACCAAGTTCATACTCTATCTACGAGAGAACTGGACTTTAATATGGCAGCGGTGTTCGCAAAGAAAATGTTGAAAATGCTCGGAAAATTTCAAATTCAGCAGATTTATATTTCACCGCCTGACAAGATTGGACACTTTCTTTTAATTACGAGTGATTATCATTGTTTACGCCTTTGTTTTTATCTACGCGTTAGATTTAATGTTCCATGAAATGTCAGCGTGGGTGGAGGAAGTTAAGACATTCGCATATATTATGATGCTGAATTTAAAACGAATATTATGAAGTAAATTATTCTTTTCATACAAATAAATGTAAAGGGTTCATTATGCTTGTATTTTCTGTGAAGTTGTCATATTCACTTATTTAATTTAAAACATTGGGTGTATTACACGTATGAAGTAGAAAAAATGTCGTAAACCTACATTCTCTTTATGCTGACATAAAAGGCTATATAGGGCTGCTGCGCTTGGAGTACTAGACTATAACAAGGGACATAAAATATACGCCATTAATTTAACGATGCTCATTGAAAAATTTAAAGGAAACTTTACAGATGGATCGTTTGAACGTACATTTTGTTACGCCCGGCTGGACTCATCTATATTTATAAAGTAGTTCCATTTATTAAAACAGACCAGTGACTGAATAACATAGGTACTGATTGATCGATTGACTGGGGGACAGATTACGGGCAGCCTAAATAAATAAAAATAGAAACTCTTTTTATCAAACTTGGTTGTAGGAGGACCCATGTTCAGTTCACCTTAATGTGCTCCCTCACCGGGAGCATTCGCCTGTAATGTAACGTTACAGATTCGATTTTGAGCATTACGCTACAATACTGCCACCCTGACTGACGAGCATTCCCCTGTAATGATACATTTCTGATTAAATATTGCAGACATTGCGCCCTATAATGCTCGGTTTTCCTCCCTCACTAATGTAATGCTCGACTCTGAACGTTACATTACAGGCGAATGCTCCCGGTGAGGGAGCAACTTTAGACACAAATATGTTGTCTTTACCTAACACCTACACTATATGAATAGACTGTTATCTCAGGGCTCCAGCCGCACTAGCCCTTTCTCAGTTCTCTATATTTTTGTTACCATCTACTAGTCTCCGTTGGTAGCCGCACAAATTAGTTTATCTTCTTACAGATTAACGCCAAGTACTTAAACGTTAAGGAAAACGATGTTTTACGAGAAAAATAATTCCGAAAATTTTACTCAAAAGGCTTATCCTACTTAAAGGACCCCTTTTAATTGTTTGAGGTATAAGTTAGAGTTAGGCTCTGAGCCTTGTTATATTATTATAAACGAGATTTTGTTGTTACTCAACCACGGTTTTTCAGCATTCATATTTTTAAGTTTTTTTCTTAAAAATTTTCATTATTTTGTGATTTTCATTAAGCCTCGATCAAAAAAATAAAAAAAATGGTGAAGGAAAACATCGTGAGGAAACCGGCATATCCTAGAACCAGAAATTCGAAAACATGTGACATCTACCAACCCGCACTGGGCCCGCGTGGTAGATTACAGCCCACTCCCTCTCACAGAGAGGAGGCCTGTGTCCCAACAGTGGGAATATTATAGACTGATTATGATACCTATAAAATAATATTTCATGTCAAATGTATTTGCCGGCTGTTGTTATTTTCTGATAACAAATTTCTAACAGCGAGCCATATTTACTGATCAGAGGTTCGATAAGCCTTTACAAAGAGGGTAAGAGACCACCAGCGTTCCATCAACATTTGGTAGGATATCGTTCCGGTGCGATGTCAGCGCAATTTATCAGGAAACGATTACCGCACCCAAGAGAAAATATGTTATGTGCCAGTAGAAACAAAAACGCAAGCAAAGAGATGAAACGGCATGAAATGGAATTTAATCTTCTACTGCATTGCCGTAAAATAACTTTGCAGGGAATATATTTCATAGACTAGCAGTAGGCACGCTTTGATATCATAATACTATGTTTCTCTTGTGGTGGACACTATCGTGTCATGATAAATAGCTCTTTATGAAGGCTTGTGGTCCTAGGGTCTGTGTTTACATAAATAACGTATGTAAAGAGGTTCGACATCTCTTGAGATGTCTGGCAGGATTGACTCTGCTGGCCGAATTACAAGAGAAAAATAAAATGAAGCCATTTACGGTGAAAAAATAAATAAAGAAAAATAAAACTTTAATGGCATCACTTAAATGTTTTGACCGCTTCGAGCCAGTGTCTGTTGTAGCATTAACTAAAGAGTTTGCATATTTCTGTGAAAGCAATTTTCAAAGAGAATGGTAAAGACGACAATTAATGGGCAATTTACTGTTATTTTTATTACACTACGCTTTCAGTGCTATCTTTGAAGAACTATCGTTTGAAGCATACATCAATGTGCGTTCTGAGCATTGTTTGCAGCTAGTGCAAGCGGACATGTGTTATTACGGCTAGAAATAAAGTGTTACAACGTAATTTAGACCGAACATTTAGCAGCCCCACGAACAGTCCTTTCACCTCACCTCTCATCATCTCATCTCACCTCATCATCATCTCATCCCATCATCATTATCTTAGCTCTGACAACACCCAACAGCAACCTTATAACGACGAATATAAATATCACTGTGATTTTGAAAGTGATGAAAAATTGGAGGAAAAGTGACTATGAAGGGACTGTACCTACACCTGTCATCGTTCCTTTACAGTGACTGTATATCGAGACTGTATGACATAAATTGTCTAGCAGAACCTAGTTACCGTGACTATTTAATATGCATAGCGCCAACGCGAAGATGTACTCGTAAGTGTAGCGATGATTTATCACAATATTACTCCTCGGCTGTCCGCGCTGAAGTTTTTACTACATTATCCAGCGGTAAGACGTAGATGGTATCCACCCCTGTTGTTTCCAGGCGTTGAAAACCTTATTAAAATATTAATCATTTCGCTTTGTTTTCGCTTGTAACAAGTTCGGGGTTGTAACAGTATTGGGTGAAGATCTGCCTTATGTTGACATTTTCAATAAAAGCGATGTTTTTTTATTAGCAGTACTTAAGTTAAATAAACTTGCATAATATAAATGGAGGCAACCTATGATATTATAATATACTGCTTTACTCAAGGGGTAATGGTGGTGTGCACACGTATTAATGCAAAGATGAATAGATCTTTAAAGAGAGGATTCGAGTGTTTGGAAATAGTTAGTTTGTGTACAAAGAGATTCAATATCTCTTGAGTTGTATGGTAGGGTTGAAAGTGCTGGCTGAATTACACAAGAAAAATAACAAAATACCATTTATTTGTAAAAAAATACTTTAATGGCATCTTAACCAAATTTTGACCGCGTTGAACCAGTATTTTTGAAAACATCCAAAGAGATTGTAATCATACGATTATTTTAGTTTTTAAAATGTCTTTTTTTTCTTAAGGAACACTTTTTTTTTTCATGCGTCATATCCATAATAACATCTCGCTAAATCTAACCTTCACCTTAAAATTCAGGCTACACTGTTACACATAGATTAATATTATTTACCCTCCTCCACAATATTGAATTAAATATTACTCTTACCTCTGGACGTAACAGGGTCTGGTTTGTACCTATATCAAATGTATACGTATATTGTAATATGAGATATCCAATAACATATACAGACACACACAAAAGGTCTCGATATAGGTAGGGGCAGACTGTTCGGGTTAGAAATCATAACCAATATACAGTTTTACCTATGTATAAGTAAAGGTATATTATTATAATCCGATCAATTCTATTCCCTTTTGTTCGCCAAATATCTATTCATTATTCGCTATAAGTTCTATTGTTTCACAAAATAATGATCTCGGATGCTGTTATTTTTATCTCGCTGATTTATCTACTTTTTTCAATCTTTTCGACAAAACAGGCTGAATTGATGAGCGGTCTCTGATAATATCTGTATTTTTATGCCCCAAAAGTTCTTGAAGACAGAAACATGATATTGAAAAATATGCTGCAAAGTTATTGGTTGGTTGTTTTTTTTAAATGAAATAAATACCTTTAAGTTCCTGAATACGGGTAAACAAAAAACAAAATTCCAAAGGCGTCAAAAATCAAACTTCGATAAGGGGGTCGGCGGCGTTCGTTTGAAATTCTAGCGATGAAAGTAATTTTCTAAGAAAACATTACTAAGGTTCCTTCGTATCTAACGCTGGTCCAGCGTGGACTTTAATGCAACGTGTGTGTAAACCACATGAAAGATATTCTTTACCCATATTTCATCCTCATTTTTCCAATCTGGTTTTGCTAAAGCTCCTCATAGAATGCCATTTGTCCCTATTTTGCATCATTCTTACATTAGATTACGTTCACCAACGTCAAAAAAATTATTGTCTACCTTAGGTACAATCAGTAACCCGGACAATTCCACCTTCCGATGTTGAGGATCCATGGATCAACTCCACGTTCAGACACCAAATTAAGCAAGGTTTGATTTCATACCAGATTTTGTGAGTAAAAAAAAGCCGGGATAATTTAAAAACAAAGCTATCACGATTTCAGAAAAAAAGAGAGTAAGATTTTTATTTTTTTTATTTCCTGAAAATCTCTCAAGTACGCCCGACAAACAATTCCGAAACCGTACACACTTATTCATTCCAACAAACTTCACTTGACAATCACACAAACGACCTGAAACTGTAAAGGCTTCCTTTTTAATTTTTCCCTCTTTATCCTAAAATATCTACCACGTCAGAATCATAGAGAGAACCCAATGAAAAGTTTTGTTTAAAAATATAGGCGTAGTTTTGACGAACGATACGTTTCAACAATGCCAACTAACGATGAAGCGCACTCGGCGTGCGACCGGTGGGTTCGGACGCACGCCTCGCTGCACCTCCCGCCACGATTCTCGCTCGCCATCCGCTTTTGTTTACCTTTGTTTTAGATATTCTTTTTTTTACTAATTGCAGGACTTGTTTAGAATAGCTATTGCAGTAGGTCGATGCTAATTTTGCTTGGCAGGGCAGATGGTCTGAATGGAATGAATAGCGCTACTGGATAAGATACAGCGGAAGAAGGTTCCTTTGAGATAT
The DNA here is from genome assembly GCA_947364205.1 of Agrochola lota. NCBI lineage: Eukaryota > Metazoa > Arthropoda > Insecta > Lepidoptera > Noctuidae > Agrochola > Agrochola lota. The sequence goes on along the minus strand of OX376228.1, from coordinate 7,501,653 downwards.
GGACAAAGTTAAAGGGTTCCTGAAACAACACCAATTGCAATTGTCCATTATAACGTGATAAATAATTGATTCACATTGATGCGCAAAATGATCGTCTACAAAAAATAAACGACCGACTTCAAAAAAATAATACTACAAAGTGAAAAATAACTTTAATTTTGGAAGTCGGTGTCTTTGGTTTTGAATTTTCATTTTTTGCCACCGACTTCCAAAATTAAAGTTTTCACTTTGTAGTGTTTTTTTTTTTGTAGGCGACGTAAAAAAAAAACAGTTTTTAGTTGTGGTACCTACCCCACTACCCCACACAAATTCAAATACCACTACCTGCTATGTAAATAACAGTGACAGGAAGTTATCATCATAGACTATGTGGGAAACATACGTATTATTGAAGCTTACTCAAAAACTATCCAAGCAAAGTTAATAAAATTTATATGGGACCAATTTCAGAGCATACCCTTTCATACAAAAAAATAATTTTCAATTTGGGTCCACAATTAACGGAGAAAACGGTGGATATATATATAAAAAAAAAACATAATTATACGCAACGAACATAGAACCTCCTCCTTTTTGGAAGTCGGTTAAAAATGCAATAGGGATGACTAAAAAATATTTTTTAGTCCATCTTTGAGATTATAAAAAAATATTGGACACGTATTTTTTCTTTTTTTACATAATCTAAAGATTACACGCGGTACATTGAGGTAAAATGTGCCATGACGTCACGAGTATGTAGATTTTATACATACTAGTGACGTATCGACCCCCACTCCCCAACTAAATGCGTTTTAACTAAGTATTTTTTTATTATCTGACTGACGGACTCATTTAAATTTCATTTTTTTTACCCATGATGCCTATTGAAGGGATTGATAATATTACTACAATTGCAACTGATTCACATTGATCTTTTCGTGTACCCTTTACGTAAGTTTACTCGCGCACCACACGACAAAGATAGTGTTATTACTTACAGCAAACGATGTGACTACATTACACGTAGCAACATCTATGTCATCTATATCTTACATACATACATATAATAAAATCGTAATGAAATAAAAATTCAAGTTTTAATATATTTTTGTCTGAGAACAATTGTAATGACGAAAATATAGTTTTTAAATTTTTTGTCTGTTTGTATGTTCCAGCATCACGAAAATACTACCGGATAGATTTTATTCAAATTTTGCATAGATATTCCCTGTAAGTCTGGTCAGTCTGTAGGCTATAAATTATTACGCTATTTGCTATGCGGGTGAGCAATATTGCTTTATATTCGTATTCTTCTATAGTTTACCGCAAATTGTAAAAAGACGAGTCAAAAGGTATACATTCTCATCATCATATTGATTATCATCACGCTATACCTTTATGGGGCTAAGCAATCAAGCATGATATATCATATTTTTGAGATGGGGCAATAATACCCCATCTCAAAAAGCCACACTGCCGTTACTGGCAGGTATATCTCAACCGTCGTCAGTAGAAGAGAACGGTCTTAGGAGACTGTCCTAAGCTTTTTGAAATACTTTGATCTGCATTCACAGATTATGAAGGAAATGTACAGATAACAAGAAAATAGAAAATTTTCCCAAAAAGTTTTTTTGATGCCAATCCATTCTATTACTTATAACGATCAAAAAAGAAGATTAAGTACTTTAAAACTCAGAAATCGCAAAAAAATATCGCTGAATAGGGAACCAATGTACTCGTAGCAGATATAATACTCGTAGTTAGCGGTTCGGCGACTGCTGTACAACCATGTTCGATTCCCATTTTTTTATATATTTTGTACTTCTTTTTTTTATATTTAGTAATACTATTATGTGATAGTTCGTAGAAAGCACACAGATAAACATTACGTTTAGGCCTCTTCTGTCATCTATGGTTATCATAAAAATAAATTTTAATAAGTTCTATGGTTAGGTGACTGTTAATGAGGAATCCCGTGTGTTTACTATCTACTGATATATTATTTTAGTGATAGCTAAAAGAAAAATAGGTGTATTTGTCACAGAAACACGGAACTGCTAACTGTGAGCGGTTCATCAGGAATAATCTGTAAGAATGCAGTGTATCAATATTATTAGGTAGTATATGCAGGAACTTCACAAGCAATAGGAAATTGCTACTGAAGGCCTCGGATGTCGACCTCAGGACAAGCTGCTTCCTGCTGGGGTTGCGGGTTTGTCCGAAAGGGATATTGCGGCCCCGGCACACGGGCATCGGAAGGAACACGGATGGGTTTTAGTCAGTAAAAGTCTGACACACCCTCCCGCTCCGCCCACAGCGGGAGAAGTTATTTGATACTTTCCCACGATCAAAAAAAAAAAAAAGGACAAGCTGCTTCTCACACGAACAACTGTACGTCGCTTGCTCCCATGTCACCAGTCCTAGTATATTTTGGCTGCTGAGAACAAAACTACAAACGTAGCATACTGGGAAGTTTTATAAAGATGTGGCTATTATTTTATAGTTTGGTGTCTTACGACTTTGACGCGAATGAAGTCGCGGGCAGAAGCTAGTTCGTAAATAATATTAGATGTGAATGTAAGACAGTTTGGTTTATTTTATTTCTCGTAGGCTGTACTTTTCACAACTTGAAGCACCATTACCCAAACCCACTGTAACATTTTGACATCTTTTTTCAGATTTAATTATAACAAAAGAAGATGGTTTCTGGAAAAGACTGGATGTGGGTGGATGAGGGATGACCGAACTTGTAGAGACCTCAGTTCAAAACTTCAAAAGACTGATATAAAACATCAAAGGTAAATGAGAGTGTGTGAAAACAAAGACCTTTTTATATATTATTTTTAATATTATTCCATTTTAATATTTAAGACCTTTAAAAGAAAATCTGTGTTGAGTTTTTGTTTTAGAGGCATAAAGCAAATGTTTTGATTAATTGCCTTTTTCCACGTCCTCCGGCTTGAAATAAAACAGTAATCAAATTAATGAGCGATATACCGCGTGGCGTGGTAGCTAGTCTGCCAGTCTGCCAGCCAGCCAGCCTGCCAGCCTGGCATGGTCCATGATGCAATTAAAAAGAAAAACGTCAAAGAACACGCTAATAAAATTTCCCAAAATGTTCCCAGTCGTATTTTGTTAGCTTTTGAAATTATTATGATTGTCTTGTTTGTTGAATGTTTGTGTTGGACTTGGAAAAATAAGGCTGAATTGAATTAGGTGACGTGAAATTATTTTAATTTATTTTCGGGCGATTGTTTGGCAAATATGAAACAAAGTTTTGTTTTTTTTGTATCAAATATGAAATGAAAAGTCATGTACTTAGTAACAATAACGAATCTATAATTTTAGTTTTGTTTAACAATTAATTGGTTTACCGAATTAGTTAATGCAAAATATGGATTTCCTAGATAAAATATCCTACAAATCTGTAGAAATTCGTACCATTATGAGTGAAAGAAATCGTCATACGTTTTCTAATGAGCACACTACCTTTAATATAGCGAGACTTCGAAATAGGCCGGGAAAGCATAGAATGGAGAAGAAAATTAATGATACTTACTTGGCAACTGTCCTCATCTCTAAAATATTTTATATTTATGACAGAACATTGACATTATTAACGTGTGAGTTGCTTCACGGTTGAGGAAACCTGAAAATGAATGAGATTTTTTTTCCTTTTAGTCTAGTTTTTGAAAATCTGGTGCGCCCACGGCTCTACGTGTAGGCTAAACTTTTCGTTTGCGAAATGAATCCTGTAAACCGTGTCTAGGATGATGTTCATTTTCTGCCACAAAATATATCTAAATCAGTTAGATGTGTAGCAGTCGAAATATAGTCTTACTTGATCGCACATAAGATTATGGCGGGCTGGTTGTCAGATATACACATGCCTCTTCTTTTTTTTTTTTTTGAGTGTGGGATATCATCAAATAACTTTTCCCGCTCTGGGCGGAGCGGACTTTAACTGACTGGACTTTGACTTTGGTGTCAGACTTTAACTGAGTGCTAAAACCCACCCGTGTTCCTTCCGTTGCCTGTGTGCTGGGGCCGCGGTATCGCTTTCGGACAAACTCGCCACCCCAGTAGGCATTGGCTCTTTCGGACCCCGTCAGTTGGTGGTAACATCTTTAAGGCGCGCGTGGAACACAAGCGCCGTCGACCCGGGCCTGGTCCTTATCGGACGGCGAGCTACCCATTGCTCACCGTCCGCAAGCCTGCGCCTACGGTGGCCGGAAGTCGGCTCGCGACTCCCGACGCCCGGGGCGTCTCCTGCGCGAATCTTGCCTCTCCCTCGCGCGCTCCGCCTCCTCCTTCGCGAGCATTACTGCTTCGCAGAAGGAAGTGACGGCTTCCCATGCACTCTCGCTCCGAACCATGGCCTGAACCAGGGCCGAACGCTAGAGATCGCCGCCGCCGATCGCCTCCGTGAGGTCACGGCGGTGCTCCGCCCAAGCCGGGCAGACCTCCACCGTATGCTCCACCGTGTCCTCCGGGCGATCTACACAGTGATGACACCCGGGCGTTTCCTCCCGCCTTATACGGAACAGGAACCTCCCGAAACAACCGTGTCTCTTGAGGACCTGCGTCAGGCGGAAGGTGAGGACGCCGTGGCGCCTCTCTAGCCACTCCTCAAATAGGGATCTTATCGCCACAATTGTGGCGATATTCATGTCCCTGGGGTCTGATTCTGCAGTCAACAGTGAATAGATTCCGGCAGCTGAAAATTGGGCCATAAATTTCCCGAAGCTGCGTGTAATTGGGACATCATTATTTCTACATAAAGAGCCCTGTTTATTATTTTGAAGCGATAGGGTATAATAAATTGCATAACATGGATAATAAAAGGTATTGGCTCACTGTGATAATATAATTTTATGAAGAACAAAGCAATAGGATGGCTGCCTTGTTTTTTAATAAAAATGCCAACACTTCAGCAGAACAACTTCAACCTAATTAAGCTGTAGCGTTGCTTGTGCTCACATTCGAAATAAATGACCTCTGCTTTTATGAAAAAAAAATAACATCTAAATTCTAACATCTTCCAAAATTAACGTCATGGAAAGGAACTTGCATAGCCGCGTGTATAACATCAACGAGCACGCTTCAGCAATTACCTAATTAAAAAAGTTCTCAACTTTCACTTTGTCCATTGAATTTCCGACGTTATTATGTTTGAAAGTGATCACATTTTTGCTGTTTCCTTGGTTATTATGTAAAGCTAAGAACTGACCGGCACAAGATGGTCAGGACATCGATCACACTTGGCGGGTTGGTTATGCAATGAGTAACAAATATTTGGTTCAAGGCAACAAAATTATCACAGGGCAAGTTGACACAACAGCATGAAGTAACAACAATATTTTCGAAGAATATATTAGAATATTTATTTTGATAACAATGTTTTATTTTTGGTGAGATCTACCTTTATTTACAATATTTTATTTTCGGTGAGATCTATATTTATTTTACATATTTATAAAATAAACATAAACTGGCTGCTTTTATTACGTAGGTAATTATGAAATCTCTTTGCTTTTTTACTGAGAGCTTATTAATAAATATTAAGACGTTGAATTAACTTGTGATAATTAAAACACTTTCACGATAAAGTGCTTTATTATAAAGTACCTACTCTCACACTCGTCCGCGGTTATGAAAAATAGGTACGTTACACACAACATAACATCATGCATCTATTCCCCGAAGGGTTAGGCAGAGGTGTACGTATAGTACACCCACATTTCGCCAGTTATGTTTAAGTCCCATGTAATAGGGGGCGAAGCCTATTACCATCAACCGGGCACAAATCCAGACTCCGGCCTGCTACTGAGAAATTTCAGATTAAAAAACCCAATAACACTTTGCCCGGCCTGGGAATCAAGCTCAGGACCTCACGTGCAGCGGTAGCGCTTGCGACCACTAGACCAACAAGGCTGTCAAATACGTTACAGTCACAGAGATAAAATTTTACCTACGCAGATCTGGGAAGTTGCTTGAGTAACCGGCTTTGGTTAATTAGGTACTTAGGTACCTACTGTTGATTCCTTACCAATATTTTAACGACGCGTATTAAGGCTTGTGCAGACCAGCGTGACTTGTCGCGCGACGCGACACCGGTTATTGTTATACTGTGAAGTTTTCTAAGAAATTGTATTGTTCGTGTCGCGTCGCACGACAAGTCGCGCTGGTCTGCACAAGCCTTTATTTGCACTTAGTCATGTTAGCATCCTGCTGGTCTTTGGGTGGGTAAATACTAAGACTACTTGAGATGACTCCTTTGCTTATAAAATAAACGAATAAACTACCTATTATTATTCAAGCATCGTTTTTAAATTTTTGATGTTTAAAGTTCTCTAATTCCCTTGATTTCTACTGATTTCGCGTTTTTGGAGGGTCACGACCAGCAGTGGAATATCTACAAGTCCATTAAATAATATTAATTTTTCTGCTTCTACCTACAATTATAAACTGATAATCTAGAACAATCCAATATAATCATGGAATAATCACAATTAAATTTCACCATCTCACCCTTAGGTAGGCACCTTCTAAGCTACCAGATATTCGTAGAATACCTTCGTAGATGTGCACCATCAACGCAAGGATGGAATACGCCCAGAATGGATTTATCTAAGCACTGCTACAGTTCAGGTCTAAATCAGTCGTCTATGGCTGGAAATAGTGTTACGCCGACGTCCATCGCTGACGTCGTCGGTCGCGTATCAACTTATACGGAGTCGCGCTAGCTGACCGTCAGTGCTACACTATACACGTCCCTTTATCGTCAGCGTCTTGGTACTTAGTAATGAAAACCCCGGTTTTTAGTCTAGGTAAGAGTGTACGGATGTACCAATATTCTTAAGTTATGTCACTATCGCAACTGGGAGAGTTCCAACTCACGACTAGGGAAGGAGATCTCGAGCCTTTCTTCGAGATTCAATCTCTTGGGAAGACAGTCTCGTTCGAGATGTCGAAACTGAGTGCGCGCGATCTAGCACAGTATGCTTCCTGAGAAGCCATTATTATTATTATTTTTACGTCTCTTGACATTTCTCGGGACCCTGGGGTCCCGGACCTTTTTAAGGCGTACGAGGGGCCAAAGCCAACTCGCAGAGGCCCGTTAGACGTTTTTAATGATATGAGGCACGAACCGACGATTATCCCTGTGTGTACTATGCAAGTACATCCAAGGACAACCCCCGGTTGGTGTAGGACTATTACAGGATATGGAAACAAAGATATTGGATTATGGGTTTGGGTCGCTTAAGTTGACTGGTGACCTGGAACTATGGAAGGACTATGGCTCCTGCCTGATCAATGTTTTATATGTACACGGATAAAATGGCAGGGGGTGACTTGCACACTCAATAATGGGCCCCCGAAAACTGTCGCTAGCACATAGTGACGTAGCGACAAGGGGGCAACATGTCCTGAGGTGCTTCAGGAGTGGAGAGGTATTCCACGGCTTTCAGAACAATCCCAGAGCCCGGAAGATGGTCAAGATCCCTACGAGCACTTACTGGAATACTTCCTTCCTCCGAGCACGTTTGCTCTTGCGAATCTCCACTCAAGCCGGCCAATTAAGGCAAGAATGAGGTGGGAGCTCTGTTCCTCGTCAGTGTTCACTCCAGCCGGCCAATAAAGGCAAGCCAGAGATGAGGAACAAGATTTCTCCCGGGAGATAGGGTCCGTGGGGTCGCTACTGCCCAACAGCTCGCCACAAGCTGCCCTGCGGGTTTATTATTATTATTATTATAACTACATCCGCGGTTTCAGTTACAGCAAAAATATTAATACTGCCAATAACATTAGCGTTCAAACGCTCGTCGTACATATAATGTTAATACATAATATTAACCCAGTTTAACTGACAAAACACCCTTAAGAAACATAGGGACTTTATGTATAACTAGATACCTGTATAGTTTACTTAAAAAAGGGAAATGTCATCTCATCTTTTAATCCAGTCAGGTCATTGCTACTAAAACGCTTCGGAGAGCCCGACGTTTTATAATGTTATTGTCCAAACTCAATTTTGGAACAAATTAGTTTTTCCCAAGCTAACCCGATTCATCTGCAGCGGGTTGGTATCAACCAGTTTAACCTAAACCAATTTAATTATGATGAGATAACTGTCTAGGATAAAATGATACAGCTTTGTCTAAATATAAAACAAAAACATGTAGGTGATTAACGTGGGTTTGTTTTTTATATCGATTTTTCTTTATAATGTTTTTGTAACCGGGTATTTTGCTCAATAAACGGAAGCAGGTTCTTTACCAACCTATGTACTTCGGAAAAATGCTCATTAGGGATACCGTGAATCTGAATAAGACTGATGTTGGAATCCGAATAGCCAATCTTTTCACGGTATATAGCTCGTGCAGACAAAAGAGATGAACCCTTCGGAGAATCCATCCATCATTCTTTGCGATTAATATTTCCTTTGCAACTCGTTCACACGATACATCATAAGTCCACTACTAAAAGGCACATCTCCATAAAATCTTACAACTGACGATGCTAATTATCGCACGTGATGTGGACATTTATCCTATGCTATTATATAAGCAATATTCATATATATATATATTTTTAATCATGTTCTCGAAAACGGCTCTAATAATTTCGATGAAAGTTGCACTATAGAGATTACGGGGGCGAAAAATCGGTCTAGCGTTTTCTCAGTATTTTTACCCGAGCAGAGCTCGGTCGCCCAAAGTTTAGAACAAGATGGTTACCTTATAATAATGACATAGCAGCATGGAATAAGTAAGTACCTACTATCATAGCAGCGTGGAATTAGTATGTACTATTCATAGAATTAGTACGAACTTTCCTATACTATTAAATGAGCATTCTCTATTTTCACCGGGAAGAGCTCGGTCGCCCAGGTACTTAATCGAAATTCAGTTAAATTGGGTTACTCAAAAACCCTCTATTGTTGTGATTAGAAAGAGAGAAAGAAAGAAAACATTTATTTGGACACAGTTCGTGAAACACAAAATACAAACAAAATAAAAATGTGTGTGTCACGGCTGCGCCAAAAAGGTCCACAAATGCTGTCTGACGCTGGGTTTCTAATGAACCCTTAAGGACAAGTGACGGGGAGAATAAACATTTTCAACATACCTGATACATAATTTTTATACTTCTAAATAAATAAATAAACTAGTAATCAAATAAACTAATTACAAAAACAATAAAAAATACGAAAACAATAAGAACTTTCCAAGCAAAACCTGTTCTTGCTTCCTCATTGAAGATACTTTTGTATTTTTATTTTTATGAACATAGTTTTACCACATATTTCCCGCTTGCCTGAAAAGGATTTTTTTCATATACATATAACAACAACTAAGCTATAACAACTAAGCGTGTATGGTGCAGGGCGGTGCCAAGATCCGTTCGTTTACAGTCGAGCGGACAGGCGGGCAGGCGGGCCCTCCGCTTGTACGTCGAACTGAGCTGAGCCATCAAAGCCTCCCATTCAATTGACCTTTACGTCTATGGCGTAAAGAAATCGAGAGAGGTTGTAGCTTATCTCAATGGTTTTGTTGGTGTAGCTACTCGTACATAGTTGAACGATTCCACTATGAGACCTATGTGCTGTCAGATTTGCCCATTATGGTGATAATAATAATCATTTAATTGTCCAAGAAAATACTGTGATTAATTTATTTTAAAGATTAAATAACTTTTGGTTTTCCTAGCCCCAGGAAACAACCATTATTTCCTTTATACAAAAATAACGTCCAATATAATATTTGGCAACAAAACCGATTTTGCAAGCGACCCATTTTGCGGACAATTCTTGGTAAAACCCAATTGTTTGTTTTTATTAAGTAGTCATTTATCGACGTTCGGATTGACACACCCACAGTACGAAACGTTCACGTCACCAATTTCCTTTTTCCGAGTATTTTGCCTCACTTTTAACACTTCTAAGAACGAGATGGAAATTGGGCGCCTTGGGGATCACGACTCCAATCAGTTACGGACTTTTATTTCAAAATGAAAGGTAGATTTTAAACGTTGTAGCAATGTACAAAAGCAAAATATTTGTAGCCAATTCATCTAAGCTACTTCCTTTTCTTTCACGTTTCAGTGAAGATTTTTGGAAGGCCCAGGATTCAAGTTTAAATTGTGGACAAAGCCGTAGCTATGTATATATTATGTATTACATAAAACAGGAATAAAGCCGATGATCATTCAAGTTTCCGCGTTACATGACCGCGCTGTTTCCCGACGCAGATGACTTTGAGGGCTCTTCAATTAATATTACTTACGCGTTGATAAATGATCTCAAGAAAGTTAATTATAACAATGTAGAATACAGGAACAAGTCCAACGTCGATCAACATATTGAAAACTCTTCTTAGCGCTCCACATAGAGGATAAGTTCTAGGAAGGTTTTCAATTAGCGATCAATTTTTTGCATGTGTTTTTGCTTTACTACGGCTTAGGGAACAGAGGACGGTTTTGATTTGAACTCTATATGTGTTCTACTTTACAAATTTAATTTTGTGTTATTATCTGTACTGGATCTTGATCGTACTTACCTATATAAGGTTTAAAAAGTAGGTACCTATCTGGACAATCTTTTATAGATAATTATTTTACAATCCCTACCTAAAATCTGCCAAAAACAGTGAAAGTGATTCGGTAAAGGTATCAGACACACATATATATAGGTAGACTCGTTACGTAAGTTTAACTTGAGTAAAGTATATATTGAACACATCTAAAAGTTCAGTTGGAACTTCGGAAGGTGCCGAAATCTGGGATTAATCACGCCAGGCGACATAAAACACACCTAGGTACCGGATCAATTGAAAAACCATTTGAGTTGGTTGTAGTGTAGGTAGATTTGGTGATATGGAATTGTAATAGGTAAGTGCTAGAATTGCCGTATTGAACAGTTGAAGACCTTTGATTAATTTTAACAGATCCATCACCCTTACAACAAATGTAATTGTAAAACCATAACTCCATATTAATATTATAAATGCGAAAGTAGCTCTGTCTGTTGATCTGTTACCTTCTCAAGCCTAAAGCATTGAACCGATTGGCATGAAATTTAATAGATAGGTAGATAATATTTCTATTGAAAAAATTACATAAAAAATACCCGCAAATGAGTTCGTGGGCAACAGCTACTATTTTTATAAGTGCAGCGAAAAATCAGAACGTTTTATGTATGCCTTAATAAAATATCAAGAGCGCATTGCTGGCATTGGCGCATTGGTGGCGCATTGGTGGCGCATTGTTGCACAAAAACCGCACATAACTGATAATCCAGGGAATCAAATGTACATACAAACGCTTATAACATAATCTGCGGCCGGAATACGTTCGCTCAGCACATTGGTGTAACACCGACCACAGCCGCAGCATTGATTACTGAACTACCCATATAATATACACAAATTAGTGAACGCGATATTCACCATGTAATTTTAGAAGAGGTAACCTACTAAACAAACATGTCTTATTTGCTCTACATGAATACACAAATAGTCCCCTCAAAGTGTTTGTGCAGGCTATTATGAGCAGAGAATAGGTCCTCCCGAAAGTGTCGTAAAAGGCAACTAAAGGATTATGGCAACAGGTTGGTCATTGGCAACCTTACGATCATGATTCGAAGGGAGCAAACGGAACGAAAAAAAGTAGCCATTATTGTCATCGAAAAGGTCTGTTCCAATCTTATTAAAATGATATGCCCAGTTATCTCGTCCCTATTTCAGCAAATTGTTATTATGTATTACAATATAATGGATAATATGTCGAAGTTCCACTGTTTTGTGAACCTGACCCTCCCCAACAGAAGTCTTACAAGATGTTTACGAGATCAATTACTATTAGTTGACGACGAACATGTTTGGCTTTTTGTACAAACTTGAGTTTTGACCCAGAACTTTCAACTGCTACCGATATTAGATAAGAACCAGCTTTAAACTGCCTTTGAATACAATTTTCATATTCCTTTCATAAAACATGAAAGTTTTGCAAAGTTTGAGGAGACATTAGTGTCGTTTCTTGGAGATTCCGCGCTTGGACTTGGCATAAAAAGTTGGTGCCTCCCTGCCGAACAACGAGGAGAGATAAGCTCAGCCACAGGGGGTAAATCTTTTAAGAAGTTACTGATGGCTCCGTTCAGAGCGTGGGCTTGTTTCATTGAAAATTTGGGCACCTTCAAAATGTAATTTGCATAAGGAGCGACTTACTTAAGTGTATTCCAATAGGAGTGGGACGATGTTTATTTAAATTAACTATATATTGTTTTTCGATTGAACAATTTTTCCTAACAGTATCTACTTAGCAAAGTGCCTTTAAGGACCTCCCATTATCAAAGGACAGATATTGCGATTTTAAAATAAAAACACTTCACAGCTCATTGATCTGCGCCAAGAAACTTTTCTAATTCCGGTTCTGAATGTGAACATTCATAGGCACGGTGTACAAAGGCGTGCAAGCTTATGAAAAGTCAATCAGAATTTGTAGGCTGAATGGACAAGGGGTCGACTCGATGTGACACTGGCTTTCAGCGGCGAGCTACCGACCGGCCAGGTAAATATTTGCTCGCTAGTGCAAATTTACGCCGGCCACTCGCAACGCAGTAAATTGAACAGCAATTCGGCCGGACACGGAAATTATACGTAAGTAAGTAGTGATCAACAAATAGTTTAATGCGAATTTACAGTTCAGTTGACTTTCATTGTAATTAATTAAATGTTTAATGGTAATTTGTTTTAAATTTTTCCGTTTGGATTAAGGTATACCTACCTTTTTTTACACTTTAGTGGAACACAGGGTACAATTAATGCCATAACATATATAATCCCACTGCTGGGACACAGGCCTCCTCTTTTTGAGAGGAAGTGGGCTATAATCTAACACACGGGCCCAGTGAGGGTTGGTAGATGTCACATGTCTTCGAATTTTTGGTTCTACGACATGCCGGTTTCCTCACAATGTTTCCTTCACTGTTTTGAGAGCAGTGGTGACCAAATTATTTACACATAGTAAAGCGCCTGCCTGGGTTCGAACCAATGACCTACAACTCGTTAGTCGGGGCCGTTACCACCACTGCTCAATGCCATAAGGCATATCCGTATTGGTTCTGTAATTTATAACTACATATGTTTAACTTAAGTAAGTACTTTCACCATTCTTCTAAAAATAATTCTATAAAAAATCATAAAAGCAACCTACCCAAAAAACCGGCCAAGTGCGTCTCGGACCACGCAGAATGAAGGGTTCCGTGGTTGGGATGAATTTATCCCAAAAACAAACTTAACATTGTAGTTGAAAAACATGTTCTCCCATACGGAATGTATGGGAGATCATGTTTTTCAAACCGCAAATTTAAGTTGGTCGATTATTACTCGTTAACCTGTAGAGCCTACGTAGCTCTGATAGTTTTCCTTTTAATTTCGGTATATATACTACTGCTGTGAATTTTTTCACAAGTCCCAATACAATCATTTAGCTAGAAGGGGGGGTGGACACTTGACTCTAACAAAAAAAATCTGTTAAGAGCTTAATATTTCGCAAACGGATCCCCCTGAATCCAAAAATGGTTTTGACAAACTAACAATATTTTTGAAAGACCTTTCTAACGATACCCCACAGCATGGGGTAGATGAGGAAAAAAAAAACATCCCCACTTTACGTGTAGGGGAGGTAACCTAAAAAAAAAATTTTTCTTGATTTTATTTTACCACTTTGTCGGTATGATTAATATGTATACATATGCCAAATTACAGCATTCTAGTACTAGCCGTCTCTGAGCTAAGCCACGGACAGACAGACGGACCGACAGACAGACAGACAGACGGACATGGCGAAACTATAAGGGTTCCTTGTTTACTACGGAACCCTAAAAAACTATAACTATATATTCTGAAGTAATTATACTTACCATCAAGGTATTCTCAAACAGTAAATAGAATCAACTGCATGCCTCAACAATTTGTAAGTGTTAATCTAATTAAAATTATGCTAATCACTCGAACAAAGTTATCGTTGTTTACGCATGCTAGAAGCATGAAAACATCCCTGAGAGATATTCAATTGTTTTCTCTAGCGGCCATCTTGTGGAAAATTTGAATAACACGAAGCGAAATAGCGCTCGAATCGAGCTTACAGTCGGAAAACCGACCTGGCGTTCGTCTGTAGTTGAGTTGGCCATCGCCTTGAGTATTTTTGTATTTTTTTTGTAGATGGCGCTGAGCGTCGTGAGTTTTCCTGAAAACCGAATGAAGTTGAGTGTTGAATGTTGAATGAAAATAAATAAATCTTACAGACACCAAGTTTTTGTTTTAGATTTCACCTCTCATTTGTATTTTAAAGAATACACAATTGATTACTTTCAAGAACTGACCATTTTCCGGTAGCTAATTATTATTTTACTCGACTGCGGCGAGACCCAAACGGAGGGTAATGTTTTTTGCTATTGTCTATAATAGGGAAAGTGGTTGGAGTTTAACGGGTAAAATCACCCCCTTGACGGCTGCAGGTGACTAAACCACGACCTTTATAAGCTACTTCCAACGAAAGAATTTCCTTAAAATCCAAACTCTGAAAAACTGCACTCGTCTTTTCCAAAGATACCCCGAAACACTTCAGATAAACAAGTGTAGGTACCATTTCTGTGTGTAATAGTTATCGTAATAGAGATATACCCATGCAAACGACAGACGTAAACGCGTGCTAGGGGCAGCAACAAATAACTGGTGAATCGAAAGAGCCTTGATCGCAGTCACGCAGTAACCTGCGTAACTCATTAATGAACGTCCTTGAGCTCCTTTTTTGGCGGAGACCTTTACTGCGGAAGTTTCATCAGCAATGTGTCAAAGCTTTAAAGTTTGTTAAACTAATAAATGTCTCCTCATATAAAAATAACCGTAAAAAAGTAAACATTTGGTGCCGCGAAATAGTTTGAACATATCAACCTACCTACAGATTTGGAAAAATGAGTTCGTTTTTATGAGGCTCTATGTCACAGACCGATATTAACGACAAAATTTTAATTACAATATTTCACGCCAAACCTTGGTCATATCGAACGCCTAGGGAGTAATAAAACCATGACCTACCCATCAGCTGTGTAACCTAATGGATAATATAAAAATAGCACAACAAATATTTTGCATCTAGGCTTTCTATAACACCGTACAATTTACATATTAATATAGTTATTCTAATGTTGGAAAGCCGGTAATAGAGCTTGCAATATCCGTACATTATGGTTTAGTTATTGCGTTGTCTGTTGTTCGCTATATTTGGAATTCATTCAAACGACTCGGGAACAATTGTATAATCCTAGGGAGGAGTGCTCTTCTTGCTTTTTGATACCAATAAGAAGTATACCAATAATAAGTGACCAGAGTAACTTAACATGAACTCCTTTAAAGTTTTAATTGGCAAATCATAATCAATAACAAAATAAATCTATAGGCTATAACGCGTGCTAAGTACGCGTTCTATTTGGCGAAGCCTTTACTGTCAAACAGACCGCCAGCGCTAGCAACGCTGCAACACCAGCGTTGCGTGCTACGCTGTACTTAGTGCTCTAACGCGCGCTAAGTACGCGTTCTATTTCTCGAAGCCTTTACTGTCAAACAGACCGCCAGCGCTAGCAACGCCGTGACACTAGCGTTGCGTACTACGCTGTACTTACTGCTCTAACGCGCGCTAAGTACGCGTTCTATTTGGCGAAGCCTTAAGACTTGGTTGACCAATTACGGTAGTATGCTTCCGTGACTTTAGACATCCCGAATTGGTGATAGACGGAGAATACCTATCAACTCAGCCTACCGCAGTCTACTGCTGGACAAAGGGCTCTCCCAGGCTGCGCCACAACACTCTGTCCGCAATATTCCGCATCCAACCTGTCCTAGCATCATTACATACCATAGGCTGATAAAAATGATAAGCAGCAGAAACCATTAATTATCAGACTAGAAAAAAAAAAACAGTGGGTCGTTTTACAATCGCTTAAGAAACCGCTAAAGAATGGTCGTTAGTGCAATGGTTTCTTATGCTACTGTTTAATGTGATATCGATAATAGTAGATTGTAAATGTACATGGTTAGATACAATATTTTGTAATCAATCTAGACTTTATTGTTGAAATAATCGTTTTTATGTTGTGGCAAATGCGTCTTTTTAACAATATTTTATGTTGTGTAAATTGAAGATTTATGTACCTACTTTTAATAATTTAATGATTTGAAACTATCTTTAATTGTAAGTAGGTATAGATAATTATTATTTATTTAAATAACCACCTTACAATAAAATATTGCACACCAAAATAGAGCGAAATGTGTCATCGTTTAAAGCAAATAAATGACTTTGACTTCAGCTTTGATTTTTGTCATCGCACAAGGTTAAACCGCCTCTGGTTAGACCACCTGTCTCAGACCCAGAGTCCCGGAATTTATTCCCAGTGGAGGCAAAATTTTCTGCTCGGTTTGGTTGGTGGTTGGGATTGTTGTAAGTCCACGTGGCTAACTACCACCATCTTATCTAAGTTTATCGCCATAACAACAATGTTAACAGCATTGTTGTGTTTCGGCAGTAAGAGGTAAGATAGCCAGTTCCTCTGTGGTTGAGGATTCCGGGTGAAACTCAATACCTCCTTAGGCCTGATCATCATTTACCATCAGATGTGATGCAGAACAACAGCTTCGCCGTTGTGGATAAAAAAGAGGTGACTTTTCATGAAGATTTCTTCTTCTTTCGTATTGGCACGAAGAGTTCATAAAGATTTAAATTTGTAGAAAAGGCTGCCATCCAAAGACCATGACAATAATTGTAAAGCCGGCGTGTGATGCCGTGACATGGTGTGATTGTAGCGTGATCACCGTCAACTGACGGGGCTCCCCTTTACCCTTTAATGTACATAGCTTTTAGTGTACTTACTCTTTAATAATACTTCTTTATACAATATACCTTGCTTTAGCAAAAATAAAATAACATAACGGGTAATGAGAGGCCCAGATTATAAAAGGCTTCTGTTTACCGTACCCAAACAGTAAGGTAGAATATCTTTCTGCGATAATTTGTGTTTCTCCTAATTAAACTTTAATGTCGCGAGTCACCTGAACGCAGTGCTGGCGGTGTAGGATGATCCAATCTGCCTAGCCTTTTCCCAACTATATTGGGGTTGGCTTCCAGTCTAACCGGATGCAGCTGAATACCAGTATTTTACATGGAGCGACTGCCTATCTGACCTCCACCACTGGGTAATACGATACCCCTTGGTAAGACTGGTCGTCAGACTTTCGGGCTTAACGTGCTTTCCGAGGCACGAAGGAGTCTCGGTATGTAAAGATGGTCACCCATCCACAGATCAACCTCGGCAAGCATAACTTAACCTGATGGATCGACCCGTGTGGCTATTATTACTTAGCCACAAGCTCCTCCTGGTGGTGCAGGATGATGTTTTTGTTAATCTTCAATATGAATGGCAACTTCACTGCTTGGAACGGCTGATCCTGAGTTGTAAACATACCATCGATTTGCTTAACTCTCATAAAATTAATATCGTATCTTGTAGCTGCACAATGGCACACACCTAAGCCTGGGGCAATGCGTCACCAAACTACTTACGAATTTAAGCGAAAGGTTTACTGAAGGTTTAAATAGTAGTTTATCTTCTAAAATTAATAAAATCAATAAGCTGATGTCAGCGAGATGTCAGGAAGGCCACTACCATAGAATTATTTTAAAGTTCAGTTTGGTGAATCAATGCGGGCCCGGCCGCCCGGCTGCCAGCGAGACACGAAAGGTCTGCCTTTATTTACTTATGAAATATGGCATTGGACGACGAAAATATAAATTCGATATATGCATTTTGTTTGCGGAGAGAAACAATCAAAACATTAAACTTTTTATATCTACTTTTAGCATAGCAGCAACGGTAGGTATGAGTTTCGCTGTTTGCTTTTATATTTGCACAGCATATATACAAAAATGAATTTCTTGAAATTTCACAGAGTAAATTATTTACCTACTTCAAACTCAACTCAATCTCAAAGCATTTATTTCAAATAAACCAATTACAGGCACTTTTGAATTGTCAAGGGGTCGGTCAGTCAGAAATATGTTAGTTAGTTGCCCATTCCAACGCGTAGTAGGTTCCTATTGAGAAGAACGGGCAAGAAACTCCACGGACACTCTTTTAAATCAGAATATTGTTACTACACTGATTATACCTACCGGTAAATAAAAAGTGCATAAATAGTCCACTAGTTTAGATGGCAGGCAGATCCAGTTGCAGTTAATAGTGCCTTTCGTTCTTAAGTGACCTACTAAACTAACATAACATTTTCCACATACACACAAGTGATTCATCAGGTAATTTATGGGCAACATAGGCTCCAGTTAGAAAATTCTAATGTAATTTGAGTAAACACGCGAAATGGTTCAGTACCAAGCATTGTCAAGGACGACAAGTGAAGCGGTGCGCGGGTTACGTCACTGACGTATGATTAACAATACAATGCTTTCCGGAAACATGTATGGAAATAGTTGCCTGTTTTTTTTCTGCTTGACCACATTATAATGGTCGTGATTTTAAGCCACATGCGATCCATAAGTACTTTAGGTACCTGGTAGAGAGAATTATTTGCAAAATGAAGAAGGTCTTATTATGGATGGGTTTTTTGTTAATATAATATAAAAATAAATCGTTTATTTATAAAAGAGGGCACATTTATAATAAGTACCTTAATAATTAAAATAGAGCACAGTTGCTTATTTGCCCGAACTAGGTTGAACCTAGGCTAGGCTGAACCTAGCTGGCTAGGCTAGGCTAGGCTAGGTATATGGTATAGAGTCGAGACAACAATGATCCTAGCTATACATTTGTTAGATAGATCTAGTTAAAGAATACCTTAGGTATTAGGCGAAGAAATTTCGACGCTGCTAAGGAGGCTCCTTGAAAAGCCATCACTGCTTAGCAAATCTTAAGACACAGATATATACCAGTAACCTTAAGTGATTAGCTTGCGTGTTCTGTACTGAGCTCAGGCAACGTGTCGCACGTCCAGCCAGTAATAGGGCTCGCCCATCCTAGAGCGCTGTCCCAAATTAGACGCATTATTAATTTATTATACATAAAACAAAAGGAATTTTAATAAACCATCTTTACTAAAAGATCAATAATAAAATTATCTTTAAAATAGTGAAGGTTTCAGAAAAATACGCTTGAAAGATTTTGGTTCATTCCCAGTTTTTTATCCGCGTTAGGCATAACTTTACCAATTTATTTCACTATGTAATATAAACGTAATCTAAAATATTCATATAATAGGGTATTAAAAAATGCTCTAATTTAACATATATTTTTTCCAAATCATTAACACTACTCGTTTAGACGTGATCTTCAGTATAAAATCATTAAATTCGGTTATCGTCGCCTTAAGAATTTTAAACATCATTAATCCAACCAATATTTCTTTCCTTAGCCAATCAAAGGACTCTCCTACAACCCACTTCTTGAAACAAAGGACTGCATCGTATTGACATACCGTGACCCAGTTCCTTATGCGGGGAGACCGTGTCCTCACTCCATGAAAATAACGTCACTACCAACTTTATGGTCATGCAACATCGACTAACAAGTAGATACGTCTGCTTCGAAGATCGTATCATGGCACAATATTGATTTTCAGGTTGTATGAAAAGATAAGTAGACCGTCCTCTTGGCTGTTTATTAAAGACACATAATTATCAGTTTGTCGGTATTTGCATGACAGGTCAACGTTACGGGATAGAGGTGTTCAGCAGCAGATGTTTACGTGGTGATACATTACGAGATAATTTCCTAATGATCTCAGTTAAGTTTCAGGCTATGAAAGGCAACTGAAGAAAATCATGCGATACAGGCACTTTTACTTATCTAGATGGCTGCTTGAATATAGTTACATAGGTAAGGATACATCTAGTTCAGTGTTCCAAAGTTGTCTCGACCACGGCCCGTCTACAAAAAATTACAAAGTTCGGGGCCCACGCACACCTAATATGCAAGATTTTCTCGTAAATACATATCGTATATAATGAAAGAGTGTTCAATTGTTCATTACTTATATTTCAACGAGGAGAACGTGTTTGTTTCTTATTTATTGACTTTACAGCTCGATTTATCACTGTTACACAAACAATCGGTTGACGTGTTGCGACTGTTGGTCGGTCGTCCTATCAGTTACATTACAGGACCCACTCATTATTCGCTCGCGATCCAGTAGTGGGTCGAGACCCTTACTTTGGGAAGGACTGATCAGGGGATGTACTCGTACACGGTATGTCCGTAAGTGAGACGTAGAGGTAAGCACTCGTAACTTCGGCCGAAATTACGGATTTCGCTTAGGGAGTAGACCTCCTGAAGGACTGAATAAAAATATTAAATTCACTGAGAGACTTCGCACTGCCTGAACCGGTGGCTTGATTTTGCTTGAGCTTTGTTTTGAATTTTACACGAGAGTTCCTTATAGAACGAAGATTAACATTAAGGAAGGATTTTTGAAAATGCATCCTCTAAAGGGGTTAAATAGGGGATGAAATTTTGTGTGAAAGTTCGTAATTTTTGCCGATGTGAAATCCCATCCGGCGCGGCTTGTAGTTATATAATTTTGTTCAGTGTAATAGTCATAAATACCTTGTACATGTACAAGCTTCATTGTCTTGTACTGGGTGGTATTTCTGTCCTTCTTTCAAAAGAGATGATTGTAGAGTCACTAAGAAAATATGTACCGACAGAACAGCGTTCCTCTGTAACGATATCTTTAAGAACTTTGAATGAATGCTCAGAAGTTAAACTCAAAGGTCATAATATCCTCTTATATCCTCATTTTCCAAGAACCTGTTCCATTGTGTTGCTGGTACAGGGGACTTTGACACAAAGCCTTAACTAAAAATATTAAGTTATCTATAGTTATCGAAAAACTTAAACCAGCTTGTATAACAATTAAAGAACTATTCCCAGTCAGTAGTAACATAGTTGACTACGAGTTGATAGTATCAACGGTAAAAGTATTTGTTTTGAATCCTACTAAACATTGTAAACTTTGCAATTCAGTGCAGTTTAGTCACGCGATCTTAACCGACTTAGTTATAAGTGTCAGTACCTATAATATATTGCTAGTTGCAACTAGGAATCATTTTAAGTAACAATTATTAAAGTCATAACGGGGTTTTTCATGAGTCTCTATACGTACATATGAAGGTTACAATAGTTTCATTCCGCATTTGATTTGAGGGCGAATCTTTGTTGAGATAAATATTTTGACTATATATTACGATGGTTTAACAAATGTTTACATTATATTGACAAATGTTTAGACAAGTATTCTTTCTCATACGATAATTACTAATGTTTGTTTTTCAGAACATGACACATCGTAGGGGCATTTCTGAAATAGTTACTAGGTGACAAAAATACTTACAGCAAATTATATTCAACTGGCATTTAAAGCTGGTCATTCCAATTTGAAGCCAAATCCTCGTGTCGACTGCAGAAACAAGGTTGGGGTAATCCATACAAATGAGGAAAAAGAAACAAGATAATACTCATGGCTCATTAAATCTTTTTATTTTCATGACCCATATTAATATGTTTATTTTATTCATAGTTGTCTAGTTTCAACCGCGATAAATTAATAAATTATGTATATAATTATAATAAATTCTACTACCCCCATTTAATTAATAGATAAATAACAAACAGTAAGTATTGTTTATGTCCCATAGATAATTAAATACCAAATCTAATTGGCAGACAGAAATTTGCATAGGTCTTGACCAAATCGTTACGGCAAGGTGATAAACAGGAAAATTGTATTATTTCAGAATTTATTCCAATTAATTTTTCAGTCTGTAGAAACAAAAAATCATTTTCATAATATGGCTTTGTAAAGTATCAATAAATTTCCAGTTTTACAAATTAAAAGTGAAATTGATTGAGACACCTTGCTTTAATTAAGGTCATCATGATTATAAAAAGAATACAATCGACCGACGCCCAATCAAAACCCCGGTCGAGTTAAAAGGGGGATTCAAAGCTGAAGGTGTTAATTGTCGCACATCTGTCCGGTTCACACCGGTTAGCGGTAGTCGCAGTGCTCCTGCGCATTGCCCGGGCGAGCGGCGGGCGGCGCGGCGGGCGGCGGCAGCGCGCACGCTGCTGCGATCTGGCACACACTCGCATGCCGGATTTATTTTGATCACCCGCTACAACACCCAAATAATTACATTTTTTGAATACCAGACGACGTTACGCAATTTCAATTGACACTGTTTAACGTCCTTGCAGCAGACGATATAACTTAATGCTGCACAAAAACAATAAATTACGTTTAAATAAGTAATTCCGTTTCATTCGATTTTATGGGAACATAACCTTAAACCTAGGGAAAGCACATTTTGTTATGGTACTCGTAGAAAAGCTAAAGAGGAATAAAGAATTATAACTATATTAGCATTTTGCAATAAACACGATAAGGTAAATAACTTCAACAAAGGGCGTGCAATTAAACGATGTCGCTAACCTCGACTGAAAAACAATGCGATGTAGGGTATTAATAAATTCAACATTGACAAAGACCGCCAAAACACCTGGACGTCCGCCAGACGAGAAAAAAACCGGCCTACGCGCCGAGCCACGTCGTGAAACAATGCCCGTGACGTGACAGCTATCGACACGACCGAGCGACCGCTGAAATGTCCCGAAAAACAAGCGGAACTGAATATGTGAAATCCAAAAGTTCAGCGAAATTATTCGAATACTGCTGATTGTTGCATTGTTCATTAGACACAATTAAAGAGTCAATAGAATTCCTCGAGTTTGTACCATCTCATGAAGCTATTTGTGCAGTTCATAGATGACAATATTGAGATTTCCAGAATACCTAGTTTCAGTCACACTGGTGACGTGGTTTGTCTGCTGTTCTTCAAACTGATTACAGCATAGCATCTTTTCTCAGTCCATTAAAAAACATAGATTCGCACTATGTTAATCCGTCGCACTTGCTCCTTCACTTTCATCATCTGGATCAACCTTGGACCAAAAGATTAAAAACACTGGGTTACCTTAAAATCTCTAAAATGATGAATGTCAAGTGGATGGATGTAACATTACGTTCCAACGTCTGGAGTTCCGGACTTCCTTTATAACGATTTGACGACACTGGAATGTGGCGGGGTTTTTTAGTTTTTTATGAATTGCTTCTCGCAGTTCAACATAGGAGGTTGTGGGCTGCTTAACCGGACTTTCCTGTGGGTGCCTCAATAAATTAAGGCCTCCAGCCAGGGCATAAAACTTACAAACAAGCGACTACACGCTAAGGGGGTGCCCTGAACTGCCCTTTGTGGTATGGACCTCGGCTTAGAGCGTCGCTGGGGGAGGAACGCAGGGTACAGGCTGGATCAGATTAAAGTGCGGCGGGAAAACTACTTTATGCCTATTCATAGTTGGTAGGCATCGCGTTGAATCATATTCATGCCCAGTCGATCCCGGAAACTGCATCGATATAAGACACCACCACTAAACACTTATTGCAACTACGTAATGCCCGCAAAATGTTCTTAGGAAAGCTATAGTTTTCGAGATCCGGGTTTTCTAGTAGTAACCAAATACCTACTTAGCAAACGTAGGTATACCATAAACTCCCTGTTTCTCCCCTCTGGTGATTTTATTAATTTCGAATCGGTAATGGAGGATTCACTCAATAGGTTAAAATCAAGTAATAAAAGTATAATTTTATGTGGAGTTTTTAATATTAATATTTTAGATGTTACTCCATTAAGTATTCGACTTCTTAATCTGTTTAGGTCTTATAATTTAATAAACTTGTTTTTTGGAACCTACTAGGGTCACGGCATCTTCTTTAACTTGTCTAGATAACATATATTTAGTGATTGTGATGCTAAAAATAAAATAGTGTTAAGTGACTTAACGTCTGACCACTGTAGTTTATTAGCTAGCTTCCCCATGCCATTACATAAAAAGCCGCATAAAATAGAATGCAGGCCTTATACAGCTAGTCGTTGTAATAAGTTTAAAAATAATGTAGCTCATAGAATTACACATCTATAGTAGAACACGAGAATCCCAATGAAATCTATGGAGCCCTTTTTGATGTTGTGCAAAAAGAGTACCAATCTACGTACTTTCAAGACCAAAACTATTCAAATTAATGGCACCTCCGTTGGATTTAACCAATGAGCCTCTCCAGGGATTTATAAAAGTAGAGCGAGACTATACGAGTTATATGGTTTGAAAAAATATAGGTTTGATACTCGTTTCCTAGAGTATGTCAAAAATTATTCAAAATTATTTAAAAAGGTTTGTGTTTTTGCTAAATCTAAATTTTTAAACGATACAATTAAAAAATCCAATAATAAAGTAAACAGGTGTTTGACAGTGTGCTTAACGCTCAACTTAGCAGTCATATACATTTTCACGGTAACCAATTTGGTTTCAGTTCTGGATTATCCACTGACAGCGCTATATTGAGTGTGAAGCATACTGTGAAGTACTACACGGATCGCCACACTCCAGTTTACGCATGTTTCCTAGACTTGAGCAAGGCTTTTGACTTGGTTTCCTACGACATTTTATGGAGGAAGATGGAAGAGGTAAATTTGCCACCAGAGGTGACAAATACTCTAAAATACTGGTATGGAAACCAAGACAATAGTGTGAAATGGGCTGGTGCCCTGTCTAGGCCGTATGGGTTGGAGTGCGGGGTGAGGCAGGGGGGGTTGTGCTCACCAACGCTATTCAACCTATACGTGAATGATCTGATTGGCACGCTTAGCAGCATACGTGTCGGGTGTCATATTGATGGCGTGTGTTGTAATAACATTAGCTACGCCGACGACATGGTGCTGCTGAGTGCGTCAATCTGCGGGCTAAGGACACTCGTAGCCACTTGCGAGCACTATGCCAGACTACATGGTCTGGCATATAATGTTAAAAAAAGTGTAGTCATGGTCTTTTGGGCCAGGGGTAAATACCCAGAAGCAGTGCCTTCAGCGAAGTTGAACGGTATACCCCTTGTGAGGTTAGACCAATTTAAATATCTGGGTCACTTATTGACCACTGACCACAAAGACGATGAGAATATTGATAGGGAGCGGAGGGCGCTGTATGTGAGAGCTAATATGATTGCCTGCAGATTCAGGCGTGCTTCTAATGAGGTCAAGCGCACTATATTTACTGCTTACTGCACGTCTTTTTACACTTGCAGTCTGTGGGGTCATTATACTCAAAAAGAATACAGCGCCCTTCGCGTCCAATACAATAACGCATTCAGGGTGCTGATGGGGTTGTCCCGATACTGCAGCGCATCAGGGATGTTTGCTGAAGCTCACGTAGACTCTTTCTACACGGTGATGCGGAAAAGGTGCGCATCCTTGGTCCGTGGGGTACGGGGTAGCGCCAACAGCATCCTGTCTATGATTGCAAGTAGGCTTGATTGTGTGTTTGTGAACCACTGCTGCAAGGTTTCGACTGGGCCTGTCACCTTGCAGCAATGATGTCACAATCTGTTTTCTGTTTTGTTTTGTTTGTAAGTGTACTACTAACATAGTTTGTAAGTATATTGTTACTAACACTATGAGTCCTGTTGCTCGAAATAAATGATTTATTATTATTATTAAAAACCACTTGGAAAAATATTAACAATGAAACGGGTAAGTCGGTTAAACAAGATAAACAACTTGAGATTATGGTCGACAATAAATTAGTTAATAAAGCAGCTGACGTAGCTGAGGCGTTTAATGAGTACTTTGCCAACATACCTATAACTACCACTCGCTCCTTAAATTCATCCCCGTCTAAAGCTGAAAACCTTTTGCTTAGTAGTGTGTCTAAAAATAGTCCGTTATTTAGCTTCGAACATGTAACGCCTCGTGATGTAGTTAATATTTTTAACACACTCAAGTCTAAAAACACTGGTGATTACTAGGGCATCTCCATTAAACTTTTAATTAATATAATAGACATCGTAGCCCCCTATCTAGCTGTTACTTTTAATAAATGTGTTGATTTAGGAACTTTTCCTGACCTCATGAAGAATAGTAAAGTCATACCATTATTTAAATCAGGTAATAAAAGTGACGTTTACGCCTATTTCTATCTTACCAGCATTAAGCAAAATATTTGAAAAGTTAATACTCAAGCAGTTGCTAAGACATTTTAATTTAAATAGCCTCCTTCATAATGAACAATATGGCTTTACAAAAGGTCGTTCGACTACAGATGCGGGCACCTATTAGGGCATATGATTGCGTGCACCATGACACGCTTTTGCGTAAACTACGTCATTACGGTGTGCAAAACGAAGCTCTCAACATTTTAAATTCTTATTTACATAATAGGTCCCAATGTGTAGATGTTATTGGTATGAAATCTTCTAGGCTACCAGTTCAGTTAGGTGTACCCCAAGGCTCAATACTGGGTCCATTCTTGTTCTTGGTGTATATCAATGCCTTACCATTCTATTTAAAGGGTATCTGTGAAGTTGTACTGTTTGCAGATGATACCTCTCTTATTTTTAAAGTAAACAGGAATAGACAAGATTTTGACGTATGTAAACAGTGCACTCTCAATGGTTACGGATTGGTTTACGACAAATAACCTAGTTCTCAATGCTAAGAAAAGGAAATGTGTAAAGTTTTCCCTACCAAATGTTACAAATCTAGGTCCCAACATCGTCTTAGATAAAGAGGGCTTGAATCTGTAAACTCGGCAGTTTTTCTGGGCATAACGGTAGATGCCAAACTTCAGTGGGGCCCACATATATCGAGCCCAGCGGGAAGGCTCAGTTCGGCCGATTACGCCGTCAGGAAAGTAAGACAATACACTGACGTCGATACGGCTCGGTTAGTCTAATTTAGTTATTTTCATAGCGTTATGTCCTACGGTCTTCTGCTGTGGGGCAAAGCTGCTGATATACAAAATATATTTGTTTTTCAAAAACTAGCTGTTCGAGCTATTTACCAGGTAGGTGCCAGAGTTTCACTGAGAGATTTTTTTAAAGATATAGGTATCCTCACGGTGGCATCTCAATTCATCTTCGCCAATATCTTATATATTAGGCAAAATATACACTTATACACTAAAAACAGTGATTTTCACAATGTTAACACTAGAAATAAGGACAAACTACGAGCTTCCTTTCACCGGCTTCATAAGATTCATAACTCATTTGTTGGGCTTGGTATAACCTTTTATAACAAGCTACCCTCTTCTTTGCTAGATTTGCCTTTTAATGCGTTTAAAACGAAAGTAAAATCCAAGCTTTGTTCAAAGGCATACTATTCTATCAACGACTACTTAAATGATAAGAATAGTTGGTCGCTGTGATTAACTCAAGGCAATGTTTATGTTCTTTCTCCAGCTTACATACGTACTGACAAGTTATATGAGTTTATATAATTGTTTATTTTATTTGACTTTTTAAGTCAAGTTATTTTAATTTAACTTTTAATTTATTGTTGACAAAATCACAATGTTTTTTTTTATGAGTTGTATTGCAATATGTGGTTAGCTAGTGACCTCGACAATTTATCATATTATTTATTGTTATTAGTGATTAACTCTTTGTCTATTTATTTTACATCGATGGTCCTAGTTTATCATTTATAACTTCCAGTTACAACTATAATATAAGCGGGCACGCCCTTTATGCCTGGAGGCTTTTTATTTAGATATTAAGTGCTGTTTACGTTTAGTTTGTCATTTTGGCCTGAGTATAGTTCTCGATGATTTTGTTCGGTATATTGGCGTGTGCTAGCTAACATATGGCTAATAATTTAAATTATGTTTTGGCAGGCGTAATGTAAATTATTTTGAATACTATTATATATATTTTTTTTTTGTTCTTCTAACTGAACAGACAGCTGGGGAGTTTGTTGCGCCACTTCTTCTTCCCAGCTAATGCACTAGGAAATGGTGAAGGGTGGGCGTTTTGGAGGACTGTCTTATGTAATTTTGACGTTCGAAAAGAGCCGATTCTCAGCCTAGTTTGAATAAATGACTTTTGAATTTTGGATTTTCTGAATAACACTAATGCTGCGGCCATCGCTCAACGGCGCTCGTTTCGTGCCCGTTGTCAATGATGGAATAAATAACCCGTTATAGCAGATCTAAAAACCCCGGACCTATGACACAATGCCTGCGGGCGAGCGCAGCTGAACGCTCCTTACTTCTTTTTTTGAAACTTAAAATTTGGTCCCTACCTAACTTCGTTATCATTGAGTAATTATTGGTAAAGGTGCCTATGTTCATCATCCACAAGCTCTCCAACATATTTATACACAGCCTGGACAGACTATGTTGAAGCAGTATCTACTACAAACTAACGTTGCCGTCATCGTGAACCGTAAACAGGCCAGTCATAAGTTTACGAGCGCCGTCATTTGGCAATCAAATCTATTTATTGTTAACAATGCATGTTATACGAGTATAAGCTGCTTATCAGCCAACCGTGACACAAATGAGTACCTTCATAATGTATATTATATTGATGGTGTACAAATTGTACTTACTAGACGGAATGAGGTAGTGTATGAGGTTACACCTTACAAATCATAGGGAATTTAATTCCGAGTAGTAGGATATTACTTATACTGATTACCGTAATTTATAAGACTAACATAATTATCAAACATCTAGAATAGAAAATGGCGGAGTTCTGTAGTTTCTGCCTACCCCCATGGGAAGAAGGCGTTAGGTTATTTAGAATATGTTTACGAATAATAAGAAAAAATACGAAAATTAGCCGTTCTCTTTGATTAACTACATGACTTTTTTTTCCCGCACACTTTTTTTTTTTTTTGATTGTGGGAAATTATCAAATAACTTCTCCCGCTCTGGGCGGAGCGGGAAGGTGTGTCAGACTTTTACTGACAAAAACCAACCCGTATTCCTTCCGTTGCCCGTGTGCCGGGGCCGCGATATCCCTTTCGGACAAACTCGCAACCCCGGCAGGCATTGGTCCTTACGGACCCCGTCAGTTGGTGCTGACATCTCTTTGAAGCGCGCGTGGAACACAACGCGCCGTCGACCCGGGCCTGGTCCTTATCGGACGGCGAGCTACCCATTGCTCACCGTCCGCAAGCCCGCGCCTACGGTGGCCGGAAGTCGGCTCGCAACTCCCGACGCCCGGGGCGTCTCCTGTGGCGACTAGAACCTCCCGAAACAGCCGTGTATGGTGAGGACCTGCGTCAGGTGGAAGGTGAGGACGCCGTGGCGCCTCTCTTCCCACTCCTCAAAGAGGGGACTTATCGCCACAATTGTGGCGTACCCATTTTGTCCATTCTTCCATCGACAAAACCCGTTTCTATTTGATTTTATCTTAAACCCGTATAACTTTGCCCAGTGTCCTTACTTATCATATTATTTTGTTTTTTAGAAACAGTTAAAAATATATTTTGGTAAAATACTATATTTAGATAAGAGATTTCTCACAATCAACTATGAAACTAATTAAAAACTAATATTTAACATATTAAGATATTGTTATCAACAAATTAAAAGTTAATTAAAACAAATTATGATATTGTTATCTCCAAACCAAATCCAAGAATAACATTATTGCAATCATAGTACCATCATCATCATTATCATCATCTTATCATACACGATCATAAGGTACAGTCGGCAACAAAAGTCGATTAAATGTTACTATAATATAATGTCATCTAAATTAATACAAAATGATGCGATACATTGCTTTTTTGCATTTCATGTAAGTTCAGATTTCTTAGGAATATTTTGCACTGCAATTAAGATTTAAAGGGCTTGTGGGTAAGTAATAAGAGCCGCACGGGTCGATCGATCAGGTTAAGCTACGCTTGCTGCGGTTTGTCCGTGGATGGGACCATCTTTACATACCAAGACCCCTCCGTGTCTCGGAAAGCACGTTAAGACGTTGGTCCTGGCTGTCATTTGTAGATCTATGAGAGTTGTTACTGGTCGTCAGAAGCCCCAAAGTCTGACAACCAGTCTTACCACGGGTTATCGTGCTACCCAGTAACTGGGTTGTGGAGGTCAGATAGGCAGTCGCTCGATGTAAAATACGTATTTTCAGCTGCATCCGGTTAGACTGGAAGCCGACCCCAAAATAGTTGGGAAAAGGTTAGGCAGATGATGAATTAAGATTTAAAAAACTGAAGTGTTAATTGGCTTCTCTTATCTTTGCTGACCGTACCTATGAGCAAACAAACATATTGTTTCTCCTTTTCTTTTGAGATAGTAATGTAAAGGTTTCCCACAAGCCCTCGGGTATAGTTCTCAGGTTAAACCCTTGAACTAAGCTGAATATCATATGATCAGATTTGTCTTCATCATACTATGCGACGCATGTCACGTAGAGAAGATGGCTGCATTTAAGTAAATGTGATAGACTTTGGCGAGACCAAAGAAAATATGGATTTAAGTAAAGAGATCTCTCTTCTTCTTTTCTTCTTAAAAGAAGAAGTAAAGATATGACCAAAGGTAATGTTAATGTTATCAATCTGTTTTTAATTTTATTATTTAGAATGAAATTTTTGTTATTATTATCGTTACACATGAAATACCAAAAATCATTTAATTATTAAGGAAACTATTTTAAATGTATTGTGTAAACAATCGTTGGCTAACCAAATAAATAAAGGGAATATGGATTGGAGAAGGAATTCTTTATACTGGAAGATATGAACGAAAAGGGAATTAATGATACGGTGACGGCTATATCAGGGGAGAATGTTAAAGAAAATAATCGACATTGACAGGACAGGGAAAAGAAACAAAAAAAAAACAAACAAAAAAAAAACATAGAGAAAACGAAACTAATTAACTTCAAAACTTATAAGAGTAAAAATATCGAATTAAATATTAGTAACAATAATTCACTTATACAACAGATAAACAGCGCCAAATTCTTAGGCATTATTCTACATTTTTCATGGAAAGAACATATTAATAGTTTATGCATAAAAATTAACAAGTTTGTTTTTGCACTTCGAAAGACATCACGACACAAAACATAACGAGCAGACATACCCTTATTATTGTGTATCACGCTTACATATGCTCCTTTAAACACTATGGTATAGTTGTCTGGGGAAACTCCGGTGACATCACGAGGGTGTTCATAGCACAGAAAAAATGCATTCGGGCACTGTACGGTATGGATTGGTCGGAATCCTGTAAACCGATCTTTAAATCCAAGAATTTACTAACTGTTCCCTGCATATACGAGTTATGAAGTAGAAAAATTTGTTAAATACAGTCATCTTTTCACCCCCAACGACAATACATTTAAACGTAAAATTACCCACCTGCCCGTAAAAACGCCTGTTCCTAAGCTAGAACTGTTCAGAAAGAACTGTGCCTATATCGCACCTCTAATATATAACTCTTTGCCCAAAGGAATGACTGACCTGCCATATAAAAGACTCTGTTGTGCCTTGCTAAAATGGTTAATCGCGGAGTGTTTCTACACTATCAAAGACTTTTTGAATAAAAGCACATGCCGACTTGGTGTCTACTAAGATACTAGTTCTTTGTCTTATTTCCTTTGACTTTGTCTTTAATAATAATTTCAATAATTTAAGTAATTGAAATCACTATATTTCTAATAATTGTAATTTAAATGATTCTAATAATTATAATTCTCATTTTTTTTATATATTGTAATAATTCAAATAGTTCTAATAATTGTAATTTTATTCAAATAATTGTTGAAAATTAACCATAATTTTGCATGCCCGTAACGAGGGTGAAATATGTCCTGTGCTATAATTTAATTTAACATCTCGTGTAACCATATTTCATGCAAATAAATTATTTATTTATTTATTTTATTTAAAGAACCCTACGACATATCAATAGCATATTGTGGTAAAGTCAATTCAGGAGCTTCAACAGAACTTGGGAAATTGAGTGAGCCAGTATGTCATAAATTATTATAAATTAAGTAAGTAAGATGCTTCTATGCAAAAATTTCCTTTGGTGTCAAGTAAATCTCTAAGGTAAGTAAGTCTCTCACATTTCATTTATTTTTAAATTGTTTGTTCGTTTGTTTTCATTTGCCAGTGTCGCAACACATTACGCAATGCAAAATTGTTTTTGGTCTCTGGCCCTGACATCAAGCAATGGACAAAATTTGTCAAACGTTTATTACTTGAATACCACGAGGCTTTTCGCTATTTAGTAAATGTTTTTTTTGTAATGTGGGTTTAGTTTGTGCAGAATAATCAATTTTTCTTTTTTTCCCTTCTATATCAAAAACTGCACAAGAATGACTTGTCTCATTGTAGTTAATACTATAATCCCTAAGTTGTGCTCAAAATAGTTTGCAGGTACGTTCTACCGGAACTTCCGAACTGACATAAACATACGTGTAGTAAGTGGATCACACCGGAAAGTAGCGAGCACCGGTTATCTAACAACCAACAGCTAGGACGAAGGGAAACCGATCAAGTGCAAGTTTACACCGCCACTCGTGACATGCTCTACTGTCACTTGAATAGCCAGTAAGTACTGTACCTAATAGTAGGTACACACGGCTACACATCAAGCTATAAATTTCCAGTTTATGCTGATCTCGCATTATATAGGATTTTCATACAATGCGAGGTCAGCTTATACTGGAAATGTATAGCTTGATGTGTAGCCGTCTGTACCTAAGTTTATTAACTTAAACTTCTGGCACACAATAAGGTACAAGGGTGGACTTAATGCCTTAGGCATTCTCTGCCTGTCAACCAAGGGTGGAGAAGAGATAAGATGGCAGACGATTGAGAGATAATAATAATAAAAAATATTAAAAAGATAACATTGAATTATAAATAAAATTACAATACATTTCTATAATTTATACCTACAATTACATACAGGGTGGCATTTTTTTTTTTTCAAATAACCGACGAAATATTTCAACACAGGAGGGTTCAGAATCATGTACCGAATCCATGGTAGCCGGCTTCGCGTCGGTGTCCCTGCCACCCTGTATACATATAGGTATTATATTTTTTTCGCAACACATAATTATGGTTTTTACGAAAGGGGCAAATAGTGATACCATAATGTTAGAGAGGCGCCTTGCATTGGCGGGCGCGGCGATGCAGCAGGCGACAACACCTGATTTTGTCGCTGTCGGCGATGCCTTGCCGAATTTCATAATTATCTTCTTGAAAGCCCTAATAACGTACGCATACTATATTTACTGAAACACTGTTGACGGTAGGCCAGTTCAACAACATAGTTCTACGATGCAGAAAGTGCCTTGTGAGCTGAACCGTGCAGTACTGGCAGAAATCAAAAGCAAACATAAGATTACTCTCAACCATCATACCATATTTCTGCTTGTCTTAATCCTCATGTAGGTACGTAACTATCATCTCTCCTTTGTGCCAATACTATATGATGCACTGATTGCATCGGTCTTACTCAATAACAATGTCTATCATTTCGTAGAGCTGACTAATATATAATACATGTGAATTAGGTTGAGAAAAAACTTCATAAAGGGCGCCTGACCACTTTTCGACCATTTGCTTAGGCAACAAGGTCGAAAAGTGGTCAGGCGCCAATGTCCGCGATGGTACATACCAAGGTTAACATTTTTTTTGAATAACAAAGCTTCTGTTCATTCAGTCCCTGTCGAGTAAATAGTACGGTTATTATAACTAATACCCAGTTTTATTAATAAACGAACACTCCCATATAGAGTAGTGCAGTTCTGAATTCAAAATAGTGGGATTATCACTAATAAATAATACAGATTGTGCACATCCCGTGTTGGAGCTGTTCCAAACATGTCAGATATAGTGTAAGGGATCTAGGTGATTATCTACTTATTATACCATGTTAATATATTCATGCTTTACATTTAGACGAATGATGAAATTACAGCACGGAGTCTGTAACGAAAGTGTTGAAGCTGACGAGAAGGAACGTTCGTTCTTCATTAAATTTTACTGAAGGAGTTCTAAAGGTCGCTGAAAGCTGTAATGTTTTGCAATGAAAATTGTTAACGTTTTAAAACGCAATGTTGTTTACATTGCGTTTTACAGATTAGGTACAAACGTGGTATAATCCATGCGGCTCGATTGGGCTCGATAAAGCTCGATCGTTTTGAATGGCATTCGAATCAATTTACCCTTGGTACGCGGCGGCGTCTCCTTACGATTCACTCTATTTGTGTACCGCGGCTGACGTTGCGATCAAATTAAATAAATCCTCAATGTTGCACGCAAACCGCGACCTGATGAGCACGGCCGATAGGTTCCCTAATTTACTGGTTATACCCCAATGCTGCTCATGTGAATGCTCTCATCAAAATATCGTAAACAATGAATGAAATGTTCCTGTATTCGTACAGCAAAACAATACCAGTAGGAAGTTTTGTTATTGTGATAAACTCCTGTCTTTATGTGTGAAGACCTATTATATGTGGTATTGTAGGTAGTTGAACTATCATTTTTGCTTTAGTTATTTGTACTCAGAAATACTACTCATAGAGCAGCTTTCATATACGCGCGATAGAGATGATACTTGTACAGGATTTGTTGCAGCCGAGACATTGAAACTTATGAATATTTTGAAAAATATAACAGTCATAGCGTTGCTTGCGGTTTTATGCCCTTGGAAATTAATATCTTGTTAGCAGTTTATTCGCTTTTGTTACAGTCACTCCGAGTAGATTTGCGAAAGTCAAATGTTGTCTAACGATTGGGCACGGCAGGTTCTGTCACGCGAGCTCGACACGCCGACTACCCGCGAACAGCACTGAGCATCGGCTTTATCAACATTATACTTTGTTGTAATTACTCGTGTAAGTTTGATGTGTAAAATTAATTATCACAAGATAAGCACGTGGGTCAGCCACGTCACAGCCAACGTGTCCGGTCAGTGCTCAAATATGAATTAACTACGTAGTTAATGGTCGTTGCATATCGTCGCAGACGCCGATCGTAGTCGGTTGCGTAGCGATACTTTTTCTCGCGTCGCACGTCAGTCGCGTCACAGGGTGAGATCGCGCGGAAGCGAAGGTTGCGCCCGTGACCGCGCCCGCCCGCCGCCGCCGCGGTATCGGCCACCCGCCGCAGTCGCGTAGTATCGCGCCGCGCTCGCTGATCCTCGGAGCTCGAGCCACGCGTGAAGCCGCTCAGCGCCTGGAGCACGGGGACTGTGACTGTGTTGTGATGTGTGACCATGTGTAGCCGGCGAGTGAGTGCAGTGAGAGTATGCGCGCGAGGTGACGCTTGGCCCCGGCCGCGACCATAGCCCGACATGTGGACACTGCTGGCGCCGCTGCTGGCGGTGGTGGCGCTCGCCGGAGGAGCTGCCTTCACGCCCGACAGGGACCTGCTAGAGTGTGCGAGGTTCGTTTATGACGAATGCTAACAACGACTCTGATCAAACCACCACAATACCATAAAAATAAACAAAAGTCCAAAAAATGTTATCATCAATTGCGAAATTTTGCTGGGACCTAGAAATGAGCTACAAAAATAATTTTAATGGGCACGCAATTTATAACGTCTGCCCATTATTAACGCGATACTACATAACGATTACAGAAATATTGTAATTAATTCACAAATAACTAATTTAATTATGTGAGCAATTTGGAATGTAGGGTGGAGAATGTCCCCCTTATATGAAAATGGGAATGTTTGCACGGAAAGCTCAACGCTTCATCCCCACTTTATTTCTTACTCAACTAAACTGAAGTATCCAGAATAAAGAAACTACTTTAACCAGTAGAGTTCTCAGAGTGAGGAGTGTAAAAAAAACACTCACTTTGTTTGTCTAGTCTAGACTATATTTATGAGTTTAAGATTAAACAGAGAGTTCAAACATAATAAGTATCTATAACAAATTGAGATCAAGAACATTACACTCCCTGGTTTCCTTCGTAACAAATCATGATGTGATTAACCTGAAACATGGTAGTAACAGCTCATAAATTAGCGACATCCAATTGAAGTGCAGCAAATTGCAACTGTCTACCAGGTTTGTCTCAGCGTGTCCTCCATATAAAACGAGATTCACTGTTCCCCATATCTATACAAATATACTTGTGTATAAATCTGGCAAGCGCACGAGACGCTAGACGCGTGCGCGCGCGCCGCCGGTGTCACCGCCACGGCCGGCCGCGTCATCGTCGCTTGGCAAGGCTAGCTGGCCACTAGGTAAACACCAAGACTAACATATCTCACTAACACACAGGTGGAAAGATCTGACTCCCCAGAAACATGACAGTATCTGTCAATACCAGTGATTAGGTTTTGTCACACAGCCAAATCAGTTAAGGAACCTTGGGTTTAAACTGTCTCGTCCTATTTTCTATGCATTTGACTAGACTATGTTTAATTATAATCGAACTAGCTTTTGCCCACGGCTTCGCCCGCGTGGAGGTCAGAAATTATCCCACGGGAATGTACTACGGAGATAAAAAAAGTATCTCATGTCCTAACCCAGGTCATGGTCTACCCATGTGCCAAATTTCATCCAAATCCGTTCAGCCGTTTTAGCGAGAAAGCGTAACAAACAAACAAATTCACTTTGGTATTTAAAATATTAGTAAAGGATATCTATCTACCTAGCTTGTAGTTGTAGCTTTTATTATTCAAAGATTGAACAAAGACCTTCCTGTTCCACACACTCTGCTAATGTAGGACAGTTCTTTCGGTAGGAGTCAAGTTCGTCCCTCCATCTTTGTTTTGGTCTGCCGCGATGTCGCCTAGCATTAAATGAGACCCATAAGTGGTTCTTTATGCCCACAGCTTATCTAACATGAGGCAGACATGACCTGCCCAATCCCACTTAAGTCTTTCCGGTTATCATCTTCACAATCGAATATATAAAGGAATATGTCATGTGTGTGTGTAATACGTCTCGATATCACACGGGCGGAAATTAAAAAAAAATCTCTAAAATTCATGTCATTGCAGTTACTGAGAGATGTGTCTGTCTGATAACAAATTGTAATTGTTTTTTAATTGTCCTACATATTTACCACCTTGATAAAACAAAATAATATTTATTGTTTATTTAAATGTAAGTACCTACACCTTATCGTTTAATCCCAGAAGAACCTCCATGCTTTAATAATTCTGAGAAGTGTCGCTATTTGCTACAATGTCAATATTAACATCTCTACATATTTGAGGTCAATATTAACATACATTAACACGTAAAGAAAGAACAGGAAAGCAACGGAGACAGTTTCCTACTTGCATTTCTCCGAACAACAAATATTTCCTTAAAGATGCTGAATATTACTTATTTCAAAAGCCGGAACAGTCTGGTAAAATGTTAAACTTTACTTTATCTGTGGGAATCAACTCACAGTCTAGAAATGGTTCTTGACACAAAGTTACCAAAAATCACTGTGATCGTTTTAAATGTATTAAACGATTAGGTACTTCTGTTGTGGTCCATGTCTATGTTGGCTATGCGCCGACTAGCCAGTGAGTGCTACATCAGTGCCACATCATTATTATCAAAATCTTACTAGTGAATCAAGAGTAGTGAATAATGAATCAAGAGTAATGAATAGTGAATCAAGAGTAATAAATAGTGAATCAAGAGTAATGAATAGTGAATCAAGAGTAAATGTTCAAGAGTTCTACATAGCTAAGATCAAATAACAAACACAAAACCAAACCAATCGATACAAATATTGCTTAGTAGTCAGGTTCCCACTTCGAATATTGACGTTTTCCCTGAAACACCTAGAAACCTAAATAAGACTGAAACTATCATATCTAGAACAAGGTTCAACTTGGGCGCTCGATTGCCTTACTCACAACTGCACCTTCTTTTACTAAGTATTCTAGTATGAAACCTTCGTATTTTACATACTATAAATTGGACCATGAACCATTGCGTGTGAGGGGAAAAGTCCAGCGTGCTGAATGGTCTCAGACGATGTTGTATTAGTAAACATTTACAGGCTATTAATAACCAATATGTTTACTAAGGTAGTATAAAACTTACTATACTTACCTACAGCATACAAATAACATCCATGTTTTCTAAAATTATTAGTGCGACTAGCTGTTAATATGTTCTTTACATATTAGAAGCAAGTCGCTAATTATTGAAAACTTTGCCAAAAATAATTTCACCCACACCTCCAGATATAATCTAAAAGATAATCTGAATTTATAAAACAGAGCAGATATAAGCAAACATTGAAACATAATGTATTGTTACCAGTTTTACCTCTGAGCTAAAAACTGATCAGCCGAAATGAAAATGCCAATCAAAAAGTCAAAGTGATGGCCCAGTAAATCCATCTTGGACATAATCAAGGAACCTTAGTGTCCAAGTATGTGAAAAATGGCGTTACATTTCAACCGAAGTAAACAGCATCATATACATCAAAGGTACTCCAGATAGCCAACCTTGTCGAAGAAGACACTAATGACCTATTGACAACAATAGCTTTCGGAGAGTGCGCGCCAAAATTAAACCCGTTTATCACAGCTATTTGCGTCACTAATAACCCAAATATAACCCAAGTGCTCGGTTGCTGTAACTGTGACAACAGAAATAAACCTTTGCTCTGAATACCTATTTGCAGCGGCTAGCATTGCGTCTGTCGAGTGTCAGGCACGGCAGGCACACGTTCGATGCACACGCACTGTACCAATCATAATGAACCGCGACGCTACCCACCATTACATAATATACCTATTATTATTGCATCTATTTATTTGCACATAGTGCGTTATGCGATTGGCAAAACGTGTATATGTCGTGTAAATAATGCTGTAAACGAATCGTTTTCCATTCAACAAACTTTGATTGTGACGTAGCAGTTTTGTTTGTTCTATTACGAAAGGCTGTTTTATTTATATCATTGAAATATTTTGTATCAAACACTCGAGTTTTTCTGTCATCATGTGACCATAAAACATAGCACCGGACGTGACACGATGTAATAATATGTAATTTATTGTGTCATAAGAGTGTATATTTCGTGTAACATTTAATGATGCATGTCAGAGATGTTATGTCTTTCATGCAGACATAATTAACGACAATAATAAACTTATACCTA
This sequence comes from Agrochola lota, assembly GCA_947364205.1. Lineage (NCBI taxonomy): Eukaryota > Metazoa > Arthropoda > Insecta > Lepidoptera > Noctuidae > Agrochola > Agrochola lota. Next base: position 7,462,588 of record OX376228.1, on the reverse strand, counting down.
GCGCTTTCTACGATGGCAATGAAACTGTAATTAGTCCATCAGCTTGGCTTACTGCGATTGCTTTTAAAACCGTGGTCCTTCACATTCGCCGCGCATTAAAGTTTCCGATGCCTCTTCCGGCGCCAAAGGCCAAAGTAAATATATTTAATCGGCACGGCATCAATTTGTAAATATGGGAAAATTTATTATACCTACTCGACTATTTAAAACGAGCAATGATCTATCAAAATCCGTATAAATAATCTTATATATTCATAAAAACAAATTGATTGAATGATGAAAATTATTTTAATATTTTAATAAATAAATATACAGGGTGTCAGGGACATCGACACGAAAACTATACCATAGATTCAGTATATGAATCTAAACCCCTTTTTTTTTTTTTTTTGAGGATGGGAAATCATCAAATGACTTCTCCCGCTCTGGGCAGAGCGAGAGGGTGTGTCAGACTTTTACTGTCTAAAACCCGATATCGCGATATCCCTTTCGGACAAACCCGCAACCCCAGCAGAATCTATACCCCCCTGCGTTGTAATTTTTCGTTGGTAATTTTTTTTAATCTGTTGTTCCATACATTTCTGACCGCGTAGGTATTGCACTTTTCTATGAAACAGCAGTTTTTTTTTATGATAATTTCAACGCTGGGGGGTTCAGAATCATGTAGGTACTGAATCCATGGTAACAGGCTTCGCGTCTATGTCCCAGCCACCCTGTATTTTATTTGATGTATCGATTCCGGTGTTATCATCTCATTTCAGCCGCAGAATGAAAATATTTGATAATTAAAATACGTCCACAACAGTCTTTGATTGGTTTATGTAACCTCCATCCCATCGAATAGAATAAACACAACTCAGCAAAAAATAACTGTCCATCTCTAGAGAAGTCCATTCCGGTTTGTGATGGAGTTGGAATCTTTCAGCTCCAAAGGTTAACATCAGTTCTCCGAGCGATATGTATGTAGGTTAGTCGCTACGGTTAGACGGCTCGATCGGCGCACTTGCTGAGTGATTGGCCGTAGCGCTACCAAAACAGAACAACGTTTGTTTAGCCTAAGGGAATGGTCGCAAGTTTAGGCGTTGGTGCATTTGAGATTTTGTTGGTGTAGAAGGAAAATCGTAATGACGAAAATTTAAAACTCATATTAAAAGGTACACTTTGTAAACAAGCATGTTACAAATTAGAGGATTATATCCAAGATAAGAATGCTTTGAAACATGCTGGTCCTGCTCCATAGGATAATCTAGAATCTAGACAAGATCAAACTGGTTGCTAATTTAAGTTGTATAAATTATTATTTTTTAACACATTGACTTATTAGTTGTAAAATTTAAAGAAAATCGTCTACTTTTACTATGTTTGTAATATGTGACAACCATGTATCTATCACATAAGTAATTAGTCTTCACATATAATTCTGTAACTAATGTACCTACATATACAAAATATTGTAAAACATTTTAAAAGAGTAACGGTGGAGTTTCTTGCCCATTCTTCTCTATACGAAAACTACCTTTTGGAAGGGGCGACTAGAATCAATTAAATTTTTTGTAAATTTTGACGTTCAAAAGTGCCTTATACAAGGGCCTATTTGAAATACGTTAAATGATTTAACTTTGACGGGTTTTTTTAAAGGTTATGTTTCTCTATTGTTTTGTGGTTCACTGTTACATTATTACCTATACCTTTAAGATTTATTCGCTGGTGACTATCATTAAATGACGATATTGTCAAGCAGTAAAACGACAATAAATTAATGTGTAGGTTTCTTAACGGAAAATCTACCCTCTCGCTTTCTCATGACTGTGTAAACGCGAGCGCACTAGATTTTCTCATAATACAAAATCACTATGAAACAAGAAGATATATTAACAATTGTCAGCATCACTTATTTCATTCTCTTTCTATTCATTAGCCAATTGTTACGTTAGATGGTTGCATAATTTAACAATGTATTCAAAACTTCTATTATTTCAGCAACCGCTACCCCTTTGAAATCTGTAGAGTGACGAATAAGGTAAAGTTGGTTCTAAATGCTGCTTTTGTACCTGAAAACATTTTAATATTCAGTGTTACACTAATGTTCATTGAATTAATTTCATTTATATGCCTGAAAAGTCAAAAATTTTCCGTATGGTCTGTTCCAATAGTATCAGATAAAAATGTAAACAAATGGATCAGAAAACGTACCTGTGGATTACCAATCTGTAGTACTTACATACTTACAAATTGAGTGCTTTGATTTGATTATTTGAATATTTAAACACGAATTCTAATTTTAAATCACCCTAAAGGTGTCTTTAATTTGACAATTGAGGTTAATTTCCTTAATTTTCGTCGATGATTTTTCAATTACAAATAAATAATGTTATTCAAACAATAATTGTTCGAAAAAGTGGTGAGATATAAAGTTAAAGTTAGTAAAAATAATTAATTTCCCTTGCGTGATTGCGTAAGAATTCTATCTGAACAGGGTTTGTTTACACTTTCATCAGATACTTTTGGAACAAACAGTAGATTCAGATATTTCTGGTTGTATCAGGCTATTGCTACGAGGCATTTACAATGAATGAACAAACGCCTGCTAGCTGACGTGGTGATGATGTTATGATCATCAATCACCGTGCTTGACCAACTAATTGGTAATCATAGCATGTTAGGATGCCTATCCACCTAGAAACTGACCTAAAATGCCTAATGAATATTAATGTAAAAATCATAATGGCCTAAAATACGATCTGTTTTAGAATCACAAAATTAATCAGAACATGTATGTAGTCCGTCAACCCCGTGCTGTGACATGAGCAACAATGTTGATATTTTTCCATCACGCGATAGGCTAAAACATATGGGACGGGATACTGCAGACATCCTGGACGCTTGCCAGCACCGCGGCCGTCGCGACGTCTTCGTCCAACCGACACTTACAACACGTAATTATCAAACGAATACGTTCACCGCTGATGTTCACCAGATTCCGTAAAATTCATGTTTCCGTCCGATCCCAGTTATAGAACCTGATACATTTTCTATTGCATTTAAAATTACTGTTTGCCAACTTTAAACTGAGAGAGTAATGTTCGGGACATGCGGAATCCGAGAAATATTTTACCACTAATCTATTGGAAAGTTTACCTACTTTAATAACCTCATATTTTAGCAGAGACACATATTATTTTAATTTGTTGAATAATTGCGCTGTCTCAGAAGTCTTGAAAAGTGTGTTTCGGAGGTTCAAAGAGAATTAATTATATTATGTCCTAAGTGCGTGTAATAATATATTGTTAAATTGCGTGCTGCTATTATTTATTCCGTTTATAACCTTAACTTTCGGGTATCGTCATAAAATACACTGTCATCATGAATGCCATAAAAACTTCCGCATTGATTTGGCAATTAAAAAATCATACCTACTTCGCACATAAGGTATTATTTCCCTTTGAACTCTTTGTTAAAGCCCCCGACAATTGGACGTACATGTTTAGACAATGATGAGAATCCTGAAATATGTATTTGGGAAACATAATTTCTGTCAAAAGAACAATTTTAATGACCAATAACTTGCAAAACACCCACTTTTTGCTTCTTGTATTATGATTTTCTTTGACAAAGCTGCTCTACTGTCTGATCTGCCCCTACCTTGTAGCCCATTGATTGTTTAAGTGTTTTACCTAGATTTGAAGATTGAATTGAAACTCATATTCAGAATAGCGCTGACTTTCCTCTTCTGTTTCCACTTCACCGTCTTTTGCAACGCCTAAAGCTGGGAACAAATTATCGGACGCGTCCGTAAGCATTTAGTACTACACTGCAAACTATCGGTCGTAAGTCGCGGACGTGCCCTTGAGCGTTCGGATGTCTGTTGGTCGCACTGTCAGTCGCGGCTTACGGACGCGTCCGATAATTTATTCCCACCTTAATATAACGTGTTTATTAATTGGCAGGAATCAACAACATTGACAGTTCGATCAGTATTAGGTGCTATTCGCACTCTGGTACAGGGTACAAGAGAAAAAGTTAGATGACACATGCATCATAAACAACGAACAAATCATAGACAATTATGAGCCGAGAACCAAAAATAGAACAATTTATTATTGAACATCTTTATAAATAGCCTAGTAATGGCTCCTAGCGCCATAATGAGTCTGCTTTCAGATTCATTTGCAGTACTGAACAAACTGAATCATTGTAATTGAAGCGATTGAAACAAATTGTAATTCAGCTGGGTACGTGATTGTGTTTTGTTTTTTTGTAATACTCTTTCGTATCAAAAGAAATAATGAGGTTGACGCTCTTTTAAAATTCTTTGCCGCTATAAATCTGTGCTAAGCACTTTGAAGATATTTGCGAACATTGTTTGCGAGAAGATTTCACGATGCAATAGAAACATGTGCGTACTATATGGAGGAAAAACCCGTAAATATAAAATCTTTTAGTAAAGAAACATAACTCGACGTTTGTGAAAATAATCAGAGGGAAAAGGATTCCATAATAAAAGTGGTAGCTAAAAAAACAATTTCTTAAAAAGACTTATTTCTTTTTATTGAACAACAGATCCATCACCAGTTCTTCTATATTTGTCTAACACATTTAGCAGAAGCCAAAGCGCTAATGCCCCAAACATTTCAAATGCATAAGGAAACAAACATTTGAAGGCACTAACTGTTTGCTTATACTAATCTTTAGAATTACCTACTTCAAAGAACAATCCGTCAGTGGGTATCGCAAAAGACGACTAAATGATTATGTCAAGACGATGAGCATCAGAGTTTTCGTGTATAATAATAGGTAACACATTGTGATCTTCAACCCAAGTAGGTAGACAGATTCTTACAATGATAGTACGTATAACCTACTCAACATTCACTCGACGGTCAAATCTCGGAAATCGATCACCTCTAGGTTATGGTCAGGCTGGTGATAACTGCGATCACGAATGCGTTCATTGACCGATGATTGTACCTATTGGGAATTGAAAAGCTCCCCACTCGGCTCTGACTTGTATGCCGATAATGACCGATAATTGACGATTTTTTTTTAAATTCTGTTCGAATGTGGATGTAAAAGTAAATGAAGTTTATATTAATGAATATGAATATAAACTTAATTTACTATTAATATTATTTAGTATTAATATAAACTTCATTTACTATTAATATTATTTAACATTAATATAAACTTCATTCACTTTTACATCCACATTCGAACAGAATTTTAAAAAAATCGTCAATTATATATACTCTTTTGTAAAGACTTTACGCGCTTTAGACCAAAAATAAATTGTTCTTATGAAAAAATTACATATGGTTTCTAAAACAGTTTTCTCTATGGATTAAGATTTTCTCATACAGTCCCATTAATAAAAACCACTCTGTATATTTAAATAATCAAAGTAAAATCAAATCGATCTTCTCACTGTGAGTTGTGACGCAGAGTTACATATCTTTATATTCGAACACAGTTGGAACAGGCGTTGATAGAGCAAGATAAATGACATAATTGATATTGGCGAGCTGTGCCATCCGTATTGCACTTCCACCTGACGAGCCCTTATATCCGAGACAGTTGACAACAGCTCCACATTAGTGCACGAGTTATTTTACTCATGTTTTCGGGACATAGTCGAAGCAATTACAGACACATGAAGATTTCAGACGTGTACAGGAAGGGAATGTATTGGCACAACTCTTTGCATTGCCCACCTCTTTGGATAATTAACACATCTGAATTAAATATTTATTAATTTACTAAAAATAAACCCCAATACCAACCCGATTGCATACGAGATCAATTTTATACAAACAATCTCTAATACAAATCATCGAAGTTACTTGTATTATTTCTAATTTTGCCGATAGCCTGTATTTAATTAATTAACCAAAGCAGGAATATACATATCAATAAAAATAATAAGCCAAGAATGAAAAAAAATGTTTTTTTTTAAATAATCCTAACCTCACACTTTTTCTCAATCATTCTAAAAATTAAATCTGACACAAACTAACTTTTACACTTACGTATGTACTTTTACAAAAGTTCTCGCGTGACAAATATAAGCATAAGTATATTATTGTTGAACATATAAGAGTTGCACTGATGACCTAGAACGATAAAATATACTTAATACTTAATATTATTTTAATTCGTCTTGTGTTGTTCCGGGTTATGTTCTAAACATGCGATTTTCATAAGGCACGGTACCTAATTACTTTCAACCTAGTTGGTAGCTAATGCATACAAGGTTAATTTGAAGCCAGTGCAGTTTCATTATAGTTTTTCAAGGAAACTCATTATTAAAAATGCCATAAAAATATGTCGTTAGAATACTAATGATGACCGGCATGAAAGTATTACATTAACAAATTTAAAATATAGAACAAATTAAAAACATAGAAATACCTATTTTTTATGCTTTCAAATCTCGTTTTGTAAACCTTATTTCATTATTCGATTACCGGTTAACATTTCCGAAAGCCTTGAAAACGAACCGCCCCTGAAAATAAGCAAAACAAAAATTATATGGCATATCCGTATTTTTATTTCAGGGGTTTTCCAAGAACTCTAAAAGTAAATAAAGAAATGAGTTTCAAGAAATAACAAAAGTTACACTGGAAACTTAAAATACCATGAAATCTCATTGATCATAATTATTTATAAACAAATCACGAATCCACGTATTTAGTATAAAATATACCTATTAAATAATATTTTATACAGGGTGGCAGGGACATCGACACGAAAACTGTTACCATTGATTCAGTATATATATATATTTTTTTTTTTTTTATATGCATCTGTACCCCCGTATCCATGGTAACAGTTTTCGCGTCGATGTCCCTGCTACCCTGTATACAAACATATATTGTACATCGTATCCATGAGCGTACTATGTACCTCCTATAACAGTCTTTATTAGGTCAAATATTCTGCGCCCACTGACGCTATAAACGGCATCTGCTACCAACAAATATTTATTTTTCTTTCACCACAAAAAGCCCTATATTATCACACGAGGCTATTTCTTTAATAAACCCGCTTGTTTATCTTGTGGTGGAAGCCGTGGCAGCCGAGTGTGAGGTTGTAATGTCGATGCTCCTGAAAAAGTTTTCTTATGGATTTTTTCTTTGGTGGCTGCTATCCAGGATTGTTGTTTTGGAGGGGCCTGACCCCGCTGAGGGTAGGATTTCGCAAAGTAAAGACTAAAAAGCACACAACATTGTAAAAACCATTGAGGAATTTGCGAAAATTAATCCGGGGAGGTTCTTCGGATTACTTTTCGCAAATTCGTTAGGTTGTAGACTCCCAGAGATATCTCGGTGAATTTAAATAGCGGCCAAACCGGGAATCATGAGCGGCAGAATGAGTGGCGCGCGGATTCCAAATTCGTCACGTAAACAAATCATCATATAGAAAAAAACTTGAAAACATACATTAGGTAGTGTAATACTTGCTAAAAAGTTTAATTTGAATAATATGAAGTTCACTTGTAAGATTTGTCACGGAAGAACTTAGACGCTTTTGAGGGGGCTTTGAGCCCCTTAGAGTCCCCCCCGTGGATGGGGATCCACGGGGGCCCCCTAAGGAGCATCAATTAGAATAGCAGCAGTAGCGGTACTGCTGCTATTCCAATTGATACTCCACAGACTGAACGTAACTTGCACATGCATTTTCAATTCATCTTTTTCAGACAGACTGGTTGATCCCCGCTAAAATATGCAAAATCTATTCCTAATGTTTCTGCTGAAACTGTAAACAATCCCTATTCATGTTTAATTCTAAGGCAATCACCCACCTAACGGGAATTAGTAACAGATTCGTCTGTATTGAGATGGTTTTAACTTTATAACTCACCACTTTTTCCAACAATTATTTATTTATTTTATTTTATTTTATTATTTATGTACACACAGTAAAATACATAGAGATACGACATAATTATAATTTGAGTACAAAGGTACTGCTTATTTCTTAAGAAATTTCTTCCAGCAGACCTGCGAAAGGAGAAATGAGAAAGAAATGTAGACAATAGTGTGTGAGAACAAAAAGAGAAAAATATGAATTTGCGAAGTCTTATACTAAAACATATCAAATATACCTACACGTATAACGTAATAAATTAACATATACTTAAATAAATTCATAAAGCTTAAATAAATAAACATACATATTATAGGATAATAATTATTGTTTCAATAACATTGTTAAATTGTAATTGAAAAATCAGCGACGAAAATTGAGGTAATAAAATCAACCTCCATAAAATTATCAAATGAAAAGTTGACCTAATATTAGAAATTCGGGTTTATGTATTCAAATAGGTCAAAATATCAAAGCAATCAATCGGGTCACCACAAATTAGGATCCACAGGTAACCTACGTTTTCTGATCCATTTGCTTACATTTTCATCATACACTTTTCGAACAGACCATAAACGTCTATCTATTGATATACCTTCAAATCTAGATTTAAGTTGTGACATGTTGTTTGTTTGGACAAATAATTGGGTAGTTTTCTTTCAAGTAGGTTTTACCTATATACCTATGTCCATTCTTGAAACTGCTAGAGAATTTTTGTCAGTTTAGGAGAAACTGACAAAAATTCCAGAGACACGCACATGTTAAAAATATATAATAAATACTCTTTATCCGCAAACACTTGTTATTTGTGAATTGTATCGTTCACAAATAGGCTTAGCTTACCACCTATATTGTCCATAATACATTCATGCAACGTTACTGCTTACCTTCGTATATAATTGTATTAATACCTCTGCGATGCTCACCGTATGATGAAATGAATTAGCATTATTGACCTACTGTTTGTGATCTGAATAACAAAGTGAAAGAAGAAATAGAGTCGCATAGATTTCGGGCATATGTACACTTCGGGTTTTACCCGACTCCGACAAAGCAAAAGGAGGATTATGATTTTTACGCTAGAAAACCGTCAGCAGGCAGACTGAAACTCATTCAGCGCCACCATAAAAGATTTATGAACATCATCAATAGCACTAATTAAAAAAGTCGATTGTATTAAAAATAAACTTGTCAATCCAGGAACAATTATATTTCTATTAAACTGTCAACGCCAAGGAGAACTGCTTTTCCTTCAAGTGTCTTCTTTACATCGTAAGAATAACATTGTTTATGTTCAAGTCTACCTTATAAATAAATCACTTTAAAACAGTAACATTATAATCAGGTACTTAAGTAAATACAGAGTGGCAGGGACATCGATGCGAAACTCTACACTGAACTCTCTCTGAACTCTAGAGAGTTCAGAATCCATGTGACAAGAATACATTTATTATTTAAGAAAAATAGGTAATAAAATACAATGGCAAATGGGTACAAACAATTTATAACTAATTAATTAATAATAGTAGCAAAATTATATACTAACTTAACTAAAATTATTAATCCATGTTATATGGTTTTACGTTGAAATTTTACTTCGTTTTTTTTTTTTAAATCTGCTGTTTCATAGAAAAGTCCAATACCTACGCGGTCAATATGTATGGAACAACTGATTTAAAAAAACCGACAAAAAACTTCAACGCCTTCACCTCACCTCACCTCATGTACTTACTGAATCCATGGTAACAGTTTTCGCGTCGATGTCCCTTCCACTCTGTAACAAAACCATTACAAAAAATAAATGCGTTCAAAAATATACAGTGACAATATCGAATACTGAACCTTATTTTCTTTTGGCAGAAGAACTGTTTTACGTTGGACTAAAGGCTCAGGTGTGATAGTGGAGTAATTGCACTACCTATTAATCTTCCCTGATGATGCACGCTTGCCAAGAAATTCCTAGGTACAGCGGCAATCCAACATTAAAGTCTTAACGTTTACATTGAAAGAGAATAGAGGATCTCGTGGCTAAATGATAACAGCCGCATGGCCGCATGGGTCGATCGGAGGTTAAGCGACGCTTGTCGCGGTCGGTTCGTGGATGCGTGACTTCCATTACATACTCATGGGTCCCGGCAGTCATTTGAAGATCTTGGACAGTCGTTACGGGTAGTCAGAAGCCCTAAATGTCTGACAAAGAGATAGGTACCCAGTAACTGGGTTGTGGAGGTCAGATAGGCAGATAGGCAGTCGCTCCATGTAAAATACTGATATTCAGCTGCATCTGGTTAGACTGGAATTCGACCCTAACAAAATTGGGAAAAGATTGGCCAAATTGCTTACCTACATCGAAAGACGAAATCATTAACTGTCCATGAAGAAAAATATAGCCAATTATCGTCACAAGATATAACAGGATATTTGTCTAATTAATTACTATGGAACGTGTCTAAGCTACAGAAGCGTCAAAGTGACAATTCCAAGAGATTAAATCCATTATTGGGATTAAACTGTTGGCTACAGGTGTGTGTAAGAGTATTATAAGATGAATATTATCCTTTGGGCGCTTAGATAAAGGCACAAGCAATTCATGACAAATGTAATTTTTGTAAATATTTCGGCCCTATGCAGTCTAAACTTTTCAGTACCTAAACAAAACAAAGTCTCCAAGACTTGAGCATTTTTTCACAAACCTCAAATGAATTCAGAACCTACCTAAACGAAAGTCTTCACCAAGTTTTAGTTTGTACATATATACGTAGTTGTATAGTTGTAGGTATACACCGTGACATTTTAGTCGTCTTACAAAACCAGCCACTTCATGTATCCAATGACTACATTTTTTTTGTCGTCATATATTGTAACAATTTTTTTATTGGTCCTAGAGGTATTTTATGTCGGGTACATTGAGTGGCCGACGTGATACGACGACTAAAATGTCACGGTGTATATGTTACTTATGCTGGAAAATACTGACAAAGGTTATTACAGTTTCCACCAAGAAGTACGTAGGTACCTCATACACTCCAAAATACAAGCCCAGGCTGAGTTTGTGTGGCCACCGTAGGCGCGGGCTTGCGGACGGTGAGCAATGGGTAGCTCGCCGTCCGATTAGGACTAGGCCCGGGTCGACGGCGCGTTGTGTTCCACGCGTGCCTCAAAGAGATGTCAGCACCAACTGAAGGGGTCCGCAAGGACCAATGCCTGCCGGGGTTGCGGGTTTGTCCGAAAGGGATATCGCGGCCCCGGCACACGGGCAACGGAAGGAACACGGGTGGTTTTTAGTCAGTAAAAGTCTGACACATTCTCCCGCTCCGCCCAGAGCGGGAGAAGTTATTTGATAATTTCCCACCCTCAAAAAAAAAAAGGCTGAGTTGGTGTATCAGTTCAGTTTCAATACCTAAAACAAAAATTAATAAATACTGAATCTATGTACCAAATTCTTGTGAATGCTCTCATTTGTGACAAAAACCTTTTTTTCATTTACTTTTTTACTCATGCTGCATTTCTGAACCAGGATCCGAATAATAAAATATTCATCAAAATCGGCTCAATAGTTTAGCTGTTACGATGTACAAAACAGACTGACAAGTAAACTCCCTCTTGTAATAGTAAGGTTTCAGTGCTTCAATTATACCTACTAAACTTATATTTATTCAGTACTTAATTTAAATATAACTGAACTTGAGATATAAGGTGGAGGATTATCTTTAACGCACACGTGCCTTCACCTTTTAAGGTTTCGTACCTACCAAAGGGAAGGACAAAAGGAAATACATTTCAATAGACCACAGACTTGAACATTTTGTCTTTTTTTTTAATTAACGGACGAGGTTATATGTTCTATGAGGTTGTATGTATGACCACTGATTTCTCCGTCAACTGTGGACCGATTTTGTAAATTCTTTTTTTGTATGAAAGGGTATGCTGCCAAGTTGGTCTCATAATTTTTTTATTAACTTTGCGTGGATAGTTTTTGAGTATACGTATTTTCCCCACTTAGTATATGTGGATGTTATGACGATAACTTCCTGTCACTGTCATTTTCATAGCAGGTAGTGGTAGGTATTCGAATTTGTGTGGGGTAGGTACCACAACTAAAAAGTGAAAAATAAAAGCGATAATAAAGCGTTTATTCTGAAAGTAGGCAACGTCCCAAATAGATGTCAAATATTTCGCTATTTTGATTAATTTGGCAATATTACTGTATGGAAAAATAAAATGTGGCTAAATATGCCCTGTAATGTGGATAAAGGTAATTTTTTTTTCTTTATTTTATTCAACCACTTTGTCGGCATGATTAATATGTATACATATGCCAAATTACAGCTTTCTAGTACTAACCGTCTCTGAGCTAAGCCGCGGACAGACAGACGGACAGACAGACAGAAGGACATGGCGAAACTATAAGGGTTCCTTGTTTACTACGGAACCCTAAAAAGGCATTTATAAAGTTTCCAAATATTTTTTTTACATTTAAAACTAAATATTCCGTGTTACGATATTAATTATTGCATTTCATAATCAATTCGCAACATTTACGAAATTCCGCCATTTTTTTTTGCATCATCCGGAAATAACTTCCGAGTGCCATGCATTCGTTTTGATGCTTAAAATATTGATAGCATGGCATGTTTTATTGCTAGCTCTGTCTTTCGTGCTCACAATACCACAAGAACGATAGAGATAGGGCGCTTAGTTTCATAGATTCAATAAAGTTGGACCATATTCGAGCTGCTGTGGTGCAGCAAGTGTCAGTTGACTATGATATGTCAGCTGAAAGGATATTACCAAATTAATCAAAACAGGTAAATATATGACAGCTATTTGTGACGTTGCCAACTTTTAGGATAAACGCTCTTAAATGACTAAGTATCTATCGACTTGGGAGGGGCAGTAGGTCGCAACAACACCCGGTTCTCCACCGTATCCTGTCTGTACCGATTGGCTTCATAATGTTCATCCATATCTAACCTGGGAAGGTCCCACGACATGGCCTGTTAGCTCTGCAAGCTATGCCAGTGACTCCTATTCGTACATTTTTACATTCTTCTATTACCATACCTACCTACCGATCTTTTAGTGCCCCACAGGAAAGTAAAGTTCTCATACAGAAGGAACTACATAGATGAGTTGGTTGTTCTAATCGCTTCACGATGCTTATCATTACCGTCATTCTGTGATTACCAATGAAGATTAATTACTTAGAAAGTACATTAAGAAATGGAAGAAGTCACATGGTTACTTACAGGGAAGTTTCATAAGTTAGATATCGGAATTCTTTAACACGTGGTATCTTAAGTATCTACGAGTAAATGTACTGGTGATTTAAAATTGGCGCTCGTTGCATTTGATGTACAATGAATATAAAACGCGCGTATAAAACCGCGCGAGTAATATTCGCAGTGCGTGCTAGGCCTTATACGTCCTCACTATGACATAATCCCAGTATCTACTACAGTTCCGCGATCAGAGACCAGTAGATAATGTATAGATTTTTTATTTAAGGTTTTTCTCTCTTAACCTTTGTGACACTAATTTTTTTTTTTCATCATAATTGTTTTCAAACCTTTAGTGCTTCTTACCCGTATGCTTGCGAAACATTCATGTACCTACATTATTATTTAAATAGTAGTGATTAATTAAATACATCACAGGGTGGCAGGGACATCGTCGCGAAAACTTTTACCATGGATTTTGAGTAGAATCTGAAGCCCCCTGCATTGAAATGTTTTGTTAGTTATTTTAAAAAAAAACAGCTGCTCCATACATTTTGACCGTGTAGGTATTGCACTTTTCTATGGAACAGCTGTTTTTTTTTTTTAATAACCCACGTACAATTTCAATGCAGGGGCGTTCAGGCAAAGATATCGTAGATTTTCCATCACTGTACTAAGTCGCATGAAAAATCGTCCGTAGTGAGAGGAGCGAGCTCACACATTAACAATGGCGTTTCCATGACAACCAAATCAAGTCTCTGCGACACTGTCTGTCTCAGAGGTGTCGACAACGAAACAGAAACGCGACATCTTTTGACGCGGCAGGGCAAATCTACGATTTAAATCTTTGCGTTCAGGATCATGTACTGAACCCATGGTAACAGGTTTCGTGACTATGTCCCTGGCATCCTGGGTAGTCCTCCTTATCGATTTCGATAATGGCGGAATTATTATTATTTCCTAGCGTGTGCCCTAATATGACTCGCCAGACCGAATTTTGTTTTAAATACACGATCACAACTAACGCAATAGAGTTGAATGGCAGAGTTAAAGGCATAGATGTAGGAAAGCTTAAACTACTCTTTACGTAGGTATTTGGCCTTTTTCGGTAAGTGTATCGAGTTGCTGTTTTTCGCAAGCAATGTAGAAACCATTTCTGGTTTAATGGTAAAAACAAACATGGATCTGAAAACCGCCTTATCGCCTGCTATGTTATTTAATACTATCTTCCGCCAGCGGCTTCGCCCGCATGGTATCTTTATAAATTAATGTTACTCAGTTAAATAGCATTCTACTGGTGAAAGAATTTTTTAAATCGGTGTCATTACAAACAAAACAAAATCTCTCTTCATGTAGGTAAAAGAACCATGTTGTAAGTAGCTAACTGATATAATGTAGGTGTCTAATTTATCGTAACTTTTTTCCAGCCAGATCCTGTACATGGACCAGCATGTATACGATATTCCAAAGAGCTACAACAGAAACATTCCACCCGGTAAGTCACACTTATTTGTATTGAATTAACACATGCCTACAGTACGCACACTATTCCCGAGTTTTCCGTCTAGGATAAGAGGTTTTCTGAAAAATTCATGGAACTACAATAAGTCTAGGAGCCTATTGTAGACTTAGACTACGTGCGATTAATTACATGATACTTTGTATAAGACTTATATGTACTATCCAAAAACTTCATATCTATACACCATAAGGACTATTTCTACTTGCAGCGCTCGGCCGCTATAGAAATCTCATCAACCAATAGAATCGCAGCATCAGATTTTTTATGAGTCCCAGTATAAAAAACATTAAAATTAAAAACTTTCTCATCTTTTTTTCTATTCATAGTGGTCGAAAAGGGGTCAGACATGTGGCCATCGTGTTCACGGGATTTTGTTTTCAAACTGCTTAGATATGAAATTCTTTGATACGCTCATTATCGGCGAAACGGGTTGTAGGCGACCTTAAGGGGAGCCGTGTATAAATATAAGGAAGTGCTTAAGTAGGTACCCTTGACATTTTATCATCATTTTTAGTCTAAGTAAATGGCGATCTATTTTTAAAACACTTAAATTTTATTTTAGGCAGGTCATATTTTTATAAAGTCACGTGTAGATACGAGCTCGTCCCTACTTCGCTATCCACTTAGCACCGGACATTATTCAGCACAATCGCGCTGTTGCCGGCGCTGGCCGCAAAACCAATCATTAGTCAAGCCGTAGGTGATTGTCGTACGTCAACGAACGCTCCTAATTATAACCCGCCTTCTTACGAAGCAACTTATCAAACCTTATTTATAAATAAATATATATAACAAGATTATTATAATGAAAAAAAATCTATAAATCCATTTTCAAAATCACGGGATCAAGACCCGTACCCTAATAACCGTAGACAATCAATCAGAATCTGAATCGTTTTGAAACAGATTGCTAATCCATTGCTTCATAAGTTCGAAAAAAAATACTGCTCAAAAATGTAAATAACGCAATGAATGTTGTTGAACTATCAAAATGAAACAGATTAGTCGTAATCGTTTACGAAACCGATGCGGAGTGAGAGAAAATTAAAAGAAAAAGACTACATTCCTTTTACTCGCGCCTAACTAATTTTGACGAATAATTTACCGAATCAGTATAATTATCATATTTTATAAGGAACTAGACATTTCTGTGTCTAAAACAAAAGTAGTAAAACTGGAATCCAGTAATCCTAATGGTTTTGCATCACGAACCTTCACGAACGTTCGTTTACCTATAGATACTTGCAATATCTAGGTGTATCGAACGACGCCGAAACTACTCAGAAATCAGAATAACATTTTGTATGTTATGTTCATAAAAGTCGCATCAATAAGAAGCAACAGAATCTAGAACAACTTTTCAGTTTCAGTTTTTCTCTTACGGGGCGGATATTTCCACTAGTTTTCAAAATTCCTTTCATGACTTTCCAATAGGTACGAGTATTGAACAAGTTTTCATGCTGTTTAACCGTAGTTAGAGTAGCAACGTTTGGCAACACTGCCTGTGACCGAGTTCAAGGCTCGAGAATACTAATGCATATAAGAAAGAACAGACAATACCAATAATAAAGTTATCAAAATTAACAAACTACGTCATATGCTTGATGCGTGGCTTCTATTGTTTGAGCATATATTGCCCTGCGGTATTCACCTATGAATACTTACATAAATATAAGCATTGATGCATTTCGAACTAGATATTATTTAGGAAAACAAGTTACAAGTTTACTCAATTGAATGACACAAAATAGCTTGTAAGGCTTAGAGCCATATAGACTATCATAGAAATATGATCAGAGATGTGGTAGTCATTTTTATATGAAGAACCTATGACGGTATAATAACTAGATATGATTCATATTGTCTATGATCTATGATGAGATGAGTTAAGGGATCCTATTTGACAGCAAGCGTACAAATATAATGTCAAACACGGCTGTATCGTTATCCATCTTGAATAAGTATGACGTTTATATGATCATATGTGTAATATGTAAAAATTTGACCATTTAACTATGATCATAGAATTTGACAGATATGAAATCAAATTTGTATGATAATTATATGATAGTGTAATTGGGGCATGAATTACCTCTAAATGCCACTTCTTAACTAATTACAAACTGTTACATGTGAAGGGTCTTCGATCAGGTTCGAGGGCTAAGTTTGGTGGCCTACGCGGCTTAGCTAATATTGCGGTTTTCGGCCGTGATATCTCCGCTGTCGACCGCCATAAAACCATTGATTAGGAGCTATTATTTCCCAACAATGTGTCATTATTTCATGGAACGCAATGTATAAGTTTTCCTTTGTTTTGCCAGACAAAAACACGACTGTATACGTAGGGGTGAATGTCAACCGGGTATCTGGAGTTGATGAAAATAAAGAGGTAAGTTTAAAACCCGTTCCTTTTAAATTCAATAGTTTTAGCATATCTAATGGCTAAGTAAGTAGTCCTGGATGCCTACCACGAGCTCTTAGCGCGATCCATTTTAGGACCTAAACTGAACTGTTCTTCTAATTCGTACCATGACGTTAGTTTAACGATTCAATTTAGGCCATGCCATGTGACAGCGATTGTCCCAAACTGAGTCGCAAGTTTTTGTTTCATTCATTCTTGTTTGGTACCATGACGTCCTTATAGCAGCTCAACTGAAACGCTCAACTGTCAAAATAAGCGATTCATTAAAAGTTACTATTTCTCTAACATAAACTGAAACGTTTGGTGAATTATTGACGAAAATAAAGCTTTTTAGTGCTATTTTAGTGGAATTTTACAAAAACCAATGTAGCTTTAATCTTCCTATTTCCTTCCTATTTTATATGCTTTTTTTAACCGCATTAGTTTTTGTCTAACAGATTTCTGATGAACTATTTTTATTTGAGTTTTTTGAGGAAGATTCTGCCTCACACTATGCCCACTATGCCCCAACTCAACTCACACAACTTTGTTTACTCTGGTACGTTCGAAACAGAAACATAATTTGTTTTATTACGTCGAAATAAAAAAATTTTTTTCGTATACTTAATAAATAGCAAAAAGTAAATAAATATCTACTTTGACTAAGAATTATTTTAACAATAGTTACCGTATTAACGTGGAATCTTAATAAAAACTGTTGAGTGTATGTTTTACTTTAAAGTAATGATACTGAGTTAAGAACAAATAAAATGTTACTTGCTTCTGAACGTGTCTGACACTAAATAATGTGCGCGAAACAAACTTATTTGACAATAATAGCGTTGTCTCGTTTTCACCAAAAACGTTTCAAACGCGGCCGCGCGGTTCAGCCAAAGATTGCGATCTTTCATTCACTTTTAACGATCCAAATGCCGCTGAGCTTATTGGACGTCATGGTACGACTTTGAAGCGATGCAGTTTAAGAACCTAAACTGAAATGCTTTGCTTTTGAATCGTTTTTAATTAGATCATGGTAGGCATCCTGTCATTATTTCGCTTTCATTAGCACCATTTTCATTTGAATATATTACTGCAATGATCATTTATTTACTTATCTATAAACCAATAGTCCGCATGGTCTCCGCAGGAGATAACGCTGGACGTATTCCTGCAAGTGTCGTGGGCAGACAGCAGACTGCACGTGCCGCCCAACATGCCCTTCATCGACCTGCCGTGGGAGTTCCGCGCGCTCATCTGGACGCCAGACCTGTACATCTGGCAGCTCCAGACCATGAGGATACTCTCCGTCCTGCAAGAGATGGCATCGCTGAGGCTCTACTCAAACCGCACCGTCTCAGTCAGTATTGGGTTCGTCCATCACTTTATTATAATATCCTTTTACTATCTTTTACACTGCTCTCTCTTTAATAAATCTTGAAACATAAACATACGTCAAATTAACGTCCAAACATCATCATAATAAAACTTTCGCCTTCAGTTTTACAGTTTTATCTTACGTGGTTTATTTATAAACTGTATTTAAAAACAGCTCGTATTTAACGCATGGTCGACAATAAGTCGTAAATTGTAGTCTTGATAAATGACGTCTATTTTGATATAAACATGATGAAGCCAAAAAGCGACACAGGTTTACGCATGGGTGCATTGCTACATACAGATAATATTATATGATGTTATGTGTGTTTTGACAGGAACCGACCCCAAAAGAATGAGAAGGCTTTACTGCTATGCTATTGCACAGCCTCTACAAACTGTATGAATCCATTTAGAGGGCGAGTCATTAAATTAAACATGATTATATTTTGACTTTTACAGAGCGACAATAACAATCAAGTGCGAGATGGACTTCGTTCTGTACCCTTTGGACGTTCAGAACTGCGCCATCGACTTCAGTAGTTGTAAGTACATTTTGATGATTTATGTTGAGTAGATACCTACCTACCTTTGAGAAAATATCTTCAGAGGTACTCAACGCAAAGCAGAGAAGACAATTCCATTGTTCTCTTTGATTAAAAAAGGCCAAACGTTTTTGGGAATTTCTCTTGAGCTGAGAAAACTCTTGAGAAGTGCTCTGCCAGCTATAGAAATAGGTAATTTACAGCAAACAATTAACCTATAACGCAAAAAGTCTTGAAGAAACCCAGTGCGAGAAGTTTCAGAATCGTAAAATATGTTTTGATTTGTAATGCTAGACAGAATTACGTGTTTTGTCTACACGCCAGTTGTTCGACTTTGGCTTCTTAAATATCTATATAAACTTTGTCGAGAAGAAAATTAAATCGTTAACGATTGCACTATTGCAAGTTTACAATGATTATTTTTTTTTTTTTTTCGGACCGATATAGTCCATTTGAAAATTAAGTTTCCTTTGTTTAATTTGAGTGTTGATTTTTCCAGATAAATACACGACGCAGGATGTGCGTTTCGAGTGGCGAGAGGTGGCTCCGTGGCTGGGCATCGGCCCGGTGGGCAGCGAGCAGCGCAACCATTTCCGACTGCCCAAATATGTGGTCTCCTTCGTCACGGACAAAAGTAATCATATTCGCAATTTTGGTGAAGGTAAATGTATATTTATTGCTTTGCGCTTGTGTTTGCGCCTCGTTACTAACTATGTACCTATTAACGCTAACGCGCTGTTGCTATACGCTGGCATGCCGCCCGCACTGCTTGGCGCGGATGATCACGGTGGATCGTTATTGAACAACGTTTTAAATACATACAGATAATACCTCAACATCTCAAAAACTTTAAATTGGTTACTACATCCGTGCCTCGCAACATCTTCCTTTCTGTATTTTTTATTGTTGTATTTTGTGGATGTTAAATGTTCTTGATGTGATAAAAAGAGATTATCTACAAAATTCGAGCATATTTACACGTTAATTGCAATAATTGATGACAATTGATGTTAGAGCAGACCCACCCGAATAGCGATGTATTCCGAGATGTTAATACACATACTCAGTGCTGCCTGCTGCTGAGCCAAAGTACTGGCACTGAGGGCTAAGCTTCGGTAAGTGTAGAAATAGAAAACACTGTGTTTAGTACCCTAGTAGATAGTGATTGTTAGATGTTAGGTAGGTACCTACTCACTTGCACTGACCACTAAACACGTAGGTTGGAAAATATTAGAAGAGTTAAATATTCAATATTTCTCACATCGTCAGGCGAGCATTCAGCGGCGCGGCTCCAGATCAGACTGTCGCGAGAGCTGCGGAGCTACCTTCTGGAGAGCTACCTGCCGTCGTCGCTGTTCGTCATCATCTCGTGGGGCAGCTTCTGCGTGATCCCGGAGATCGTGCCGGGACGGATGGTGCTACTCGTCACCACGCTGCTCTCACTCGTCACCATGTTCGATACAGTCAGGTACCTATGCACTTGCAACCTTTCTTTAATGACGATATAATGTATCTAATTCTAAATGGATCTGTCGTATGATCAAGCTTTGGAGATTCTACTGACTTTTTTACTATAAAAACGTTGTCAAATACCTATTCAGGTAGGAGGAGTTTAATACCTATGTATCCCCGAAGGCATCGTACTAAAGTAAAAAATTTAGGGTCGTATTACATTCCAGCACAAACTCGCCAGACGCGCTTGAGTTGAAGTGCATCGAGGTGTGGTTGATCTCGTGCACCATCTTCGTGTTCCTGGCGCTGATGGAGTACTTCGTGGTGCTGTTCGGCATCCGCTACGACAAGAGCTGGAGCCGGCGCCGCGCCGACCTGCGCCGCGCCGCCTCCGCCGCGCAGCTCGCGCCGCCGCCGCTGCACATCAACCACTCGCAGGTCAGCCGACAGCGTACGACGTAGAATCATTCCACCACAATACGACCCACTTTATTACTAACAACCTACTACATACAACACATACTAATAATACTATTCACGACACTAAAGGGGGTTTGCCTCCACAGAGGCTGAGCACGCCGGTGACGGGCACGCCCCAGGGCGGAATGTTTTCGCCCACGTTGAGCGTCGAGGAGGACGGCTTCAAACAGCAGATGGAACACCAAACCATACAGAGGGTAATTACAACCACGCCTGAACTCGCTCCTAACATAGAATATCTACCGTAACTTCCCAGTACCCCAGTGTAGCATTACACTGCATGTAAAATACTTGACATACCACGTATTATTTAGGTGCATTAATTTTTAAACTTAGGCCACCAATTTCTAGTCTCTCTCGGGAAGGAATTGGAGACAAAATAAGGTTGGATGTGAAACAAGATCAGTCAGCAAGGTAAAATATGAATTTAAAGCAACAACACCGCACAGTGTGGCTATCGTAAAACGCTGCAAATGACACTATAATGTACTTACAACATTATCTAGTTTAGACAGTATTTTCCTTGCAAATCTGATGTTTGGTTAAATATCTAATAGGTACCTAGCAGGCAAGCATAGTGCATGCCAGTGAAACAAACAAAACATTATTTTTAAGTATTGGTGGTAATCTATTGGTGGTGGTATGATTTGTAGAGTACTTACTTAGATATTAAAATCACCGCAATAATCAGTAGTTAAAAGATACTCGGCTAACTTGAGCTAGTAAAAAAATCAGTACCGTCAATTGCCCTAACTTCGCCTGGCATCCTATATTTGCCTATAATAAAAAAGATGTTATATCTTTTTCATTTTACTTGTATGGCAATCGAAACTTTAAGCTCTGTGAAAACTCAGTTTCGATTGCCATACAAATAAAATGAAAAAGATATTGGATCTTTTTCATTATAGGCAAACATAGGACGCACGGCGAAGTTAGGGCAGTTGACCGGTACGTAGGTAAAGGTATTAGAAAAAGCAAAATGAATCCGCACTGCTTAAAATCACTGTGTTATTATACAACGGTAGGCGTAGGAACCTTGATGTCGGAGTACTTTAGAACACGGAACATAGTCTGTGTGTAGACCGTGTTAATAAATTGGAGAAGTATGTTTCAAGAAGATAAAGCAGCAAGACTATTGTGAGAATTATTTGCTTGTTATTTTGTAGGATTCGCCAATATTGGAGTCCATGCCGTCGGCGGGCGGCGGGCCGCGCGGCCTGCTGGCGCGCGCGCGCGTGGCGGCGGACCGCGGCGTGATGTTCTGCGGCGCGCAGCACGGCGCGCTCGACAAGTTCGCGCTCATCTTGTTCCCGATGTGCTTCTGTCTCTTTACCGTTATTTACTGGACCACATACCTCAGTGAGGCGCACCGAGCTTCACGACTCAAGTGAACGTTAAGTGAACTACGTTTTAGCACCATAACATCACCAAATTTGTGATCACAGTGCCTATGGAGACGATATGACGTTGTTGTACATATTAGACGAATTACTAGTCGAATTATAAATATAAACGTGTGATCCTGTATAATTAATGAACAATGTTGAACATTTTTAGCGTGACGTTATGATACTTTTTAAGGGTTTCTTCGTACTGGAATACGCACTGTTCAAAGTTCCAACGAAGTTTTCTTTGAAAGAATATGTTTGTTAATATAGTGTCCTTAAGCAAAGTTAGAGCTGTAAATGTGCCTTGTAATAATACGGTTACAATTCATTAAGATTGAGTACCTACTGTGACGCTAGTAAATTCTAAAATTATTAGATATCTTAGAAATACTCAGAATAAAGAAATCATTTCGAAAGATTTCAAAACGAATAGCATGAAATGGAAACAATAATATCGTAAGTACGTAAGCGACAGCATGGGGACCACAGTTGAGCTCAATAGTACAAAAACTATTCTAAGAAAAAAGCCTTTTCCGACTCGGGTGCCTTTTGCCTAGTGTTTTTTCCAACGAATTTTTATCGAAAATGATTTTCTCTATCTACTTATATTGGGGATAAATTAACAAGCCTTTATGCAACGAATATGTTAGATAGGTACAGTTATCATGTACAAAATATTTGTTAATGGAGTGTTTCTATATTGCATATCTATCGCGTCTTCTAATTAGTTATATTTTTAATAGGGATGATGCCTGGGTAAAAAACGGAAATTTTATTTAGTCCGTCAGTCAATTAGTAAAAATATATTGGACAAGTATTTTTTGGTTTATCATATTAATAAAAAAATACTTAGATGAAACGTAGGTATTAAATTTAAGGAGTGGGGGTATAAAATCTACATACTCGTGACATCATGGCAAATTTTAACTCAATGTGTCGCCGTAATCTAAGAATTACCTACGTAAAAAAAGAAAAAATACGTGTCCAATATTTTTTTTACCTGACGTGACGGTCAAAAAAAGAATTTTTTGAGTCATCATCCCTATTGCCTGTTTCTTTACATATACCTTTATTGTTTTTGTTATAAATCATAACCTAAACTTCATGATTCTTATTATATATTTTTCTAAAAGCCATTTTCCTTATCGAATAGATCATGTTTGTAATTGATCCCAAACTTGTTAATGGCATTTAGACAAATGCCTACCAGTAGGTATACATTGTAATATAATGTTATATAAGCCTAGGAAGTAAATATTTAATAACTAAGGCCTGATAATACCGATATCATAGAGATTGTAGTGCTCATTTAGTTTTATTAACTTATTATAAAATAGCTTGTAGGTGTCATCCTAAGATAATTTTATACCTCACACCTAGAATATTATTTTTATGAAACAAACCGTATTTTTTTTTACCGAAAAAGGAACTATTCTGGATGTTTATAACTTTTTACCCTATCAACAAATTATAATTAATTGTGGTTGAGATTTATTTTTATTAAGAGCTTTTTTACCGATAAATGTTATGACTAGCTCAACCATCATTTTATATAGGCATGATGAAAATTGGTTCGTATAAAACGTCCCAATATGATGATAAGTAAGTAGGGAGGGGCAAGTTATTGTCTCTACTTTTTGACTTTCTAAAGTTCGGTCGTCGAGAGAATGCGTTTTTGACACCTGTCATTTTCATAATAACGAATATGTGTTTTTAGAATTTGATCTTTAAAGTTACTAGAAATTATCCAACTGATAGTTGTCAGGAACGCATTCTCTTGACGGCCGGACTGTAGTTTGTTTTAGGCTTTGCTGCACTTTGAAAGACGTGAATGACAGACCGCACTTTGACTTTACTTTGCTAAGTAAACGTCGGATTCGAATGTGAACATTATACTATTGGATTCATTTTCATATTCGAATGAAAGGCTTCCTTGCGTTCGCTTACACGAATATGAACATTATTCACACAACGCTTGTTTCCCATTACCTACTACCAAAATTGACAGGCGAGATAACCTAATTAGTTCGCCGATTGTAATCAACTGGACTCTGATTTGTTATCAAATAAACTGCAGTAAAAGTAGAAGAATACGACACTTACGTACTTAGGTACGGTTATCAGAAAAAGCAATTATTTCGTAGTCACTGATCACCAACAGAAACCAACTGACGTGCAAAAAAGATTAATTAACCAAGTGTGACCAACGAACACGCAACCAATTTTTATCATTGGCAATTAATTAGTTAAATAGGCAAGTACGGTCAGCAGCGGCGAACGCTGTTACTTTTACATTTTATCTAAAGTGTTACAAAATTATTCGATACCCTGCTTTTCAGGATTTCAATAGCCGAGAGTTTTTACCTCTTTTATTTTAATTTTACATCAATACCGATGTTGTTTTTGGGTATTGTGATCTGTACGTAATTATGATTTAAAAACTAAAGTTTTAATCGACTTTCGTTGCTGACTGTAGTTAACTACCTAAGTACCGTACTTATAATAAAAAGATTTTATCTGTCCCATCTAGTCATGTGCGGTTATGATCTAAGATAATAATTTAAATTGTGTACGCCATTAATTCATTATAAGTTCACATTTTGCTCATTAAGAGGTCATTATAATGTAGCACAAATCAGTTTTATGCACAAAATGCTTGATCAAATCATTTTGGTCACAATCCTGTTCTCATTGCTATCATAATAAGTCATAGTTTAAGTACGAAGCATTGTGTGATAAATCAATAAGATGTAAGCATTATGTGGTATGTTAGTCTTTTTACCGCCACGGATGTACGCTCGTGCTAAACGTTCCGATCGAACCCCCGACCCTAGTTTTAGCCACTCTGTACCATTCGGTGTTAGATCCCTAATTACTTGGAAGATCACCAAGTAATTAGGGCTATAAGTGCCGTACCTATGAGTTAGATTTTTCATTTTCCATCCCAATAAATTGTTTTAAAGTACAGACGATTTTTTAATGTAATTTTAGTAAATTAAAATGTAATTTTAGTAAATTACAATGTAATTTTAGTAAATAACAATGTAATTTTAGGCCGTACTTTAAAACAATTTGTTAAAAAAAATTGTTAATATGTATTCTTAATTAAAAAATTAAATTGTTGTTGTAGGCTTAGGGATGGAAAATGAAAAATCTAACTTCCTATAAGCTACAGGTACTTCCTGTAAGCACGGCACTTATAGCCCTAATTACTTGGTGATCTTCCAAGTAATTAGGGATCTAACACCGAAGTGCACAGTGGCTAACAAGATCGGCCAAGTTGTGTGTTAAATCCCCGTTATTTCTGTGATTTTCGTGGTATAACGATCCGGTAGCTTAATTAATTGTGCGTTGCGTGGCGGATAAAGGATGAACGTAGAAACAAGTTCAATTTCATAGTATTAACTTCTATCATCTACTGAACAAAATTTGTGCCTTTTCAGTCATCTACTTGCCTAATTAAGACATAGGGTTACGCTTGTGATTCATATCTGTTACCTTAACGAAACTGTGGAAAGGCAGTATTAAAAACCTTACAAATCTTAGGCAATACATAATAATTAAGTGAATAAAGAAAATAATGAAATAAAAGACATAATTTTAAATCATTTCCTAGTTGTTTTATTTGTGTAACAATCCTATATAACTTTGTACATAAATTACACTATCTATATAAGTATTCTACATAATAAATAACAGTGATTCCTATTCATACCCGTAGTAAGCTGCTTCTTTGAATGCCCTGAGCATGTCATCAGAGTTCCTTCTTATTCTTCGTCCTATTGGTTCAAGATCTTCGTAACATTTTGGGAATACTCTTTCTATGATTTCCACAGCCTCTTTCATTTCTATTTGTCTGACAGCAAGGACGGAATATAATGCTTTGGTTTTCACACAATCCTAAAAAAAAAGTTTAGTTTAAGTTTAAGTTTCATACCTTCAGAACTTAGAAAGTACCTACAAGTAATTTTAAGGTTACCTGATGAGCCTTCTTAATTTTACCCCATGACGCATCGCCCTGTGACCAAGCACTCGCAAAGGAGCAATGCGTGAGATTGGCTGCTCTTATCTCTGTGCAAGCCAGATGTTCCATGTTCTTGAAGTCCAGCTGATTCCGACAGTAGTCAAACATATGGATCATCTCGTGAGCAAGCACTCCTTGTACCATTCCTTCACGGGTTGATACATTTTGGCACACTACTATCTGTAACAAATATGACGACGTTATTTTATTAGTATAGTAGATAAATAGAAATAGAAAATAGTTTATTATCCAGGTATACAGTAAGTAGGGATATAGATAAAACATAGGATGAGACAACATCATGAAAAAATCATGCTGACTGGGAGCTTTACTGGCGTCCGGCATAAACCATAAAAGATACATAAAAAATATGTTCTATGGGATTGTTCATTTTAAAAATTTCAACAAAGAAGTCCGAGATGGCATATTTCTATCTTCTAAAGATGACCCACAATAACCATTTTTACCAGTCAGAATTTGATAAAAATTTCGTTGTTATTTCCGAAGCTATTTTGACCGGTACAATATTAAAATTAATCCTTATCCAACAAAATATATTATTCAAATATTGGGCATTTAATAAAGACTAAAATATGCCTTGACATCATAATCATCACAGATTCAAATTACCCATAACAAAATAATTATGGTTGCAGGAACGCAGGCGCAGCGGTAGGAGTCTAAGAGCTTTTCCTCGGCTATTAAGTATAAAATCCTGTTAGTACATTTCCGTGGGATATTTTCCGACATCCACGCGGGCGGAGACGCGGGCAAAAGTTAGTAATTAATATTATAATAATATACTTATATTAATTTATTTGATATAATTTTCATGCTTAGTTTTTTATTGTATCATTTTTGTTTGCTACTTGTAAGTTTTTTTTTTCAGTCTTTGTTTTCACATACAATGTAAGTATTTAATTGTTTTCATTTTATTGTTTCTCTTTTTATTGACACTATTTTCTATTGCTATTTATTATTATTGTCCAGGCTTATTTTATTTAATTAATCAGAGTTGGCTGGCTTGATTACTTGATTACAAACATTTGTATGCCGTCTTCTGGCATAACATAACACACTCTTTATTAAATTTATATACCATTATAATTGTACTTATGTTAAACAAATGAATAAATTACTTAAAGATATGACCTATTAATAAGAATGAAAATACTGAGAGAAATGAAAGGTTACCTGATTCAGTTCTGGATCATAGCCCCCACTAACAGAGTAGTCACATACTTCACATGATATATGTCGCCGAATATCAATGGGACTGAAAACAAGAGTTGAAAAATATTTTAAAATTAATATAAACTTGATTTTTAATTGAATTGAAGGTTGGTATTTAAAATGACTATTTATTATTCAATTATCAACTAGTTGTGAACACGTTATAATAAATAAGCACTTACCAACCAGAACTTTTAAGAGCTGCCATCATAACCTTAACAATTGAACCTAGAAACAAACAGAAAGTATAACATAAAATAGTTTACTAAAAGTTAGTGCTGGATATTTTCAAACCAAAATATAAAGACGCTTACTGTTTTTAACACATTCATAGACGTGCTGCTCGCACTTGAACTTGTCAATATTCTCTTTTCCTTCTTTGCCAATTAGAATATTACCCAATTTTGCTGTAAAAGTGCCTCGCCTTTCAGGGTACAAATCGTAACCCCACGCCTCATCTTTCTTCGAGCCAGTGTTCGTTTGGCTTTTATTAATATTCTCTGATGTAGCATTAGCTTCTGGTGGCGGGCTTTTATTCTCTCCAGACATTTCTATAAGATAACCAGCTGATTAATGTACCGAGTTAGGTTATATCCTCTTCTGTGTAAAAAGATCAATGAAAACTTGTTAGGTCTGAGTTACAAAAGCACAGATATATTTGTACAAATGCAATGATAATTGTTAAAACCTAAAATTAGGTTTAAATAGTTAAATTTTGTGGAATTGCACAATAATCCTTTGAAAATCGTAATGTTATTGTATAATTTGACAGAAGGAAGACATATGACATGACAGTGACAGATTTTTTAAAATACATTTTGCCCTTTTAGGCATGGTCTTTTTAGTAAGACTTCTTAAGTATCTGAACTTTTTATCTAAATTTTTCAAATTATGTTTTGGTGTCCTCTCTTCATGCCGCATCTACTTAGCGACCCAGATTTCGCCCTGCGTAGGCTTGCTCAAATACCCTCTGGGCTTCCTCCTCCAATGATGTTATTTTCCAAATTCATACTAGAGTGCGCGCCACGACAGAAGACAAGTTCAGGAAAATTTGTGGAACTACATTTTTTAATGCAATGTGATGTAATGAAATGACAGACACTAGCGCCGCGTCAATGGACATCAGTGGTGGCGCTGACTACAAATTACTTAGTTATGCTACGGTTTCCTCGAAGACCGGTGGCCGCCACTAAAGCTACGGTTTCCTAGAGCGCGTAGCGTCCACAATTTACACCGAATAACGTCACTGAAACGTTGATTATGAAAGTAGTTAAGAGGGTTTATCCAAAAAGTTGGCAACGTCGCAAATAACTGTCAAATATTTACCTGTTTTGATTCTTAAACCAATATTACTGAACAGAAATAAGAAATGTGGCTAACTAGCGAACTAGGATATTAATAATGAATTGCAATTATAACATTGAATTTGATGTTTTACCCATTTTAGGTGTAGAAAACGCATTTGGAACGTTTCCAAATAGTTTTTTTACATCTAAAACTAAACATTCGGTGTTACGATATTAATTATTGCATTTCATAATTGATATTCTAGTTCGCTAGTTAGACACATTTTTTATTTCCACACAGTAATATTGCACAGTATTATTTATAGTAATAAATTAATCAAAACAGTGAAATATTTGACATCTATTTGCGACGTTACCCACCTTCAAAATAAACGCTCTTAAGGCGCGGGCCCACCGCGGCGCATGCTGTGCACGGGCACGCGGCGCATTTTAGCTGCGTGTATTAATTTGTTTGACAACGTGGGTCTACGTTTCCACTGGAGTACACGAATATGACCCACGATTATGTATAGCGTGGCACGGCGCACGGAGAGGCTACGCACGTGCCACTGCAATCCACGGACACGGGCTTCACTGCGGGAGGTGTGGGGAGGTGAGACGGGCGGGAAAGCGAGCGACGCCTGCGCCATTTTGTTAAGTGCTAGGTTTCGTGGCGCACGCGTGCATTTGATGACCACGACAGGCGGCTTTATTTTTATTTAGTCAATAATATTTGGTTTAATTATGGAGTTGTTTACTGAAAAAGTAAAGCTACACCCCTGTTTATGGAAAATGAGCGATATATCGTACAGAGACATCGGTAAAAAGGATTTGGCTTGGGACAAGATTGCGAGGGAATGTCAAATGGCGAACGGTGAGTAAATACTTGTTATTTTTTTGTTGCTAATTTAATGTTATAAAAATATTACTTTTAAATCTACAAACTTAATATTTATTTATTACACACTTACTGGTAGGTACTGTTTAAATTGTGACACGGGCATTTTGCCAGCTCAAAACATGCGTATGATTAAAATAATTGCAAAATTCTTCCCTGATAAAGAAACTGTCATTAGAACTTCTAAATCCCGAATGTGTTAAGTCAAAAAGTTGGTTCTCAACTGGAGTTGCTGCTATATCTTCATTTGTCACAGAATTGTAGGTGAGACTATGTTCCATTAAATAATTATGTAGCACACAAGTTGCCTTCACTATTTTTATGGCTGTATCTACTTTGCACTCAAAAGGTCGTTTGTAAACTCTCCAACGGACACTCAGAATTCCAAACGCATTTTCGACCACTCGTCTTGCTCGACAAAGACGATAATTATAAATTCTTTTATTTTGTGTAATGTTGTTTTCTCTGGGAAATGGTCTCATCAAATGACACAATAAAGGGAATGCTTCATCCCCGATAAAGACATATGGAACCTCGATGCCACCTTCTACAAGTGCTTCATCAGGCGGAAGATTTAGATTACCAGCAAATAACTTCTGACCAAAGTTGCTTTCTCGTAATATTCCCCCATCACTAAATTTGCCTTTTGATCCAATATCTATCATTATAAATTTTTTTTTACTATCTGTAACCGCTAAAAGCACTATTGAGTGATCTTTAAGATAGTTGAAATAATCTGATCCACAGTTTGGAGGTGCTTTTATTGTGACATGCTTGCCGTCAATAGCTCCAACGCAATGAGGGAAGTCACATGAAGTTTTAAAATTTTCAGCAATATTTCTCCACTTATGTTCATCTTTAATTTCTTCTAAATATAGAGGCGCTAAGCAATCCCATATAGCATCGGCAACTTCCTCGATTATCCTTGCTACAGAGTTTTTTCCTACTCTATAACTGTAAGCTATGGTGTGGTATGAATCTCCTGTTGCCATATATCTGTAACATACAATTATTATGTTTTTTTTTGTTCTAGGTAAGGAAGCGAAATCTCATTGGAAGAAATTAAGAGATAGTCATAGAGAAGCTCTTCGAAGACGTAAGACTACTACAGGACAGGCAGCACAAAATATGAAACCGTGGAAATATGAGAATTTTATGGAATTTTTACTGCCACACAGAGAAAATAACCACACTTTTTCAAATTTTTCGAATCCTACACAAGGACACGACACTGAAAACACTTCTGATACAATAATTACGGATATTGATATTGTTGGATCACCTCCCCCACCGGCTGAATGTTCACTCTCAACAACATCTACAATTCAATCTGGGAAGAAGAACAGCAAGCAACTGGAAATTACTGAGATTATTCAGCGCCGAGAGAAAAATCGAGAGCAAAGACGAGCTGAAAGAGATGAAATAAGAAAGCATATTACTGATGCTAATCGACCACAAGATGCATTATCTCATTTATTTGAAAGTCTCTGTCAAAAGACACGTGATCTACCAAAGTATTTACAACTACGAGTCCAAAGAGATTTTTTTGAAACAATTACTCGTGCTGAAGAAGAAGCATTGTCCTATGACTCAATGAATACTTACTACTCCTCCACACCTTCCAATTCGTCTTCTTATGGCTATAGAAGCGCCACAAATTATCAAACCAGCCCTTTGCTTGACGCCAGCCCCTTGCCTGATTGCAACCCCCTGCCTGATGTGAGACCCGTGCTTGACGCCAGCCCCTTGCCTGATTGCAACCCCCTGCCTGATATGAGACCCGTGCTTAACGCCAGCCCCTTGCCTGGTTGCAGCCCCCTGCCTGATGTGAGACCCGTGTCTGACGCCAACCCCTTGCTTCAACCTCAAGATACTTTTCCAGCTGTTTGAATCTCGAACCATTCAAAAATAATTAATAAAAAAAAACATACCTAATGGCGATGGCGAGTCTTTCAGCAGAACTTATAGATTCCCGATAATTAGTATTCCTTTTTTCTATTTTACTTTTAATCATTTCATGAATAATCTGGAAGTCTTTTCGTGATAGTCGATAGTAATTTTCAAACTTTTCATCACTTAATGTCATAAATAATGTTTTGTATTCTCCATGTTTATTTCTGAATTTAATATGATTTTCAATCCAGAACCGGTGTTTTCTTTTCTTTTGCAATTCACCCAAGATTAGATCATCAATCTCACTTTCGGATTCATCGTCAGAAGAACTGTCTAGCAAAGTCAGTGTCAATGCCATTTTATCAGTAGCTCGATACGATATATACGAGAAACATGAAATGCGTCCGTTCCACAAGGTGTATGACTGAAAACTGCGCTGCGATAAGTGAGCTGTACATAGTCGACGGTCATATTCGTGTACTCCAGTGGAAACGTAGACCCACGTCGACAGCGTTGAGCTATGTAATCGCCTATTCGAGCAAGCCACGCATGTCTCAATGACGTCAATTCATGCGTAGCCTCTCCGTGGGTTGCAGTGGACACAACCACATACATTTTCTTCCAAAGCGAAGCTTAATACACGTGCGTAGCCTCTCCGTGCACCGCGGTGGGCCCGCGCCTTTATTGTAGTTTCTTAGAGAGCATTGTTGACACCGTAAAGCAAACCCCGCTCCCCAAAGATATAAATCGCTAGATTTGTCTTCACCGTACTCAGTCTCTTCTCAGTATGGACACCTTTTCTTGTGACTAAATGCGGATTTCACCGATGAAATTTAACGCGTTCAACACATCTAAACGCGTTCAAGAGCTGTCAATGTACAATATTCCATAACAATTTTGACACTGACAGCTCTTGAACGCGTTATAGAAATGCTGATCGCGTTCAGTTTCATTGGTGAAATCCGCACTAAGTACGGTGAGGGCACTGAGGGCAAATCTAGCGATTTAAATCTTTGGGCAACGGGGTTTGACATAGACAGTGGAGAGTGAAAAAAATTATAAATTTTCATGGCGGCCGTTATACAAATGATGGGCCGCTTTCCTAGAAAACCAAAGCTTTACTAATACCATGGATAGCTCAACTTCACAGTGCCAGTCTATAGCAGATTTTTCCAAAACGAGAAAAAGAAACCAGTATTCATTTTAACTTGGCTTTTATTTTTAATAAACACTTATTTATACTCTCATCCCATTCAATGAACACACTCTTAGCTAGTTCAATTTTTTTGAAATCCAGTTCCATCTCACCTGAAATTACAAATAGGATTAGTTATCATACTCCAGCTATTTTACACCAACAGTTGTTTTGATGAATAATTTATCTGAACCATGCTCACCCAATGTTTTTAAAAATTCTTTGAAGGTTTCTTCATTCCTTATTACACTTGCAATATAAACTTCTAGATCCTGATTCCTGGCACAGAAAGTTTGTATAACATTGGATAGGGGCTGTAGTATTGAAGGATCATAAACTATATCTGCTCCTATCAATATGTCTGGTACAATGCTATCAGGCAAATCTTCAATTACATTCCAGTCCAGCATCATGAGACCTTAAAAAAGATTAAATATAAATTAAAGTTACTTGAAATGGAGAATATATACAAAATGTTATATAATTACTTTTTTTTTGTTTAAGCACTTTGTTCACCGTCTGTCTTGCTCTACGTCCCGCCAAGGCCACGCACGATGCACGACGCAAAACGACAGTGAATTGTCTTGACGTACATCAATTGTTTTTACTAATTGCTTGCTACACGACGCAATTTTGCATCCACCAAGCGTCCCCCCCGCGAGCGTCGTGTAACGGGCTTGCTGGATCATGTATATGCTTGCTGTACAGCAGATCCAGCCAGTGTTTCCACTTTTTGGGATTTCTCGCTTTTTATTTAAGGGTAAAATGAATAATATTGTGCATGGCTTAGGGCTATTTTATTTTGACAGGGTTTTAGGAAATTTTGTGGTAAAATCGCGAAAAATTTCGCCAATCTGGCAACATTAACCGCGACCTTAAGCGCAGTTACAGCACGCTGGATGCGCGCACGATAGTGTGTATGCTACGGTCCAGATCCGCGGCGTTGGCGGGACGTACAGCAAGATGGATGAAGAATAAGGCCCTTTAGTTATAGCTCTTTTTTTCAAACAGGTTTTTCATGAGTATTTTAGGTAAGTCCCTATATTATTATACTATTTACTATCTGTTGCCCGCAACTTCATCTGCAATCGAAAACAAGCCCATGTCTTAACCCAGGTGAAGGTCTACCCATGTGCTAAATTTCATCCAAATCCGTTCAGCCGTTTTGGCGTGAAAACGTTACAAACAAACAAACTCACTTTCGCATCTTCTTTACATAGTATAAAACAAAGTCGCTTCGCGCTGTCTGTTCCTATGTATGCTTAGATATTTAAAACTACGCAACGGATTTTGATGCGGTTTTTTTTTAATAGATTTAGTGATGCAAGAGGAAGGTTTTTGTGTATAATACATTAAGGTTTTATGTAAATTGGCTGAAATATGGCGATTATCGTCGAAAATGTCGGAAAAAAATCATGCCGACTGGGAGCTTTACTGGCGTGGGCTGCGTAAGCCGTAAGAGATACATCAAATTTATGTTTTACAGAATTGTATATCTTAAAAAGTTCAAAAATAAAGTCCGCGATAGCATATGTCTATCTTCTAAGGATGACCAACAATAACCATTTTTATCTTTCAGAATTTGATAAAAATTTAATTGTTATTTTGACCGGTATTTTATTTATCCTCATCCAATAAAATATGTTATTTAAATTGGGCATTTAATTTAGATTAAAATATGCCTTGACATCATATCATTAAAATGAATACTTTAAAAGATATCACAGATTCAAAATTACGCGTAACAAAATAATTATGGTTGCCGAGAACGCGGGCTTCCTGGGTTTTCTTCGGATATTAGGTATGATCTAACTAATCCCAGTAGTACGTACCCGTGGAATATTTTCCGACATCCACGCGGGCGAAGCCGCCGTCAAAAGCTAGTTTATAATATAAGTAATAATTTAAATACCTACCTAAAGATTTATCCTGGGCTTGGAACAAAGTGATATTTTCATCCTTCTCTTGTTTGATATGTGGAAAATTAATATAAATATTTTCACTTATCGTCTTCAACACATCATTATGACAGTCAGTTAGCAACAAAGATTTGACATCACAAAGCTTGCCAGTAGTTATACCAGTGAATCCCACACCAGAGCCCAGTTCCAAGACATTCTTATTTGAAAATATGTTTTGATTGCAGAGTACCCAGTCTGATAACATCAAAGCAGCCTGAAATAAAAATAATGTACAATAATTTACACTAAAGATGGAAATATTATGAAGGAAACATTTAGCTACAAAATAATAGTAATTATAAGAAAGGCAATTTATAATCATTATTTTCACAAGATTTTATTTTTCCACTGTTGGGACTCGCAAATCCTTTCTGCAAGAGGGTAAGGATAGAAATCCACCATGTGGGTCCAGTTAAATCATTACTTGTCATTATATTTTTACATAAATACAGGGTGGCAGGGACATCGACATGAAAACTGATACCATAGACTAGGTACATGATTCTGAAGCCCACTGCGTTGAAATATTTCGATGGTTATTTAAAAAAATATGTTGTTTCATAGAAAAGTGCAATATCACCCTTTTTTATTGTGTGGGAAATTATCAAATAACTTCTCCACTCTGGGTGGAGCGGGAGGGCGTGTCAAACTCTTACTGACTGAAACCCACCCATGTCCTTGGTGGGGGCCACGGTATCCTTTTTGGACTTTCCCGTGACCCTGCCATCCTGTATAAGGAAATTCTAATTATTACTGAAAGTGACAAACCTATTAAGTTTAAAATACCTCCCAAGTCTTCAACCCTGTTGTACCGTTGACCACCATATTCCTGGTTTCTTTTATTGTAATAATATTATTAGTATCATTCCCTATCACATAATGTCGATAGCTAAACCCATCTACATTCAAATAATTCATGCTCTTGCACAACTGTGAATATAAATCATCATGGACCTCTTGACTTGGTTCCAGAAACTGAATTATTTTCTTTAGAAATAAGCTGGCAAATTTACCACTTATTGGGTAATCTTGAATCAATTTACTATTAACAGTAGCATCCAAGAAAGCCTGCTGCCAATCCCAATCCATATTTTCGAGATCTTCGCGCTGAAACAAATAACATGTTATTAACTCAAAAAATTAACTAAGAGTATGGGGTTTATTTATAAACGTTGCTTAAAGTTAAGTAATGTTTAGCGACTGTTTGGCCATACATTTTTGACATTTCAACGTCACTTAAATTTAAGCAATGTTTATAAATAAACCCCTGAGAATGAAGCACTCTGAAGGTGGTGTGACCTGATGTGCTTGTTCTAAGTAAAGTCCCTAGATGGCATTGGGATAGTTAAAAATTTTTGGCCATGTAATTATTTATAAATATTGTATTGTACTGTTCATGTCATCATATAAATATGAACTTAGTTTATAACATAGTTGTATTATTTCTGTTAGATTATAAATGTTGAAAAATTGTGAACTGCAACAGACCATTTACAATTTAACGCATTATTTTTCGATATTTTATAAGCTATCCATTGGAAACCGACAAATTGTGAACTGATATCAAACTTGCTTGCGACGTAACGCACCTTGCGCTTATACTAAATAGCCTGCATAGTTGCGAGCTCGTAGAGTATATGTTCTGTGGTTGCGAGCAACTTGTAAGTAGCGCTCGCCCACAGAGTACTTTTTATATAAAGCGCTTGCCCCGGACGCCGCCGCGGCACCGCAGGCTTCGATCGCTTGCCTCACGCGTGGATTGTCAGCTCTACCCTAAACTAATCCATTTCACCCAGTTCACAATTTTTCGACACTAATTTATAGTCTAACGGAACTAATACCGATAGATTACAAACTAACGGTTCTCACAATCTTACGGTGACATTCATACCACAAGCACGTGTCTTTTCTTACCATCAGGCAAAAGTTAAGATTTCCTTTATAGAAATTTTGGGTAAGCTGTCTTAATAATGAAACATTTGGTTCAGCTTTAATTGACATTCTTGTTCTTAATATTTTACAAACCAAAATAACGTAATCAAACTTTACACAAGCTTTGCAATTTCACAATCACAAGTTCACAAAAAGTTTATTCAATTCAATTGTCATT
This sequence comes from Agrochola lota, assembly GCA_947364205.1. NCBI lineage: Eukaryota > Metazoa > Arthropoda > Insecta > Lepidoptera > Noctuidae > Agrochola > Agrochola lota. Next base: position 7,425,744 of record OX376228.1, on the reverse strand, counting down.
AGTGTCCACAGAACATAAAAACATGTCAGTGTCAAATGTGTCAATTCTCACTGTCAGAGAAATGACAGTGGTGTGTGCTTTGAACTCATATTTATAGTCCTACCAACTTATCTGTGAACTGAAAGAGGACGGCACCGTCGATTCAGTGTTGCTAATTAATATGAGGTGCCCAAAATGGTGAAGAAAACTGACAACTTTTGCCGAGGGTGTCGCTGGTAACGCTTGGCTGACATTAGCTGTCAAACTTCATAAAAAACTTGATTCCAAAAAGTTTGGACGGCATCTGACAAAAAATGCCGCGCCGTATAATAATGTTATAATAAATTTAATACATGTTTAACATAAGTACATACTTATTCATTGTAATAAAGATGAATATGTTGCTTTGTTATGGATGGAAGCTTTGTGCTGCTATTCATGAATAACTGCCTGGAGGTGGAAGATCCATCTTGTTATCATAAGTTTCATGCTGCTGAGGTATCCCAAAATTCTAATTTCTATCAAATGATTCGATTCTGTCACCAAGTTCAGATTTTAATTTCTAGGTTATGTTCGTAGCTAATGAAACATCGAATATGTTATAAAACTACTGTGTAAGTACGTAAAAGTTTATAATTACTACGATAATAAATGAACGACATGACAATTATAAAATTGGGTTATTTACTTCTATTATTAACAATAAAATTGGCTGTAAATGCCTGCTGACCAAATACGCTTTTCGGTCTCTTAGTGAAGCTCCTCGGTTCTTCAGATCACTTTAACTGAGGTACAGTCCACGTTGAATATATAGTTCATTAAATTATCAAAAAACTCACGCTAGTTCCTGTTTTAATTATTTTAAGCCTGAAAAACATTGTGAGATCAAAGTGACAGTGCGATGTTATGGGCAATGCGTTAGCAGTGCCACCTGTTCATAGCTTTGCGATTTCTTCCCCATTGAGTGTTTTCAAGAAGGAAATTTCACATTAGACATTATCGTTTACTAAGAATTACAGTTTTTACAAATTAAAAACTATGATACCTATATAAAAATAATAAAATAAATTTGATAATTTACAGTTACGTAGGTACGCTAACAGTTTAGTCTCTCAGCAATAAACAATGACTTTATCTAAAAAGTAATTCAATAAAGTGGAAATTCAGCAGATAAAATGTTCCACGGGGGGTCCTTCCGTTGCCTGTGTGCCGGGGCCGCGATATCCCTTTCGGACAAACCCTGCAAGCCCTGGTACCTGGATGTCTAGCATTTAGTTATGACCCTACCTAACCCCTAACACCAGATTTGACTAATTATAATTAGCAGTGGTACCCAGTGGTAGTGTAGTGTAATAAAAAAAAACAAATTGCTTTACAATAATTTATTTAAAACCAGGTTTACAGTAATTGTTATCTTTAGATGAACCTGCATACACAACTTCATCCTGGTTGGGAGGCCATACTTCGCTTATTTCCGTACCAATATCATCATTATCACTATCGCTTTCGGTTTCAGTGTCACTTACCACTTCTATAATAAAAGGTTTATCTAAATACAAATCATGTTTTAAGTATTCTCCTCTAACCTGCGAACGTCTTTACAATGTTGTGCCCACTCATGAACTGTAATAGCGTCAAAAGCTTCTCTAACTAGGCGGGGAATTTCAGCATTTTTGTGCTCAATGTTTACATCAGCAACTTTTCATTTCATTGTGCTCCATATGAGTTCAATGGGATTGAGATCACAGGGATAAGGTGGTAAATATAAGCATATTATATTATAATCAATTGTCTTCTAAATTTTTTTCAATCTCATATACAGGTTCAGGCTTGTTTCTCTTAATTATTTCTAAAAGCTGAGGTTTAGTCAAATTCTCTCCGTAGTCAATTTTATTTTGGGTCAACCATAATTGCATATCTTTTTTTAAGGAATTCGTATTTGGGACTTTATTCACACAAATACGGTGATAAGGAGCATTATCCATCACTACTATGGACGGCTCTCGTAAATTACGCACATGTTTTTCAATAACCCACTTTTTAAAGTTGGTACTATTCATCTCGTCATGATAATCACCACTTTTTGTGTTTGATTTAAACACAAGTAGTGCATTTGTAAAAAACCCAGTATCTCCTCCCGCATGAACAATAATATATCTTTGCCCTTTCGATACAGGCTCCAATACTCCGTCTTCACCCTCTCCTTGCCAATATTTACCCAATGAAGAGTGAATATAGGTCTCATCTAAATAAATTATGGGCCGGGGCTTGGGAGCTTTATTATTTTTATCCACTGCATGCAAGTACTTAGCTCTCCAAGCTGATATTTCATTACGCTCCATAAGAACCTTCCGATTGGATTGAGATTGTTTAAAACGAAATCCCACCTTGTGAAGCAGCTTTCGCAGACTCTCTCGCTCCTCGACCTCTAGAAGCTTTTTAACAGTAGTACCTCTTTTTTAACAGAATAAAATTCATGTACTTTCCTCCGTATAACTCCCGTGTCAATATCATTAACATCACAAAACAACACACACAACAGCACAAATCCACTTTTACGTTTTCTCTCCTTGCCTGGTGTCCGAATTTTTGTACCAGTTTCTTCTGCTGCGTGCCCTTCCTCAACTATTTTTGAAATTAGTCCTTGACTCACACCTGAAATGGACGTAGTTAAGCAGAAAGGACTCAATCCACAACAAGTCACTTTTGAGTTATGGGCGTTTGAAGTTTCAGCTGTAATTTCTCCAACAAAAAGTTAGATTATTTTTAATTATTGTTCGTTATTATTAAGAAGATAGTTTATATTTTATTTGTTCATCAATATAGTTATATATTTTGCAATAGATTTCGAGATATTAATTGAAATGTGGGTTGAGTTCTTACAATTAAACTAAAGTTTGTAAAGACAGGTATTTTTTTTTACTTTCTCAGATTGGACTCAAAACTACCCATCGACTAGAAAATAAGTTATAAAAAAAAAACAAGTATTATTATAAAAAAGTTATATATTTATTGACCTTAATCATAAAATTAACAAAATCACGTAAAAATGTCATTATTAAACTTTAAAAACTAGAAAAAACAGCGCAATAATGAGCACTCATTTTAATTTCCGTCATCCTCCAGGTCAAAATCAAGAGTTGGCCCGTATCCATCAACATCCTCGTTGATAGAGCTGCTTCCCTAGGCTATTATAAAATGCGTGACAGTCTTTGGGTATTAGAGTAAACATAGATCTGAAATCTTCCGAGCTTTGCTTGAGGAATGGTTTTTCCCTGGGGCCAAAGAACTTCAAAATCTTTCTGGCGTTTATAAAATACTATGTTAGTAGTAACATAGTATTTTATAAACGCCAGTTATGTGTTTATAACGCTGGGATCCACGTGGGCTCTAACGATCAAGGGCGATGCAATATCTGGGTTGAAGGGGAAGCCGGACGAGGAGCTACGTCCAAATGTGCTGTTCATCAAAAGCTGTTTTTCTGAAATATCTCAAGTGTTTTGAGTCGTTTCTGATAAACAAAAACAAATATTTTATGTTAGTATATCACAGAAACGACCCAAACTGTTTGAGTCGTTTCAGATATTTGATAAAATGATATTTCCAATCAAAACTAATTCTTAGAAAGGATCCAAACTGTTTCAGTTTATTCAGGTTTATCGACCTTAAGAACATACTCATAGATTTTACATTACTCAGAAACAATTCAAGCGGACTGAGTTAGTTCAGCAAATATATTTTGTGTGCTCTTCATACTGTGGGTTGACTCGGGGTAGCGAGAAAAACTAGTTTCCGTGTACATTTTAAAAATAGGGTTTTGACTACATGATAGATTCGACCCTCAGGAGTACGATAGCATTGGGCACGCCACAATTGCGGTGATAAGTCCCCTCTTTGAGGAGTGGCTTGAGAGGTGCCATGGCGTCCTCACCTTCCGCCTGACGCAGGTCCAAACCAGACACGGTTGTTTCGGGAGGTTCCTGTTCCGCGTAAGGCGGGAGGAAACGCCCGGGTGTCATTACTGTGTGGATCGCCCGGAGAACACGGTGGAGCATACGGTGGAAGTCTGTCCGGCTTTGGCGGGGCACCACCGTGTCCTTGTGGTGGCGATCGGTGACAGTGATCTCTTGCATCCGGCCCTGGTCCAGGCCATGGTACGGAGCGAGAGGGCGTGGCAAGCCGTCACCTCCTTCTGCCAAGCAGTAATGCTCGCGAAGGAGGAGACGGACCGCGTGGCGGAGAGGCAAGCTGCACGCCCTCGCGGCCCTAGCCGCCGCAGGAGACGCCCCGGGCGTCGGGAGTCGAGAGCCGACTTCCGGTCACCGTAGGCGCGGGCTTGCGGACGGTGAGCAATGGGCAGCTCGCCGTCCGATAAGGACCAGGCCCGTGTCGACGGCGCGTTGTGTTCCACGCGCGCCTCAAAGAGATGTCAGCACCAACCGACGGGGTCGAAAGACCAATGCCTGCTGGGGTTGCGGGTTTGTCCGAAAGGGATATCGCGGCCCCGGCACACAGGCAACGGAAGGAACACGGGTGGGTTTTAGTCAGTAAAAGTCTGACACACCCTCTCGCTCTGCCCAGAGCGGGAGAAGTCATTTGATGATTTCCCATCCTGAAAAAAAAAAAAAAGGAGTACGATAGCATACTTAACTCAATTTTGGCCAATGTGTGGATTGAGTCCTTTTTGCTTAACTACGTCCAAATATAAGATAATAAAATAAATGTTAGTAGAAATTTGAAATCTGGCAGGGTAGTTGGCTCACTCACTTAGCAGGTTGCCTAATAGATGTACGTTACCGTTACGCTAACCTGCAGCAAGAATAGAAACGAATATTTTGTGGACTTAAGCAATTAGTTAAGTATCGGGTAATTTATAACAAGAAAGTTGACAGCACTAACCTGTCGCTGCCGAAATTCGTTTGTAGATTTGATTAAATGGAATAATCGGAGATTAGAAGCGAAGAGAAGAAGCTCGGGCGGGGGCTCGAGCTTCTTCTTCAAAAAAGGTTTTAACCTTTAGAATAATGTTTCGAGCATCACTTTTAATAGCTTTCGGCATATATAACTTTATAAATTCAGCAATATCACGACAAAACAACCAGAGAACCCGAATGTAGTGGACACTGACAATCGAATGACATTTCAACATGACGGCCGTAGTTCCAATTTTCGCCATTTCACAGATAAGTTGGTAGGAGTGTACTCTGAGGCTTAGAATATTAGGGTGTGTGCCAGCTGCCCCGTAAAGGTTTCTCCCTAGTAAAACCTTATTTGGCCAAGTCCGGCTATCTGTCTGTTCGGTGTTTAACTCAGACTGTTGGTACTAAAAAGCTATAATTTGGCAAGCTTAGACAAATTAATCATGCCCTCAAAGTTGTGTTTCTTTTTTTATGGTCTGGGATGTTTTTTTATTCTCGATTCTATTGAGTTGGGCGCCATTGGATATGCCTTTAAAAAATCTTGAGGTGATTGATGACATCTTTTCGATTCAGGGATCATTTTGTAATATTCAGCTTTACGTGGTCATTTTGATAGTAAAGTTTCCTCCTACCAGCTAAACCGTTGTTTTTGGATATGTAAAACGTACTCACGAATACGCTATTATAAAACTATCGCTTTATCGTTTGCGTAACACACGATCAGTCATAATCTGTTTCATTAAACCAAGACATAGCGCTCCTGCCGGGGTTGCGAGTTTGTCCGAAAGGGATATCGGGGCCCCGGCACACAGGCAACGGAAGGACCTCTGTGGGTTTTAGTCAGTAAAAGTCTAACACGCCCTCTCGCTCCGCCCAGAGCGGGAGAAGTCATTTGATGATTTACCAACCTCAAAAAAAAAAGGAGGGTTCAGAATCATGTACTGAATCCATGGTAGCCGGCTTCGCGTCGATGTCACCTTATACACGGTTAATTTTAGCTCGTTCTGGAACGAAAAGCCATAAACTCGATCATCAAACTCGAAACGATTGGGACTATTATTTTCAATAAATTACAATTAAAAAAAAACACAAAAAATCAAATTTATTGTTTTTTTTGGTGAAATAATGAGAACTCGTAGTAACTGCGATCAATGCATATGTGTGTAAAACGTATCGACGAACGGCAACACTTGCGAACGGTACCCATTGAAAAATCCATTCATCGATCAGACAGCATAAAAACACATACGCAATAGATAAATAGGTACACAAATAAAAATACGAAAAGCGAATTCAGACTTTATTTCTAAACCGTAAACGGTAACAAATATAAATTTCACCAAACTAGGTACAAGGTAAGTAGGTACGCAGTTTACTAAAATTATTCTGAGAAGTGTCCGACCGGACTTCAAAAGGATGCACAACCGAATTCCGCGGTTAGGTGTGTAAAAATAAGGTCTTAATTCGGTCAAATATTTTCATAGAAAAGGGCACCACCATCTTATAATGAACTCTATTGGACAGATAAAACGATTCATTTTTTCTGTTTACATTGCCTGCCTTTGTAGAAGCCGCCGCGCCGCGGCCGCAAGCAAGCATTGTCGCATAAAAACAATTATAAACAATATTCTTTTTATTTATCATAAATATGGTAGGTAGGTATGCTTATTAAGTACCTATTAGCTCGATTGGTCGACACTCGATTCAAGACCTTAAATACAACTCCCAAGCGTACTCGTCGTGTCTAGTTGAAAAGGTACGAGTACTAGTGATTTCGTGATGCGAGAGTAGTGAATGAAATTTCAATTAGTTTCTCTCGTTTACGAGGAGATGTGATAGTAGTAAACACCGTGCCGTGCTTCCGATACAAACGAGAGATAACGAGGTGAATGAACTTACACCAACCTATCGTACCAGAAATGAAATACCTAGTTGCAGGTACTTACTTGCAGCCGGACTCGCACACGCACAGCTGTGCCGCGCTACGTCATCACCGAGCGGATCGCGTACGATCTTGCGTTTATGAATGGAATAGTGAAAGCGCTACTAAGATTTAACTCGAATGACAGAATAAAAGTGATAAATTTCTAACTTCTATATTAGATGTCTTAAAAAAACAATAACGATGCTAATAGTACCTATTAATCGTCTGGAGTCACTGTGCTTCGGCTCCAGAACGATTTAAAATTAATCGTGTATATTCATCACTACTACGGAACCCTTCACAGTACGTGGTGCGATACGCACTTGGCTGGTTTTTTATTATTATTTGCGGGATGAGTGCCTTTATATAAATACTTTACACATAAATCACTCCTGGACATTAAAATAGTGCTGTCTTGTTAAATTCTCTAAATAGAATACAGGTGATCCGCAACATTGGACAAAAGCTGACTCCACCGCCACCATTTTACATCAAGAGTTGCAAAATTATTTGAAAATAATGGTATTTCATAGGGCAACGGCCAACGGCAATACATATCAACAGACCGCTCGATGGTTAGTCGATTTCAAATGGTAAAACAAAAACAGCTGTCGCAAATGCTATCTGTGGACTCTGTCTGTGTCTGTTATACACGTTGGTCAGATGTGAATGTCAACAATTCAAAATATCGTTTTACGAATTTGCGCTATATGGTGTATCATTATCATTTATTTTCCAAGTACTTCTTTTTCTGACTGTCCTCTTAACCGTCAAAGTTTGTTATTACAGAACAGACTCGTGCAATTGATCGGCTACCTTATTATCTACGTGTTATTGGCAAAATTGTGGTGACTTCCAAAAGCCGCACCACAAGTTGAATTATACATTGTGCACGCATATTTTGTAGTTTGTACCTTTCTACGGCGCGATATTGAACATGGAAACTGTTGCTGCACCAAGGCTTAGAAAGCGGAAAGCTATAGAATATGCTGAAGATAATATTGATGGTGATGATACTTCTCCCAAGAAAAAAGCCAAGACTGTAGCGAAACCCACAAAAGCTAAACCAGGAACAAGTTCGAAAAGTGTTAAGAATCCCGAAAGTAGTAAAAAGATACCGAAGAGTAAAGATACCAAGGTTTCAAAGAGCAAAGTAACCAAGGCACTAGAAAATGATGAAGTAAACCTGTTTGATAACAATGATAATATTCAAAATGTTTGGAATGAAGCTGAAATGTTGGCCCAAGTGGAGAGAATCCCCCTTCAATTAGCACAAAATTTGATAGGACTTCTCACGGATGGTTGCACTTTGCCATTTATTGCCAGATACAGAAAAACTGCTGTGGATAATCTAATGCCAGATCGGTAATTATTATACTTGATGTGAATTATTATATTTATTATTCTTTTTGTGTCACATATAGTGCAAATAAATGTATTTTCTTTCATCTTAAATTCATGCTGATTTGCATGATTCCTCTACATTTTATTTACTGAAAAAACAACATTGATTATCTACAAGAATCAGACATGCACATTATAATAATTGTACGTTAAAATTTTACAACATTACATTAACATACTCCTCAACAATATCTGTAACATTTATTAATTACTTACTTACCCATTCAATTGATTCTCAGCCTCCAGGAATTACATGAGAGTTATGAAAACATATCTCAGCTTAAGAAGAAAGTGAAGTCTGTTATTGAGACTTTAAAGAAGTCTAAAAAGCTAACACCAGAAATTGAGAAAGGTATATTGAATGCCCGTAACTTGTCTGAACTTGATTTGATAGTAAGTTTTTTTCATTTGTTTTTTCTACATTTCCAATGGCTTTGATTAATGCTGGTTGGTGCAACGTCACAGTTTACAGCTTTACCAGAAACTTAATAATTTATCTTATCATATTTTATTTTTCAACCTGCTACTATTTATTTGTTTTGTTGACTTGCTACAATAAATGTCCTAAAAGAAGAATAGATTTTAGTTTTAAAAGTATTTTTTGTTTTAAAGCATTTTTTTGTTTTCAAATAATTTTTTGATCTAAAAATGTAATGTAAATCATAATATTTCATCACATTTTCTAAAGATAACGATTTTAGAGAATTGCTTGGGAATCAAGGAAATGCTACGAGGGTTTTGTAATTAAATAAAGAAGTTCTAGGATTCTTCCGGTTGAAGTGAAGGTCAAATCAATAATCAATTTTTCTAATGTTGGTGATTCATTTTCTGTTTTAGTATGCACCTCTAAAATCACATTCATTATCCCTTGCTGAAAGGGCCCGCAACCTTGGTTTGGAGCCACATGCAATAAGACTTTTAAATGGAGAATTCATTGACCTACACATGCTTTGTAGCAATAATGATGAATTGGGGACAGTTGACAAAGTAGAATCTCATGTTACTCATATAGTAGCAGATATAATGTACAAGGATACAAGGGTTTTAGAGCAAATGAGGACCCTGTAAGTTGATTTAGATCCAGAATGGTCATCACCTTAGAAACATTTCCCCTAATAAAGTTATTATTTTTTTCAGTAAAGAAGAAACTAGGTTTACCATACAAAGTAGTAGGACAAAGAGTTCAACTAAAGAAAAGGTAGATGATAAGAAGAAAGTGGATAACAAATCAGACCCTGAAAATTATAAATTGTATTTTGACTGGAAGTGCCCCAGTCAGTTTGTGAAACCACATCAAACTTTAGCATTGAATAGAGGGGAAGATGAAAAAATACTTTCAGTAAAAGTAGTTATTCCTGACTGGTTTTATAATAAACTTGAAAGGTACCCAATCATCAATTTATTTTTTATTTTTTATGGGGCCTAAAAATTTGTGTAGACTTGGCAAATGTGGCAGTTGACCACTTTTCTCCGCCGCACCGGCGCTGGACAGCAAGATGAAAGCATTTCAGAACATCTCTTCAATAAAAATGTAAAATATACGCGGCGCCGCGCCGATGAGCCGCCGACTTATGGGCGATATTCATGCGTATACACAAACATGCGGTCCAGCGCTGGTGCGGCTCCGGGCTTGAGTACAGGAAGCCTTATGCCATTAGTAGTTAGGTTGGCAAGGGATTTGCCGACTGTACATAATTATGTTTGATGATCACAGTATGTACAATTAATCTAAGCTCTTTCTTTTAAGGTTTTGTCTATCTTTGTGGAAGAGTCCTGTCTGGGTTCGCAAAGGTCTGGGCGATGCTTACAACCGCCTGATCAAGCCTTGGCTGTCGAGACACATAAGGTCCGACCTTACAGCCACTGCACAAAAGGAAGCAGTGAAAACATTTACTACGAATCTAGAGAAGTACCTCTTGACAGAACCTATCAAAAATAGAACCATTTTGGGTTTAGATCCAGGATTTAGAGCTGGCTGCAAGGTAAAATTTATTTTACTAAAATTCTAAACGTTTCCTGCCCAAAAAAGATGTTATTATAATGATTTATTTATTTCAGGTTGGCATAATAAATTCTAATGGGCAGAAACTGGATGTGTGCACTATATACCCAGATTTGAGACAGCATAAAGCATTTGATCCAGCTGCCAAACAGCTAAAAGACTTAATTAATAAATACAAGTAAAGATACTCCTTTATAATACACAATATAATATTATGTTTTGCTTCATAATGATATTTATTATTACTTATTTGTTGTTTACAGTGTAGAATTAACTGGTTTAGGAAATGGTACAGCTTGTCGTGAAACGGAGCTATGGCTGAAAAGTAATAATATATGTGACAATGTTCCTATTATAATAGTGCCTGAACAAGGCGCTTCTATTTACTCTATAAGCAAAGAGGCTCAAAAGGTATGTCCAGTTGCCATAGGTCTAAATTTAGTCGACTTTCATAGAAATTTAAGAGTTAAAAAAACTATTCATATTATGTAATGGAAGGAATGATATTTCCTTCCATTACATAATATTAATAGTTTTTTTAACTCTTAAATTTCTATAAAAGTCGAAAAAAAAAAAAATATCAGCTACCAAATTTTAAATATGTATCCAAATGATTATTTGTTCATTTATAAATACTCAGGAACACCCAAATATGGACCCAAATCTGATATCAGCTTTATCAATCGCAAGAAGAGTATTAGATCCTTTGGGAGAGCTTATAAAAGTGAGTACCATTCGTATCACAATCCTGTTAATGTTGCATTATTGTATTAAATGTGCTTTAACTAATGAATCTATTTTATTCTTAGGTAGACCCTAAAAATTTGGGCGTTGGCATGTATCAGCACGATATTCCTCCCAAAATGCTTGAAACAGCCTTAGATTGTGCTGTCGAAAAAGTAGTTAGTTTAGTGGGTGTTGACATAAATACTGCATCTCAAGCAATGTTAAGGTAACAGCACTTATTGTTGTAGTATCTTATTTCTTTATTATTGTGCGTTATTACTTCTTTAATATGTTGTCTTAAATAGGCAGTAATTTTTCCCCCTCGTATATTTTCAGGCGTATATCAGGCCTGAATGAAGGAAGAGCTAAAAAAATCATAGAATACCGTCAAGAAAACAGTGGTTTTGAAACAAGGGCCGAGATCCTGAAAGTTACAGGAATAGGAAAAATTACGTTCCAACAATGCGCTGGGTTTTTGACAGTTTTGGAAAGTTCTGAGCCCTTGGATACCACTATTATCCACCCAGAGAGTTATAAAATAGCTAAATCGTAAGTGTCATTTTATTTTATGCATAATAATAGAATTGATAAAGATTTTGCAAATCTTCTACCAAGAGTGCATTATGCTTTCAGGTTTGCAAAAAAGATTGGCGTTAATCTTAAAGATCTTACGAAACCGCATTTCCCCCAATTAGTTGAAAGTAAAATTGTAACGATAAATATAAGGCAAACTAGTGAAGAACTAAATACTGATGTGTGTACCTTGGAGCTCATAATAAATGCATTTAAACAAAAGAAGTATGAAGACAACGTGATTACATTTTGTAAACCTGTTTATTCCCTTGCTGTGCAAAACATGGATCAACTAAAGGACGGCACGACATTAACAGGTAAATCAAATTTTTAAGTGCATATCCAGATAAGTGCTCATATACACGACCGGCACGCGTCAATGACGTCACGGTTGGCGCAGTGGCTGAGCGATCGACTGCTGCGCAACGTGTCGCGGGTTCGATCCCCGCACGGAACAAATATTTGTATGATCTGCAAGTAGTTGTTCCGGGTCTGGGTGTTAGTGTATGTGAGTTTCTATGTTTGTAAACGCACCCACGATACAAGAAGAAATTCTTAATGTGGGGCAACGTAACTGCAGTTGCCGACACGTCGACGGCTGCAGTTGCCTCTGCCGTTGACGCGTGTCACTCGTGTGTATGAGCACTAAGGCGGTTTTTTAAGCGCGTATTACACAAATGCAAATTGTACGCAACAAGGTATTCTAATTCGTTAATATAACGCGCATATTGCACACGAACTCCAGTAGTATTCGTATGAGTCGTCCTCGTAATTGCTTTACCAATTTTCACAAAACTCTCCAAACTAACCCTGCTATAACTTCTGACTTAAGAGCCCGGGGAGCGCAGCTCGCAGCTCCGAATCGAGATGAGTGCAAAATTCGTTTGAAATATTGCTATCTCTGTTTGACAAAACAAGGCGGCGGCGGACACGCGTGTGTGTGTGAGCGGATAGATACTATAGCTTTTATTAGCTGGAGGTACTACTTGCCATTCATTCATAACGAGCCGACAGCATTTATTTATTATTAGTTATTAGGTATGTTCATTATTTGCTTTATTTTTGTTGACTACTTTGGGGAATCGTTAATGAATGTATAGACTAGTAATGCGTTTTTTGGAAATATCTTTACCATGCCGAGATTTCAACATATTAGGATATTTCGACTAATCTCGAGATCCAGGCCTTGTAGAGAAAATAGTTAGAAGATAATTCATACAAATAAGGTAGGTACCCATACATTGTTGTCGAGCACGGTCCTCCGGCCCGGCGCTAGAGTAGAGTCGTCACACGCACGTCGCGTAAATATAAATTACTAGCTTTACCCGGCCCAGCTTCGCATGGGTAGCACTAATTACTTATCTACGGCGCACTTGCCTACCTACCTAGCCTACCTACATACCTACCTATGCTGCGTTCGCAATTCATTTGCCAAACATGTAAACAAACACGAGTTTTAGGAAAAACAACTGTAAAGCCTACACATAAGGTTCAGTTTGCACTACTAGGTGGAGTTTCTTGCCCGTTCTTCTCCATAGGAACCTACTACGCGTTGGAATGGGCAACTAGCTTCATATTTCTGACTGACCGACCCCTTGACAATTCAAAAGTACCTGTAATTGGTTTATTTGAAATAAATGCTTTGAGTTTGAGTTTGAGTTTGACTACAACTTCATATTTTTTTATGACTTTTTTAACAGTACTAGTCGGTCTAAAATCAACCTTATTTACATGTGTATAAAGTTGATGTTTGTCTCAGTGAAAAACTCGCGTTTGTTTACATGTTTGGTAAATAACCTAGCTAAATACCTACCTACCTACTTACGTATACCTACCCTACCTACACCTACCTACCTATCTACCTACCTACCTACCTACCTACCTATCTACCTACCTACCTACCTACCTACCTACCTACCTACTTACCCACTTGCCTACATACCTACATACAGTAGCTACCTACCTACGTACATACTTACCTACATACCTACCTACCTATTGAAATAGGTACTTACTATAGTGCAAGGTTAGTACTTTTTGTTAGTTAGGATTTATGGCAACGACAGCTAGGAACAATTTGTATGGGGAAATAAAATTGTTGTTTTTAAGAAAAACAACAATTTTAAAAATTAAATCTCAAGATACCTTTGCATATATCGTAGCTAGGTATAATTTGAGGTTTTACTGCTCTTCTATACATGTACTGTATTATCATCAGTCATCACTCGCTTAGGCTCTTTAGATGCATAAAAGTAGGTACCTACCGATTAATATTATTGATGAAACGGATACTCGTTTGTCTGGATACGGATGTAAACTCGTATATAAAATATACTTATCTCTAATATAAAACCAGATCAAGAAAAAAATATCTTTATTTTCGGGGGCTGAGTTTAAAAATATGTAAACAATTAGTAGCTAAGAAGGTAAAGAGGTACCTAACTTATATCATTGGGTAACTTGTTGTGAGATACATCCATAACGTTCGGAGTCCATGAAAACGATACACGTGACGTAAAATTCGAAAATTTTCGCAGCCGATATCTTGGATTTACATTTTGACCTCACTATCGGCTTTATCATCTGAGAAAACTCTGAAAACGACACCCATGACAAAAAAAAAAAAATTCGCAGCCGCCATCTTAGATTAAAATTTTGACCAATTCCACACTTTCTCATAGAGAATGTCGCATGGAGGGCCCAGACCGATTTCTAGCAGTTTACTGCCGTTCCAATAAAAATAAAAATAAAATAGGTCAATAGTGTCATAAATATTATAACACAATTTAGCAAACAAATAAGTTCGCACGTACAGCACAGTAAAGTACCTAAATCGTCTATACCGACATAAAACAAAAAATACCCCGAACGAATTCCAACCAAGCACGTTGCGCTATGTGAGTGGCTGTCGGAGCGATACACACCTACAGTGAGCAGTGCGACCACGCACACATTGTCAATTATTGCTTGACGCGATAGCACTACTAGCTATCGAAAATTTATGATAAATTGGATGTGATCCGTAATACCAAAAATTATGAATGAAAACTCAATATTTTTCTAATTTTTTTTTTCGATAATTTGTAACTTGATAATATAAGCTATGCTTCTGCGGAAACCATATTACAAATATTGTTGATAATAATACAGAAAAAACAATATGAAAATATGTAATTTACGCTGTAAAAATGTACGAAATTCAATTCGCTTTAACTTCATTTCAGGTAAGTTTTTTGGAAAAAAAAAGACGTAGAAGCCTAATTAAATACTATCTCAATCCGAATATCAACATAATATGGTAGAAATATGCTCTATTTCCAAATGATTTTGGTATTACGTTTGTATGGACAATTCAACGGTCGCCGCGTTGTTAAGCTGGTCGCCGCCTTTCTGAATATCACACATTGGCATATTGGACATGAGCACAGCACGGTGTTCTCAACTTCTGGTCCAAAAGTATTTGATGAAAATGTAAACGAATGAATCAGAAAACGTACGTTTTGCCAATTTGTATTACCTGAATAGTAGTAGGCATTATTTGAATATTTAAATAAGAAAATGTTTTTAAACAACTTGAAAGATGTTTTTCATTTTTTGACAATGAAGGTTAATTTTATAACCTCAATTATCGTCGATGATTTTTCAATTACTGTCTAATAATTATATTCAAACAATAATTGTTGGAAAAAGTGGTGAGGCAAAGGCCTAAAAATACAGATGGTGTTACTAATTCGCTTTAGTGAGATTTGCGTAAGAATTGAACCTGAACAGGTTTTGTTTACACTTTCATCAGTAACTTTTCGAACAGACCCTATCTGCAACATTGCTCTTAAAGCAAAAATGGAGCTTAACGTTTTATGACGTGAAAGTCTAAACCTTAGGGTGATAAAGCAATTACGAGGTCGGCTATACTATACGCGCTTTTACACTCTGACCTGGATCAGTTAGCACATTTCCATTTTTCAAATGAATATACTCTTTTGTAACGGAACGTTTCGTTGCATGGGCAGTAATACCTTTCCTAAATCCTTTTGTAAACGAATGTTGAATGTATATAAATAAATAAATGCGCATGAACTAAGGTCCCAAGAATATTTATGCTATCAACGTTTTAGGTGTTGTTCGCAATGTTGTACCTTTTGGCTGTTTCGTTGACTGCGGTGTGGGAGACAACGGACTTATTCACCGAAGCAATTTAGGACCCAATCAAACACCGAAGTTGGGCGATAGAGTTGCTGTCACAGTGATTGGAGAGCCAAAACCGAAAAAAATACAATTAAGGTTGGAAAAGATCCTAGACTGATACCAATAGGTAACACTTTTTTATTTGTAATATTCATTCATGTAGACTTGAATTGTTGATTATTATTGAGCGAGTAAATCGTATACACAAATGAAGGTTTTATTAAATTAAGAAACAAACAATTAGGTAAGTAAAATTATTCGGCCTCCAGTATGGGAACCTGTTTAGGATTGAGGCCGTACGTGTGGAAGATTGCTTTATTTACTAAGGCGTCACATATCCCGGAGGTAACCCTGAAATTACAGAAAAAGATATTTTTACAGATTCGGCAAAACAAACAAACCCACATATTTTTACCCTTCACGTTCACTGTCCATTACCCACCTGTGGGTCATTTTGGGTTGAAATACGACGTCCGTGACATACATGTGGGTCACTCTGACCGGGACGAAAAACTAAATTGGACGTGAGACATAATTTTGATATTGCGGCTGAACAGTGAACGTGTTAACAGAGGCAGTCCGACTAAAGGATGATTTCCACCCAAACGGCTCGCATCGCATCGGATCGGAACGGATTGGATAGGCGAAAAAACGGATACGTTCGCAAGTGACGGTACGGAGCCCATCTTATGCGTCGACATCCTGCCGGACGCGATCGACTATCACCGCATCCGTTCGTATCCTTTCCGATCTGATGCGATGCGAGCCGTTTGGTGGAAATCATCATTTATGCTGGCGGATGTCATGAACCGCTATATTAAAACCCCATAAAATGTTCTACTCAATCATCCATACCTTCGACTTAATTTTGATCTTTTCTCACGATTCAAAATTCTCATGACTTGTCTTAATACTGGTATTTCTTCCTTCGAGTAATACTGTATTTGATTTCGGAACATTTTACTGTGCATTGCGTCCCTAAAATTACATTAAAAAATTATATATCGGAAATTTGGTCCACATGGTATCAGAAAGTAGACGGGGCCGGTAAATGTCGTTGCTTTTTCCTGGCCCCGAATAAAAACCTTAAAAAATTGAACATCATACCATAAAATTCCGTCTATAATCCTTAGAATATCCGGCAAAGTCATACCGTTGCCACCCGAATGTCGCTCAACCATGGAGTCGGCCAGGTCCGCAGATAATAAATCGTATGGTGGAGGCTGAAAATAATCGTGTGATTGTCATTTGGGGATGTTTTTTCTACTGATATTTTATCTGCATCAGATGTTACCTGTTCCCACATTTGTCTCAGAAGCATTCTCGGATATCCATCGCGCTGGCCTTTAGATGATACAGAGACGGTCATCGCCAAATACATTGGCTGTGGTTTTTCTAAGTTAAGTACATAAGGCGGCGAATCGTTAATTCCCTGTAAAACTCGACACGATTATTCTGTTCCTTTTTTTAAGGTACTATTCCAAATCGCACCTATCTACTAACCGGGTGGAACATTCCCTCTTCGGTTATAATAAACTCTTCATTGCATTTGTCAATTCTATTCCGTCTTAAAAGTTCATTTTGTTGGTATGCTTTTCGATCTGTCAAGTCCAAAATTTCGCACGCCACTGTTGTCCTATTGATATTTTCAAATTAGTGTAGCAATTACTATTCCTAATTCGGTTAGAAATTGCCATCTCTGTGAAACGAGATCACTTCACAAATGTGGTGCTGTCTTGACCAAATCGAAAGCCAGAAAAAAGAGTGACATCAAGTTATCGTCACCGTGCATTTTCATCCTTATCTACATGCATCCGAGGGTAATACTCAAACAAAATATTCAAACAAAAGACAATAAAGTAAACTAATCTTACGTGAAAGTGGCAGGCTCTTGAAGCGTATAAACAGTCATCGTTATCCATTCTGCGGATTTGGGCTGAATCACGCCCCAACATGGAGTCATCACTACGTTTACAATATTGGCTATTCTTTCCCTACAATGTTTGTCAATACATTATTAAATTTTTGCAACCGCTACTGCCGATGCTCCTGGGTTCAATTCCCGGGTCGGGCAACAGTAATTGGGGTTTTCTTTCTGTAATTTCTCAGTAGCAGCCCGGTGTCTGAATTTGTGCCCGGTTGATGGCAAAAGGCTCGCCCCTTCTTAAATTATACTTACTAGCGAAATGTGGGTGTACTACTGTCACCTCTGCCTAACCCATCAGGGAATACATACTGGCGTGATATCCTGCTGTTGTCTTCAAAGATGTCATTAAAGAATACAATGCCATTCTGTTCAACTTACGGTAGCCAGATGAACCTCATGACATGGTCAGTGTCGTTGCAAATGCATATTATGTCTCTGGACAGGGAATGCGTCGGCATGACCCGTATAGTCAAGTGTTCCACTGACAAGTAAACCTGGAGAAAAGATTTTTGTAACTGTTTTCTCTTCGAAATATATTTTAGCACGTTAGTGATTTGTCAACCAGCCAAAATCCTTGTTGTAAACTTAAACTTTTCATTACCTTCGGGTCCATAGAATAATTTTGTTGCTATTTTATGTAAAACATTTTTAGCGTTTTCAAAGAAAAACAGCGACTGCTCAAACAAACTCGTATTTCTTACCACTTCTCTCCTGTGGGCCTCTCTGATGACCCTTTCGATATAATATGGAATATCCAGCCTTGTTTCGATACAATTTGGTAGACCTCCTTGTCCTTTCACTAAGATCTTAACGGTGTCATAACCAAATGAACACAAGAATACCACCTGAAATGTAGAAATGTCTTTTTGGCTTAGAAATAGCAAGACATAAACCCGAGAATTCGTACAAGTATATCAACTTAAAGAAATACGGTCAGCTGAATACAGTAGGTAAGGGAAGAATTTACCCAGCAGGTCACTCGCAAAATATACAAACAAAACATATTATGTCTCTGTTAGACATAACAGACACTTACGACAGATCATATCTTGGCTTTGGATACTTTGATTACAGTACTGTTCTATTTTTATTTCTTACCTCGTAATCGATCATTTCCATAGGCATGAACGCAAACGGTATAGCTAGTTTCCCGAGGGGAGGCACTTCTGCAAAGAAGAGTAAACAGCGGATCACGGAATTGGGGGACACAGTGTTAATACCGCGAAGCAAACGCCAAGTTGTGAACACCTCTGTCGGGTTGTAAAACCAGACGATCTGAAATGTAATATGATTTTGCGTGTAAGCACAAGTAGTGTTAGCTAACGGAATCGTAAGTTTCGCAAAGGCGGCACTCTGTTGCTGATTTAGATGATTGACATATTCTGTCGTGTGGCGTGAAAGGTTTTTAGGTACTAGCATCCAACTTCGTTTCTTCCTATTTTAGACTATATTCTATTTTCTGGGAGACCAGTATTTTAATTAAATCAACACACCCTTATGACTGGATCCAAATTATTAATAGGAACTCGACCACAGTCCAGTTGACCCAGGTACTCGTGATCAGAGGGACGGCGCAACGGCGTCAATAAGCCCCTAGTGTTCAAAAAAGCATAAATATGCAAGTATATAAATACACTTCTTTGGTTTGGCATCGTCATTACATAGCATAGTGTATTTAATCCTTTAATAGAGTAGTTGAACTTCAAATACAGGAGGTTAGGATTTTCTGGCTGTAAAAAATATTTAATAAAATCACTTTCTAACTCCTGCAGCGATAAAAATGTGTGTTAATAAATATTTCAAGTTCATATTTCAAAATAACAAGGGGATTACCGAAACGATTCCGTTGAGAGGATACAATTCCACCAGCGGTCTGTGTATACAAGTGTGCCTCATTTCGTACAAGGAGGTTCCAACTTTGACCTCTATCATTTCACATTCGCATATCTTCTCTCTGCGAAGGTTCCATGGGACCGGTGCCTGGTACACGCAACCCATTACAAACACCAGTTCGACATAGTCGTGCCGTATACATAAATCGGGAGCGAAAATGTTAACATTTAGCGGGGTATTTGGTCGACAGTCCACGAAAGCTTGGTTAAGTCTGGAAATTATACTTACTTGATTAGCATTTCTGGTGTAATTAAGACGGCATAATTAGGTAACCGGTGTAATTATCTACGTAGAAATAGAAAGCATTTATCTTAACTAATATTATAAACATTTGATTTTTGTATGTTTTTTTTTGTAATCAAACTCAAAAACAACTGGACCGATTTAAAAATTATTTCACCAGTTGAATTCTATAGTATCACTGAGTAACACAGGGTATCATTTATAAGGATATCACGCGGGCGAAGCCGCTGGCGGAATCTAGTTTGCTTATAATTGAAGTAACTATACAGATAAGTTTTTTTTGTTCTTCTAACTGAACAGACAGCTGTGCTGCTGGGGAGTTTGTTGCGCCACTTCTTCTTCCCAGCTAATGCACTAGGAAGTGGTGAAGGGTGGGCGTTTTGGGGGACTGTCTTATGTAATTTTGACGTTCGAAAAGTGCTGATTCTCAGCCTATTTTTAATAAATGACTTTTGAATTTTGAATTTTAAGTTTTTTTTTCAAATTGTTACTATTTATATAAAAATATACAATTGAATTGACATTATTATAAAATTAATCCTAACTATAATATTATAAATGCGAAAGTGAGTTTGTTTCTTTGTTACGCATTCACGTTAAGAGCGTTTATTCTGAAAGTGGGCAACCGGACGTTTGCCCGTTTGTTTGGACTAAACCAACCGTTTAGTTGATGAATTTGGCGGGGTAGGTAGGTCACTACACTACACTACATTGCGGAACCCCGTCAATATTTGAATTCGCGTTTCGTTTTTTAGTACCATATTCTCGGTATTTCTGTGTATTGTTTTTTTATCCGTGCGGTAAGATTTGATTATGTTTAAGACGTTGCCTCTCATACCATTATCTGAAACTTGATTTATGAGGGTATCATGTCTTAGAAAATCGAACGCTTTTATCATGTCTGTGAATATTCCACATAAAGGATTACTCTTATCTGCACTACTTCATAATTACTTTAAAAAAATCAAATATTGCCGTATTGCAATTTTTATTTTCCCGAAAGCCCTTTTGTTCCTCGCATAGTACATTACTTTTACTTATAAAACTTTTTCAAATATTTCAGAAAATACTGAATTTAAAGCTACTGTAATTCGGCATGTCTACCTTATTGTATTTTTTATCTTGTCGTTTTATAATATTAGTCTTTAAATAATGAGGGAAACAAGAGGATTTTTCAGTTAGGCTTACAATTTTTTTTAAGTGTCTGTGATTTTTTTTAAATGTATTTTTTGTATCACATTGTAGATACTCTTCGGTATTTCAATAATAAATTTAAAACGGAAAAGAAATCATATAATAAACGAAAGAGATTAATAACGTACTCCTCCACGTTGACGATATTCCAAACACAGTGATTGCTCAAAATAACTGGGCATTTATTTGATAGTGTACGCTTTACCTGAAAAAAAAAAAAAACATGATAGACTGTGGATTTCACAGATGTTTCTAATATAAATTAGGCATCGCATGCATAGGTACAGAATTACAATCTATGGATTATAATGCTGTAGCTATGAACAGTCGAGGTAATGCAATAATAAGTGGCAAAAAAGAACGGAGGGAAGACAGTACTAGCATACGTTCTACTTAAATGACATTGCCACTACTGCACACAGTAGCGGCAATTAAGTAAAAGATACTGTTCATTACTTCGTATGATCTTGTTCCACGCGCTACACATTAAGCTTCGTGCATACTAACGCGACGCGACTCCGAGTATTGTTATACCGTGAAGTTTTCTTAGAAATTGTATTGTTCGAGTCGCGTCCCACAGTAACGTCGTATTGGTCTGCACGAGCCTTTACAAAGACTGAGCCCCACATGTAGTGTTTTATTTTGCTCCAGATCTTCCAACCAATGTTGACCAATTTACCCAACTCTTGATTGGGTAACCCAAGAGAGTACCTACCTCATCATCATCATCATTATTCTCCCGCCATTATTCCAATTTATTTGGTGTCTGCGCATTATGGCTTTTTTCTTCCATTTTTCTCTATTAAGCCAGATCCAGCGGTGTGTAAGGTATTATGTAATGTATCGTGTAGTGTAATTGCGAATTCTGCGTGTGGACGGCATTACGAGCATTACATGTAATGCTCGCGCTGTGTGGACAGCATACAAACTCAACTCGAATCCTTATGTGTTCGATTGCGAGAGCCTTTGTGTTCGCGCTAAAAACCAACAGCCAATGGATCAGGACGAGCGTAGACGGGAGGAAGGGACGGAAGGGACGCACCTTGATAGTAGGATAAATCCCGTCGTACCATAAAATACCAATTCTCTTCTTTATCGGCTGTATCTCTTCAATTTCGCCGTGCTCCGAGCGAAAGAGGATGGTGTACTTGATTGACAGCTGTCGTGACCCTGCCCCATCGGGCGTCACCCTCATTCGCACCTCACAGTGATTTGATGGGCCTAAACAGTTCTGAGTGTGGAAAAAGTAAACATTTTGATCATATCGAAACATTAAGTCAAAGTCAAACTTATTATACATGCATAAGAATATGGTCTCTTAGAACTAAAACTCACCACTGTAGAATCGATTTCAAGTCTATCACCGCTGAAATCATCTCCCATGCCATCGATGATGTGGTACAACTTAGACGTGAAGAAACAAGAGCTAGTGTTGTACAAAGTGACTGGGAACGTCAAGGTTTCTCCAACAACTATGTCATGGAGATTATTTTGTCTTGGTAATATCTGTAACATTGTATTTTTCATCAATGCAAGCAGTTCAGGGTTTCAAGCCCAATAATATAAATTAAATAAGTATTAACCTTCAAATTCGGCAGTTCGGAAAATCCTGATATGGCAATCAGTACCTCTGATGGTTCTCCGACTGGCCTAAAAAAAGTTGCTTTTTATATTCTTTGAATCACAATAATACTCCAATCTAATAGTGAATTGGCGAAAGCTTTTCACCTGCTATCGATCAAACACACACATGATAATGTTATCGTGGTTTCATAGACTTTATCATGAATTTTGGGAAAGAACCACCAGTGATAATAAACTATCTCTTTGGGAGGCAGCACTATAGATCCACACTCATCTCCACCCAACCAATCGGCGCTACTTAGAACTCGTATGCTGAAAATAAAATAAAATTAACGGGTGAGGATTACTCTTTTTCTTCCATTCCTTAGGCCCAGTACCCTAATTTCGTAATACACGATCAATCAGAATCTGAATCGTTTTGAAACAGATTGCTAATCCATTGCTTCATAAGTTCGAAAAAAAATCTGCTCAACAATGTAAATAACGCAATGAATGTTGTGAACTTTCAAAATGAAACAGACTAGTCGTAATCGTTTACGAAAATGTGTTACGTAATTAGGTAGCAGTTCTATCTGGCGTCGGATCTTCTTGTATAGCGGCCGGCGCCAGGACGCTTTATCCTAGCGGAACGCGTGAGGGACAGGCAAATTTCGCGCCATACGCCCCTAGCCGCCACAGGAGACGCCCTGGGCGTCGGGGTCGCAGGCCCGGGCGGGAGTCCCGGCCACCGTAGGCGCGGGCGTGCGGACGGTGAGCAATAGGTAGCTCGCCGTCCGATAAGGACCAGCCCAGAGTCAACGGCGCGTTGTGTTCCAGGCGCGCCTCAAAGAGATGTCAGCACAACAGAAGGGGTCTGCTAGGACCGATGCCTGCCGGGGTCGCGGGGAGTCCGTATGGGATACCGTGGCCCCTGGCAACACTGAAGGAACACGGGTGGGTTTTAGTCAGTAAGAGTCTGACACGCCCTCCCGCTCCGCCCAGAGCGGCAGAAGTTAAAAAGAGGACGCTTTGTCCTGGGTTGTCATTGGAGTTAGGTTCTGCTCTTTCAATTCCCTTTCGATACTGGACCACCATGTAGCGAGGGATGAAGACTACTATCATTATCATTTGAATATTTTGAGGAACGCACAATATTTTCTAAAGCTTGCTTTCCTTAAAGGTATGTATATGGCTTTTTGTGGGTTTAGTCCTAAAATGTTGTCATACTTTACCCAATAAAAAGCGAAAACTCCCGTCAGTTTATAAAGCATTAGCTCGAGAATCCTGAACCATTGCAAATTCCGCGGAAATAGTGCCGTTTGAACGGTTGATATTTTCGTGAAAAAAGGGTACTTAGCACGGACGAGTTTATACTAGACAAGCGCACATAGCGGTTCCTTTGAACAGAACCTTCGCGAACAGCGAACAGTCATATTTAGATGGTCGTCACTCGCTGCAGTCCTGCGATCTCTATGAAGAAGTCTATAGTTTGAATATGTGAGAAATATCAACATACTGTATGTCCATCCTCGTCAGGTTGTGAAGATATGAGGTGCAGTAGTTAGTGCATCCAGTGATGGTAGGAGGGAACTCGAGCATCGCGTGCATGCCCGGATGGTAACCGTGCGACATCACCTCCACTTGACTCATTTCTGCGTTACCCGTGAAGCTGATACGGGTCTGTTGGAAGTAGAAAAGCTTAACTACCTTCGCGTAAAAGCATTATCTGTAATTTGGTGCACTTCAATTAAGAGTACCTATAGAAAGGAAACGCAGTAATAAGATAATTTACTATTAATTTAAAAAAAAACCGGTCTCAAAAAACACTGCATCAAATGATGAACGAAAACAAAGCAACTAACTTTTTGTACTTTGTTTATAATGAGATCCCAAGCTTCACAGTAATCTCCGAAACACTTTGGTTCTAAAGCCACCGATATTATTTGCCATCCACGACTCGGAACAATTCCACAAATAGGCATTACCACGAAATTCCTGCAATAAAAGTAAAGTTCAGTGGCGGACTAACAGGGGGGCGGAAGGGGCGGCCCGCCCCGGGCCTTCGCTCTTGGGGGGCCCCCAAATGCATCCGCGTTCCCCTGATCATGGGGTCTCAACTCGAACAAATTATAATTAGTCTTCAAAAAAATTCAATAGATGGCAGCATAGGTAACAATTATGAAATTAAAAGCGTTAAACGGCTGAATACTAGCTCCGGAGTGATTTTTTCCGACATTTCCAACAATCATCGTCATAGACTTTTCTAAGTATGCAATGACATGTAAGAATGTACGATTCTAGCCACGATTTCAATTGCAAATTGACTAGTAATATGTGATCATGATCAACAACAACTTATTCTAAGTTAAACACGTTTTAGAGAAAAACCCAGAGGCGGATTTACCTATGGTACAGGGTGTGCAGCGCACATGGGCGCCGAGCGCTGCTCGCGAAAACTTTTTAATCAAATTCCAAACAAGACCAAAACATATTCTGTAAAAAGGCAGTTTGTAGTTGGAGGCCCACTACGCTAAATATAAACGTAGGTAGCTAAAATTTCGAGCTCGCTTCGCTCACTCTTGCAACCTTAACATTCTCTTTTTTCTTAGAATTCTCTGCGGGAATCGACAGCATAATTCCTATTTATGTACGAATGGTCAAAAGAAAAACTGACTTATCCGGAGTGGGGTGTTAAATTTTGGAGCACGCTTCGCTCGCTCTTGCATCCTAAATTTTCAAACTATTTTGGATAGCTCAACAAAGTCAATGTCTCTGTTGCTTTATGTATGCATCAAAAGATTTTTTTTACAATACAGAGTGTCTTAAATTTCGAGCTCGCTTCGATCGCTCTACCATCCTATATTCTTCTGATCCTCTAGCTTTTCTGTTGGAAACAAAGTATCCCCTATTTCTGTATCAATGGTCAACAGGAAAACCTAACCTTTTCGAGGCAGTGTGCTAAAGCAGGGAGGGGGCCCCCGCCCAGGAATGAACGTTTTAATTTAGTTTTGCCACCCCGGGCCCCCGACAGGCTAAGTCTGCCACTGGTAATGTTCTAGTTTCCATAAGGCGCCCCGAATATCAGGGGGCCTACCACCACCTCAGCAGTATTATTTTAATCTTACTTCAGTGGGGGAAAGAGATGGAGCTATACGTCCTGTAGAGCTTCATCTCTTTCCCACACTAAAGTTATACTGTTTTAGAGGTGTTGGTAGGTCCCCTGGACTCGCGCGTAAAGCGCGACAGCATTTGGATGGAAATAAATGGTTATACCTATTAATAGTTCTCACTTGTATCTTTGCACCTAAAACGATTTATCTGGGCCTAAGTTTGTAAATTATTATTATTCACACAAAAGCTAAGTATGGATTTGGATTCCAAAAAAATTAGGTAATATCACAGTAACAATAAAGATTCTTACGTGGCGTAAGGTGGATCAAACTTGAAATGCATAGGAACTTCAAACTTGTTCGACAGCATGAAATTAGCGAACGTCGTTCTTGTCGGTACTGTTGGTGGTAGAATTACCTACACAACACCAAATTGCTTAGAAATTAACTGGGTTTTTGATTACACGTTGTAATATTTAAAAGAGTGATTATAAATTATTACCAACGGGTGTAAAAAGACGATTTAACTAAGCCCAGAATCACAAAGAAAAGAAAGCTTCTTTAAAAGAGCGTGCAAAACTTATACAATATTATAGTAGGGTTGACGCAGTATGTATTTTATTAACATAAATAGTCCAAAACTAAGTACTTAGGTAAGAAATGACTATTATTACCTCAATAGGACAATCCCATTCAGTCGTCCATTCGGTGCAAGGCAGCCACGTGTTCCCTGTACAAGGAATACGGAACAATGTGTGTTTCAACTTTAGCTCCTGAGTAGTGTTGTTGAACCTTTTGTATTGATAGTCCCCGCACATCAGGTAACCGTACACTTCGTTTTCGATCTTGGGCCTAGTAACATGTACATCAGCAATTCATTTTTAAGCAAATAGTCAGAAAGAATCCTACTACGGCAGTATTGTTTCTTACCTGAATCTAACGGTAAATAGTCTTGATTCAGTAGGAGGTATAATAGAAGCGATAGGATCAACCAGAAATATGTTATCTGGATCTGAAAATTTTATTTTGTTTTTCATAACCTCACACCAAATAAAAAACGCAAGACAGCGCTGCGAACAATACAGTAAAGCATGCAAAAGTACACCTTCGCTCTGTGCATAAAGGGTCACACCTGTTATTTATATTTCTATGGGTCACACGCACACATTTACCCCCATTTGAAATCAATCTACACCTCACTAAGTTCACACATGTTTAAGAAATCAGCCTCACGTCACTGTTGACAACGCTATGTCTTGGTTTTTATTTGTTCTGAGTTTTTTTAAATCTACGTAGACTAAAGGGTTGATGAAATTTACAAGCCTTTGTTATAAAACTACTTAAATTATGTTGTGATAGGTGCTAGGACCTACTGTTACTAGCCCCGGATCTAGTTTTTTTTTTCGAAGCGGGGCAAAACCTGCAAGTTTTAAGAATTAGGAGTTACTAGGCTGCAAGAGCGAGCGTAGCGATATCGAAAATGTTGGCATATAAACATATTAATCAAATTTTATCGCGCCAATCCAACAGGGGCGCCAAAACTGTGGTAATAATTAAAGGAAATCGTATCGCCTTTGCACATACAGGCGTCGGCAAGTGCGACGGGACGCTCGGCAAAGTAAAACTTAAAACATAGACCACAGAGGCGCTCATCGAGTTCCTGGTAGAATTCAACTGCGCCCGCTGACAACCAGCTCACATAATCAGTGATTTCCGCAGTGCACCACCCGCAGAGAAAGATTATAGGGCTGCGCGTCTCATTTATTACAAAGTTGCCACGCTTGAATTTCGCCCCCTGAAGTTTGCGCCCGGAGTACGGACCCGGGTTCCCCCCCTCCCCCCCTTAGATCCGGGGTTGACTGCAAGTAGACCTACTTCAAAGATCTGTAGATACTGGCCACAGGCTCAGACCAAATAAAAAACAAAACAGAGCGCTACGAACAATACAGTGAAGCATGCCAAAACTACACCTCCGCTCTGTGCATACACGCTCACACGCACACATTTACAACCTTTTACAATGACACTACAATCAAACTACACCACCTATAGTGCACACATGGGTACGAAACCGGCTTCGTCACTGTTGACAGCGCTTTTTTTTTTTTTGAGTGTGGGAAATTATCAAATAATTTCTCCCGCTCTGGGTGGAGCGGGGAGGGCGTGTCAGACTTTTACTGACTAAAACCCACCCGTGTTTCTTCCGTTGCCTGTGTGCCGGGGTCGCGATATCCCTTTCGGACAAACTCGCAACACCGGCAGGAGCGCTATGTCTTCGTTTTATAATTGGTCTGAGGCTACAGGCAAAATATTTTTTATTGCAGTGAACTTTATTTCAATTTACTGGCGCCATGATAAAAAATTCAAAGTTCCCTAAATATCTTGTTCACCTGTAAGTATGTAGAACCAACTACAATTAGATAATAATGTTGAACCCATCAATGTATGTAGGTACGGTAGGTACATCAACGTTCGTAAAATTACAAACAGTAGTTGACGCTGTATCCAACGGGAGCAGGCGTTTATCATGCAAGCCTGCCTGCATTGCACGCGTCAGACATAGTCCAGTGTGAGCTGTGTCTTGTTATGTCATGTCATGTGATGTGTAGTGCCCATAGATATATGAAAGATATTTCTATGGTAGTGCCACTACAGTGCATACTTACAAACTTAACTTCTACAGAAAGGACTAAAGGTAACCTAACTAGTTTTATGAAAATAAAGTGAATGTAAGCATACCTGGCATCCATTGAATATAGCCCTCCTGTTCTTCATGATTAGTAACACAAATAGTTTGCGATATATTCCTTGTGACATCCACAACACTTCCCGTGCCGAAGTCGAGATATCTCTCAAATACAGAAGCTGACGGTATATTGCTTAAACGGTTAAGACTATTCTCCATTAAATGGACGAAACGAGACTTGTGCTTCCAATTCTTCTCAAAGACATGCTCGTGAATACAAAATAATGGATTTCCCGGTAATACTACTGTTGCAAACACGTTCAAGAATAAGGGTTCCTGGAATTACGCGTTAACTGCATTGACAATACAATAATAGCCGCAAAATTGGACTCATCACAATGGACGAGGAAATTGCACCGTTTTATTCTACGAGTCACTCCGGCCAACATGTAGCAGATTAAATTTGAAATTATTTTGAGTAACTTCTATATGATTGCGAAGTTAGTAGGTACCGAGGCAAGACTTAATGTGGATAGGTACTCTAAAATACTTCACCTGATTGAGGACCAAACAAACTAATTCCGCAGTATATATTCCAAGAGCAATACCAGTGAATATGACTGTGGTTGTGATATTTTCGCAGGCTCTGATGAGACCACAGTTACCTGTCGAAATCTAAAAGCAAAGTTTTAAATCAAAGTATCTAATGGATTTTTATAATTAAATAAAACAGTAATCAAATGATGTAGGTACTTGAAAGCACCCCTGACCACAGGCTGGCATATACCACTGGTATGTCGTGTCCACTGAGGATCTGTTTACTATGTTGATCACTTCTTTTCTTTGGTCTGATACGTTTTTGCATATTCGAAACAATATTTTTCTTTTATCTAGTGATACTTTTGGACCTAAAATTAAAAGAAAAGCTTCTACACAGTTTGCATATAAAGGTCACTTGCTTATGATTAAGTGGAAATTCAAACGACCTTGAAACTGCAACAAGATAGAATTATTAAATGTATTATGATTTTAGCATAAAACAAATGTGTCTTGAACCAAAAATGAGTCAGGCTCAGGTATTATAACTACATTCGTTACCTACATTATAGCAAAAATACAGCTCACCATAGCATTTCCCAGTAACGGTGAGCCTATAATTGTTCCCACCGGTGTCATCCACAAGGAAATATTCAGTAAACGACTGCCCGACAATGTTGGGCTTGAACACAATCCTGATTCGGGCGCTGTCACCCGGATTCACAAAACTCGATGTAATGGACACTTTGAACACGCGGTCCACGCTGTTCAGAATATAAATGTTTGATACCCTGTATGTTAGGCTATTCTGTAATGTAATAAATTACCCTGTTGATGATGTAACAATGGTAAAAATTACAATTGGAAGTGAGTGACTCCAACGTGATTTTATACGTCGGCTGCTTGTAAAACTTGTTAGTTACTCACCCCTAAGACAACCCTCTGACCTCTAATTTTTTGGTCAAGGACCTTCACGTCTTGCTGCAAAAATGCAGCAGTAGGTAACTGGATTGTAAAATAAATAATAACTTACAGAACTGAAATGTCTATAGCGAATTTTGGAAGCAATTAACCCATTCAATTACACAGAGTAAGTACCTACCTTCCTAACTTCTAAAATGCATAGTCCAGCGGGTTGGCGGTGTACCCTAGGTACCGTCTCTGACACATTATAATAAATACCAATCGATAAATACCTACTAATACATTCACTTACCTCACTAGTATTTTCGATTGAAACAGATTTTTCTACAACGGTGTCTACGGGTACACATCCGAAATTTACTACTTTCACTTCAGAAATACTTTCGTCTGGAGCATTCTCTAAATTCGGGTTACATTGCACTGCGGTGCTTGCCATTGTTATAAAGACAACCTTTTGTGAATAGAAAATAAAACTTAAGTTTCCTTTTGATTCGTTTCACATCAAAGTCAGAAATTACGATGTTTTATTCTTAATTTCTATATTCTTTTAAATTTAAATTTGCCGCTTTTCCATAAAGCAAAATACAGTGTGCCCAGTACATGGCAAGGGCAGCTATTATAGAGAGTATTAGTGTTACCTATTGTTTTCGTCTAACGTTTTCGCAAATAAATAAAGTACTTTGTTGGGTGTGTTGATTGGTGTAATTTTCTTCGTTTCTTTAAAGTTTCAAGAAATAAATATCCTGTGGCGTTGACTCTTCATTAACTTTTTAGTCGATTATTGGGGGAGAGTTGCCATGTTATACAGGAATATGTATAATTCTTAATGGTCCGACTACTCTATTTTCAAGAATAAAAAAGTAACTGTCATTTACGGGTAAATATAAAGTAGATGTCTCAATCGAGTCCCTCAATAATCTCACAATTTTATTAAGTTCTTCCCAAATGTGAATTTATAATGAACATAGAAATAAGCATTCAAGGCTTTATTAGCTTCCTCTGATATATGACATAAGAAATTGGATTGCACTCAACTTTATCTGGATCTGCCATAAAAACTTGTAGCCATAATAATTCTGGTTTGTGTAGAAACAGGCTAACAGCCATTCGGACACATCCTTCGAAACGACTACTTCCTGCTCGGGATCAGAAATGCGTTTATTCTATGTTAACCCAAAGTATAGTGAAGAATAAACTAAAATGGAATCGGGGACTGATTGGCTCTGTGATATTCTGCAGAATGTTCAACTTGAACAGTTTTATTTACCAATCAGAGATCAGTTGCAGGTAAACAATAATTTTAATGCAATTATTTTACACACATTCTAGTTACTTATAGTATATCTTCTGTATCTTATTTTATATTCCTTATTAATAAAATGTGTGTGTGTACTTGTGTTGTGTATTTTCAAACACAAAATTTTTCATTATTTTTTTTAGATAACAAGACTAGCTCATTTTGACTATGTGCATGCTGAAGACCTTGAAAAGCTTGGCATCAGCAAGCCTGGGGTGCGTAGGCTATTTGATGCTGTCAGGAAAAAAAAGTTGCAGCTGTGGAACCGAAAGTTTTGGAACAAATTATTTGGTTCATCATCAAGTTCAGTTTCTAAAGAGAAAACTGACTTAGCAGTGAGAACACCACAATCAGAATCAAGAACAACTTGTATTATACTGGAAAAGGATATTATGTGAGTACATGCATAAAAGACTCCCATACCAAATTAATCATCTTAAAGAAAAAGCCCACTGAGTGGTTTTTCCACATCCTATGCTTTTCTATTAAACCTCAAGGAAATCTGCAACTTAGCCAATAATGACCTTCAATTGACAATTCCAGTTAAGTTATCAAGTAAAATTTACCTGTTTCCTGACCAGAAATTGTAGTCATGATTTAAACTAAAAATAATTATGGAAATGTGTAAAATTTATTCGTTTTTGTTTTCGCAATAACAAACTTTTCATTACTTAATTAAAAAAATAAAAATAATGACAAATTTTAAATTACATGTTTTATAAAATAATATATCATGCCTCGGAAATCACATTAAGCTGTTGGTCTCGGCTGTCATTCGTGGATCTTTGAGAGTCTTTATTCCGACAAAGTATTACCAAGGGGTATTGTGTTACTCAGTAGTGTCTGGCTTGTGGATATCAGATAGGCAGCTGCTCCATATATAATACTGGTATTCAACTAAATCCGGTTAGACAGGAAGCCAACCCCAACATGGGCAAAGGCTAGGCAAATTGATACTAACTAGTCAGTCAAATTAAAGCCCTCTTCCTCTCTCTTACTTTGCTGTGCTTGCAATATCCAGTGTTCATGTCTTTGTAAAATCTACTACCCAAGCTCACATTGTGGAATACAATCAATATATTGAGAATAACAATTGTTCAACAAGGAAAATGATCTACCAAGAACCAGAAATGGTTATGCTTAGTGTGTGTAGTGTAAGACATGATGTATTTGATACACAAACTTCTTTTCAGATTACACAGCGAGTTAGGCAATGGGTCATTTGGAGTTGTCAAACGTGGAGAATGGCGGGTGTCTGAACACCCATCTCAAACAGTTCCTGTAGCTGTGAAGGTGTTAAAGGCAGACGCATTCTCACAACCGGGCATCTATGATGACTTCAGAAGAGAAGTAGAAGCCATGCACAGCTTAAAACACCCCAACCTCATCAAACTACATGGTGTTGTGTTCCATCCATTGATGATGGTTTGTGAACTAGCAGCTATGGGAGCGTTACTAGATTATATTGTAGCACAGAATGGGAAAGTGTCACTGAACTACATTTACAAGTGGTCAGAGCAAGTGGCTTCAGGCATGGCTCATTTGGAAAAGCATCGGTTCTTGCACAGAGATCTAGCTTGCAGGAATATTTTACTGTCTACTTTGGAATTGGTGAGTTAATCTTTTTATTCAATTTTAATTAAGTGTGTATACTAATGTCGTAAAAAATAATCTAAAATTAACTTTAAAAGGGGTCTAAAACAGGGGTAATTTTTAATATTTTTGCAGCGCTTGCCATATCTCATAAGTTGTTGGCTCGATTTGGATTCAATTTATTATTTCTAAAAGCTTATGAGTTACTTTATCGGAATAACTAACATTTTTTACAAAAAAAAAATCGACTATGAAAAAGGAAGACATTTAAAAAAAAAAAAAACAAATATTTATTAAAAAAACACAAGTATGAGTCCATAAAATCATAAGCGGAATTTGAAAAAACATAATTAAAAAGAGCCCTTTTAAATTTAATTTTGGATAATTTGTCATGAATATTCCGAAAAATACGGGCGGGCACATGCCCATGGGCGACATTGCTAACAACATTGCATTGCATTTTTATCCTAACTAATATTATAAATGCGAAAGTGAGTTTGTTTGTTTGTTACGCTTTCACGCTAAAACGGCTGGACGGACTTGTATGAAATTTTGCACATGGATAGACCATGACCTGGGTTAGGACATAGGATACTTTTTATCTCGATTGTCCCACGGGATCGAGATTAATGCGTAAGAAACTGCGGGGCGAAGCTAGTGTTGTATATTTAAAGAGGTGACTAAATGACAGTTTTCCATGGGATGGGCTGATGCATATCTTGTGGTTATCATTCTGCTATCTCCAATGTTATTCGTGTGATAAGGTGATTCTTTAGAACCCTAATGCCATAATGTATTATTTATTTTGTATATTATTCACTGTTTGAACTATGTGGGTTTGGCAGTGATGGTTGAGAAACTGTTATCATATAAAATAACAGAGTAAATAAACTTTAAAATTTTCTGGCATTGTAACAACTTGTTGAAAAATCCAATACATGAATTTTTTGCGCCATTCTTCTTCATTTGAATCACATTTTTTGAAGATTTTTGTGCCTTGTCACCTTGAAGCTGCCTGGTGAAGTTTATGCTGTACACAGATAAAATAAGGTTTTCTCACTTCGCTTCGCGCTTCTCCCAGTCTACACCAACTTATCACGTGTCCAGCGATGGCGAAGTAGATCGGGCGGTTAAGCACAGAATTAATGCTGGATGGATGAAATGGCGGCCGGTCACGGGAACAATCTGCGACTCCCGCATTCCTCTTAAACTTAAGGGGGGGAAGATATGTAAAACAATGTTTAGACCAGCCGTTCGATTCTGTAAAAATATCACCGTGAAACTTAGGTGAAGTGAGCGTGAAGTGAGCTGTCAATAGTGTTAATCCGTAGCATCCTGCCGGTCGATTCTGTGGCAGTGACAGCTCACTTCACGCTCACTTCACCTAAGCTTCACGTTAATATTTTTACAGAATCTACCGACTGTTGTCTTGTATAATGTGTAATGTTGGGCCATAAAAGGGATGACTGAAAGGCAATTGCATGCAGCTGAGATGAGAATGCTAAAAGAGGGATGTGTAGTGTTACACGAATGGATTTAATAAGAAATGAGTACAAGAGGAAGTCTTAAAGTGCTACCGGTGACCGAAATTTGTGCGGAAATTGGCTTCATGGTATGGGCATGTGATGCGAAGGAATGAGGAAAATGTCGTGAGAAAAGTGTTGAGTATGAATGTCGATGGTTATAAGAGTAGGGGAAGACCAAAGAAACGATGGATGAACTGAGTGAAAGATTATATGGCTAGAAAGGATCACCCGCTTTCAGAATCAGAACTTTATTTGCTATGAATGTAGGTACAGGTATAAGATGTTGTACATA
Source organism: Agrochola lota (assembly GCA_947364205.1). Classification (NCBI taxonomy): domain Eukaryota; kingdom Metazoa; phylum Arthropoda; class Insecta; order Lepidoptera; family Noctuidae; genus Agrochola; species Agrochola lota. The sequence goes on along the minus strand of OX376228.1, from coordinate 7,391,247 downwards.
AATTAATGAGATTGGCTACAGTCATCATCTTTCACACCGAGATGACGACTAATAGAGAAGTATGGAAGAAAGGGACATGTTGCGCTGATTGGCAAATAAATTGGGTGAATGGCAGGAGTATGATGAAAGGCATGTTGCTATGCAAAATGTTCGATAAATAATTGATTTCAAGCTTTAGAATCTCATTGTTCTCATATACCAGGTAAAAATAGGCGACTTCGGTCTGATGCGCGCCCTGCCGGACGCGGACGACTGCTACGTGATGAGCGAGGGGCGGCGCGTGCCGTTCCCCTGGTGTGCGCCGGAGTCGCTGCGCAGCCGGCAGTTCTCACACGCTTCGGACGTGTGGATGTTCGCCGTCGCGCTCTGGGAGATGTACACCTTCGGAGAGGAACCATGGATAGGTAACCGTAACACATGCCTCATTATTTAGTTTATTTTTATTGAGAGGCTTTTGTTTTACCAGTCTATATCTCTATGGTAATTGATGATGCGGTCGCCTATAGTGCACGCATGTCCAGAAGTAACCTATCCGCTAAGTATAGGTATACTTAAAAGATGGGTTAGATAATGTCCTTATTATCATTATTCTTTAAGAGTGAAAGGTGAATACATAAAATAAAAGAGTCACCTCTCCAATACTTCTTAATTTTTTTTTTTTTCATCCATGTTAACGATACCATTGTTCTTCTAAACAATAAAAAAAATCGATTACAGTGTTTGCTGGCGAACATATTTTATTATAATATATTAACTACCAATCAAATTGATGTGTTATTCATACATAATGTACTTGACCTCCTTCAGGTTTGAACGGTTCAGAAATACTGCGGCTAATAATGCGTGAAGGTCAGAGGCTGTCGGCGCCCAACGCGTGTCCCCCGGACGTGTACATGTTGATGATGCAATGTTGGGACCTCAACCCGAAGGAGCGGCCAACGTTCGCCGGCATACAGCGGTACATCGAGACCAATAAGTTCGAAACTGCCATTGCTGCACTTAGGTAAACAAATGTTGGAATTTTATGTGACCTTGTAGTTAGAAATCATTTGTGTTGCCGAATCGGGGGTTGTTAGCGTGCTTGCCAAGTGTGAAGTCTTGGGTTAGATGCCTAGCTTAGGTTAGGCAAAGTGTTATTCAGTTTTTATGCTAACACGCCACTCGTTGAAAACATTTGTTGACCTCATTAGGAAATACTGGTTCAGTTTATAATTTGCCAGAAAACTGTTCCCGTACAGAAAAGTCGTGTCTATTAATTAAGGTACATAATTGGAATTGTAACAATAACACTTTATTGCCTCAACAAGTCATTGTATCGGTTCTCACATAAACTAAACAGATGTCATGTAAAAGATTGTTTACAAACTATACTTCCCTGTGACAGTTACCGGCGGCCGAGTAAGATGACCATCGACGCGGGTGACCCTATCATCTTGATAGACAAGCGACCCGAGTTGCACTGGTGGAAGGGACAGAACCAACGCACCTTAGAAGTCGGACTTTTTCCATGGTAAAGTATATTTAAACGTAGTAATAAAAATAAATAATAACTATTGAGAAACTATTCTGTAAGATATAAGTGTATTTCTTTATTTTTAGCACCTTGGTAACAACTGCATTAAAAAGTAGTAAGAACAATCAGGCAGTTAAGAAATCTCAGATTTTATCACCAGTACATAGAGGTAAGTGTATTTTTATTTTACAGATCTTTCTATTGTAAACAATACAAGAATAGAAAAATATTTTTCTTCATTGTTATTCAATACAAACTATGCCTTTGTCATTGAGCTAGTTGAATTAGTCTGTATAATTCCATTTGCAGTTAAATCAATCTGCCTAGCCTTTTCCGAACTATTTGGGGTCGGCTGCCAATCTAACCGGATGCAACTGAATACCAGTATTTTACATGGAGCGACTGCCTCAGTAACTGGGAAATACGATAACCCTTGGTAAGACTGGTTGTCAGACTTTCGGGCTTCTGACGACCGGTAACGACTGTCAAAGATCCACGAATGACAGCCGGGACCAACGGCTTAACGTGCTTTCCGAGACACGCGCAACTTACGAAAAACAATCAAACAGAACAGGCGGATTCTTAAAGTTGGTGCAACATAACCTAACAAGTTAGCATATACGCCTAAGTTCAGTACAAACGACCATAAGTCACCAAACATCTCTTAATTCAATTCTAGTAGCAATTTGCTGTAAATTAATATAATTAAATGTAAAACTTCAACGTCTTCATTAGCCATATTAATAAACGCGTTCACTTTCATGATACGTGCGCGTAATTGTGGCGTTCCTACACTTTTACTTTTGCGGAGGAAAGTAAAACTATTGCACAGTTGGTCTATGAAACATACCGCATGATATAATTGCGTATTGTTCGGCAACACCCAGCGGTGATTAGAATCATCGCGTTATATTGCGCTAAGGATTAACGACATGCTTGATATTTCATTGTTTGAACTCGGATTAATACAGATGGTTAACTCCGCAAAACCATTTAAATAAAAAGCGACTCTTGCAACGACACAATAGAGTGCAATTCAGGTCGCACGGCGCTTTTATATCTTCTGACTACGTTACGCTCACTGAATTGGCTCGACAAGACGAGCTCGCCGCGTACTTGTAGCTTCATACCTAAAATGCGGAGTGCGCCTTCTGTGCTATTCTGTGGTTTGACGAGGAAATTGGTACTGATTAGTTTGTATAATATTGATATGCCTCATTGAGCGATCAGCAATCAACAGTAAACCTGGAAAATAGATCAGTTCTAAAAGGCTAGTTCATTCTCAAAACATTTATACCTAACGACGGCTAGAGGGAGTGGAAAAGAAGTGATGATCTTTTTTTTAAGCTATGTGACTCAAACACTTAAAGTTTGAGAAAGCTTGCAAACAGTAGTCTTACTTGTATAAATGTTCATATCTGAGGGATCAAGTCCTGTACATCCTTGAAATTGAATTGTACAAATATCAATACAAATAGTGCCATTTACGAAGACGCGCCCCATTCCGCGATTAGTGTACTATAAGGCCGCGTCCACCATGATCAGTACGATTTTTTGCCGTATAATTTAGGGATCACATGGTAGTTTCATTCTGCATTGATTTTGACCGTATGAACAGTGGGATGGTGACGTGTGAGATTTTTACCGCGAAATATCTTATTGACCAATGCCGTATGTACGCGGCGCAAGCTGTACTTTAGTAAGGAGCGGAGTAGGGCGCGTCTTCGTGAGCGGCACTATCTATATACTATATAAATATGAAATAATATGGTTATTAAAATTATTTATGCATACTTACATCTTGCATTGCTCTAGAAATCTATTATGCACATTGTAGGAGCATATTTATAAAGACTGCGACGTAATATTGTCGTGTGAGACGCACTTAGCATTGAAAATCGCTAATCTATGACTAAATGAATGTTTTATCACCTATGAGTAATGAAGGCTGTATGGTTAGCACAAACATGGCGCACCTGGACATATTACAGTTTGGTTTGTGAATATTGATTGTTAAAAACGTGATGTATGTATATTAAATGCGCGTTATTTTGATATTATTTTGACAGCTATATCGCGCACACCTGTGACCTACCGTTATCCTTAGCATGTCATGAGTCACGGAATCATAGTCTTTATTGCATACACCGGATTCAACACCAAATCAATTTAAAATATCTAAAACATTGAAATGTGATCTTTATATGGTTTGACGTCAGAGTACGACGACGCTTCCGCAATGGGTCATTGAACTATGCTCATTTAATTTTGGAAACGTTATTTTATGTCGCACTGGATAAAGCTCACATTTCAATGGCTTGCTTTGAGTCGAGTTGCTACAACATTCATAAAACATATCTTAATTTTTAAATCGTCTCAACATTTCCAGCCCAATCAGCCTCCAATACATCTCTACCTACGAACGGCGTGTCTGAAGACATAGCCGTGGTCCTGCGCAAGCGCCGGACGATCGAGTCCACTCAGCCGCCGACCACACGCGGTGGGAACACTGGCAGCAAACACTTCAACTATAACAAGCTGACCAACGATCGAGTGGCAACACTGGCACAGGAACGGGCTAGACACACCAGGGAAGCACATTCTAAGAGTTTAAATCAAGGTAAGAATGAGAAAAGGAAATAATTACTGAAAGAATAGAAAATAAATAGGCATGATGTCTGGGTAAAAAAAAGAAATTCTAATTAGTCCGTCAGTCAGATGATAAAAAAACATTAGATACGTATTTTTTGCTTCATCATATTAATAACAAAATACTTAGATAAAACGCATTTTAAATTGGGGAGTGGGGGTCGCTACGTCACAAGTAAGTATAAAATCTACATACTCGTGACGTCATGGCACATTTTAACTCAATGTAACGCCGTAATTTTTAGATTACATAAAAAAAGATAAAATACGTGTCCAATATTTTTTTTATTATCTCCAAGACGGACTAAAAATAAAATTTTGGTCATCATCCCTATTACGACTGCTGAAGTGCTGACCTGAGTTCAATCAATTCAATCAATGCCATCGGGCAACTCAACAATAAAAATTATAGTAGTAGCCCACTGCCTGCACTTAGCACAGTTAATCGCGTTAGACTTATCCCTTGTAACATAGGATAACATAACTAGCGAATTGTGGGTGTGCCAATATTTTCGGGAAATATAAGCATGATGTTGTTGCGCGGTTACGCCCGAGTGGAGGTCTTAAGTTTTACCTGTATGCCAAATTTCATCGAAATAAGTCGTGAAAAGGTAACAGACAGACAGGCAGTTTCTTTCGCATTTATAATTAAGTATATTAAGTATGGATTGGATATATAATAATTATAATATATACAACTGTAATTAGGTATTGTATAGACAGTTCGTAAAATATCTGCATTTACATATGTTTGATATGACGTCACGAGGCGCTAACTGTAAGGTCAACTTGGCAGTTTATTGTGATAAGTGACCGTGCTAAAGGGTAATCGCTATGGATCACGAAGTTATACGTATCTCTCGGATTACTCGCATTGTATCAGTCTAGGAGAACGTTTTGTGAGGAACCATTGTATTCGATACGCGCAATATTGTGGGCGTAAGCGTAAATCATACTGATAAGGTAATCTGTGACTAAATATTGTTGTGATTCCATAAGCTTAATGATGTGCTAACACATTATACTAATGAATAAAGTAGATAAAACTTATTGCGAATTTTAAATAGACTGCAATGTTTCTTTAGTCTCTGTTCGGGCGACGAAGGAATCTCGTGAAGAGAGTAGTGCCCACTTTGGGCTATCAATGGACACTTTATTTATCAACATAAAATAATAATAACCAGTGGAATTCTGCCTGCAGGCCGATAAATAAACAACATACCCTTTGGGCCATCCTAATTCGAATAACATTTTAATGAATTAATTTTTGTTTCAGTAAAAGAAGACATTCTAATCGATTTGGATCTCCCACCTGCCACAAGATTGAGTACACCTGTCAAAAAGTCTTCACCAAACGGTCAGAATGTTGTGTCCATACTCGATGAGCCAATAGATGTACCGGAAATTGGTAAGTGTGGAATAACTACTGCATTTTTTTGTCCTACTCAATGACTTTAAATAATACTAGAATAGAAATAAATTAACTGGCTCTATCAGTAGTTTGGTCAGTTCCGCAGTATTGCTTATTTGTAACAGATCAGCACATCTGCCAAGCGTCAAATCGTTACATCGGAATCGTGAGATGACGTGAATTAAGAGATAGATCATCAAACAATATTATTTGACAACATAGTAATATTTTGTTGTTTGTCTTATTTAATACTTAGTTTTTCCGTTCTTACAGGACTCGACAGCGACTGGGGCGAGCAGAGCATAGAGAGCTTACCAGGTCTAGCAAGCTACAGTATCCAAAACTACTCAAATCTCTATGGCGCTAAGTCTTTAGACAATCTATCGAGTCCCCTCCACATGAGTACATCGCAGGCGGCCGCCACACAACCAGACCCCTTCGACACGTCGCAGTTCTGGCCCAGTACCAATTCAACTAGATCTAATTACGAAATATCTATAAACGAATCTCATGTAAGCCAAGAATCTCACAGATACTCTAGTAACAACCACTCGGCATCCACCAGTGCGGACGTTTCTTATAATTATAATAACACGCCATCAACAAGTACTGCTACAAACCATAATAATATTTACGGAAACATACCGTTGTCTTACGCAATGAATAATGCTCTCTCAATGGATAGAAATGCGGTACCGAGTGTATCCGCATCTCTAGCAGAAATGTCGCTGGACGACAGAATTTCAGAATCTCTCAATCTTAGATCTAAAAGCAATAACAGTGATTACCCGTATGGTGAACCTACGTACAGTGCAGCGTCGACCTCAGCTGCAGCTGCGAATAATGGAACAGGAGATCAAAAGTATAGCGACATTCCTCTATACAAGAACTACGACATCACTCCAGTTCAACAGCAGTTTATATTAGAAACAAAAGACTATTACACGAAGTTATCGACGCCTTTGAAAGCCAACACGAGCAATGATTACGAGAAGAACATCTACGTGCCCAAGTACGAGGAAGAAGGTGAAAAGTTACGGAACTTCAGCGATTGTGTGGAGAATTCTAAGAATTACTCCGCTTTCAAGTATCAGAATGTTGATTTTGGTAATTATGCAGATTATGGGATTTACGGCGGCAGTATCGCGTCCACGTCTCGTGGGGAGGCGTTGTATGACGAGGTAAATGACACGGCGAGTAATTTCTACAGTGAGATAGGTGAGCCGTCTGTCCGGAGCGTGTATGCGACGCAGCCAGTATACTCCAACTCTAATCTGTACGATGAAGTTTATGAGGAGTCGGTCCCGCGGCCACATCGCCCCGCGCCGCCCTGTCCTACGAAGCCTAAATAATCATAGTATAGTTTAAACGATCAAATCAGTTTAGAAAAATGTTGCAAAGAAAACCTATGTTAAGTTACCATCCAATCCATCTTTGTGCCTTTTTAATTCTAAAACAAAATTTCGACTGATTTACAGGTTGACATTTCATAAGACTCGTCTAGGAGTTCTATTTATAGATTTGAGACTTCTTTGTAAAGCATATTTTTTCCTAGACATGGCACTGATGAAAATAGATGATTCACTCCGCATTTTAGGTATGAATCTACAAGAACACGACGGGCTCGACTTGTTGGGTCAATTCTTAACGTAGTCAGAAGATCTAAGAGTTACGCAATAGAAAGAGAAGCAACTTCTAGGTTAATAAAACTGTAGGTAATTAGCGCTGTGCGACCTGAATTGCACTTTATTATGTCGTCGCAAGAGTCTCCGTATTCATCTGTGAACATGGTTTTAATGCACGGACACATCGAAATTATCTTTAATTTTCTTGTAAATGATATTATAGTTTTTTGAAATGTCAATTTATATAAGACTGACAGCATTTCGAAATTATCCCCAAGAATATCGTGAGACGATCTGTCCTTCCTAACCATTGATGTAAATCATGGATACGCCCTCACCATACTTACGTCGCGCGAAAAGTGTCACTTCTGAAATGAGCGAATTCGCTCATTTGAACATCATTTCCTCATTCGTCATAGTTCGTGACACATCGGAGTAACTTTCTCGTTTTTAATACACACAGCTGTACAAAGATGCCTTGTTGTGCCTTCAGGAAATGTACCAACAACTCCAAAAATACAAACAAAGCTAAAGGTATTACTTTTCATGCCTAAGTAATTTTTTTTCAAATTTATTTCGATTTCAAAAATAAATATTATGACGGATGATGACATATAACAAAAATTTCGTTCCCATGACAACGAACGATAGGGTAGTGTAGCGTTGACAAAAAAAGTTTAAAAGAATTTAGGAAGTATGGAGGTTACATTATAATTTTAAAATATTTTAAAAGCCGGATTTTTTTAATGTATTTGTTTTTTAGATTATCTTTTCTTTGCAACTATGTTTTCGAATACTAAATTATAGGTAAGTACATAAACAATTTAATAAAACGCGATGTGCTTCGAAAGCACATAAAGCGTGGGGTCTTTTGCCTGATCTCTCTTCGCTCGTGGTGGGTTGCCATCCCGCCAGACTATGAGAGTGAGGATATGGAGATTCCTCACCTGCTCAAGCATGTCGAGGGAATCCAGGGGAAGAAGCGCGAATAAAAGCGCAGTGCAAAATTTCATCGTTCAGCCTTAACGTGTGAAAAGGTAAAAGACAGACAGATTTAAAATATTAAATAAATGTACTTTAATCACTATTTGTATTTAACTGTTAGGTTCCCACAAGAACCGGGTGTTAAAGAAAAATGGATTAAAATAATCCAAGAAGAACAAAGAGACGATGAATGGTTGCCAACCAAATACAGTCGCATTTGTTCAGCACATTTTAATGATGATATGTTCTACTTGACACAAGCTGGTCGGAGAAAATTAAAAAAAAATGTTGTACCATCTTTTAAGGTATGGATGTATGATTTAGCTAATTACCAACATCTGTCCGTGTAGTAAGATCAATCTAGATCGATCTTTAACTTTTTAAATCTGACTGCCTCAGAAAGTTCCCTACATACTATTTTATTAATTACAGATATCATTTGTAGAACCCACATATGAAATGATGGGTTCACCACTTGAGAATGTTTATATTTCTGATAGTGACTCTATATTTGATTCGCCAAGAAAAATCCACTTAAAACAACAATTAAAAAAGAGGTTTTAAAGAAAATAAGATATAGATCTGAACTTCAAAAAGAGAAGCGTAAAACGAAAAGATTGAAATTAACCAATTTAAGATTAAAAGACACTTTGAAAAAGTTTACCGGGAAGAAAATAATAGCAAAAGAACATTCAGAAGAAGTGGAAAGACGAGCGGAAGAAGCACAAAAAGACTTAATTGCTCTTTTGTCCAAGAAAACTCCACGTGGCAAGATTTCACCAGCGATTAGGAAATTCTCTTTAACTTTAAATTACTATTCTCCAGCTGCATACAAGTTTGTTAGAGGAAAATTTAATAATGTTTTGCCACATCCAAGAACATTATATAAGTGGTACGGTAATAGTGAATGTCAACCAGGTTTTACCAATCAGGTATTTTCACTATTAGAAAAAAAAAACTAAAGACAGACGAATTATCGCCACTCTCATAGTTGACGAGATGACCATCAGGCAACAGACTATTTGGGCTGGCCATAAAACTGTAGGTCTTGTAGATGAAGGCTTAGGAAAAAGAAATGATATTGCCACACAAGCCTATGTTTTTATGCTAGTATCCAATACAGAAAATTGGAAAGTAGCCTTAGGTTTCTTAATTTAATTTAAATTCTGAACCAGTTATCATGTGACAAGCATCATGATAGCTACTTCTAAATGACATACAGGATTTTTGAATGTTGGTTTTAGATGTGATGGTTATTTAGATCACAACCTAGTAAATTGGCTGCAGTTATGTTAGCCGCACAGCCATCAAAAGTTATGGCAACAATATCAACCCCCACATGGTAGCATTCACTCAAACATGTTTTCAATAAATTTGCCCGAGTTTCAGCTGATAGTCCGTTACCTAAAAATATGCCACTGGGATTTTCCAGCTTTCGTTCATGCATACTAATATTAATACATACGCCTGAGTCGCTATTTCGCACGATTTTGCCGAGCCAGCACCGAAATTTACGACGCCTGCAGTCTTCTTTCCAGTCCACGTAGTTTGGTGGCGAAGAGTCATCTCGTCAGCAATTAACGTGCAGAATATTCGCGGATCACATTTTTTTTTTTTTCTAAAACCTCTATCGCTTTTTTATTAAAGCCAAGACGACCCGAACTGTTATCGTACCATTTTCCTATGTCGCGAGGGTGTGGCAAAGATCTATTAAATATTTTTATTGATTTTTTTTATCAGCCTGTTAATAAACTCTACCGCTTCTGCTTTCAAATTCAATTCAATTATAATATCATTGATAAAGACAAACATTTTATTATTTCAAAACAACCTTGTTTTAAAATTAAGTACCCTTTTTAAAACTAGTATGCTGACGGTACAGCGACAATTCTCTACGTCATTGTGTGACAGATGACAACTTAAGCACAAATGCGGTCATTTTTTGATGCTGAAGGCGTATCTTTGATTTACATCAATGTTCCTAACATATTGTCATTTTACTGTAGTATATTTTGTTTGTTAATCCTGTAACCAAGTTCCATTATCATTTCACGTTTCACCCACGTTTTTATGTAAACTAATGACAAAATTTTGTATTATCGACCCCAGTATGAAACTAGATATATAGATATAACAAATTTAATGATATTGTAATATACCTGTAAATATCTATTTAATGTAATAACAAAGCAATTTATATGCGGAGTGTTATTTTTGTATCTACTTTATTTCGATAGTGCACAGTATTAATATTGTATGACGGACGCTAATAGAAAGATTTTTAGCTGTCTTATTTTTCTATACAGGTAGCTAAATGTGCATTATACGCAATGTTGATTATTCCACGGTTGACATAAATATTAGTAGAATTTTATCGCTGTGCTAAAATGACGAAAATTTTTATTTAATTTAATTTGCAAGCTACATAGTTTTATCTTATGCATAATAGCATTTCTAAGTATATATTGGCAGCATGCATCGTCCACTCGTATATACATGGTTCTAGTATTTATAGAACCCGGAGTGTTTACAATTTTTATATGTAGAACTCATTTTATTAGTTTTTATATTTACCCCGTATACGAAAGCCTGTTAAATTTAATCTGTGGTCAAATCTCACGCCAGTGTTGTGATTAGTTATGGTTATGTTTGTTAAACCAATCAAAACAGGGCCCTCTAAAGAAGTGTCAAAGTCATCATGATTCCAGTTCGAAAAGAGATGGAGCATTACAGGACGTATAGCATGATCCCTTTTTCACACTGGAACAATGACAGACTACACTTTACGGCCCCCTGTTATATTGAGACTTAACGACTGATTAAATTAAATAATCTTTTGTAAAACAGGCCCTAGTGTGCTATTTATTTAGTTAGATGATACTCGGACAACATCACACGGTGCCTCACCAATAAGTACCTGCTAGTTTAGTTAGTTGGACAAAAGCTAAGTTACTGCGTCACAGGCACGTTTTTAAGTCATTTTTTGTAATTATTTATTTTGTTTTAAGGCTTTCGCAGCCAGGCGCGACACGATCTCTGGTAGAACAATTTTAATGAAAACTTCACGCAAATTGTTGGTGTGTTTGCGGGAGCCTTTATGTGTAGTGATTTATTTAAGCTTGCCTCGTATTGCCGGATCAAGGGACATTACTTTCCAAAAAAAAAATATTTTTAAGCATTTTTTGAGTTTATATGCAGCTATTAGATTATACTTATACTCAAACTACATGTAACGAAAATAAATGTAGTAGTCATTTGAGATGACCAGTAACCAATGTTAATGTTCTTAATGTCATCAAACGACATTATTTTTATTTATGATAATAAATCTCATATTAAATATGAAATGTTATGTAATTTAAATCTATGCTTGAGGTACTCGCCACCGTCTTCTTCGACATTTGAATACATAAAATGTAAAATAAAAATAAGTAAGTAGGTATTGTTCATATACTAGCGCCATGCTGGTACCGCACTTTATGTGTCTGTTACTGATAGTCAAGTTCATTGTCACGAAGATCCGGTTTAAGTAATTATTCTATGATGATAAAAATGTAGATTTAAGCAAACCTAAGGCAAGTTTTACCTAAAGTATTTTTTCTATTCCACGTTGTAATTGGCGTTTAACACTTTTGTACATGTTGGAAGAAAAGTTGAGTTGTTATAATAATACTTCATTAACGTTTGTAACGTGAATTAAAACATTAAGGGTGGGGACAGTCGAGCTTAACCCGTAAATACGTTGCTCAAAATGAGTCTAGCTACTCATGTCTCATTTGACTCTTAAATATGTTGAGTGTTGCGGAAATAACTTTATTGCTACTTCACTCAGCTGCCACGATCTAAAGGGTGTCTTTGCTCTGAGCGTATGTCTAACTAGGCGTTGGTATCTCGTTTACGCTGCGTAAATTCATACGCTGTGGTCGACGACATTGCATTGAAGCAACGGCGCGTTAACGCATCATCTACTCTGCGTAAACCTTCGACTAACACCTACGCTAGACCAACGCTAGTTGCGAAGGCATCCTAAGATATTCTGTTGTCATAACTATATGAACAGCAGCCGTGTGTATTATATCAGATATTAATCCGTCGGAGTGTGGAACCTGTACAAATGTACAGCCCTTGTAAATATGCTTCAGCATCATCTAAGTTTACTTGGGTGATACTAATAAAAGATCTTGTTGGCATCCTAAATGATGGTTTTTATTTTGTCTATCCTTTAACTTTTAATACAGTACAGTAAAATAAGCAGTATTTTTTCTCGGCAATGTCCTTGAAATAATTACATACGGGCGTTCGGTAGATAATCACGTTCCAGTGACTGTGTCTGGTTGCGTATTTAATTTTTCAATAAAATATATTACTGCTAATTTTGTAAGTTAATTTAATTATTTCTACTTGGTCTTATTTTTAGTTTCAAAAGTTATTGTGAGTTAGTATAGGGAATGGACTTTGTTGCTGGTAAAATGCTTTTATGTTTTTGCTTAGTTTAATCAATCATAAACATTTTCAATTCGGCAAAGTAATATAATTCTTCATTAAATTGTTATAAATTAGCTACAGAGAAATATTTTCGCCTCGCTTGGAATGTACCTACGAAAAGCTTAGTTATTGAGCTTCAGAGTGTAAATAAATCGCGTTCTGATAACTTCATAAAGCAAAATGTTGGTAAACACCTAAACATGGAGGAGACAATAGAATTAGGATAACTTCGTGCTATATTATACGTAAATAAATGTGCGAGAGCGTCTCGCACCGTTCTCGTCCGTACGTAACTGCACACCCGCGACTTTATTACCGAAGTAAAGCGCGTTGTTTCAGCCGTTTGTATGAAGACTTAGTACTGCTTACTTAGTAAACTATGGTTTTACCTATATATTTACATTTCGAGATGACACACATATTGTATCAAATGTTATCGGCGCAAGTCTGACTTAGGTTGCGTTTGTACCACTTGGTAGAAACGCAAACGTAACATCCCTCCCTACGCATCCTCGCACATATCTATGTGCGAGGATGCGTAGGGAGGGATGTGTTTGTTAAGAACCAACAGAATCACTTCATTTACCTAGGCCTGCTCAACGCAGCTCCTGTGGAAACGGCTTAACGGAGCGAGGTTTTTAAACAAACAAAACAAGCGAGGAATGTGTGCTAGGGATGGACGCGAGCGAGAAATTGCATCTGAAAAGAGCCCGCTACACATCCTCGCACCGTTCAGCGGCCTAGCACATCTCTGGTGGAAACGCTCACATCGTTTCACAGCTTTGTTACGCATCCTCGCACCGCTCAGCTACCTCGCACATCTTTGGTGGGAACGCAGCCTTAGGGTTGGGTCTAATACTTAGATAACTAGCACTCGATTTCTAGAGTATGTGCCAGGTGGCTATGTAGGAAATCGATTCGTTTTGATGATCTTTTAAAAGGTTACCTCTGTTTAAAATCTTAGATTTAAATTGCAAGCTTCAAGAAAATCATTTAGGTAACCCAATTCTTAAAATTATTTAAATTAATTTCGTAACAAAATCTCAACCTCCGTGCTTAATTAAGACACGTGCTACGTTTACGCGACACGTAGGTATCTAACTAATTAACAAGAATCCCTCTTCTCCCTCTGAAAATTTTATGACGCAGTTTAAAGGTCACAATAATTATCTTGGTAATAAAAAGAGGACATCGTCACTTGTTGAATGCGCATTCATATTGCCAACATTGCAGGGGAGACCTACCTACCCCTACTTGTTTTAAGCTTCGTAATAGGGATGATGCCTGGGTAAAAAAAAATGAAATTCTAATTAGTCCGTCAGTTAGATAATAAAAAAATATTAGACACGTATTTTTTGCTTTATTATATTAATAAAAAATTACTTAGATTAAACGCATTTTTAGTTGGGGAGTGGGGGTCGATACGTCACTAGTACGTATAAAATCTACATACTCGTGACGTCATGGCACATTTTACCTCAATGTATCGCCGTAATCTTTAGATTAGATAAAAAAATAAAAAAGACGTGTCCAATATGTTTTTATAATCTCAAAGACGGACTAAAAAAAGTCATCACCCTATTGGACCTGCTCGTGGGGAGGTAGACCCACTCATTATAACGGGCTGCAAAGAAACTGAGGTCGTTATATTTTACAAGAGTTAAAATGAGGAAGGAGATGGTGAGTACCTACATACTTATAATCACTAGTTATTAAGTCGAGTTGAGTTTCCCCCGTCGGATGTTTAATTATTTTTTAATTTGACATTGGGTTTTTCCATCTGGAATTTCTCAGTAGCAGCCCAGAGTCTGGATTTGTGCCAGGTTGATGACAATAGGGTAGCCCTCTATTACATGGACTTAATAAACATAACTATAGGTACACTTCTGCCCAACCCTTCGGGGAATACAGGGTGATTTTATGTGTGATGTAAGCGTAAATGTAAACATTTATCCAAAAAAATGTAATTGTCCTTCTAAGTTTCCAGTCTGCCTCCTCCTCCTCCACAGTTACCAAGTTTTAAGTTGTTTTTTTTTTTTTTTTTTTTTTTTTTTTTTTTTTTTTTTTTTTTTAAACGTCGCCCCACACTAAGAATTTCTTCTTGTATCGTGGGTGCGTTTACAAACATAGAAACTCACATACACTAACACCCAGACCCGGAACAACTACTTGCAGATCATACAAATATTTGTTCCGTGCGGGGATCGAACCCGCGACACGTTGCGCAGCAATCGATCGCTCAGCCACTGCGCCAACCATGTCGTCAAGTTTAAGTTTTTTAGTTAATTAACCAAACACTATAATAAACTCGTGTCTGTTTACAAACCATTTTTTCCGGGAAGTTCGCTAAATTGGGGTTTCTAAAGCACAAATTCAGTGTTTAAAGGTAAGTCCTACATTACATGGATCATAGTTTCAAAAATCTAATGATTTTCATGTTAAAAAATACGTACTAAACTGTATGGGACAGCTGTTTTTTTTTCGCGGTGTCAAAGTTGGTCCCATTGTAAAAGTTATTCAGTTCGATGGCCTAAAACACCTCATAAAGCTAAAGTTTTTTTTTTTTTTATATGTAGTTGTACCTACTGCAAAATGATTACCAAATAGTAATAAAAAAATTAGTAAAATTAGTTAATTGACTCAGGCGTGACTTTGCGGAAATCCATTTTAAAATACAATAGAAGACGTATATTTAGTAATCTAATCCGCTTAACTGTTCTTAAAGAGTCATAAAGAACCCTGTAAGCAATCGACACGTGTTTCACCTCTCAACGAGGCATCCTCAGGATGACGATTGACTTGTTGAGAACCCGGACACACAGCAACACGAAAACAGCAACACTGTGTTCGGTCACCCTGAGGATGCCTCGTTGAGAGGTGAAATACATTAAAAAAATGCAAATTACTCCCGCTAAACAACAGCCGCCCGCGCCCCATGTAAAATAACCTGGTAAAATTCCCCATTGAAAAAAAAGGAGCGATTTTTTTTCTTGTTCCTTTAAAGTTCCACATAAATAGACTCTCAGTACTATACGAGAACTTAACACCACCCTCACGGATCGGACAGGGTTATTTTTACATGTCGTATAGACATGACATGACTGTTGGCGCCAAAACACGGTAGATATCAAAATTCTACATACTTCTTGCCATATTTTCTTCGATCAATAATTGATCGAAGCATGTTTTAGTTACGTCTTCGATCAATAATTGATCGAAGCATGTTTTAGTTACATTTTAATTTATACTTATTTTGTTACAGTAAAGCAGCCTAGATCCCAAAAACTTTGTTTTCAGTCCCGAACTTTCTTTCAATATGCCAATACCTACTTAGACCTGCACACATGATCTTGTTCATAATGCTCTAAATCGAATTTTTCAGTTCTTCAGCGGCTATAACGTAACAGTAATTTATGCAAATGGCGGTAATGCGGTTTGGTAATAAAGCGCCAGGAATCTCTAATACGACTGATATTTCCAAAGAGACTGTACGCTCGTTAATTGCAGTGTGAATTATAATAAGTCTAAAGCCATCGTGGATCCTGCCAAGGACCAACGGATTTGTTTGTCGACTGGTTTCAACATTGTTTAGTGCCTAATTAAGAAGCTGAATAATATATAAAATTATGCCTATGCTAATAATGTACCTCACTAACTTTTGTCATCACTTTTGTGATTGTCATCCCTTAATAGTCACCTATTAAGGGATGACAATCACAAAAGTGATTCAGGTGGTGTGGTAAACATTATACAGGGTTTCAGGGACATCGACGCGAAAACTGTTACCATGGATTCAGTACAAGAATCTGAACCCACCTGCGTTGAAGCTTTTCGTCGATTATGTTTAAAAAAATCTACTGTTCCATATATTTTGACCGCGTATGCATTGCACTTTTCTATGAAACAGCAGTTTTTTTTTTTAATAACCTACCAAAAATTTCAAGGCATGGGGTTTCGGAATCATGTACTGAATCCATGGTAATCGTGTTCGCGTCGATGTTCCTGCCACTTTGTATATACTTTTAAGACGTCAAAAGTAGGTGGGTACACCACCACCTATGACCTTCTTCTCATTAGAAGATGTCTTAATTTAATAATATGCTGGATCATAAATTATAACCAGGTACTGTTATAGAGCAGTGGCCCCATGGTAACGGCCTCGACTTGCCAGTTACGGTCGTGGGTTCGAACCCAGCCAGGCGCTTTACTTTGTGTAGTTATAATTCAGCACCACTACTCTCAAAACGGTGAAGGAAAACATCGTGAGGACACCGGCATGTCCTTAACCAAAAATTCGATGACATGTGACATCTACCAACCCGCACTTGGCCCGCGTGATAGATTATAGCCCACTACCTCTCAGAGAGAGGGGCCTGTATCCCAGCAGTGGGAACATGATTGTGATCACTGGTGTTGCCTAGCTAACGCTATAAACGTGGTAATGTGTAGTAGATAGAGAATTCTTTCTACATTAAAGCAATAATGCTCCACAGTCCACAGAGAGCAATTTCATTAACGTTTGATCCAAGTCCTTTAATGTCTTAGCAGTTATTGACTGTGCGGTCCGCGTCTGACGAACCCACGGCCATGTGGAAGTGTGTCGTCGAATTACGTATGCATGTCACAGCGTTGAAGCTGCTTTGTATATCTGTATCTCTGCTCTACTTATCATGTTGAAGACCAAGTTACTCTGTTTGTTATACTATATCTATCTACCTACCTAGGTATGTATTCGTATACATATACTACGGTGTTCTGAAACTTGCAAGGAATGGAGAAATCCAATTTATATGAAAAGTTGTATGAATAGGTGCAGATGTATCTACGCTCATTAGCCTAAAGTGTTGTCCTCTACTTTAGTATTTACCTATTCAGAATTGACTACATAAGAGGTAACAGAAAACCTACGAGCAGCGACAAATAAATGGCACATAAATTAATGATGTCTGTTGTAGTGGTAGTAGTTAGAACGACATTGGCGCGGCCCGAAGCCGTGTTATCGTAACTACGTCATTTACATGCAGGGTGGTGCCGATAACTTAGCGTGGGCGACTGCCGCCTCCCAACATGTTCGTATTTACTCCAACGTGATACTTCGATTAAAATGTACGCAGCTCCAAGTGCATAGCTAGCTAGCTAAGCCGGATCTAGGCTGAAACCATATATCGTTACGTAATAGTCGAGACAATCGAAAACTAGCTTTTTCATGAAAGCTTTATCGATAAAGTCTTAATTGTAGTTGGAGTGAAGTGGCTCAAGTGTGAGGCTCGGAGAGTCCAGTGTTAATATCGCGTTATCTAATGATGATTGGTGTGTAACATCGCGTCGGTGCGTCGTTATGTAGGCGGCGAAGTGGCCGCACGTGAATGGACGGGCGCAGGATCGATAGAGCGGAGTGCGCAGGCTCGCGCGCGGCACACAGCTGGCGGCTTCGCACCGCCACCGCTAGCTCGACCTGTGCCTCAGTGTCCACAGTGAGGGGGCTAAGTGTATCAGCTGTATCTCGAACATGTTCCAGTGTTATCGGCGGCTCTAAACGGTGCGTAGAACAACCATTACACATAGCTCTCACAACCCGCCCTTTCAGTTTACCTACATGTTTTCAGTCGCCGTCGCCATATCTGCATATTAACGGGAAACCTGTTACACGAGTTCACATAACAATTCATTAAGACTGTGAGTGTTTGTTTATAAACTAAAGGCTTGAGTGAATTCTTTAATGTGTACCTAAATCATCTACTATTTTTCTTCTCCATGTTTAATTTTAGCTATCTGCCGCAATCGATAAAGTTGTCATTCGACCCGAAGCAGCCCCTCGCTGCACTGTCAGTCATTCGCTAATTAATGAAATATGCTCCATTTCTGGAAATATTCGTTACAAAGCTATCTAATAACGATAATTACAGTTGATGTTCAATAAATTCAGTAATAAAAATGGTATCAAGATACAATTCGCGTGGGAGGCAAAGGGCATGAGTGCCTACGTCAGTGGATCCGACATAACAAACTATAGAACGTTATATCTACTTTCTGCGCAATTTTAACCTTTATTATATAGGTGCTTGGGGTTGATATCAAACAAATTGGTTGTGGAATTACATTTCTAAAGCCCAAACTTATTCGTGGTAAACATAGAAGATGTTTTAGTTGCGTAGGTAGAACCTAAAAAGGAGCCATTAGCATTTAGAATTCTTCACATCAATAGGTAATGCTAACTTATTGATGTGAAGAAGTTAGTAGCTATTCCATATCAAAGACCATTTCTCATATTTATTTATTTGAATGAAAATGTACCTGATCTAACTTTTTCAATTCAGGCATTTTTTACTCACAAACATGTTTATTTTTGAAAATGTTCTCCAATTAGAGAATGTGGGCGATACAATCTTTTGTTATTTTTTTTTTTTCGTAACCTAAAGTGTTGTTTAATTTGGCCCTTAACCAATGAATTTTCAAAATGCAATAAATTAGGTAGATATACCTACATCCGAGTTTTTTTTTAAGTTGACACCTTGAATTGAATTTCTAAATCCTATAAAATTCTTAGGGATAAAGAAATATACGAGGTACTATTTCCCGTTAAAACTAACCTAAATTGGACGGGTTTGCTTCCACTAAAGGTCAATAAACAAATTCTATAAACAAAATATACCTAGGTACATAGGTACCTAGTAATTACCAGCTTCATATTTCTGACTGACCGTCTCCTTGACAATTCAAAAGTGCCTCTAAATTGTGTAATTGAAATAAATGCTTTGAGTTTGAGTACAATCTTGAATCTGTGCGTAGTTAATTGATGATATCATCAAACCAAATAAAAGAATCAAAGGATTTCAAGAACAAAAACGGATCTAAGAAAAACATCTTTTAACTTTATTCATTATTCAATTTTCATTCACATTTTCACTACTAATCATTACTGTACACTTTTCGGCCTTCAGAATAAGCCTGCAATCAGATTAATATTCTAGTCCATGCCTGCAGCTCTTCTTATCGATTTGGAAGTTCTTAATAATTTATACCTCTGAGCGTTTTCAGTCACTTTCAGCGTTGAATCGGTGGCATTTTGGGTTTTTTAGTAGTACCTAGATAGGTAGATTAGTATTCATTGGTACCAAATAATGGTAGCCCCGTCCAAGGAAAAGGATACTATTAGGCTTAGAAGATAAACACACAACAGCACATGGTGTGCTGTTGTGTGTTTATCATCGTTAGTTAGTTAATAGTTAGTTAGTCGTTTAATTTATCTTGTCTTGTCTTTGTTTTAAATTTATTTTCGTTTCTACTGTGAATAGTTAGTTGTGTTAAAAACTGTGAAGTTATATTACGTACAACTAAAAAACTTTTGAAAAAAAGAACCTGAGTTAACATGAATGTTTTACCTAACCATTTTTTGCTCTATGTAGGTAATAATAATATACGGGTGACTTTGACGTATTCCTTCCGGCAGGTGATAGTGTGAACAATTAAGCTCCCCAAAAGGCCGCCTGTCCAGTGGAGCGGAGAAGAGAGGAGAGGAGCGGTGATGTGCCAATATTAACCAATAGAATCTAAACTCGCTCCAGAGTTTAGATTATTTGCCTAATATCGGGCCGGAGAAGCGAGAAAACGGGGGGAGCCCCCTTTTCTCGCTTCTGTGCTCCAGTGGACAGGCAGCCTAAAGCCTAGACGAAAAGTCATGGCAATTTTTATGTATTTTTCAAAATTTCCTAAATATCACATTTTTCTAAACTCTCCAATTGAATGGGCTTCATTACTATTGAACTCACCCACGCACACGTTTACCTTTAGGTCTTTGGACTAGCCTATCATTGACTGCGCCTCGTTACTCTAGTGGTCGCAAAAGCTACTACTGAGCTTGAGGTCTATTTTCTATTGGGGTTTTCCATCTGGAATTTCACAGTAGCAGCTCGAGTGCCCGGTTGATGGCAATAGGCTGGCCCCGTATTACGTGGGATGTAACACGTTCAGTGCCGGGAGCCCTCCTGGACGGTTCATCTAGTCGCATATGGGATGCCGGGTTCCCTCGCGGAGGGCTCATTTTAAATGTAGGTTTTTCTTAGCAAGTACAGCATTAAAACCGTGAAAATAAAATCTGATGTATATTTTAACAAGACTATAATGCGTTGATTAAAAAAACCAAGGATTTTTTAATTTTTTGTTTTTGGTTACAAATATTCACTAAAACTTTAAAAGGTTGGAAGCTACGTATATCGATAAGACCCCCTGAAAACACTATTTTACTTCGTTTTACAGTGTTTTATAACTCGGTTTAAAACCTAATGCCCGTTGACCGTCCGCGATGTTTAACTTTAGCGCAAAAGTAATGCCGGCAACCCTCCCGGAGGGTTCACTTCCAATATGTATGGCAGCATGGCGTATAAGTTCTATGAAAAGTGGGTGGAGTCGAAAGTGTTAAACAGGTGAAATGTGGGCCTACAGGTACTAGAGGTACACCTGTGCCTAACCCTTCGCAGATTACCCAGGCGTGATGTTACGTTATGTCATTGGACCAGTAAAGTTTTCAGGAGTTCAGTCGTACCTAACTGTACGTAAGCTGTTCAGTCGGCACACGCGTGACCTTTTACATTACAAATTTAATTCAACTCTTTCAATCCAATCTAGCTGGATTACTACCGTACCTATGTACATACCTATGTGGTGACTACTGTGTTCATACTTTCATTTCGCTCTTACAGTACCTACTGCAGTTTTCTGTAGTTATGCATTTACCTCTACTACCTGTTTAAGTATTTCTGATGTTAATTCCATTTCCAGTACACGTTCTTTTATATATTTAATCGGCGTATCTACTCGTACTTTTCTTTTCAGTATATGTACTCGTATATTACTGCTTTTATCATTCCTAGACGGAAAATTCCTGGAGAACACATACATCGGGCATGAGACATTTATAATGGGAATTGAACCTTTTTTTTTAGGTTGAGCAAGAAATACAAAATTTTCATCGAACATAATTATTCGTGTAGAAATCAAACATAGAAGGGGCGGGATAGCTCGCAGCCATTTTCTAATAACTAACTCGATAACTGGGCCACTATTGATGTGATCAACCCATAACGCAATATCCCTTTTAGGAGTAGTGAATACATATTGCTATAAACAAATAGGAGCCTTAAGGGTGGATGGTAGCACTCAGTGTATATTGCATTCGGCGTTTTCCGATAGTTCACGTCCGAAGCAATAAGGTGGTTCTACGAATCGAATTCTCTGTTTGCTTTACTACATTTCAACTTTGACTTTATAGTTTATTCCACTCTTTGAAATGTAATTGAATTTTATTGATGTTATAGTATTGTAGCGTAGGTATATACGGTGCCTGCTGCAATACTCGTATGATAAACATTGACATTATATAAGTTATTTGAAAACGGGATTTGTTTAGTGTCCCATTCTTGATGAATAAGTTCTATGTAAGAACGCCGAATTTAGTCAAGTTTCGGTCTACACTTATTAGGGAAAGTATATTATTACCCCTTCGTCGATTTAGCCAGGTACCTATAAATAAAATTCAACGGAATAATTTCCCTCTGTGTTCGTAAAATACAATCTAATATTGTGTATGGGTATTTGTGTTCGTAATTATTTCGCAAACACGACCTAAATCGGGAATAACTGAAACTTTAAACTTTGCTACTCTTTCGGCAAATTCATATAAATTTACATTGTTGTTCTTCTAATTATTTCTGTTTGATTTCAACTCCCTTGCGCCATAGTTGAGTTTATTTAGGGGCAATTAAACATAAAATAACTGAAATACTAAATAAATACCTACTGTTCTAAAGCTACCTTACTTTACACCTACACAGTACCTTCCAGGCTAGATACATAGCTATCTACAGCTAGTCTGTGCTTCCAGTAGGTAGGTACCTATCTATTTAATTAGTTACCTGCAGGGACGCCTGTCATTTGCACAGCTCGGCAACACCGCCCACGTCCACATTGCAGCGTTCAATGAATGCCACGCGGCGACCACTATTATTCGCAATTAACTCTCAAACAATGCCCTTTTCAATTAATTGCTGTACTGGTAAAATGTTACCAGTACATAATTTAAGGCCAGCGTCAGTAAGTGTGGATATTTTTAGAAGCGTTTAATATGTCTGCTAAAATAAAAGTACCTAATTAAATAAATTCAATCACTACACCCCACCATGGTTTATCTGATTTGATGTTATTAAACGACATTGAATTAAATAGCCATTTTCAATACGAAATCAGGGGAAGTAAGTCTAAAGTGAATTTTAAAAAAAAACTCGATATGTGGAGTATTTCGGACGTAATCGTTAACAACTCACCACACACGGGATCCATACGCACAGACACACCATCGATTTTTTTTTTTTCAATCGGTGTTTTCTTTATATACGCAATAAATGTTAATTTGTTATTATAATATTGTGTTAAAAGATGATAGTTTTTCTACATATCATTAAGGTATAAGTGCGATATACATATTGTATATTATGAGGCAATCAAAGTTCAAGATACGAGTAGCATTTGTTTATGCAAGTTGAGAGTAATGCACTACCTCAAACGCTTCGCGTTATGAGGCGTGCAATGGAATTAGTATAAAATTAACGTTTGAAAACGGTTTCCGCCCTGAAAATATTTGCAACGTTTTTATTGCTGAAAAAAACAAAATCTTGTAATCGATTATGAACCCATCCAATTAGACAATTTTAATTATGTTACAAGGAGCTGTATCTTGAGGATTTTACCGCTAGAAGTGTCTTGTGACTTGAGCCAGTACTTCCCGCCCACGCCCCGAGCATACGCCCACGCTGACCGACGTCATAACTCAATACTGAATCGAGGAAATACTTCCAAGTTATAGCAATGTAAACACGCTTCGGTTCGGAAGCCAGGCATATATGAGGAATAGGCGTTCTCAACGCAAAATCTCTGAGATCATTTAAATTTGAACGTTGAATATGTCTATTCTGGTTAAAAAAATTGTTTGGTAACTTGTTTTTTGTCTTTGGTTCTTTAACGTACAATTGAATTTAGATTTAGGTTGATGTTAGGTCCTTACCTCAAATAAGTATATGGTCAATAATAGATAATACGAGTATATATAATCAGTAATACGTATAGATTGTAATATTATAAAAAATGTCAGGATGTTCTGACATTTCGTATCAGATGATACGAAATGTCAGAACATCCATGACATCCTACAAACTTTCCAAAAGTAAACTGTGTAACTGTGTGTTTAACTTTTTTTTTACTTTTGTTTACTTCGTTCCCTTAAGGTATTTATTTAAGAGCGTTTATTCTGAAAGAGGGCCATCTTCGCAAATCGATGTCAAATATTTCGCTGTTATGATTAATTTGGCAATATTACAGTATGGAAGTAAGAAATGTAGCTAACTAGCGAACTAGAATATTGATTATGAAATGCAATAATTAATACCGTAACACCGAATATTTCGTTTTAGATGTAAAAAAAGTACTTGGAAACTTTCCAAATGCCTGTTTTACACCTAAAACGGGTACAAATTCAAATTCAATGTTATAATTGCAATTCATTATTAGTATTCTAGTTCGCTAGTTAGTCACATTTCTTATTGCCATACAGTGATATTGCTATATTAATCAAAACAGGTAAATATTTGACAGTTATTAGCGACGTTGCCAACTTGTAGGTTATAACCCTCTTAAAGTGTCACCATCAGAGATATCAATCGGTCAGTATCCAAATACCCAACATCTGTGTCTCGTCCGATTGTTTTCAAATATTCAAAAATATTTTGTTTTAAGGAATTGTTTTAGCCATGGAAATTCAAGATCGAGGTACACCTATTTATTGTAATTACCTATATTTGAGATGTTGTTAGGCTTGGCACGCAACTATGGGAAGAGGCCAGACGGAATTACCATAATGCCTTGGAAGTTGGATAGGCCTATGGTCTGGGATGCAACCTATATCGACACCCCTGCGCCATCCCATCTTCCTAGCACGGCGGGCTGTGCCGGGGCGGCTGTTGCTGGTGCAGAAAATCTCAAACGGCGCAAATACATATAACGATCTCGACCTTATTGGTAGCTATATTTTTGAGCCGTTTGGGGTTGAAACTCTAGGGCCGTGGGTCCGAGTGCTCATCGAATATTTCGGGAAATCACCAAGCGGCTGGTTGACTCTTCACGTGACCAGATAGCTAGCCAATTTTTAGGCCAAAGAATTAGCATTGCCATATCAACGTCCTTTAGAGCCTTTTGGGCTCTTTTCCCTCTGACAGTGATGCGGACGAATTTTTTGATGCGCAATGAGCTCTTCCCTTTATATATATTTTTTTCGTTTCATACTCATAATATATTTAATAGTTAGTTGTACATACATTGTTCACATAATGTATATCTAAATATTATTGAAATTAAAAAGACGATTTTAGATTATTATATTATAATATTTATGTCACATTTCCACTGCTACGCTGTAGTACACTTTGTAATGGTTATTAGTTCATTATTTGAGAACTGCTAGTTTGATCGCGTTGGTAATTATCAGATACCATAGAATCTTATAGATAGGATCTTCTACATTATGGATTTACTTAAATTTGATCCAGTCTCGTCCTACCTTCCGAGTAATTTAGGTGCTACGCCAAAGTGAAAAATTCGTAGCACATCGCTACGAATTTCTAACTAGACACCGTTTCGTTTATTTTATCGTGGCGGTTTTTTCATTGTCTATGCAAAACTTTATGTTTATGTTTTGTGCATGTTCTTGCCGTAAATGCGAAATTTCACGACAAAACATAACCCGGGCGACATTTATAAAAAGAGGAAATTACCTTGTTTTGAGAGCCAAAGATATCTACGTAATTTTGTTGTATTTATGATCTAAAGTCACGGTTAGGAGATAAGCCGATTCGAGTAAGTAATGTGTGTATCAAGTGCGAAATTTCGCTAACTGCTTTTACTAAGAGTTATTGGTGATTTTTTTGCATTATTCTCCAATTCAAGATATTCCGTTCCAAACCGAGATGGGGGATACATACTATCCATATCCTATTTCTAACTTCAAAACTTCCTACTTCAATAACTTCAAAAATATTGTCCCACTATTTTTATTAACTTAAAAATTAAAACTCTTCGATAACAACATAATGTTTATGAGAACTTTAGTTCTATCTAATCCGGTTCATTTTTTAAATTTCGTGAATAAGTAATTTTGTTCTAATTCTATAAACAAGACCTCAAAGTGGCCAGCGATGTTCGGAACGTTAATATCAAGACGCCTACAGTCCTGTTTGTCCCTACAGAATTAATTCGCCGGTCTGAGGTGAGGAATGTGGGTCGTGTAGCTCCAAACAAAGATAGATGGCTCGAAGGCTTTATCTATCACACTGATTGTGGATTCAACCGCATATTTTGTCTTTCTTCTAACTGAACAGACAGCTGTGCTGCTGGGGAGTTTGTTGCGCCACTTCTTCTTCCCAGCTAATGCACTAGGAAGTGGTGAAGGGTGGGCGTTTTGGGGGACTGTCTTATGTAATTTTGACGTTCGAAAAGTGCTGATTCTCAGCCTAGTTTGAATAAATGACTTTTGAATTTAGAATTTTTGAATTTTGACTTTGAATTGAAAGAAGATTGTGTACTATTCATATTACACAGGGTGACTTTTTAAGCGAGGGCCAACCGATAGCTATGGGCCGAGTAGATATAAAAATCTAAGGTTTTTCAAGGTTTTACGAATTAAAAGTTTAGATCTGTGTTTAAGAGCCCTTATCCCTTATCATTATTCGCTAGTTAGCCACATTTCGTATTTGCATATAGTAATATTGCCAAATTAATCAAACAACGAAATATTTGACATCTATTTGCGACGTTGCCTGCTCTCAGAATAAACGCAATTTTTTTAGGATGCACATTGTAGTACTAAAAAATTAAAATTGAATCGTGAATTACTAACCCCAAAGCTATTCGCTTAGAAAACTCATGTAGGTAACCACTTCACAAATAATCTACACGAGTTGCTAAATTACGTTATTGCAACTCCAAATTAAGTCCAACAGCCCGATATTGACGTAGTACCTAGATATACATGTACGTCGTGTCGCCAACTTATAACAACATACTATACGCGCAAAACTTTTAACATGGATTCAGTAATGATTCTTAACCCCTCGGCGTTGAAGGTATTCGTCGGTTATTAAAAAAAAAACTGCTGTTTCATAGAAAAATTGCAATACCTACGCAGTCAAAATGTATGGAACAGCAGATTTTTTTTAAATAACCGACGATGAATTTCAACGCAGGGGGGTTTAGAATCACGTACTGAATCCATGATGACAGTTTTCGCGTCGATGTCCCTGCCACCCTGTATAGTTATCACTTAATATAACTTTCAGCTGCCAGCGATCGAAGTCCTCCCCACAATACAAACGACGAACTATATATTTGTAGGATCTCACCAGATTTATGTGTAACTATGTATGTCCCCTGATAAATGGTTCATCTTAGACCTGGTTTTTTGTAATCTTCTAAGCGAACTGATAGTCGATGTCAACCTAAATTGTGTTGTGTCAGCCCAGAACTACGGTCTAAATTACTTTGTATATTTTAGCTACGTCATCATGTCTTAGCATTCATTTTGGACAGGAGTCCGACCATTATAACTACGGTCCTACAAAGAGGGTTTTACCCTAATCGCTTTACGTTGCTTGTCAGGGGAATGGTAAGGGTAAGTGTAGGTAGGTTTGGGTAGGTTTTTACTTTATTCGTTACTTTATGTCCTATGCGGACTATATGTACAATAGTTTCTGCGTAATAAAGATGTATAAATAGGTCATTTGCATATTCCAGAATGTAAAGGAATTTCGGTTGGTAGGTACTATGAACGGTGTACCGACTTTACAAAATGTATAAAGTATGATTATCAAATATTATTACCACAACTCATTATCTGCCAAACATTTTCCCAAAAATTTTGGGGTCGGCTTCCAGTCTTACCGGATGCAGCTGAATACCAGTATTTTACATGGAACGACTGCTGCCTATCTGACCTCCAGAACCCAGTTACTGGGTAATACGATACCCCTTGCTAAGACTGGTTGTCAGACTTTCGCGCTTCTGAAGACCCGTAACGACTGTCAAAGATCCACGAATGACAGCCGGGACCAACGTCTTAACGTGCTTTCCGAGGCACGGAGGGGTTTCGGTATGTAAAGATAATCACCCATCCCCAAATCAATCGCGGCAAGCGTAGCTAAACCTGGTCGACCAATCCGTGCGGCTGTTATTACTTAGCCACAAGCCAATGTGGAGGCACATTACCACAACTACTTACTTGTAAATACGAAGTTTCACGCCAGTTGAAAACATTTTCCGAACTTTTTTGTAACTAATGTCCAGAATAAGTCTACCTATGTACAGTACAACCATTTTCTTAATGTCCCTCGGCAAACTTCGTGTTTCGTCAGTCGTCGGATATCTAACAGTTGCCCTTGGTACTTGGTGCTTATACGTATTCGACTCTTACCGCTGCGTTGCCATAAATCATAATTACCAAGTGCAAATGGCAACTGATAGAAATCCGACGACTCACGAAACACGAAGTTTGCCGAGGGATATTAAGAAAATAGTTGTACTGGACCGTGTATCGAATAAGAAGTCAAAACCATGAACCGAACTCTAAACCTACCATTATTTCTGAAGTAGAATAAAATAACCAAAGTATTCAATTATCTTATTTGCAGATGTAATGTTCCGCGTGTCCATACGACAGGTTTTTTGGGCGCTGGCGCTGCTCTGCACGCTGGCGCCCTCGCATGCCGATGGAAACATAGGTGAGTGAGCTACAATTTATCATCAGCACGATTAGCATGAGCACCATAGAAACATAGGGTTTTGTCGATGGAAGAATAGACAAAATGCCTGATTGTGATTGTGAATCTGTACGCGTGCTGCCTAGCCTTTAACCAACTATGTTGGGATCGGCTTCCAGTCTAACAGAATACAGCTGAATACTAGTATTTTACATGGAGCGACTGCCTATCTGACCTCCTCCACCCAAATCATATAAAACTAAAGGAATCATAAACTCAGCAACGTCATAACTAGGTACCTATAAAGGTCAGTGGTTCCGTAGGGAATCCTCCTCAGACCCATTGGAATTACTCTGCTGACAGAACGATGCTTGAAATACTTATTCAGTTGGATGATGCTGACCTTCTTAAAAGAAAATCACAACACAGAACGCAATTTAATTATTCGTTGGAAATACATACTCAGTATGTAGCCAAATCTCTGTATCTGGATGGACACAGAATAGTACGACAGTACCCATAAATAACTTCACATTGTAGTACAAATCCTATATTTACCTGAATCGTAGCAACAAGATACAACATTAAACCTGAGAAAGTGTATAAATCTTAGGTACAAAATACACGTCTACGTTTACCTTTGAACTGGCAGAGCTTATTGAAGAAACTTGCAAAGCTGACGCGAGGATCGCTTTGAGCTGTTGAATCTTAGATTTTCTTACAAACTCAACACTTTGTAGTCTTACCCCGTATTGATCTTCATTGTTGTCCATTTCTATGAAAAATGCTGCAGATTTTTGAAATGGAAATAGTGTTTATTTACGATGACGATACGCGTTCAATGTTTTATTGGTAACTCTAAAGGTTAAACGTCTATTATGGTTTAAAATGGATGCACTAAAGGTAAAACACTACTGGATAACTGAGCATCTGAACTTTTAAAGACCTCATAATAACCATTGGATTCATTTATGGGTTCGGTATTCTGTTCTCTTCTTGTCGATATTCTGTGATTTGGGATTCTCCTCAAATGTCTAGGTTCCTTTTTACGTTTCCTCCAACTTTTAGATTCTATATTAACAACACGTTTAATTGTTCAGGTTGCTTATTCAGCGCATCATTATGCGTGGAGGGGGTGGAATGGTGCTACGACGGTAAGTAAACTTAAAATGGATTAATTTTCTCAATAATCTTTAAAAGTTAAAAAAAAACGCACTAACTTCGGTATGATTTACAATATGAATATGAAAAGACACAGGTAGGTGAAATTCTATTTTGTGACTCCTCAACTTTTTTACTTGACTGTCTAAAATTGTCTTAAGTTTTCGGATATCCTAAATTATTATCTGATAATACCTG
Organism: Agrochola lota; assembly: GCA_947364205.1. Lineage (NCBI taxonomy): Eukaryota > Metazoa > Arthropoda > Insecta > Lepidoptera > Noctuidae > Agrochola > Agrochola lota. Next base: position 7,361,427 of record OX376228.1, on the reverse strand, counting down.
TAATGCAATAAGAGATGCCAATTTTTTTTTCTTAGATTTCGCCTTCGGTAAATGTATACCGGTGTACGAAAAAGAAGTGGAGGAAGGATCACTTTATCAGTAAGTTACCTTTGAGAGTCAAGTTTCTCATTCACTTTATGCAACTTTATTTTCCCTCTCTGTAGAGATTTACATGGTAAATCTCATTAACTTAGGGTTAGATTCCTCTGTCCTTTAGCATTTAGACAATTGTGTACATTTTGCTGTCTTTCTTGAAAGCTATTAAATTCTAACCTTCATCCCTGTACAGGTATGACATGAGCTCGGAGCAGCTGCAATGGTTCGAGGGTGAGCTACAGCGGCTGGCGACGCGCGGGTACCGCTGGGAGCATGCGTATACGCAGTGCGTGTTGCAGGCCATGCTCTACACACTGCGACAGGACCTGTTAGTTGCATCAGTTTATTTAATATCAGTAGCGTCACAGTCTAACTTTATTTCGGAACCTCCCAAAATACGGGTCACAAATCACAAGTTCCTACTACTACGTTTGACTCTCAGAAAACATCCTGCTCGGACACGGTCACGCACACAATGAAATTCAATCATCAGTACTTATAGATTTTCCTCCCTTCTCAATATTCGTTCTATCTATCGAATCAAGCATTCTAATCAAGTTTTTCGTCAAATATGCTAATTACTACTTTTGGGTATGCCTATGATTGCCCAATGACTAAACATTTTCGATAAATTTTTCCAGTGATCCAGCTACTGTCAATACAAAAATATGTGACCATTTTGCTGACCCTAAATTGAGTACCGACACCGAAGAAAACCCCGAAGAAAATGCCGAAGAAGTAAGTTGTGCTTCATTATTATGTGTATTCACTTGATTGATATGATAACAAATGATTTTCTTAATAATCGTGTTAAAATACAGATTGAACCAGACGAGACAGCGTATGTGCGCTTTATGCCTAACTCACCGATCTCCGACTCAAACTTTGCTAATGAGGTGTATAATCCTCCATTGACACCTGATGACGACCCGACTCCCTACATACCCAAAGGTAAAAATACTACATTTTGATTGCTTTTTTCATTGAATGAAGTAAGTAATAAGCTCTTTTTATTTTTCATTGAAGATGATGAACCAGTGGATGGCGAAACGCCAAGTGACAAAATACGTGATTTGATGTTAATGGGTGGAAGCGAGGAATCTCCCATTATTCTACCGTTTTCAGGATTCAGAGAACGCATTCTAGCTGAAAAAGAACGAAAGCCAATCAACAACGCAAACCCTATGCCTAGGGTTATTGTCGATAAACAGAAGAAATCCGTGTCTGACATTCTTGGAGAAAACGAACCTAACATGGCGTATGCTGACGAAGAACGCGTGGGAGCTCATTTCCGCAAGTACAAAACTAAAGCTCCACCATTCACTGCGGAATATATCACGAGCAATAGATTTTCTCCGCTAGATGAAGAAATTCGTTCTAATGCCTGGAAGAATTATAAACAGAGTTTTGCTGAGAAACACTTTCCCTTTGAATACGAGAATCCGGGTGAATTACCTGAACCAAGGGTCTATATAGACGAAGACGGAATAGATGAGTTTCCCATTGATGCTGGCAGTGGGGAGCTGGACCCTTATCATATCAAAGGTAATAAAGATATCTATATGAAATAATTGCTTTTTTATTCAATTTATTTGTTCATGCTACATTTATGTAACGCTGCAGATAATTCGCCCGCACTAGACGCTAAGCATTCGAAACAAATGGAGGAATACTTCATGAACTACTGGCGAGATGTCATTGATGCTAAACAAAAGCCGCAAGGCGCCCTTTACGCTGAAGGAGGGCCGCTCAGGGCAGACGAGTTGCAAGGTGAGTCACATGTATCGCATATCTTGAGAACATAGAGTTACCTCCGTGTAAAGACGGCGATTTGTGTTGCTTCCTGCTTCGTTTGCATTGTAGGTACAACAGCAACATTATCTCACTCATTCTGTTGAACTATTAACGTACTAACTTTTAATTAATTTCTCTTATTTGTACTTCTCAGTTAACCAATGTGTTATTTTAGTTCTTGGCAATTTTTTTCACTTAGGCCCCTTGATATCAAGAACCCGTAAAAGTGATTCAAACCAGACTGAGGGTGTTACATATACCGACGATGTTTCAGGTGAAAGTCCCAAATTTTACCCCGAGGATATTCAAGATTTGCTTAATAACGAATGGGGCTTTAAGCGTAGGGAAAGAGACGATGTTAAAAAGCCTGGGCCGCGCCTGGACGCAAAAACATTAAAGATTTTATACCACAATAAATCAGTGACAGGTTAGTGTCACAGCGGCCTGAGATAACTGTTTTAGATACCTATCGATGTTCCCTCGAATAGAGTCAGGCTACAGGCTAGAGCTGCATCTCAATTAAAGTATATTTTTTTACTAATCGCACTTCCTCGTCTTGTATAGAACACCGCACTAAGTGTTTCCCTCAGCACATTTTAATTTATTGTGAAACACGAAGCATGGGCTGTAATAGTCCTTTGTATGAAACGTGTTGCATATGTGTGATGGATGACATCTAAATGTTTTGTTTTATGGCGTTTCCTTTGTACTCTTCGATGTATTGATTTTGGGCTATGGCCCACCCTGTGTGTCATTTATGTTGTCATTATGTCAGCTTCAATGTTTATAAATATATGTTTTTATATCATATCTATTTCAGTTTTATGCGCTTCACTATCTATCTCTACAAGAAAAATGTATTCCTTCAATACCTGCTTATTGACCATAACCCAATGTTTGTAAATCTTGTCTCTCTTGATTTCGATCTGCTATTTATTCCTTTGGCAATTAATATTGTATTGACTCAAGACTGTTCTTCAATAAATGAAAAACTATGCATGTTTCGAGTTCTATATCGGTGTTGTCTAAAATCGTTTGTAGTTTTATCGCCCTATTTACGGCATCGGTCTGATTTTATGTTTCAGCACAAGGTGTGCAGCCCGTAGAAAGAGATGAAAAGCCTGGTGACCACGATCACAATGATTATGACTATGACCCATCATACGCGTATGTCTTGTTCAAAAACAGGTGAGAACTTTCACGTTTCCAAAGTGTAAAACAGAAAATAAATGTTAAGGTACTTTCCCATTGATGTTATAATCGGTTTGCCTCAGGTTCCTAACTGACTGGGAGAAAGGCATCTCATTTATTTCAAGACTAGAAGAAATGCTTGGTTTAGAGAAAAACACTTTTACAAACCCCCGGTAACTTTAATAAAGTCTACTTTAAAATCTTAGTTTTATCTTTTTTATACATTTTTATTTATATACCTATTGTATATTGTGGTAATAATATTAGAACAACACAACCTTTTGTTTCAGAGTTGATCCAAGTGAAGTTACATTCAAAGTTGAAAAGAATAATAAGGGATATGATGCCATGGCCGTAGCGCGCCACGTTGGTAAGATATTAGAAGATGGCACGACAGATCTTTCCGAGTTTCTTTACCTTTAACTACTGACACACATTACATACTTCTAAATATTGCTTTCAGATGAAATTAAAGATGATTTACGTCGCGAGACTGGAGCGCAAATTCTGTCCACTGGCATCGGTGACAGAGTAAGCATTCCAACAATATTTAAGGCAAACAAATGAGCCTCTCCGTGTCCCCACTTCATGTCTCATATATGATTGCAGAGTAAGCGCCCAGTGAGCCACCACTTGGACGCACCAGAGCCCATACTTGGCCTAGATTTGCCAGTACTGTCGGCTCTCATAGGCAGTCTGATGGTCCTAGTGGTAGGAGCTGTGATATTCGCTGTGCTGTTGAGGCGAGACATGAGCAATAAGAGGAAGATGAACGGCCTCTCCTCGGCAGCAGAGATTGACGCTGAGGCTACTAGGGACTATCAGGTAAGATGGTATACTTTGCAGTGTAGGTTCTTAATTTCTGCTGACTATTGTTATTACTCGTGAGTCCTAACGTTCATTGAGCTCGTCACATTGCAGGAGTTGTGCCGAGCACGCATGTCGGGCAAGTGGACTGGCCAGCAGCCGGCCGCTGCTCCCACGCACTCTACCGAGCCGCCACAGCGCATCACGTCGCTCTCCAAGGAACCAGCTGAAGGCAACTCTCCTTCGACTCGATCTAGCACTTCGTCATGGTAAGAACGACTTAAGTATTTGGCTACCTTAGCTTAAGTCACCCTGAGATTGTCTTTTGGAGTTGCAATAAATTATGTAAAAAAGGTGGTCTTGCCCATTCTTCTCCATAGGTACCTACTACGCTTTGAAAAGGGCAACTAGCTTCATATTTCTGACTGACCGATTCCTTGACAATTCAAAGTGCCTGTAAATGGTTTAATTGAAATAAATGCTTTGAGTTTGAGTTTTTTGAGTTTTGTGACTTAACGTGTCGTTATTTTATTTCAGGAGTGAGGAACCAGCACTTACTAATATGGATATCTCTACCGGACACATTGTTTTGGTAAGCAAAGCTGTAAAAAATAGTTTGTAGTAACAACAACTGCACAAAGAAAAAGTAGGAGAATGTTAACTAACTTCCTCAACAGGCGTACATGGAAGATCATCTGCGCAACAAGGACCGTTTAGAGCAAGAATGGCGCGCCCTGTGCGCGTATGAAGCAGAGCCCTGCGCCACAACCGCAGCCCTGAAGCAGGACAACACTGGCAAGAACCGTTATGCTGACGTGCTGCCCTACGACCATTCCAGGGTCACGCTTAACACGCTCTCCAACCATCTCGGATCTGACTACATCAATGCTTCGACTATCGTAAGTCATTTGTTTTTTAAACATAGGCTATTGAAAGTAAAAATGTTTGCCATAAATATATTATGATTATGATTGTATGATTTTAACATAATTATCAAAATATATGTAGACACTTTCTTCTTGCCTGAAAGGACACTCACAATGTCTACGCAAGGAAACAGAAACAACTGTCTTACCACGTAAAATGATTAATAATTTATGATCCTACTCCATTTTCAGTAGAAACTTCAAACATCTTTCCATATTTTGCTAGTCCATTTAAGTCTCTCTCTATGCATAACTAATTCGGATGAGTCCCATTTGTTCTCCAGACGGACCACGACCCCCGCAACCCCGCGTACATCGCCGCCGCTGGCCCCATGGCCCACACGGCGCCCGACTTCTGGCAGATGGTGTGGGAGCAGGGCAGCGTCGTCATGGTCATGCTCACGCGCCTCACCGAGAACGGACAACAGCTCTGCCACCGCTACTGGCCTGAAGAGGGATCTGAACTTTACCATATCTATGAGGTGAGTTTTGTTGGTGTTGGATAAGACAAGCTTACATAGATGCTAGACCTAAAGCAAAGTAAAGTTTCAGAAAAACTAGTACTGCTCTTGAGTAGTCTTGTATGGTTTTTATCTAAGCAAAAAACAAGATGAAGCGCACATGTTGATTCTGAAGTATCCGGTCCAGTCTAGTCTTGGTCCTTGTTATCGTAATTCCGTTGCAAGTAAAATAAAAAAATAAATATAATACGCCATGTTTCAGGTGCACTTGGTAAGTGAGCACATATGGTGCGACGACTACCTGGTGCGAAGCTTCTACCTGAAGAACCAACGCACCGGCGAAACCCGAACTGTCACGCAGTTCCACTTCCTTTCCTGGCCTGAGAACGGCGTGCCATCATCGACCAAGGCCCTGTTGGAATTCAGGAGGTGAGCTTTTTATGGATCATACATAATTACATATTATTACAATGGCCAGCTGCTAGATACTTAACTAACATTTATTGGGAAATATGAAATAGTATGTGACCCAACGCACTGTGGCACTCGGAAATAGCGTAGCTTTCTATCAGTGATTGAATTTTCGGAATCGTATCAGTAGTTCTAAAAATCTTTGACCTCTCTATAATACTTATTAGTATGGATGATTAAAAAAGTTTTTAATTATAGCGTTGCAATACCTACTCTTATTTTTAAGTAAAAAAGAAAAGGAAAATTAACCCGGTTTCGGAAGAAAAATAAGAAAAAGCCTTTTAAAACGTTAAATTTCAAAAAGTATTTAAGCTATAAATTTTTAAACTCTAATGGCATTAAAAATTACTTGATGCTAAGTGACCAGTTCTAATTAATTATGTTGTAACCTTTTTTAATAAAAATAAATAGCAATACAGAAGGTTTTTGAAAAGTGTTTGCTTGTTTCACAAGTATTTATGCAATATTTCTTTTGTTTCCAGAAAAGTGAACAAGTCGTACAGAGGAAGATCATGCCCCATTGTGGTCCACTGCAGGTAAAATCGCTTACAATATTGATTATATCGATAATTTAGGTTGTTGAATAATATTTTCGATTAATGATCTTCAATGACAAAATCGACCCTATGGTAATTAATTCAAAATTCAATTCAAAATTCAAAAGTCATTTATTCAAACTAGGCTGAGAATCAGCACTTTTCGAACGTCAAAATTACATAAGACAGTCCCCCAAAACGCCCACCCTTCACCACTTCCTAGTGCATTAGCTGGGAAGAAGAAGTGGCGCAACAAACTCCCCAGCAGCACAGCTGTCTGTTCAGTTAGAAGAACAAAAAAAATAAGATTCTATATAATAGTATTCAAAATAATTTAGATAATTTAGATTACGCAACACAAAACATAATTTAAATTATTAGCCATATGTTCGCTAGCACACGCCAATATACCATACAACATCATCGAGAACTATACTCAGGCAGAAATAAAAACTAAACGTAAACAGAACTTATCTAAATAAAAGCCTCCAGGCATAAAGGGCGTGCCCGCTTACATATAGTTGTAACTGGAAGTTATAAATGATAAACTAGGACCATCGAGATAAAATAAATAAAACAAACAGTTAATTACTAATAACAATAACTAATATGATCAATTGTCGAGGTCACTAGCTAACCACATATTGCAATACAACTCATTAGAAAAAACATTGTAATGAGTAGATTATGTCAACAATAAATTGAAATAAAATTAAAAATAGCTTGACTTATAAAGTCAAATAAAAAATAAAAAAATACAATTATATAAACTCATATAAATAAATTAATAAATTAGGTAATCACGATCTTGTTTCTGATCTTAATTAATTTAATAAGAGATAATATCAAATGATTTGCATATCGCGTCTCTAACGTATGATAACATCTATAACAAAGCATACCAAAAAAATATCGAAGATATTTTCGATTGACCGATTGGTGAGCAATATGAAGATATAAGAATACAAAGTCTAGATAGGCCTTACCTATTCTACTGATTTTATGTTATGTTTTTTAATTTAGTCTACTTATAAAAAGTTTTAACAGCTTCAGCATTTTATGCTTATATGGTGCCATTGAATGAGCTTTGGCCGCTAATAGTCTGGACAGGCAAATTGCTTTTTGAAATCGGTTAAAAAGGAACTTATCGTCCTTTTCACTACCTCTCACATTTTCCATATTGTTAGATCTCGGCGTACAACGCTATATTAGGCGTCTTGACACGAATAAAATCTCATCAATCAAAAATCCTTATATTCCAGTGACGGAGCCGGTCGCTCGGGCACCTACTGCCTCATCGACATGGTCCTGAACCGCATGGCCAAGGGTGCCAAGGAGATCGACATCGCGGCAACTCTGGAGCATATCCGAGATCAACGCACTCGCACTGTCGCCACCAAGCAACAGTTCGAGTTCGTGCTGATGGCCGTCGCTGAGGAGGTAGGCGTTTTATATGATTACACATTATACATTTTATTCTTAGACCAAAAATCCCGAAATTACAAGATTTTTTTAAATCACGTTTAAGCTCATTGGTGACCACAGCTCACTTCTTGTTATTCTCCGAGATAAGCATGCGGTTGATGGCACCTATTCAGTATTATAATGACAAGCATACCCCAGAGTTCGATATTCGGCCCTATCTAAAACAAAACAATTATTTCACTATTATTGTTTGAATGGTTAAGTTCAAATAAAATATGTTGTTTCTAAATACCTCATAAACACTGATTTAATTTTCGATCCCAAGGTCCACGCAATACTGAAAGCTTTGCCGGCGCACCTACAACAACTGCAAGAGAAAAAAGACAAAGATAAGGAAAAAGAAAAGGAAAAAGATGGCAGTGACAAGGAAAAGGAGAAGCCTAACTAAACCGCGCACCCAACACGAACACACGAACACGTTACGTTACATTATTTAACATATATTAAGTATTCTATCATTGTGGAATTGATGTATTTCTATCAACTCCAAGTTGAGAATTTCGCTACCCAAAACGAAATTTTGAGCTAAGTAACATTCATGTCATTATTGGTAGGTACGTCATTTTCGTTTTATTTGTAACATTCAGCTGGTATATTAAACCCCAAAAAGACGTCTCCTGGACTGCATTATTTATAACTCACAATTGGAAATTCTTAACTTCGGATTGTCTTACTTGACGATGGTTACTTTACCGATGGAAATGCTGACAAAGGTTCATCTACGTATACGGGAAGGATAAAAACTGACTGTGTCTACATGAGGTGTGCCGCTGACTATGGCATTTATTTTTTTAAAGCTTTTTATCTTTTCGTAAGGGAACTTCACATGAGCCTATTTACTATATTTAGAAATTAAAGAACATAAACTACGAAGTTTCTTTGTTGTCGCAGTTATGTTAGCTTTTTATTGGGGTGTTGGAGACATGGTCAATTGTTAGAGTATCAATTCTAGTGGGTTCATCTGTGTTGCGTACATTTTAGTTTATTTATTTCTACTTATAACTTATTTAATTACGATAATTAATGAAATAGCTGATTTAAATGGATAGTCTTCTAATGTAAGCTACAAATTATCTTTTTGAACTGCGTTTATTAGTTTTTACTTTGTGTATCTTTTTACGAGTATGTTATTGTCATGCATATAATGCGTATCCTGTGAATTGATCTAGTCAGTTATAATGTTACTTAAGCCAGTTTATAGTGGGTTTCTCTTTAATAAATGTTTATTTAACTTGTACTTAATTAGTTATTTTAACAATGGTCAGATGCCAACAATGATTAAAACTGTAGCGTTACTTTAAATAATTTAATTGAAGTAGTTATTTTCAAATATTGTTAACGATGTACGAGTGGTGGTACTGACCATAGTTAAAATATGTTTATCGTATTTAATTGCTTTCTGTTTAGTCATCGTGTCTAAAAGTTTATAAGTCATAATGTAAGTACATTGTTATATGTATAGATCTACATTTTGCAACTTATATACCTAGTACTTATAACAACAAAGATAAGAGATCTATGTCTTTCCCAATCATATCCTGAATTAACGGAATACCTGAGAAAAATAATCAGATTTAAAAAATCAAAATAAAATATTTACAGAATGTAGCAGAAACCATAGATACATACAAATACGTGTTATGTACGAGATTTATATAAGATATATTTATTGCATATTATGTGGAAAATGTAAAAAAAAAAAAAAAACCTACCCACGAAATTATGGATGTAGTATTAGATTATAAGAGAAAATATATTTAACCGTATTTCTGTATGAAATTATATGTAGTTTTTATGTGAATGATTGAATAATGGATTTTGATTAAATTGTTTTAGGGAATAAGATAGAAGTATCCTAATTTCTCTTAAATTCTTATCAGCAGACAGTCTGCCAAATATTTAGCAGTTCGAACGCGGTTTTTTAGTTGCTTACCCATAAACCGCCCTTAGACCGAAAACTACGTCGTTGGAGTCTACCTACTTACATTCGCTGTGCAGTTCCAACAAATGCGGAATGCGTAGTTAGGTATTAGTGCTGCTGCTCTGAAACCGCATCCAAATGATTAGGCTCTACCGACTAGATAGTTACTATCTACACAGCTCAACCTATTCATCTGCAACACCACAAACGGTTTTTTGTGGTATATTTAACTATAAACCTTTATTAATTAACAAACATACCTAAATATCACACAGCTACGCTAGTGTAAAGCAAAGCTACACAGACCAGTAACTAGGTAAATCTTCCTAACAGTAAGGCGTGCCACACTTTTTCGGGTCGGCATGATTCGGCACAGCCAGGTGGTAAAATATTAGATTACATATTAAGGGGCTGATAGACTTGAGCATTCACTTGTAATGAGATTTCTAGCGAATGTTACATTACATAAAAATAAACGGGAGCGTTTTAGCGAGCATTGTAGCGAAAGAACAGTAAATTGGTTTCGAGCTTTTTGCCGAGCCGAGCCATTCTGTCATTGTTCCGCCGCCGCCGTGACTCTATGCCTCGAGCATTGATTAGAGCGTTCGCTAGAATGATCGTGAAAATGTGCATAGTGATGTTTGGCTCTACTCTTGGCTCTGTTCGTTGTTCAGTTCGAGATATTTAAAAACGGCGAATGATCAATGTTCTGTTACAAGTGAATGCTGTCTATCAGCACCTTTAGATTTTGCCGCCCGGCTGTGCCGAATCATGCCGACCCGAACAAATGTAGCACCCTTCAAGTATTCGTGGTAATAATACATTTTATGGCTATACGGCCCAGTGCATTGCGAAGCTAAATCGTCTGCTATTCTTGAATTGGTTGTATGATCCTTTTTTTTGTGAATGTGGGAAATTATCAAATAACTTCTCGCGCTCTGAGCGGAGCGACGGCCCCCATGCACTCTCGCTCCGAACAATGGCCTGAACCAGAGCGGACGCGAGAGATCGCCGCCGCCGATCGCTTCCGTGAGGACACGGCGCTGCTGCGCCCAAGCCGGGCAGACCTCCACCGTGTCCTCCGGGCGATCCACACAGTGATGACACCCGGGCGTTTCCTCCCGCTTTATCCTGAACAGGAACCTCCCGAAACAACCATGTCCGGTGAGGACCTCCCTCAGGCGGAAGGTGAGGACGCCGTGGCGCCACTCCTCAAAGTGGGACTTATCGCCAAAATTGTGGCATGCCCATGGTTGTATGATCCTAACACCGGCTTCAAGCAAAAAGTTTCTTAATTATATTTAGAAATATACGGTACCTACGCGACGAGAGTGGTAGTTAAAAAAACATTTTGAGTACCTAAATAACTAATCACAATCTGCAACTAATCTGAAACGTGCCTACCTAGTACCTATCTAATAAAATAATGGCTAATAGACTCGATTACCAATTAATAACGTCCTAAATTGATAAGTGACACCTACGTAGGTAAGGTAGGTACTACGTGTTTATCACTAGGTATACCTCCCTATACCTACCCATGCGCGCACACATATTTATAGATCTAAACAAAAATGGTTTTATCAGTAGCGTTTGAATAAACATTATCACTTTGCGCAACCTTCACTTTTATAATCTGGTTGATGGCTATGCTGTGATAATAAAATCAACGTGATTAGACTTCTTGTTTTTTTATCCCATGCAGCTACCTACCGTCTAGTGCAACCCTAGTGCTGGAAATAGCGAGGCCCTAAAAAGATATAGCAACGGTATTTGCTCGGCCTCACACGAGGTTTTGAGATGTTGAACTCAATATTTTACTACTTAAAATATATTTATATTTTTCTACTAATATTTTAATACCTACCTACTACAAAATTAGTGTTACGTACTACACAATTACTGGGACATAATATAAGATCGTTTATTCCGAAAGTGGGCAACGTCGCAAATAGATGTCAAATATTTCGCTGTTATGATTAATTTGGCAATATTACTGTATGGAAATAAGAAATGTGGCTAACTAGCGAACAAGAATATTGATTATGAAATGCAATAATTAACATCGTAACACCGAATAATTAGTTTTAGATGTAAAAAAATACCTATTTGGAAACTTTCCAAATGCCTTTTTTACACCTAAAACGGGTACAACATCAAATTCAATGTTATAAATTGCAATAAATTATTAATAATTCTAGTTCGCTAGTTAGTCATTTCTTATTTCCATAAAGTAAGTAATATTGCCAAAATAATCAAAACAGGTAAATTTTTGACAGCTATTTGCGACGTTGCCAACTTTTAGGATAAACACTCATCTAAGCAACATATGTGGCGAAATGAGGGTGTAAGTACTACCTAATGCGCCTCTGCCTTAGACCCTTCGGGGAAAAAGTACAAGCGTGATGTGTGCTCGTTTACTAGGTAGGTACACTAGCACCGTTTTTGACGACGGCGACTTGCTAGCGATTTCAAAATCTCACGTCCACACAGTTTTTGACAGTCGATTCACCGAGCATTGCCTCATCTGTGTTTGGACCACAGGGCCGAGAGAAAACTAAATTCAAACTTCTTGAGCGTGTTCGAGTTTAGTTTTTTTACTGCTGTGGCTATTATTTATCCCGAACGTGAACGGTATACACCAACTGAGTGACATTTTATTCATGTAACTCTTGTGTTCTTGTATCCTATATTCTGATGCGTGGCGGACATTTTTGGTAGGTCAGGAGAAGTACTCATGTGATTAATTAACCTCCTTAGTACATACCATAATTCTGACAACGCTCCAGTCTTAATTAAAATATAGTAGTAGGTAGTAGGTTATACTTATGGAAAAGTAGTTTAAAATTAATAGAATAGTCACGATTTTCTCATTACCGTTAGCCGTTAGATTTTTTAGCCATTCATAATACCAGGAGATTAGATAGCTTGGGCTTTTCCACTATAGTAAAAATTTACATCATCACATTTTATAATTTAGCTAACACGATAAAAGATGATGATGAAATAGTTGGCAACTCTTTTTTGTAGATTCATTCATGTCAAGTTGACATTGCAAAAGTAAACTAGTGACTTGCTTGACATTTGTGACAGTGCGTGGCTAGATGCAGGGTGTTTCGAACCTGTTTTCGTAATTATTAAAACTTTTATATTTATTAATAAATAGTTTTATCTACGTTTGTAGTACATAGTACTTACCTTTTATATTTCTTCAGTAATCTCAGTAATTTGTAAGAAACTCAAGATGATTAACGGCCGTGCTCTACATTTCGTGTTCAAAGTCGCCGACAGAACTCTGACTGCGAAATTCTACAGAGAAATCTTAGGAATGAAGGTAAGAAATAAGAATAATACATTGAAAATAATTTGTTAAAGTTTAACATGTTTTTTAGAAAATGAGAAATCATAAAGCATTACTAAATACTGGATTCATGACCAAATCTGTGACCAAGGTCAAACAAATACTTCTACACTACTATTATATGTTGTACCTACCTCGCCGGTAATTTAAGACTCATTATTTGTAAATGCTGTAAACTTGAACTAAAACTTAAATGTAGCTAATGACTGGACTATTTCACAATCATTGTTACAGCTAATTAACTAATACTCTATTCTATGTAATTTACACCTGTTTCTTTAGATTTGATTACCTGTCTACTCACACAAGTTGAGTCTAATCTTTGGATCTAGGCCCAGCATAGTAAATCTATCACTTGGTTGTTGAAGAGTTGCTACCAAATCATGACCATTATTTTTATTTTTATTTATATGAGCATACAATTTAATTTTGTTCTATTCGTTTTGAATTGGATCCTTTAAAGTCATTAACAAGAGGGCAATTAAGAACAAGTAAGAGGGAATTAAAGGGAGAGTAATGTATTTAACTTTATAGTGTTTTATTAAGTAAGACGCAATCAATATATTTAAACCTTATTCTTTTTCATTGATCACACACACATCATGAATCTGTTTTATACATAAAGGCATATATAATATAATGTTCCCTTAAATAAATATCTAACCAATTCAATTAGCAAGCAATAATACATTTTAATTAGAAAATGACATAATGTGTCAGACAAAATTATTATTATTAGCCTACCAGTGACACATTCGACACAAGTCTAGAACAATCAACAATTAATTGTGTCTTTTATTCAGGGATTGATAGGTTAACATGTTAAACCGTTCAATAATCAAAGCAATAATACATTTTAATATGAAAATGACAATGTGTCAGACCAAATAATAAATTTGCCCCTAATGTCTCAGTGACACATTCATTAGTCTAGAACATTCAATAATGAATTGTGTCTCATAAGTATGGGATCAGCGGGTTAATGGCTACCACCAATTAAATTCACATAATTAACCCTTTCACAGTCCCATGACGCACATCGGTCATGGTAATCATCCAATTTTGTGTCTACTATAGACTGTTAAGTTCATTTCTTAATTGGGTTAATGCTTCGTATGTAACTTAAACAAAATGTAATGAATGTTATGTAAACTTATAATTATTAACTACTAGCTAATGCTCGGCATGAGTTGCAATACCTTTATTTTATTTTTGTTACAGTCTGTTGAGCCATTTTCGAGTTTTGGCGAGACTAACGCACGGCAATTGATTTTTATATGTATTTATGATATTAGCTTCTGCCCGTGAAAGTCGCCATGTTATTCGCTGATAATACAGCTGTCTATAGGTGAAAGATTTTTTAAATCGGTTTAGTATTTTTTGAGTTTATTCATTACAAACAAACATACAAAAAATGAAATCTTTTCTGTTTATAATATTGGTTTAAGATAGGTTGACATCATTATTCTGGGGCATCTGTCTTGTTGTTAGTTATAAAAAGACTTATTTTTAGGAATGCATCTTGAGTTTTTCAAGAATGATAAGAATAACTGAATTCAAATATTTTTATGACAATAAAATGGTAAAAAAGTCTTTATATATTGATTAAGTTCGTCAGTATGGTGGGTACTTTAAGCATGCAGGAAATGAGTTTTCAATGTGTTCTTTTTTCCAGGTCCTAAGACATGAGGAGTTCAGTGAGGGATGTGAAGCTGCCTGCAATGGGTGAGTAATATATAGCTCCAAAAATATTTGGAAAGTGTTTGAATAAATAAATATTATGTATAATGTAATAAAAAGTTCATGAAGCCTGGAACATATTAATTCTAGGCCATGAAAGTAAAGTTAATGTATGTTATATAGATAAATTATTAATGTAATTAGAAGCTCTGAAAGACATCATATTAAATTATTATTTTTATTTCTAGGCCATACGCAAACAGATGGAGCAAGACCATGGTTGGTTATGGACCAGAAGACTCGCACTTCGTAGTGGAACTTACATACAACTACGGTATCACACACTATGAAACAGGCAATGACTTCATCGGTCTCACAGTCCAGTCCAGCGAGAGTCTTAAGAGGGCCGCTGCTAACAATTGGCCTGTAAAGGAACAAAATGGAGTTAAATATGTTGAAGCTCCGGGCGGTTACAAGTTCTTCATTGTTGACAAACCACAGCCTGTTGACAGAGGTGGGTTACAGTATTGAAACAAGATAAAGCAAAGAATTGATTACTTCTATTTTTTTTATCCAGGAAAAAATCCTGGCTTAGCTAACTAGTCTTGTTTACCATAAAGTATGAAAGTGATCGTCATCTATGATAATTATTATGTATTGATAAGATAAAGCACTTATCCGCTGAAACATCACTGTCTGAGATGTTTTTTATCATGTGATGATATGATAGTTTCGTGGATAAACTAGGTACCTACAGTAACTATGCGTCGAGTGCGAATCATGTGATGGGCGCATGATTCTTCATGAGACGCTTTGATAACAAACAGAAAGCTTCACGCCAAAAAATAAATTATGTGGCTAAACCATGTACTTACACTTATTTCTGTCCTAATGAAGAAAAATTGTCGCGATATGTTATTTTATTTTTATAAATACACCTTTTAACAGTCTTGAAATTGAAACATAAGTACTGTAAGCAACTGATATTATCATAGGTAGTAGTGGTAGTTAGTACACAATAACCATAACTAAGGCCGCTTTCCGAATTAGAACGTAATCGCTCACAGCGCTGACATCAATAATTGCGCTCACGGTGTTATTAGTAAAAGGCATCGTCGGCGTTATCGCAAGATGGCCCATCTCATGACGTCATCTATGACGATTCACAATACATCGTTATCGCGCTCAGGCTTATTCGGTACGGGCGTTAGCACGCTTAAATCAATTACAGCGTAACTCGGAATGCAGCCTAAGCGGCGTGTCTAACAGAAATATACAATAAAAAAAACTAATGCTAGCTGCCATATATTAGACACTAGTTTCCGCCAGCGGCTTCAAACCGCGTGATATTTTTATAAATTATAGCATAAGTTACTCAGTAATAATATAACAGCATTCAACTAGTGAAAGATTTTTTAAATCGTTCTAGTAGTTTTTGAGTTTATTCATTATATAAAAACAAACATACAAAAAATCTAATCTTTTCTCTTTATAATATTAATTTAGATAACTGTAATATGGTTTAGGTATTGAATGAATACTATGAATCAACATAAAAATAAGGTTATATTCAAATAAGAGTTTAATTAGATCGTATTCTTAGTGTCTGCTCAGAATTTGGGCTATGAGTGTGTCAGTAGCCTACATCAGCGTTTAATTAGATCATATGATAAGTAAAACGGCATGTATTTGTCGAACCTCTAATAAACCTAAACCAGTTTGGTCAAGGTGCCCCCTAGCTTAGTTACTACAATCAACTAGGCAACTGTTAGAAAACTCCAGGAAGTTAAAAAGTGGCTCTAATAGAAGCAAAACCCGACTGCAAAACCACATATTATCTGAATAGGGCAAAACAAGCATTATAAAATCAATTTTGGTATCGCGGGCCACAAACCAATTACCTGAAATATGATGAAAAATTTGTTTGTTTTATAATGCTTGTTTTTCTCTTTTCAGTTACGTGTTTTTGCAGTCGGAATTTTTGTTTTTTTTTAAATACCTTTTTTAGTTTCAGTTTTTTAGACTTTTATCATTTCTCATTCCAAATTACATTTAGACATAAAATTTGTATATTTTTGTAATTACCTAAAAATCGAGGGGGTATCGAAACCCTTCGTTTTGATACCACACTCGATAAGATGGGAAGTTTTTTTTTTTACATAGCTATTGGCGCCAAGAACTTGAGAATTTTAATATACCCAGTGACACGCAATAAAGACGAATCTAACGACATTCATCAAAATCGATTCAACGGTTTAGTAGTTACGAGGGAACATAGAGACGGACATACATACATACAGGTCACATAATCCTCCTTTTTTGGCTTCGCCGCAGTCGGGTAAAAAAATGTCCATTAATAGAAGCTAAAATGTTTTTAATTCAAAACTTTTAATTTTAGAGGATCAGTTCAATATTTTCCTATTTAGTAAAACTACAATATCAATTGAAAATAATAAAAGTAAACAGTGAGTAGCACCAGTGATAGTGATTTCAAAATTCCTAAATAGTTATCGACATTGTTTTGTTGACCGTACACAACAAAAAACGGATTTCCCAAAACTGGTGTTATAATATTCTTGAATTAAAATTTTTAAATGACAAACACCGTATATCTATTATTACGAAAGTAAATAGCTTCCTGGGTGTATGACCAGATTTATGATCGTAAACGAAGGAAAAGGAGTAGGTATTTGCAGCACGCGTAGCATGAGCACCGTTTTGTCGACGGAAGAGTAGACAAAAATGACGTTCCGTGTAGACAGTACGACGGCACCAAAGTAGAAAGAGTCAACTGCACTTTTTACGAAATTCACTCTTTGACATAATTCGACTCAGAATTCTTTGTTTTGTCATAGGACTTTTTCTCTGTTTTATTCTCTATTTTTACTGATAAGTCACGTATATAAAGACAACTACAACAATTATTCTTAAAATGACAAAGTACCGTGTTTTGGAACAAAAAATATTACAGTAATATTGGCCTTAACCATTTCCTTGGTAATGCCCTATTAAGTAATTGATGTAAAATAGGAGAAGATAGCTTTGTTCTTCTATTAATTATCACAATTTTGCATTCAAAACGTTCTTCTGTAAAATCATGATTTTGTAGATAGCCGCATATACTTTGTGGTCGTCTCGTATAAAAAAATTTCTACTGTCTTTAGCATGGCGATTACAAAATCAAATTGTCTTCACTACCTTAGACAGTTGTCAGTGTGATTTTGACAGTTTGGGATAGAAAACTTTCTTCTGAAATAGTCTACATATAAAAGGACCTAGACAAAGATTGTTAGAAACGTAAGACAAAATGACAGATTGTAGAAAGATTTCTACTGTGCGATGTCAAAAATGGAGAAACGAAATGTCACTTTGTATAGAAAGAGCTATGTCTATTCTTCGTAGAAATAGAAAGCGTCCTGCTACGCGTGCTGGTGGCGTTCTATATTTTCTGCCTACTCCCATGGAAAGTAGGCGTGAGTTTATGTAAACAGCCTTCACAAGTTACGCCCGGCGCTCCTTGGGAATTCAGCGGACTTTGCTGACAGTCTAATATATTCATACATTATTACACTTTTCTTATACAATAATACGAGCCTGTTACTGTCCCACTGTAGGGCAAAGGCCTCTTCTCATATAGAGAAGGCATGAAGCATTGATCACCACGCTTGCTCAAGACGGGTTGGTGATTTCATACTTATATTAACTATAAGTCCAGGTTTCCTCACGATGATTTTCCTTCACCGATGTCAGTAATGTCCTAGATAAACTCAGAAAGTACATATGAATTGAAAAAGTCACATTGGTACTTGTCCGGATTTGAACCCACAACCTCGTACATGAGAGGCGAGGCCTTAACCACTCGGCCATCACGACGGCCATACAATATGTTAAAAAAAAACCTGTCTGATCCGAAAGGGGCACATAGGTACTGCAATAACATTGCCAAAAAGAAAAAGAATGAAAAAAAATAATATTGCAATTTAAAATTCTCATTTTTAGCTCCAAAATTACCCCAAATCCATGAAAAATTAGAACATTTTCAACAGAGATCATAAATTATGACTTGTAGACACCCGTGAAACGACGGCCACCCGCGCCCCATGGAATAATAACCCGGTAAAATTCCCCATTGAAAAAAACTTAACTTAGTTTTGTTTTTCTTGAAAGTTACCACTTAAATATATTCTCAGTACGACATCCAACAATCTCACGGATCGGTCAGGGTTATTTTTAACATGTTGTATATTTCGTGCCGATTCGAAAAAAGAAGACCTATTCATTGTAAAAATCATCATCCACAGATCCAGTGGTAAAGGTGTCCCTTGCTAGCTCAAGCTTGGAGAAGTCCATCGCCTACTGGAGTGGTTTACTGAGTCTGAAGATCTTCGAGAAGACAACCAAGACAGTCACTTTTGGATTCGGCGACCAACAAGCTAAATTGGAATTAGTTGACATTGGTAAGTACTTGTGAATTCATGCAGCTAACATGTTTTATTTGAGTAAATACTATCTATGGATGCTACGTGTTTTCTTAGAACAAACAGCGGAACAAAAGATGATTAAGTATTTTTAAGAACCATAAATAAGCGTGGTGTATAACGTGTTTGCATATTTAATCATATGTATGTGACTAATAAAATCTACATAATATGCTTCGATTACATTCTCGGTTAACATGTTTTTTCTTCTGTAACTTAACTTTTTAATTCGTGTGTATTCTTCCTTCGATTCAAGGCAGAGGCCATTTTCAAATTTAAAATCCTGTTTGTGTTTGCTTCTAACGTTATACATATGCCTTTGGGGTCCCACAGAAAACTGCGAATTCGCATTGCATTGCAAAAATCTGCGAGCTCCTTAAAAACATAGCTTTTCTAAAAACTGCGATGCAGCGTCGTATGTCATCGCATCGCAGTTTTGTGTGGGAGCCCTTTGAGCAGTAGATTTCCAGACATATTGCGGAATTCGTGCATATTAAGTTGTATGTTAGGCTGCTTGCATAAAGAAGCGGTTTCCCGGGCCCGACTCTCGACTATATCGATACCCATTACGTCTGTAAAGAGTACACAAAAAAAAAAACTAAGTAACTACACTAATCACGGTCGTATACCCAAAAAAGCATCAATATTTTTTTTTGCTTGCAATTTTTTTTGACCCTGTATATCGCTTTGCAAATAAATAGTTTCATAATTTAGCTGTTTTTTTATGTGTGAGCAAATTTGTTAACACGCTATTTCACCCGCACCTATCGGCACCGACTTGTCTTTACCGGGAACAAGCTTCTTTATGCAAGCACCCTTATGCAGGAGTTGGTACAGGGCAGCACATTTTGAAAATAACAGGAACACTACTCAGCGACGCAGTGTATTCTAGAATCTCAGATGTATTTGATCATAGTTACATGTAGATATACATACAATATGTGTAACTTTTCTAACCACAAACCTAATAATAAACATGACTCTGTAATGATGACCAAACATATTTTATCACGACAGTAGCATGCGTTCCTTTGTTAGATTGACGGACGCTATCTTCAGGTGTTTTATCAGACGGAACGCAGACAACATGACTTGTTAACGGAAAGTGGGTACCTACCTACACATCTATTTAAGATGATGCACCTGTTATCACTAGCACGTTGCGTGGCAGCCGTGTGATACCTAGATTTACATATCCACGCAATTGACAAAGGAAAAGATTAAGAATCAACAAATAATTTGCTACATTCGTACTTGATACTTACACATGTAGAAGTTGATAAATCTTACATGTGGAAAGTAATTGATATTCAAGTATGTAGGTACCTAGGAAAATACCTGTTATCAATGTTGACTATTTCTGTCGACTTTGTAAAACGTAGTATCACCGACATACAAACAAATGTCCGTATCTGCCTATTAATTTATACAGGATTAGTCGGATCCATACCTACCCCCTTTTCGTCTAGGCCTGTGTAAATGAATAGCCGAAAACGGAGAAATCGATGCACCATTTTTGATTTTTTTTACCAGTTTTGCTTGTAAATAAACTACCTGTAGCATCTGTAAATAATATTCTATTCTAGTTTTTTTTTTGAGGTTCTATAGCAGACTTTAAAAATCAAAACTCGAATATGTATTTCAGAATATACTAACCTCGATATACAAATGTGTCCAAAATTTCCAACGTTTAATTAAAAATACTAAGATCAAGCTGATATTAATTTTTAACCAAAAGGATTTCATAAGTCAAAACTGGTTGTCTCAGTTTTGGGTATGTGACATGTACTTGGCCAGTTATTTATTAGTATTCAGATCAAGGGCGCTATGTATAAATAAAATGCAACTTCATTCTACAAATTCAACGAGCTCTAAGAATCGAGAGTAAAACGGCACATCAATTTTCGAATACTTATACTAATTTATAATTTAATGCAATTCCAGGTGAGCCAGTGAACCGCGAGAAGGCGTACGGCCGCATCGCGTTCTCGGTCCCCTTCGAACAGCAGCCAATCATCGACCAGAAGATCCAGGCGGCGAAGGGCACCATTCTGACCCCGCTGATATCGCTGGACACGCCAGGCAAGGCCACTGTTAGAGTCATCATTCTAGCTGACCCCGACGGCCACGAGATCTGCTTTGTGGACGACGAGAGTTTCCGACAACTGTCCCAAGTCGACCCTGCCAGTGACGCAGACCTCGACAAGTTCATCAAATCGGACAAGTCGCGAGCGTAAAACCATCCATTTATTTCTTAGCTATCGGGCAAGGGTACTCATATACTTTTATATTATTTTCTGTAGTACTTAAGTTATTCGTCGCTTAGCGTCACAATTTTGTTGGTTCAATGTATACTATGTATGCAAACACTCATCCTCATTGTTCTGCATATATATAAGAGTTGATAAATATATATTATTGTACAAATTATATCAGCTTCATACAATGTAAGACTGTATTATCATCTTCTGTCCAAATTATTTACTATATTTAATGTTTATCTTTATGTGTAAGTATTAAAGTTCATTTTACAGTGACAAATATGTTGTCAATTGCCACTTCATTTTTGTGATAAGTTTGTCTTAAAATAACCCTCTTCAGAGTAGTTTAGCATTCCATGTTGTTTTGAAAGTGGCAGTATTAAGTATTATTTGAAGTTTGTTCAAACATTGTTGTAAAGTGATACGTTTATTGTATGTTGTGTATGTTTATTATCTATTGTTGCGCTTAAGTACACAGCAATATGTTAACTAAGTAATAAGAATATATCATTTGAATTTTATGTATTTCTTATAATTTATCGAAGACCTAGAATTGTCGACTTCTGAGGAAGACAGAAGGCTTCCTGAACTGTTAAAGAATCGCACAAATCTTAATAACAAATGGAACGTACCGCTCCTAGGTAAAGCTTGTCCACTCTGAAATGACGCGCCCCACTACCGCATTTGCGCACACGGTAATGCGGATTTCTATGGATAGTGCGGTAGTGGGGCGCGTCATTTCAGAGTGGACAAGCTATACTGCTATATTTGCCGGAAAATGTTGAGTACCTACAGTCACAAGTAGGCGCACGCCTTTTGTCACGAGAGTGGCCAAAAAATACAGAACGTTGTCTTAATTTTAGGACGACTTGAATACTGACGGGCATTTAAGTGTCTTTATTAAATGCTCATGCGAATGCTTGTTAAGCGAAAAGATGCCTGTTTGCCTAAATGGGGGGGTGCTGCTTAGTTCGGTACTTCGTCCGTTAACTAACCAAACAGCAGGTGATTTATTGAATATAGTCTGTTCCAAAAGCGTCTAATCTTCTTCTTTTCGTGTGGTTAGTGACTAACCTGGTGTCAGAGTTTTAAAGCCGTCCATGGTCGTCTCGCTGGGCTTCACATACCGTCAAGAAATATCTCTTAGGCATGCCAGTTTATCGGCGGCGACGATCTCTCGCGTCCGGCCCTGGTTCAGGCCATGGTTCGGAGTGAGAGTGCATGGGATGCCGTCACCTCCTTCTGAGAAGCAGTTATGCTCGCGAAGGAGGAGGCGGAGTGCGCGAGATGCAAAATGCGCGCCCTCGCGCCCCTAGTCACCGCAGGAGACGCGTCGGGAGTCGCGAGCCGACTTCCGGCCACCGTAGGCGCGGGCTTGCGGACGGTGAGCAATGAGTAGCTCGCCGTCCGATAAGGACCAGGCCCGGGTCGACGGCGCGTTGTGTTGCACGCGCGCCTCAAAGAGATCACCAACTGACGGGGTCCGTAAGGACCAATGCCTGCTGGGGTTGCGGGTTTGTCCGAAAGGGATATCGCGACCCCGGCACACGGGCCACGGAAGCAACACGGGTGGGTTTTAGTCAGTAAAAGTCTGACGCACCCTCCCGCTCCGCCCAGAGCGGGAGAAGTCATTTGATGATTTCCCACCATCAAAAAATAAAAAAAGGCATGCCAGTTTCGTCACGATGTTTTCCTTTACCGTTTTTGAAGCAGGTGATAATTATACAATACGCACATGAATCCGAAAAGTCAGAGGTACGCGCCTTGGGTTCGAACTCTAGACCTATGACTTGGAAGTCCGACGGTCACACCACTAGGCTATCACTGCATATCTAATGTGTAATGTGTGTGTGTCTAATGAAAATGTAAACAAATGGATCAGAAAATGGACCTGTGGATGCCAATTAGTAGTGCCAGTTACAGATTCGAGTGTTTGATTAAATTATTTGAATACTTAAATCACCATTGAGTTAAATTTATAACCTCATTTTTCGTCAATGATCAACAACGAATCCTTTCATAATTCGCAGTAACAGAGTTTTTGATGTGGCGCGGAGTAGTGTAGCACAGCGATACTCAAAGTGTGCTCCGCGGAGCCCTTGGGCTCCGCAAAGCCTCTGTGTGGGCTCCGCGAAAAAACTGGTCAGAATTTAATAAAATACTACTAATATACAGCAGTGTAAGTAAATAAATAGATTTATAGAAGACGGTTGAATGTTAGGTTCGGCATTCAGTCTATTGCGGTATTTTGTTTTTATAGCTGCATAGGATGATATATGAGAATCATGTTTCGCATAGTTTGTAACTCCTGTTCTAAGTTCAAATAGCCTCGGTGAAGTTATACCCGTAGATAACCATGTCTTCACACAATATTGAAAGCAATAGGGAATGCAGTGAATAAGATTTGACGAAATTCATAATTTTTACCGTTTCGTCAAGAATTAATTTTAGATTTGGTCGCATTTGCTTAATGGCGTGTCTATGCATGATACAATTGAACTACAATTAGGCGCTTTACTTTTTATTAGGGCTCCGTCAAATATTTCGTTTTCAAAAAGGGTTCCGTCGCCAAAAAAAGTTTGAGAACCTTTGCTGGTGTAGCAGATTGAGTGTGTAGGAAAATTTTCAACTTTGAGAACCCATTGTAACTAGCCATTTTGTATCTATAGGCACTCCCCTGGGTGTTACAGGCATCCATAGAAGGAAATCACTACTGTACGCCAACTTCACATGTAGCGGAGCACAAAAAAAAGCCAAACATTTAAAAAAAAATGGTTTCTTATACCTTCTAAAATTAAAATGAGATCACATTTAACATTAATATTGCGAGATTTTTATTTTTTTGTGAAAAATTTACTATCTTGATTTTTAAAAGAATCAAGAAAACTTGAAAATGTTAATCAAAAAACAATTTTTAAAATGAAAAAAATAAAAAAATTACATCGCGTGTTTCCTCCACGTGCTCTTATTAAAGTTTCCACCTGCCTAGGCATGCTGAGAATTATGTTATCTATTGTCTCTGCCATTCCCCTACTACGACAATACGCTGTTCACCCACATTGACAGGCGCTGGGATTCTGGATTTTACTCATCGTTTCAGCAGGTCCCAGACGTGTTCTATCGGATTCATATCCGGTGATGTCGCCGGCCACTCCATGACTGTGATTGATATTCACATTATTAAGATATGCTTGAGTTGATCAAGCAGTATGCGGTCGAGCATTATTCTGCATTAAAACGAAGTCGTTACCAATAAAGGGGGCAAACGGTACTACATTTTCTTCTAAAATGTATTTTACATAACGAGCTGCAGCCGGACTTCCTCCATCGATCGCCACCAGGTTCGTAAGAGCTCCGAAACGTAATCCCCCCCCAAACCATTTTTGATCCTCCACCATATGCCACCGTGGTTTCAAAATTCTGATTATGTCGTTCTCTTTTGCGTCTATATATTCTTTGCCTTCCGTCAACTTGAATTAAAAGACGTCTGTACTCTATCACTAAACAATATTTTACCGCATTGGTCCGTGGTCCAAAGTCGATGTTCTCGAGCAAGACTTGAGTGTTTCTACGATGATGTATCTCAATTTTGTAGCCTTGGCGGGCACGAACGAACTAAAACCAGCTTCTTTGAATCTTCTTCGTACCCGTACGCTCACTTACTGTGACGCCTCGAACTTCCTCCAGATCATTTCTGGCTTGGACGGCCGTTAGACGTGGGTTCCTACGTACGTGAAGCTGAATAAAACGATCATCCCTCTTCGAACTACGTCTTTTTCTGCTTTCTCTTGGTCTTACTAACGCATTAATCTCCCTGAATCGTTGGATACTACGATAAATTGTTGAAACAGGTCGGCGAAGAATTCTTGAGATCTCTCTGTAGGATTGATCATTTCTCCTCATCTCAAGTGCCCTGGCCATCTTTGTTGCGCTTAAGTCAGGCATAATGAAGTCCTTGACTTTAAAAAAGATTTAAAAGTTAAAAAACAAACAAATGAAACTGAATTTTAAGGAAAATTTTATGAAATTTTAAATCAAAACCATAAAATGGTGATTAAGGGAAATTCGCTCGAAATCATGAAAGTACCCATAAAATTAAAACAATCGCTTAAAAGGTGACGTTTAATTGTTTTCTAAATTATTGCTAAAATAAAACGAATTAACAACCAACCAACAATATTACACAAACTAGTTTTTCGTTTTTTTTTTTTATGTTCCGATTAATTTGCTGGTGCGTGTATTATAGACAATTAAATAAAACAAAAGAAGAACATTGTAACAAAACTATCCCAAAACATAATTGAGGCTATGCCATCGAAACCAAGCTAAGCTAATATTCAAGCTATCGCCCAAGTTGCTTAATAATAGAGCTATGTCCAGCCCGAAAGTAGATTTGCGTGTTACCGGCTACTTACCGATAAACGCCGAGATATAAATCGCGAAGTGAATCGCGGTGAGCGGTTATCGCGCCAAATGACTTGACCGTATCGATCAAGATAGCTCTGGAGTTGCGAAACTGCAGGATTGCGTGACGCTGTGGGCCTCGCCTACATCCGCTAGGGAAGTTGGGAAGTCTTGCCTATCTACATTCGATTTACCAAAATATAGACATATTTAAAGTACCCTTAGCTGTGTGCTGCACTTAGGGTTTTATATAGACTTCAAATAATATGAAATAATGATAGTTCTTTAGAACATTTTTCAATTTTTTGTAAATCTTTGGGCAGCGGGGTTTTTTTAACGTTGTTTAAACCACTCTCTAAGAAAACATACCAACTTAGAGCCCGCGCCACCACTCAACCGGCGGAAAATTGTGGAACTACATTTTTTTTTAATGCAATTTGATGTAATGACTTAGACACTAGCGCCGCGTCAAAAGGACCAGTGGTGGCGGGGACTTCATAAATAACGTTTTATTGACGTCTTTCGACGCTAAATTACAGACGCTTTAAGGCGGCCACCGCTCTTCTAAGAAACCGTAATCTAACCCCGCGTTTAACCGATACAAATTCATGTCGAGTACTTCTTTTCGACAAGTCTAAAAGATTCGTCAAAAACATGTCGTGTGTAAAACATGTTTTATACCTTGGTGTAAATACGAGGTAACATCCATACTAGATTCAGTAGGTACTTATGGCAGACGCACAAGCAAGCAAGTATTGTATCAATCACTCGTAGAACAATGTGGTATACGTTGTTCTACCATAATTGCCACGTAATTACAAACATGTCAGTCCGTGCATCTACACAACTGTCAAGAGTCGTAAATTATAACATCGCTGGGAAACGTCAATGCATTGTAAATTCTACGACAATAATAATGGAGTACTTAATCACGAGACACATGACTACCACTCGACTGCAGGAAACTAAGCACAGCGTTTTGAATGACAATGTACGTATTTGTTTTAAAAAGATCCTGTAAAAAGTTTAAAAAAAAAGTTGTAAAATCTTATTGAAGCTTTGCATTGAAACTATCGATGGCTATGTTTAAAAATAATTTTTGACTTTAGTTGTAAAATCTTTTAATTAAGAAGGTGATTTTGCAGGAAAATATTAAGAAGGAAAATTACAGTCAACATTAAGTTTTTAAACGTTTTATACCTGCTTTAATCGCATATTTTCTTTTAGCTAAATTAATGTAAGCAATCACAACTTTTTGTACAGAGCGCGCGAGTTAGTCATTTTTATAATGATATATCCATATTTATGTAGTTTGATTGACATCTATTTCTTGCTACAAATGTACGCGACGGTGAAAGTGCATTTCTGCATAATTCTGGTACCTACGTGATACAGAATAGGCTGCACGGATTTCCCGCTTTTCCACTGGCTCTTGAAACAGCATTGAATTGGGTAACTTTGGAAGTAACATGTAGGTAAGTAGGATGCATAGTAACACGTAAGTACCTACTGAATATATTTCCATTATATATACAGCACACATTGTTAAGAACCTGAGTGGCGCCTATTCTAACTATAATAATCCATAATAACATTATAAATTCGAAAGTAACTCTGTCTGTCTGTCTGTATGTTACCTTTTCACGTCTAAACCGCTGAACGGATTTCTATATTAGGCAAGGGGTACTTTTTGTCTCAAAAATAATCCTAACGGGGATGAAAATTTGTATGGGAAATCCAGCATTTCTTAATTTAAGAATATGCAAATTCAAATGTATGCTTTTGGTAAGAAATAAAAACAACATTTCAGCGTTTTTGTAAAATCATCCCCCAAAGGGGTAAAATAGGGGGTGATTTAAAATTCACATGTAATATTGATTTTTTGTGTCTTCTTTTCCAGAGATTTAAGGGATTGGAAATATAGTCATAGTCCGTATCTTGAATTAATATTTAGTCTTTATTTAATTAAAATCGGCCCACTCTGTCAAAATTTATTACTGATTGAACTTGATTGATTTTATTTGACTTTTTTTGTTGTGATTGTAATCACTTACTAAAACTCACCTAGAATTATGACCCCTGTTGAAAATTTGCCAATGTTTTATGGAATTGGGATAATTTTGTTTAAAAAAATGTGAATTTTAAATAGCAATAACTTGTTCATTTTCAATACTAATAAGCTTTTTTATTACTCTTTGGTAATGTTATTGCAGTACCAATGTGCCCTTTTCGGATCGGACGGGGTTTTTGTACCACATTGTATATATACAAGATGTATCAGAAAGATGTGTTGAAATTGAAGGGTTTGGTACAGACAGACCATCAAACTGAAGAACTTTCTCCCTGGGATCTAAATCGTAATCGCGAAAAAAAAAATCTGTTTGAATGTCTGTACCCTTAAATTTGACCACATCTTTCTGATACATCGGTAGGTACAGTCGGTTTGTCTACCGTACGTCAGTAGTAAGTAGTAACATTACAAAACCGCCCTTACTACTACGAAATAAAGACTGTCAAAGACAAATAATACTGAACGTGCGTTTGACAATACCCTTTTTGGCTAATAAAATCCCCATATGGCTGGCATCCACTGAAAACTCCACCATGATTCTCTTCATCCGCTTTTATATAGGTTTCACAATAACTGCTACGCATGACTCGTCACCTTTGAAGTGGCGCAATAAAAGAGTAGACCTGGAATGATTTGGGGAAGGTCTTTGTCCGGCAGTAGAGCAATAAAGTTAAAAAAAAACCTATAATTGTAGCTAAGTCAAAAACTATTCAAGCAAAGTTAATACTCGTAACATTGAAATTGGACCACCCCGCAGGCGTGTTCTAGCAAAATTCAAAGTTATAGATTTAGCTGTTTTCCGAGAAGAACATTGGCTAAAATACTCATCGTACGAGGAAAGTCATGGGAGGAACAGTTATTCAACGTAGAACGTGTAGAACAGTTATTCAACGTGAACGTGAAGTTATGGGACCTCGGCTGACTCTTGCGACAAAAATAGGAAGAAGAAGAAAGAAAATACATTATTTTTGCGGTAGACATGTCGAAAAAAAATATTATAGTAAATTATGTAGAACGGTAGGGGCAGGTATGTCATATTCGACTTCCCTTTACGCACTTGACGAGACAGTCGTGGAAGGCCCAAACTTTGCAAAGAGCAGAGCATTTTAGCCCTGTTCTCCGGCAGAAGCATCTCCCTCCTCTGCACCCTTTCTGGCAACTACATGACAGTAATTTCAGCAGGCTGAGCGGCGCTAGCTCCTTGGTTGCGGTCATTGGTGTTAGCCCTTGCTAGCTTCTTGTCCACCCTCAGTTGGTGGGCTCTTTCTCAATCCCCAATCACTTTTGTACCTGGTGGTAAGTTCTGTAGGAATGTTGGGCTGCAGCCTCTTCAGTTGGGGGGGGCAAGCGAGCGAGGTAAACTTTGGCGTTGGCAGCAGATTGGACAAATATCCCGTAATCTAGGACATGGAGAGAGTTTTCCCAAATATATAGTGCCACAAAAGATTTGTTGCCAGCAGAGCCGTATGGTTGAGAAGCATGGTAGTCGCATCAAGAAGGTTTGGTTGTTTTTAAAGAACGCCTTACATTCGTATTCCCTAGAAAAGGGTAGAGGCGGTGTCACAACCACTGAAGACATGAAAGAACAACTCTATTCCAGAGGGAATGAGAGCTCGCCTCGAATGAATGATGTTGTCATGTTGAAGAGAAACTAAAACGTTGGCTAAAACTACAATTTTAATTAAATTTTCCCAATGCTTGAAATGTATCTCGGGTTTTATTGAACCTACAGAGCTATGGCTGCTCAAATTGTAGCAAATTTTGTTTTTTTGACATCTGCGCGCACAGACTGTCTGAGGCGCGTGAGTCGCCGATTGTACGAAATGTTACCATTTTAAATATTATATTTTATATAAACATTTAGGACTAAGTATTGTATTATCCATTTTATTTTTTGTTATTTCTCTATATTACGCTGCACAGGTTGACGTCATAACGTCAACGCCGGCTGTCGCTGAAAACCAGCGCTGGGGCTCTGTCTCGCATAGGGTCGCAGCTTTATGCTGAGCGATGGCCGTTTTGCGTGGGAGTGACGCTTATTTTCCCCCAAATTGTTCATTTTCGTGTTTTGTTCGTACCTTGCGTCATGTGTACCGCAAATAAACGTATTTTCTTTCTTTATTTTTTGTATACTTTTAAAATGTATAACGTTACTTATGCATAGGTGAACCTTTTAAGTTATCTTTATTTTTTCAGTTTTTTTTTTGTTTTCGTGTGAATATTGTGTACCTGAGTCAAATACATTTATTTTCTTTCTTTCTTTTTCGTTCTTTTAGATGTTTTAAGTCATAAACTGAAAGAAGGCCGAAAATTTCGAGCACAGGTCTTTCGAAGCCGCAAGCTTGGTTTTACACTATTGGTACGAGTATCTATCCTAACAACGTGATTTTTTTGCGAGCTAATGCGATTTTTGTGTGTCTACGTTACTGGCCTATATGTAATAATTTCATCGGTTATGTTTAAGTGGGATGTGTAACAGGGGGCGAGCCTATTCCATTAACCGGACAAATACCCAGATACTGAAAAAAAACTGGCCTACCTGGGAATCGGAATCAGGTTCAGCAGTCGCGTAATTGCGACTACTAGACTAACGAAGCAGTAGCCAGAAAGTTCCGAATACCTAGATCAAGCAAAATGTTTAGGTGTGCTTAAGTATGTTAACTGAGTAATTACCATTAGTCAGTTAACATCAAACCTAAATTGGCATAACTCATTTGAAGAAAATATTTAAAACTTTATACGGTGGTGATACATTATAACTTCAGAAAAACATTAAGTACAGAACTGGATAGATATGATCTACCGACCATAATTTTGTATCAAAAATATTGGTTTACCTATTTGATTGGTGGTTGGTTTAACTTCAGTTAAAGAAGAGTAGACCTGCCTGTAGGGTCCAAAACGCAATGTACGAATATAATGAATTTCTTTTAAAATCCTTCAGATTATAAGTGAGTCTGTATGTACGCAATTGAGGTGCTGCTGTGCTGCACCGTATTATTTTAAGAGGGCGTGCACGAAATCGAGTGATTTTGTTCAATTTCGTTCATTAGTTGTGAGAAAAGGAAAAAGAATTTAAACAAAACTATTTCTGATTTTTAAAGTCGAGTTCTTTTTTTTCCATGTGGCTGAATTTTTTTTTTCAAATAAGTATTCATAAAAAATGACAAATATTAGCAACAAGATTTCCGAAAAATTACGCGAGACTGACGTTTGATCAGTTTTTTACAAGAAACTACTTATGATTTGAACATTTAAAAATATCATCAACATCGTTATATGGTCTACTTGCATGTAGCTGCACCACTTTTTTCAACTTCGATACAAAATATAGCAGAAAAGTAATATTGAAATCAATTTTTTTTAAACCGTGTCCGTAATGTATTATTTCCTATTATTTTGCAAACCTTAACAAGAAATTTCAAAATCACACATTAGTCTTCAGCTATCCTTTTAATAATTTTATTTTATGATTATACAATGCCTTCATTATTCATTCAGTAAATCAAAGACGAAATAAACCATATTTTCGAGAACGCAAAAGTCATGCAACTATTAACAAGTGCTGTGACTGACACGAATGGTTTAGCTATAGCACCACGAAAACTGTACTTTTATAGTTACACAGACTTAGGTAATGACGTTTCAATTTTTTCAAGCTTTCTTACAATTAGATATGTTATTGACGTAATAGGGTTTTTTTTGTGCACAGAGCCTTAAGAGCAGAGAAGGCTTGCAATACGTAATAAAATTTATCTATATAAATAAATAAAAGGCTGTTCGTAGGTAAGTGCATCACTTGAGAACGTCTGGATCGAGGCTATTTTTTGTTTCAAAATGTTCGTAATAGTGTTTTTAGGGAATGGAAAATTGGAAAAATCTGAAAGTATGGGAAATTTATGGGATTTTTGTATGAACTAGTTTGGACAGGACAAAGTGTCAGCTAGTTAGGTATAATTATTAGGAAATAAATAAAAAGGTTACCAAGTTGTGGTTGTTATACGTAGGTAAGTACTTTAGTTTCAGGTCAGTTAACCATACATTTTTCTTGGTCTAAGTTCTGTAGGTACTCCGGGTTTGTTAATAAGAGGCTCAGAGTTCAATAAAATCACAGCTGAAAGGTTTCGACCATTACAAACGAACGCTCTATGTTCTTTAAGGTTTCCTTTTTTGCAGCTGAATTTTTATTTTCAAAGATGTTTAGTTTTTCAGGCTGCTCTATGTGAGCATTATGTCCAAAACTATATAGTAGGGAACAGTACAGCTGAGTTTCATTGCCTCAGTCGATCGTCTGGAACTGTCTCGTCACACTTCAAACCGTCGTCGTTTAGGTACTTCATAAGCCTAGAAATAGAGATTTTCCTAACTGATAATAAATACGATGTCGAAAGACGCATCTCCTCGCCACTTCTCAAAATGATCAGTGATAATATTTCCGTAGCATCGGAGTCCGGACGTTATCCACTTCCGATCACGAAATCTGTGCGTTTATCGTGCCGGCTCCAATTATTATCCGCGACTCGGGCCGTATCACGTCGATAATAGATCCACGACCTGTCATAAATTTCATTGCAATCGAGGATCCGGCTGATCAATTTGGCTCGCTGGGCGGGCGGGGGCGGCGCTGGGGCGCGTGCGCGGGCCCGGGAGCGGCGGGCGCGGCCCGGCGGCGGCAGTGCGCGAGTCGTCGCCGCCTGCCGCGCCGCCGCCATGGCCGCGCCGCGCCGCGACCGTTGACCGCGAACGACCGCGCCCGACGGCCCCGCACACCGCGCCACGCCGCGCTCTGCACAGTATCGCCGCTCGTCGCCTGTGTCCTCGCCCGTAGTGCTGGGCCGCGCTCGTCCTGCGGAGTAGGCGCCGGGCCCGGGCGCCGCGCGCGCCTCGCCTCGCGCCCCGCGCGCCACGCCGCCGCCTGTTTCATGACGATACGTAGGTAACGTTGCCGACTACGAAAACAGTTGTCATAAAATCCTTGCGGACTCTGCTATATCTTAGGACGCAGTTACGATCCCTGCGACTATCTGGACTCTGACTGTCGTATTCAACCCCGGAGTGCACCCGTAACCGACGGTCGTGTGTTGCGCAGCTGACTGCTCCGATGATCTATCGGTTAGTTTTTTTTTTTCTCATCTTAGTTTTAAAGTAGAGCATTACTAGACTAAATATCATAAGCACAAATAATTTTCAAGTTGCTGGTTAAGTTTTCAAGTTAGTGCTTAAGTAGCGGACCTTAGATGGGTGTTACATAATGGAATATCGGTCGATCTCGTCGAGCGAGCGCGCCACTGCCACTACGTTACGGCACAAGAAACTGTTACGGAACGCTGGTTTTCTTCACACAGATTCGCAGATTCGCTGCCAATGTTTATACTCGTTGTTCATGTTCATATTCTATTAGATTTCTATGTTTAGTACATAAATGAAACTAGCTTTGTCCCCGCAAACTCAAATCGGAGGATTAGACTGGCAATAGAGGTTCAGGATCAAGTAGGTAGTTGTAATTATCGATTAAGTCCTAGAATGATAAGATGTTAGTCTTAGTGAATAGAGATACAGCTGCTTATTATTCCAAAGGCAGTCGAAGAGATGCACACAATGGAGACACACAGAGGTCGAGTTAGCGGTAATCAGTGTTAATTGAGTGGTAACTCGTCGCCCGGGGCCGGGTGTAGAGATGTGCGAAAGTGTCCATGGGAAGAGACGTCCCTCTCGTGCGGCGCGTGTCGCTGTGCGGGATCGTTGGCACGCCTCCCAGATGCGAGGTACCTACCACTTTCTATCTACTGTGTGTGCTATTGTTCCTTTCTTCTCTGTATCATTAACTACACTCATACTGCTTAAGTGTTCGCTGTCTGATGTATGGATGTAACGAGTACAAGCGAGGTTTTACTTCTCACTGGATGTTCAATGTGTATATAAGCGGTCTCCACATCCATAGGTATATGTCGCTAACTGGATCTTTATGTAAATTGCTTCAGTATTTGGAGGTGGAAGCTATTAACGGTCGGTAGTTGGCCCCGTCCAGGCTTGAAACTCATTTGTTTATGTGTGCATTTAATGTGCTTTGTGCAATGTCAGAATGTTTAATGTTAGTTTACTGAATTTAGGTAAGTACGGCTGACGGAATGATTGATTTTGGTATTACTCGTATGCTACCTACTTGCTACTTTTGAAAAGTTTCAACTTTAATTGAAATCATGTAGGTAGGTTTGTGTGATTTTGAATGAGTTGTATGAATGAATAATGATACCTTAATGAACGAAACCGATTCAAAACTTATTCAGCAGAAAAATCTTAAGAATCGCACTCAAGTTGCGCATCTTTCCGTTTTTAGACTTATTTCGCAAGCATTGAGTGTAATTTACATTGGCAGTTAAAAGAAAGTGTTTATTAGGATTATTTACGGTTTCCCAGCTACGCGCCTGATTTACCCATACGTAAACATTGCGTGAATAAACATCAGTTCAATCTTGGCCCCGTAACCACCGCCAGTGGGCTCTCGCACTAACGCAATGTATTTTGCAAATAACCAAATATTTTATTATCTGGTTAATAACATGCTCTTTTTACGACTCTCACTTAAGATTACGTTACGAAACGTTTTTACTTCACGCCGTTTGGATTTATAGGATTTTTTTCCAGTCTTTGAATATTAAGCAGAGCCAAATGTAATTTTTCGTTTGTATTCTGTTAGAAATTTTAATTACATTATAATGATGATCATCAGCTGAGACTTTTCCGAATTAATTAATTTATTTTATTATTTACGTACGTATACACACAGTAAAATACTTTTATAGCGGCCATGGTTATATTTTTGAGTACAAAGGTACTGCTTATTTCTTAAGAAATTTCTTCCAGCAGACCTGCGAAAGGAGAAGTGAAAAAGAAATGTAGACAATAGGGTGTGAGAACAAGAAGAGAAAATAATATGAATAAGCGAAGTCTTAAAACTAACATATCAAATATACCTTCACGTATAAAGCTTAAATATATATATAAGTAGGTACTCACAGTTGAGAGGAAAGGTATTATTTGGATTATTTATTTATTTAGAATTATGTTTGGGTGGACCCAAACATAATTCTAAATAAATAAATTGTTTATTGCACAAGTTTATCTAAAGTAATATTATAAAGAGAAAAGATTTGTTTTTCTAATGTTTGTATAATAATATTAGTATAATAATACCTGCCTGTCGTGCCTGTTACTGTCCCATTGCAGGGCAAAGGCCTCTTCTTATATAAAGAAGGCACGAGCATTGATCACCACGCTTGCTCAAGACGTGTTGGTGATTTCAGACTTATATTAACTATAAGTCCAGGTTTCCTCACGGTATTTTCCTTCACCAATGTCAGTAATGTCCAAGATAAACTCAGAAAGTACATTAGAATGCTATTATCACTGATTAATATAGGCTATAATTAATAAAGATGGTGAACGGCGACGTGGGAGAAGCCGTTGGCGGGAGATAGTAATATATATTCAGAAAAGAGGCATTATCGTTATGTCTGTTTTCAGTCAATCAAACAAAACCATAGAGTTCACCAAATACCCACCGACCGATGCATTTACATTACACGAAAGAATCCTTCACCATTCCTAAGATCGGGATAAAACTCGCGGTATAATTTCTTCTCGCAGTGCATCTTGATTTATGTACTTACCTGTATATAGTAATTATCTAATGAGGCGTGTCCATGCTATTTCACTTTCAATTTCCACTCTACATAATATTTCTTATAACTCTCTGCTTACCTACTGATTATCTATATAAGATATATAGGTAACTAAATAAATATCGGTCGAAATGGCGGTGTTTGGGGGAGGCCTATGTCTAGCAGTGGACGTGTTTATGCTTGAAATGATGATGATATACATAAAAATGAAATGCTGTTCGTTGGTAAGCGCATCACCTGGAGAATGGCTGGACTGATATGGCAATATTTTTATTTACAATGTTCGTAACAGCTCGAATTAGGTTTTTATTGAAAGAACAATTGGAAAAGTTTCCCGGAAAATACTCAAAATCGGGAAATACTGAATGTCCTTTTTTCTATGGGTTTCTTGTATGAACCTAAGACGACAGGCATTCGTCTGTCGGTTCACCTAGTTTCTGATCAATATTAGACGAACATATAAAGTGAGGTTTATCACAAATCTCAGCAACAAAATACACTCCAAAAAGTAGTAGGTACAGTGGTAATCAAACCTGCATGGAAAACTCCCCAATTCCTCATAATCACCAATCGTGTTAACCAGTGTGGTGACCGAATGCACTGACTAATTAAGGATTGAAAAAGCTATAAAAAAGCTATTACTAAACATGGACATTGAGGCACTGAGGTGAGGATTGTGTGGAGACGTTCACCCCACAATCCTCACCAACTTATAGCTGTATCTTCGGAATCATAATGCGACTATTTATTTAACCTTGGTGACTATGTATGACTATTTCTTGACAATTTTTTGGCGTTCTCAAAATTGATTTTCATGAAGTTTCAAAGGTGAGGATTGTGTGGTGAAGGACACCAAAAATTCATGACAAGGGAGCTGAAATTCGAAAAACCTGAAAATGGTTTCCGTGCAGACAGATGCCGTAATTAAAGTTTCATTTTCACATATGGCTCGATATTGCTCATTATTTACTGATATATATTGTTACTTCATACTTATATACTTAGGTACACAATGAATGTTGTTCCTTAAAAGCGAGAGCTCAGACTGACGTAACTCCGACAGCTCCATATAAGGCGGGTTTTTATTTAATGTGCAGCATTTACTACTGCCGAACCATATCCGTATGAAGAACGTGATTATAGCACAACCATTCATAGAAAATCATTCGCCAAAGGAGCCAAAGATATAAACATGAAATCACCTTGGTCACAGTGTCCAAAAGAAAGATACAAAATGCAAAAAAGAAAAACAACTGTAGAATACTTGACTCGTTAATCTGCGCATAAACCGCGTAATGAGTTGCCTACTTTGGTATTCAAAATCGAAGATTTTCTAGATAACGCATGAATTGAACAAGTTCTAATACCTAAACACTTAGAAGCTAATATGCTTACTGCGAATAACATAGCAGGTATAGCTTTAGCTAGGTACGCTAGAAATAAATAATAAACAAGGCCATGGTTTCCAATGCCATGTAAACGTCAGATGAAGTCATGAAAACTGCGTGAAAATCTACGTTCAGTTATTATTCATACGGGGAGCCTCTCGCGTACGACGTCGACTACTTATCTCACTTATCTAAAGGTGCTTAAGCCTCCCAAAATTCCCCTATGACTCTAAAATTTACGACTTGAGGAGAGATTTAACGGACGCAGCGTTATCTGTTTTATCAGAAGATATTGTGAGTCAGTCGGCGACTGTCGGTTGCTAAACAATAGCGAGTTGTCGAACGGTGCGAGTGGAGGCGCACCGAGTCGACAAAGATCTATATTTATGTCAATCGTTTAACTCGATCGCGTATAAACAGCCAGTGCACATGTTTACATCATGGCCGAGGTGCCGCGGATTTGTGGGCACGTGTGTTTAGATGCGATCAATGAGCTCTATCACGGTGACGCACGATGCGCCACATAGTTATGATCTCAATTGTTGGATGAGGTTAGTGATATTTTTTTGTATATAATTTAATGAAACATGAATGGGTTGGTTTGTAAAGGATACACATTCAAATTTTTCGTTTATTTATTTTTTATTAATAAGTGCTACCCGTCTACCTAAGCACTACTAAGATCTAAAATTGCAAATTAATATAGTTTTCACGGGAAACTCAGGAAGTTAAATTTCCAAAGAATCAGAGCATAGACTAACCTGCTAGTTGTATATTATAAAAACATACAGATATAACTTTTCAGAGAAACAATCAAATGAGTTTAGACGAGTTCGTGAATTCACCGGCATGGCTTGTCAAGGTACAATACTTGGTTTATATTGGCTTCATATTACGTGAGTATGGGTGCATCCTGATCAGGTAGGTGCACAATATTGGAAAGAAAGAACTAGCATCAGGCTTCCTAACGAAAACAAATGATGATTCATGAAGCAATCAATATTGATCTTCCTGATGCTATGTGTGGTCTGTTCATAGATTTCTTTTGACCAGAACAATAGGTAATCAAGTTAGAAGACAAGTCATAGAGTTGAGAAATTGGATAAAGGACATTGAACAGTCACAATCATTATATTTACGCATTTGCGCAATTAAAAGCAATTAGCAAGAGAAGGTTAACCCAGCAGTAGCAGGTGTAACGCAAAAATGGCCCTAAATATCAACAAATGAGTCAATACTCAATAGGAATTCCTTTGATGAAAAACTTTGCACCTGAGCAGTTACACCAAAAAACAAGGAAATTCCTTAAAATTCCTAAATAACCGCGATAACTGCACACATCAACCTGTCAGTCGTCGAATAATATTTCAAGCGTTGACTCATTAGTTTTATATCTGGCCACTAATGAGGTTGGATACAATTAGAGCACTTGAAGCACGCAAACATGACTCCATGTCCGTTAGCTAAGTTTAGCCGGTGTCGTAAACACGCACTTGGCCATGGTTTATAATTTTTCCGCGTGTATGTACTTGGTACAAATCTAATTTGGTCACATACCGACATGCCCGACATGTGTAGGTATGTGCCCACTGTTAAATAAACACTGGTTTAATTATAGGAGTGAGGTATAAACGGTGAAGGAATGCAGAAACATAAGAGTGGAGGAAAACGTGGGACATATGTGAGGACAACTTGATGACTTTAGGCTCAGCTTTTTTGCGAGCAAGTGTGTATTTGCTCTTTAATGCCTTTGAAACACACATTTTCTATAGTACAAGAAAGGCAGTTCAATTATCTATGCCTGCTGCTTTACCAGCGACCTAGAATTTGTTGGAAAAATCCTCAAGGCCTAATCCTCTATAGACATATTTAGTTAGATAATATTCTTCCTACATTCTCGTCCTAAAATATTAGCAATCACCACCATCACAATATGCACAGTAGTTAGTGACACAGATATAAAATAAATGCTGAAATGTATCTTGCTGACCCCGATGTAAAATTATGAACACCCTTTAGACTGGCTCTTCGTTTATTTCCAACTGAACATGATAATAGCATTCAAGCTGCAGAATACTGTCTATTAGGTAAGGAAAATACTATGTGCGAGTACACCCAAGGTTCCGATTAATTGCTTGTAAATCCTCTAGTGTCATCATGATTAGCATGACTGTATTGTAGTTACATGGTTATACATCTATAGCTATGCTTAGTGCCTCGACTAACGAGCGCACGAACGTAATTCAATGCAAGTGATCGATGCATTAATACATTTTAACGGTCTGATCTCATCAATCGAACGGTCGGGCTGTGGCGGACAGTGTCGTGCTCGCGCCGCACGGAGAAAGCTAGTTTCATTTGGCTATGAGTGTTTAGTTGGTCCTGGCTGAGTGATGGCGCTTGTCTAACGAGTAGTGGTGTGCGGCGTGTGTTGGGCAGGTGTCGGGGGCGCAGCGCGGGCGCGAGCGGCATGCGGCCCCGGCGGCAGACGCCCATGGAGGTCGGCTAGCGGCGCGCGCGCACCCCCCGCGCCCGCTCCCCCTGCTCCGCCCCACCGACACCATGGAACTCGCTGACGTGCCTAGACACCGACCCCTCGCCTTCGATAAGGTTAGTATACCACATTATATGACGTTCTAAGATTATAAATTTCTATGTTATCATTCCATTCCTCACTTAATATTTCTTTCGTCAAATAACTACACACTTACCTACATTCTTTTAACAGCATACTATACGATACTCGAAAGAAATACCGGTCTGAAATAACGGTAGTTACATATTCTATACGAAGTGAGTAACTCCAGTTGTTACATTATGCAGCGTGGAGGAGGTAGGCAGCAGGCAGTGCTTTACCCCGTTTATTTTTAACACAATCGTCGACAGGCGCCGGGCGCCGAGCCTACTGCTGCTGTCTGAAAATCGATAGGGTTTGCTTCCGACGAAGCTGCTCGTAGGCTGGCGCTCGCTACACGATACAGTTTATAAGATAGCAGTCGGTAGCCTGACGGAAGAGATATAGATGTAAACAATAATTAAACCGTTGAATGAATATGATAAGTATGATCAAAGGCAAAGCAGGCTTTCCTGCTATAGGTGCTATTTTAGACTCTATTACTAAAATACTTACAATTAGATCAACAAGGCAAAATCATCAAAGTGCGAACATGCAATATTTACAAACACTGATGCTTTAAGCACTTTCGGCAATATTCAGTCAGATGATCGGTTTATATCCTCTCGTAACGGAGAATAGGACATATATATATACATAAAATATCACGGAAACTTCAGCTGAAATGTTCTATAAATAGGTATCAATTTCAGCATTGAGCAGCTGCATTATTGACAGGAAATATTTCCATTTCGGGCGTTTAACCTGCGGAATAAACAGAAAATATTTCCACATACTCTAAAATAGATAAAATGTGCTCATATGTTTCAACAATAGTAATTATTCGTGCTAATGACTTTGATTTACAAGCTAACTACGTGTATAGTCGATTGTAATAGAACCCCGCACACGCCATTACTCTTTGTCACGGCGTTGGGACGCCCCTAACAATAGAGGTTAAATAATAAACAACGGGGTGTTTCCAAGAATCTTATTATTCGTCGCTAGTATGGTTTCGACGAAGTGTTAAAGGCTTAAACTCTTCTCCACCCCCCTAAATAAGTGGGGTGACCTGATTGAAAATATTTGAAGCCTAATAATTGCTATTTAACTGTGCTGAGTATTTATTTGTTAATTAACATTCTCACCAGTTATATTTAGGGCATGTTAAGTACTGAAAATGTCGTAGAAATGGCATGGTGTCATTCCTGCACATAAAAAAAAATTAGAGCAAAAACGTTTTATTTTCCAGTTTTGGTCGGCCCTTCCACTTTGTGAGCGTTCGTTTTTATTAGGGATTTTGTTCTGGCGGGTGAAAATATTTTATTAATTGAACAAGACTCAGCGAAAATGCAAAAGGTTTGCGCCACCCGCCCTCATCCCGCCCGCCCACGCGCCAAGCACACCGCCCTAACCCTTAATGCATTAGCGTAAAATGTTTACTCTATTTTTATGTCACTCCCTTATTTTTTATAGAAATTATAATATATATAAAGACTTATATTAAAGTCATGAATGAAAAGCTGAGTTAAACATGGAGTAAATGGATTCGATTTGCAGTCGTGCAAACTGCAAATCCCACTCGGATTTTTATTTCCAATTCTGTAAATGTTTATAACCTAGTATAAAAGACAAAGTCTATCAATGTATCAGTGATACAGGTTTATTTTAAAGGCCCTACTTACTTATAAATAAAGCTTTGCTATTTACCTACAACACGTACATTCCAAACAATCTGTAGGTGTAATGAATCGTACGTAAAACCGTGGCGAAGGTGGCCGAGGTGGCGACGAAGACGCTCGGGCTTGCGAGATGTGACCCCCCCTCCCCCACCGCACTCCTCGCCGCTCCTTCTCGGCGCCGGAGAATCGATCGCGCCCGTGACGTCACCAACTTAGCCTTCCAGCTCCCATCTTCGAGGACGAACGGACAAATCAACGTCCACCCCCCGTCAGACAGTGCTCCATAACAAATATTTTGCCAACTGATTGCCTGGTCCTTCGTTGAGATGATCCGTATCAAACAAACACATATTCATTACGATTTATAGGAAAAGACAGAATAGGGATGATGACAAAAAAAAATATTTTAGTCCGTGTTTGAAATTATAAAAAAATATTGGACACGTATTTTTTCTTTTTTTTCGTAATCTAAAGATTACGGCGATGCATTGAGTTAAAATGTGCCATGACGTCACGAGTATGTAGATTTTATACTTACTTGTGACGTAGTGACCCCCACTCCCCAACTTAAAATGCGTTTTATCTAAGTATTTTTTTATTAATATGATAAAGCAAAAAATACGTGTCTACTAATTTTTTATTATCTGACTGACAGACTAAATAGAATTTTATTTTTTTTACCCAGTCATCATACCTATTGTCTTTGTTCTTGTAGAGAAACACTTTTCTTAGTTCTTTATAACTTTTATTTAATGTCGCAATCTTGACAAGACACCTATGACATCACATGAGTACCTAATAGATGTCTGACATTAACGTTCGCAGCCCGATGCTTACATAAGAACCCAGAGCAGTCGAATGTAAAATTTGCTTACACAGCGTTTTACTTAGTGCGTCACCGTCGTATGAAGAGTAGTTTTGAGTCATTTTATTTTCGTCAACATGGCATTTTACTATTGGAAAGACACTACAATGAAATTCTGGCGTCAGTCCCTCTCATCGCCCCTGTCACATTGTATGAATTTAATATCATCTTTGACACAAGTTTGATGCCCAGCTATTTCTGTGTTCAATTACTTGAAATGACCTTATAACAGCCCCGGATATAACAACCTAATTGGCAACTCTCTGCTGCGTTTCAAATCATCTTAATTGCCTAGTCACGAATTTCAAAGCACTCATTAGGTATATACTAGATGTTAGATGTATAGTTGACGTTTTGCGTTTTAATCGCAGTTTCCCGCTGTATCTCTTGCATCATGAAATTATGTGGAAATAAAAACAATCTCGGTAGGCAATAAGCGCTCTCGATCACATTAAATTGAGTTGAGCGTGGCTGCATTGGCTTTGTCCCCGATGGAGGCGCCTCTTGAGAGAGTCGAGGGCTCTCGGCTCCCGGGCGGCATTCACCGCAGGGTCAGCCACTTGCGACGTGGACGGCCCTCGACGCCCCACAGACCAGCTCGAGTGCACGTTGACCTAAAAGGACGCGAATGACGTCATCAACGAGCGATGCTTTAAATCTTACTACAGATTTAGCTTTTGTTGCATATGTAATCAATTTTATAAGTGGAGCCTATACCTAAGCTCTCCGATATACGTGTAGATGTGTATGCTCATTTATAAAAGGAATGTTTTCCAGTCTAGTGCTAATCAGAC
The DNA here is from genome assembly GCA_947364205.1 of Agrochola lota. Lineage (NCBI taxonomy): Eukaryota > Metazoa > Arthropoda > Insecta > Lepidoptera > Noctuidae > Agrochola > Agrochola lota. The sequence continues at coordinate 7,318,459 of OX376228.1, read as the reverse complement.
AAATATTGTGTTTATTATCTCAGTAGTGCTAATAGTATTTATACAGTCTGCACTGTGAGACTAGAATGAGTTGCATTCTCTTAGAGACAGTACTATATTGAAATTGGAACTAGGATTGTTTGTTATCGTAGATTGCCAAATGAAGGCAATTTGGGCGATTTCGGGTCATCATTTCAGCCGAAAGACGTCCACTGCTGGGCATAGCTGCTCCCCAAAGCACCGCCTCTTCGACCGGTTATGTGCTTCCCGCATCCAGCGGATTCCTGCGGCCTTCGCAAGGTTATCGGTCCATCTTGTGGGAGGCCTTCCAACGCTACGTCTTCCGGTACGAGATCGCCACTTTAGCCTGAACCGTTCAGCCCAATCGGCCATCTATTTTGCGAGCAATGTGCCCATTGCCACATAAGTTTGGCAATTCTTCGGGCTATGTCGGTTACCTTGGCTCTCCATTTCTGATTCGATTACGAAGGGAAAATCCTGTCTCGGTCTCCATTGCTCTTTGGGTGACTTTTAGCCTTCTAATAAGGCCCATTGTTTGCGACCGACCGATTTCGGGTCAAATGATAAAATTAGTATGGTAACAAAATTAGACCTCGTTCGACAGTCGAGCTTGCGACTACAGGATTAACGAGGCTGTCGAGACATCAGCTGATGGCAAAATAACGGAACTTACTGCAATCTGAGAAGCCCGAATTTCCATAGTATGTTAAAAACATACCGTCTTACAGTCTATGGAACTCTACTCTATTATGAAAGTTGTCTACACCACCACCCTCTTTTTTTTTCTTGTTTATGTTTCCCCAAACTCATACAAAACATTGAATTGCAGATGGAAATGTTGATCAAGGAAATGCAAAGTACAGAAACGGGGATACCAGTCAGAAGTCAAAAACTTTTTCTCACTTTTATTCCGTCTGCCTTTATGGGTAAGTTATATTTTTATATATTTATTCAAAATAATAGAACAATGATAACTACGATAGATTACTCTAATTAAATCCTTTAGTTACTAAACATCCTCCTTATAACCGTAAGAGCCAGCACCCTAATTGCGTAATACTGCTCATGTATATTTTGAAAGAGATTGCTAATTCATTGCTTCATACGTTCGAGAAAAATTCTGCTCAACAACGTAAATAACGCAATGAATGTTGTTGAACTGTCAAAATGAAACAGATTAGTCTTAATCATGTACGAAAATGTGTTACGAAATTAGATAGCTAGTTTAACACATTCTATATTGTTGCTTAATACCTTTCAGTTATTCAAATGATTCCAAAATTAATTGGTCCACTGTCGCTTAATGAAGCCTATAATGCCACAGCCTATATAAGTCTATAGGAAATTGCGTGGCAATCAATTTGAACTATGACATGAATAACCTCATGATTAACGTCTCATAATGCCTGACAGTTGCCCAAGATACAGTGATTCCAAAATTAATTGGTCCACTGTCGCTTAATGAAGCCTATAATGCCACAGCCTATATAAGTCTATAGGAAATTGCGTGGCAATCAATTTGAACTATGACATGAATAACCTCATGATTAACGTCTCATAATGCCTGACAGTTGCCCAAGATACAGCATGATTAACGTCTCATAATGCCTGACAGTTGCCCAAGATACAGCAACAATGGCAAATAATTTATTTCTATTAAGCACATTAAAGGCAATTTAGAACGTGAAAATTTACAAAAATTAAAATTGATTCTAGTCGCCCCTTCCAGCCTAGTTTGGAAACCACCGTCCAAATCATAGGTCCAAATAACAGTCCAAATAAACTGTTTCATTACTAAAATATTGTTTTTACAATTTATATATTCTTGTTCATAGTTAGGTACATATTTTGTAGATAACGTTAATACAGTTAAATTAATTAATATATATTTTTCATTCCAGGTTATGATGTTGTCGAATGGTTAATGGATCGGTTTGATTTTGAAGATGGCACCAACGGTGAGTCTGAGTGTATCATCGTCGGCACCGGGCCCATGCTGGCCTGGGTCCGCAGGCGCACCCTGGTAGTTGACTCTAGTGATAACGAGCGAAAACACACAATGTTAGAGTCATGTATGTAAACAATAAATTACAAGCATGTTATATGTACTGCTGATGTTATTTGTTTACTTACATCGCCTTTTCTTGCTTTATGGTCGCTCCCTTGTTTGTTGGTGGACTGTTGCCGGAACAGAGTTGGTTCAGAAGACTTACTAAATGTAGAATTGTAGAAGTATTTTGTAGCTACATTCAAATGAGCCGGTCTCCTGTGGGAACAGGGATAAGGCTCTTTGAATGTTTTAACTTGGTAAGGCTTTCGTATCGATCAAACTGACATAACAAGGAGCGCTCTCTGTATCATGCTTTAATCATGCAGCTATTGCGCCTTTGATGTATTACACAGTTCATATTACATGTAGATAAAAATGAACTAACTAAACGTTCTCCAATTTACAGTTGAAGCAATAAATTTAGCGAATCAACTCTGCCAATACGGTTACTACTTTCCTGTCAACGATTTGAAAAACCTTGTCTTAAAGGATGATTCTTCTCTTTATAGATTTCAAGTAAGTTTATTGTGAAAGTTATTGTCGAATGAATTGTTTTCTTGATTCAGATTTTGATGATTAAGATACGTAACTACCTGCTCCCAGGAATACAGTATTTTTTATCTCACGAAGCGAAGCGCGCTTTACTTGTGGTTACCAAGTGATAATTTGGGAGTGTTATTCGTGATCCATAGTAAAATATCTTTTTTGCGAAACCTTTCCTCTACGCATAATTTTAAATCCTATTTGTCTCTGGCAGAGTCCGTACTACTGGCCATGGCAAGCGCCTCGTGTGGCCGGCAGCTCGAGCGCGCCAACCCTTGGCCCGGACAACGTGGAGTACGCCATCTACCTGGTAAAGCGGACACTACGCAATAAGCAGAGACATGGTCTCGAGGACTACGAGCAAGAAGCTCTCGCCAACCTCAAGAAGAACCTCGCCGCCAAATGGGACTTCATCAATATGCAGGCGGAGGAACAGGTGACTACTTTCTGATGACCTTTTACAAGTACTAGATATAAAAGAAGTAATCATTATTGTACACAAGCAAACTATATCGCTCCAAATGCGTTCAAAATCGTGGTATTAGGTACCATTTAGTTAAGTGGCGTAGGTATTTTATATGATAATCCACAGAATAGATACTTTCTTATTCCGTGGTTATACACAGTGCACTTCAAAATCAAACTAAATAAATAAGTGACGTGTCTTCTTAGTTTCGAAGACTGCTACATAAACAACTTTGAAGTCCAGCAACAGTACGGAAGATACCCGATGGATGTTCGGCGTACTTACGCCTACAGTGCTATTTAAATTGCCAGCAACATAAATTGGGCCGAAACGACAATCACGAAACTCTATTTTTTTGTCTTCGTCTTCAGGTTCGTCTAGCAAAAGAGAGGAAGAAAGGCGATAAGATAGTGAGTGACAGCCAGGAGCGCGCGTACTGGCGCGTGGCGCGGCCCCCGCCGGGCGTGGTGGGCGCGCTGGAGCCGTGCCCCGTGCCCGTGCGTGCGCGCCATCACCGCGTCAAGAAGCGCTCCGTGTACCAGGTCACACGGGAGGTACGTATACCAACTGCATAGCAGGCTTAGAGATAATGACTATAGAAAATTTGATTTCTTTGCTATACTTCCATGCTTCCAACTCGTTAGAATCCGCTGTAACGTAGACATCTGTTACTTTCTCTTGTAGCATCCCCACCTTCCGTATTTAGAGGTAACTAAAATTCTTCTTATTAACTTTCTACTTCTAGATTGAGCATCTAAAAGCGAGTCTGGACCGTACGAGAGTGAAGACTTCAATTGCCCTTGAGGCCTTCATCGCCTACTCGGAGACCTTCACTCCCTACGATCCCTGGCTCACCCAGCCGCAGCCCTCCAACCCTTGGGTCACCGACGACACCCTATTCTGGCAAATTAACCAGCCTCTGTGAGTTTAGTACTACGCCTGTACGAAGTAGACACTACTTACATGCCTGATTTCTTTACATTTCAGTATTTCATTATCTAAAAGTTGAACAAAATATACAAAACTATCTTTCTAGAGAATTCAAAACTTACCTAAAGTAGTGTACCTTATATTGTAATTGAACTCATTTAGATAGATGATGATATTGTTGTGTAAATATATAATTTCGTTATTTCCGGTTAGTGTGGAGGTACCGGGTGAGAGGCGGGTGCAACGCTGGGCGGTGTCCATCGACGAGCTAGTGTCGGACCCCACGGGTCTACAGGAGTTCACTAGCTTCCTGCGTAAAGAATACTCGCACGAAAACATCAGGTTCTGGCTCGCGGTCATGGACCTGCGACGCAGCAGCACCAAGCAAATACCCAAGAAACTTGAAGATATCTATGAGTATGTTTCGTTTTGTGAAATTGTAGTTTGTTCTTATAATGGAAATAATCTTCATGGTAAAAAAGGTCTTGTAGCATATGCATTGACTTGGCCAAAGCTTTTGACACTGGTATGTCCCAACTTACAAAACAAGTTGAAAAACTTGGCTATGATGGGTCTATCATTAAAACCCTTACAAGATTACCTATCTATGATCACTTTCTAAGGGTTAAAATTGGAAATTATCTAAGTGTGATCTACCTATCACTTACGGTGTGCTACAGGGAAGTGTAGCCGGGCCTTTCCTCTTTCTTTCTCTCATTAATGATCTCTACAACCTACAGCTACCCCATGGTTAGATCATATCTGTTGTTGATGATACAGCACTACTTTTTATACTTTTACTACAGTACTCTGATGTCTATCACTTCGCACAGAATTGCTTTGATACGGTTCTGGTTCTGGTTCTGGTTCTTAGGTAAACTTTTAACCACAAATGACTGCCTTTTTTTTTTTTTTTTTTGGATGGGAAATCATCAAATGACTTCTCCCGCTCTGGGCAGAGCGAGAGGGTGTGTCAGACTTTTACTGACTAAAACCCACCCGTGTTCCTTCCGTTGCCTGTGTGCCGGGGCCGCGTTATCCCTTTCGAACAAACCCGCAACCCCAGCAGGCATTGGTCTTTCGACCCCGTCGGTTGGTGCTGACATCTCTTTGAGGCGCGCGTGGAACACAACGCGCCGTCGACACGGGCCTGGTCCTTATCGGACGGCGAGCTGCCCATTGCTCACCGTCCGCAAGCCCGCGCCTACGGTGGCCGGAAGTCGGCTCTCGACTCCCGACGCCCGGACAAATGACTGCCTAACATTGCCATTATGCAATAATTCTCCAAACAAAGATTTGCAAAGTAAAAAATCATATTAATATACAGATGATAACAATCACAGAATGGGCTGTTAGAATTCTACTGAAAGTAACCGAAATCACCGCTCAATCGGGCTATAATCTCGTCTATAGAACTATTACCATGTCTTTCCTAACTTCAGTGTACTTGTTTAAGTTTCCGTAACGTTTGTCAGAGAGTTTCTGAAGCCGGGCGCGCCGTGCGAGATCAACATCGACGGTGCGACGGCCGAGCGCGTCACGGAGGGGCTGCGCAGCGGCTCGCGGTACGCGCTCGACCACGCCGCGGAACACGTGTATGGACTCCTGCTCAAGAAGGACTGCTACCCGCGATTCGTGAGATCAGACCACTTTCAGCGGCTGCTGACTGAGGGCAGGAACGTGCACCAGAAGAAGGCTAAGTTAGTTGGGCTTGTTACAGACGAGGTTCAAAAGTGAGCACCAGTACTTGTAGTTAAATATTTAATTTAAAGATGTGCCGTCCACCCTTATGGTCCCACAGCATGCATGTTTTGGATTACATATATTAATTTCCTCACAACACATTTTACATTTTAAACACTGACTCCCATAACCATGCCTCATATTTCTTGGATCGACTGTACGCAATTTGGATCTTTATTGGAACTTTTGCTGCGTAGATTTTTCAACTTCGGTGGTCAAGTGAAGAAGAAGCCGGGCACGTCGAGCGGCGGCGCGGCCCTGTCCCGGCGGCGCGGCTCGGACCGCTCGCTGTCGGGCTCCGCGCACGAGCTGGCCGTGTGCGCCGCGCAGCCGCCGCGCCCGCCCGACCAGCCCAGCCACAGCCACTCGCAGTCCAACCTCTGCGACCTTACCACTTTCAGGTAACTCAACTATATGTACAGCAAAACTTGCTGATCAAAATAGAAATGACGATAGTAGGGAAATAAATTCGCATTGGAACTAGAAAGGTAAAAACGTGTATACTTAGGTGATTCTAGAATATATCAAAAGGAATGACGTTATTCTTATGCTCTGAAAAAAAAAACAACTTACTTATTCTTTGTAAGTTTGGTGAATTTGTAAAATAGTTCAAAAACTGTGTCCTGTGTCCCTCAGTGGACGGGACAAGGTAGCTTTAGAACCGTAATACATAACCAGTTCTCATAGAATATGTGTAATGATGACCGCTATTGCGGCAAATCCTATTTATACACAGGGCGAAATTATACTCATGGGCATCCTCTTAAGGAGTAAACTTTTAATATGGGACCATACTTGAACTCGCGAAAAAAAATTAAGCTGTTCTCTACATTTTGACGAGCTATGCTTATGTTCGCATAGCTCGTCAAAATGTAGGGAAGAAAAGATTTTTTTTCGCAAACAAAGGTGTTGGCAAATGCTAGTAATAAAAATAAGATAGATTATGATGGTACGGAAATAATAGGTAGTATGAGCGTCCCATTTCGATCGGCTAGTTTTATGTTATGTTGCTGCAAGGGTCATTCATCTACGATTTATTTTTAACATTACAGAGATCCTCTGGACGACGACACTGCCGATGTATTACCGTGGGAGTGTTCGTCCCGCGAGGTGGTGTACGGCGGTGCCAACAGGCGGCGGCAGGATTCGGCCGCGGACTCGGGCAGCTCGTCGTCCGACGTGAGCGCCGCCGTGGTGAGCGAGCGCACGCGCCGCCTGCCGCAGCAGAGCACGCTGGACGGCGGCCTGCGCGGCGCGCCGCCGCCGCTGCGTCGCCTGTCGGCCGTGGAGCCGCGCCACCTGGCGCCGCTGGCGTCGCCGCCGCACTCGCCGCGCCCGCCGCGCCCCGCGCCGCCGCCCGCGCCGCGCGCCATCGTGCCGCCGCCGCACCCCACGCCCACCATCAGCGTCAGCTCCGCGCCCGACGACGAGTCCGCCTACTCGCCGCCCGGCACCGGCTCGCCCGAGGACACGACGCGCTCCCTCGCGCACTCGGACGAGCCTTCCTCGGTGTTCGCGTCGGCGGATGCGACGCCCACGGAGCCGATGCGGCCCGTATGCAAGTTCGGTGAGGATCGACCTGCGCCCTTCACGGAAGGGCTCGAGCCGAAGCCGCCCGACACAGGTTGTGACAACTCGCAAGAGGAGGCGCCGCATGAAATTGCTAGAATTCGGTCCGCGCTGGAGTCTGTCATCTGCGAGCCCTCGGTGGAGTCCTACGACGACTCGTCCGCTTCCGGCGCCGTGTCTGACTCGAGAGATTCCGACCGAACGAAATCGTCCGAAGACGACGTCGTGTCGGTGCAACGTGTGCTGTCCCGAGAATCGTCAACGATAAAAGAAACCAGTCCGGCCTCAAGTAGAGATACGAGTAGCAAAATCGGCGATCTTCCGGAGAATACGTCGGAGTGTGAGGATGCTGCAACGAGCTCTGTTCGAGAGGTCGAGCTGAAGAGCGCTCGGGAGGCGGAGCCGGCGCAGGCAGCCGAGCGCGTGGTGCCGGAGCCGAGCTGCTCGGCGGCCGTGGAGCCGGCGCCGGGGCGCGCGCCGGTGGCGCCGCTCGCCGTGGGCGAGGACATCGGGGTCGACGACGACAACGTAGACAAAGTGCCTTCGGCGCCACTGCAAAGGGTCTCGGGAGAGTCCAGGGCGGCGTCCGACGCGGACGCGACGAAACATATTGCTCATAAAGACGAACTGACGTCGGTCTCTGAAACAAATATTGTTAAGCGTGATAATAAAAGCGGCATCGTTGAGCGTAAGCAGCGGAACGACATATGTCCATGGGAGGACGAGTAAGTACTCGCGAGTTTAGTTAGTGCATAGTAGGCCGCCGTAGTTTGTGGATGGATATTGTTTCGTGTCATGAGATGAGTCTCAAGCAAGTCATGCGTGTACCTTCGGTAATGGTGGTGCATTTTGATAGATAAGTATTGAGTATGTGTAGTGTTCTCTCCAGTTGGATGAACCGTGATGTAGGTGTAGTGTCACGAGAGTGTCGCGTCACATGCTTCAGTAAGATGTAGGACTCCTGCATGACAATTTCTGCTAAATTATAAAACTTTTGTTCACATGCGGAAATTATTTCCAAAATCACGCACAATTTTATTAGGGTTACGTTACTGTATCTAACTATAATTTTATTCGCTTTATGTTTGTTATGTTTTATTTACTTTAAACTTTATTTGTATATAGTGACAAGTATGTAGATATAAAAATAAAATTAAATATTTTTTTATGTCCACTATCATTTTAGTTTGTATTATTTTCTTACTAATTGGCACGCAGACACATTATACTATCGAGATTTTTGTAATGCTGCTGTAGTAGTTGATCTTTTAATTTATCGTAACCATTTAATAATCCCTGATTTTAAATTATTCATCATGCATTCATACTTTGGAAGACTTTCACTTACGATATTCAAAACAATGTTGATATGCTTATGCAAAGAGAAATCGATTACTATAACACGAATTTCTCGATCCTAAAGCAGGTATTAGTAATTGTAAAATTCATATTTACAACTACGCAAGCTAAAGTTTAAAATAATAAGGGTGTCATTCCCGATACTATACCTCCTACATGACCTATAAAATCAACAATAAAATTAATCTATGGAATCATGAATGACTAAGATCAATAAAAACACGATGACCTAAAGTTGTCCAAACTTTTCAAGTCTAGTTAGTACAAAATCTGGTGGCAGTATCCTCGATGTGATAACAAGCAATCGGTAACGCTATTAGTGTTAGTATTTTACCTTCAAAAATGCATTTAATTATGTCCGTTACAAAAAAAGCAATGAAAGTTGCAACGCGTTTGCTTTGCTTGCGATTCTCATAGTCAGTTAGAGCCTTCTTCATCCGCTGAATGGTAGTAATATAGAAGAAAAAAAATCACACTCCGAAGGGGTTTAAATTGGCACTATTGACATTGCAACCAGCATTTGGTTCTTCAATCCTGACTGGTTGAACGTACCATAAACTCCAAAAGCATTTGCAATCACTCTATTATCCTTCAGTTTTGGGGCGTATGATACGCCCAGTTCCTCTTCAATACCTAGTATAATTTCCTGTTCTATGGTAGCCAGTGATCCGGCAGGTAGGTCACAAGTGTTAACGTTGTTCTTTTTCTTTTTCAGGAATTCCTGCGAAAGTGATGCTCCATTTGTTAAAACTTACGCAACGCTCGGTTACTTATAATTTTTGTAGGCGAATATCAACAATATTTTACGATGTCAGGGTTATAGGAAAAAATAATATTTAATTTTTTAACTTAGACCCTATGTTTTAATTATCACAAACAAAAGTTAGGCCATTATTATGTAATTATATGAATATTTTAAAGTAAATGATCGTTAATTATTAGTAAAACAAAATGGGTTTTATTTGACTTCTCAACTATTAAATTTAACTGAACAGCTCGCACTGATAATTACTAAAAATGTGCTTATTTATTGAAGTTAACAAAGTTGGTTCAGATAGGAAAAATAAAGATTGAATCGGTCGTGAATATTATTTAGGTAATTGCTTTGATACTTCGCTGCAGTCTGCATCAACGCTGAACTTGCAAGTTCGACGTGACTCCTCATCGGGTGTCCTCTGCGGCTCGACTAAGGACAGCTTATCCTCATGATAGTATCGACAACGACACTTCTGCAACACAGACAATATCATCCGCCTTCGTTTAGCTGCACATGGTAGAAATTAATAATAAATAATAGTAGGAAACGAAATCGTCTTTTAGAAAAACCTATTCTTAAATGGCTACTTGCAATAGCTGGTAGTGGTAGTACCTACCTTTAATATTGTATAATTTTAAATGAAACCCAGTACAAGAAACAATTTGTAAAGCTCTGTAGACAGAGTGGTCCGTAATAACCGGAGCGAATGGTTATTAAAATTATTGAAAAACATACTAAATTACTGTCTGACAAGGGGTCTTACCAAGAGGTATCATGTTACTCAGTAATTGGGTTGCGGAGGTCAGATAGGCAGCAGTCGCTCCATGTAAAATACTGGTATTCAGCTGCATCCGGTTAGACTGGAAGCCGATCCCAACATAGTTGGGAAAAGCCTAGGCAGATTGAGTGGTTATTAAAATTACTGCTTCTACTGAACCTACCTTTTACTAATTATACAGGTGATCTGTTGAGATGGGTCAGTGTGGACAAATCTAAAACTAAGTATAAGAAGTAGAGAATCTAAGGAACTATATCAAAAAAGTCCTTGAAAAGTTTTCGATTTCCTCTATGAGTTTTTTTTTTTTTATATGTATGAATACAGTTTTTCTTAACTCTAAAATCGATCAAATAGTTCTTTCTTTCAAACTCTATCTTAGATGTTCCCATAATGACGTGACATGTCAACGGATGATAATATGGTTGATATACAGTGTGTTACAAAAAACGCTGTCCTATCCGAAAAGGGTATGTACTGCATTAACATTACCAAAAAGTAATAAAACAACTTATTATTATAAAAAAATATAAAGTTATTGCTATTTCAAATTCAAGTTACCAAAATTGTTATGTTAATTGTAAGTTATGACTTTTAGACAGGGTGCTAAACGACGGCCGCCCGCGCCTCATGTAAAACTCTCCATAGAAAAAAAATGCGGTGAATTAATTTTTAATTTTTTCTTGTAAATTACCACATAAATAGACTCTCAGTACGATTCTTAACTTCTCTCTCACTTATCGGACAGGGTTTTATTACACGTTGTAAAAATCTCAGACTACAATACAGTATTTATACTTTTGTTGTCGAATGCAGTTTTCTCTAGCCTTCTCAGATTTTAAACGATAGAATATAATTACGACATCGCCACCTCTGCAATATATCATTCTGTAAGGTGTAAGGAAATATCGGAATACCTCGGACCCTGCGTCAGATAAAGTAACGTGATTGTGAAAGGCTACAGTCAAATGCAGTGCAAGAAGGAAAATTGATAGCGTTCAAATTACTTAAAGACTTTTTCAGGGTCACTACGCTGTAGCAGAGTTCTTAGTGAATATACAGATAATCAGCTAAAAAAAATTGAGTTACATTAGCCATTAGCATTAGCTATTTGGAATAGTTTATCAGGGCCATAAATAATGTAGAGAACAAAACAAAGCTATCGTTCATAAACATTTCTGATAATTAATTCAATAACACATTAAGTCCTTAACATAAAGTCGTATCCTACTAAGCGACTAATTGGATTAAGAGTAGATACCTCATTAAGGTAAACGAGGACACCCGTCTACTTGTGAAAAAATAATAATCTAATAAACGAAATATAGTAACTAGGAAGTACGCCATTATATCATCATTGCTCTTAATGATCTTGAATTCTTGAATCTAGTATGTAGTGTATGTACCACATCGCACATTTTTTTTGTGTTTACCTCCTTGTCATCGATAGTTTATGTGAAACTACTTCATGGAATTCGATTCGACTCACCTTTGAGGTGGCTTTCTTATCTAAACGCTGAACGGTAACGTGATCTAGTACCGATATCTAACAAGGAAGGTACTGCCAATAAAAGAGATATGTAGTGTATGTACTCTACTTTAGTCTAAGTACCGGAAAGAATAAAACACTTCGTGTGGAACAGGATAATTATTCCTAGAATTGGAGCTACGCTTTACATTATTATATTTTATTATTATGTCTTCTAGCTCCAGCCGGACAGCTCGCAGGGCTGACTCACACCATCTTCTGGACCACACTGAGGTTTAATTCTAAAACCATATGGAGTAGCCTCTACAGTACCTACCTATGCTGTGAGATAATTAGGTACAACATTTTTGACGCTGTTGTTATGGGAGTAGGCTGAGGGGCCAGTCTTAGATACAGCTTGTCAAAATGTGTCCTACGGTAGGTACGTTTAAAACTTAATTAGAATTTAGAACCTACTATCGAAATAACCATATGTATATTTCCTGCTCAAGGCAAATATGTAGGTATTTCTTACCTGTATAGTTCTATAAAGTACCTTACCACGGAGTAGAACGTGTACCTTACTCTTTCGTAGACTGAACACAGTTACTAACCGAAGTAAGGATGGCGTTTACTGCCGAGGATATAGTTATACATATATCTTTGCCTTATTAGCTTGTAGAAAACTTAAGACTCTAACAAGGATTGAGAATCGGTCCTACTCTAGGTTCTATTCCCTAGTTTCCTTGGGTCCTTCATCAGCTGAGGTCGAGAGAAGCTATGCTGTGCTGATGCCTGTAGCGGTATTTTCCCCGCCGATGTGTATGTAGCAGTATGTAGGTGCATTTAGTAATTTATGAGTCTGACGCAAGCCCAATTACACTTGGGTTTTTTTTTCTGTCAATTGAATTTTTTTCCGATTATACACCTGCAAAATGTAGATACTTACCCCGATTTCTGAGTTAAGCTTTAAAAATCAAACATACTGAAATTAATTCTGCGCTGGTCGTGAATCTTCGTAGCAGTTGCATGACGTGGATTGACGCGGCCACGTCTTGCACATTATGCACTTCAGTTTTAGTCCAGCTTTAGGTAGACAGAGTGCAATAACGTTCCCGATTGCAGTCTTCTGTACCTATCTATATGTGGAGGACCACCGCATGAATTCAAGGCTCTCAGGATTAGTCAGGATAAAAATACACTTAAAGCTGTAAACCTTTCACTCAACTCGAAAATCTTTACGGAGACTGCAAGTTCTGTTGCATTACAGCACAGAATCATTTTTGACTTGCTTCTAAGTAATTATACAAAGCCGGAGATCACCTACGAGTATATAAGTACATGCAAAAGTCTTCCTACAAGGCTAGTCATTATTATACCATTATGAAAATAACTACTACGAAACAGGTTTAATTGTATGTAACGTTTAAATGTGCTTCGAAATAATAAAAAAAACTTTATTAACTTATTTTAATATTTTATTGTCTTTAAACAACTGCACAACACAACACTGAATGTTTCAGATAAAAAATATAAATACATCATCCGATTCGACCTCATTAATACTGCTACGACATAATTTACGTTGTTATTATAAAATAGTGAATATTCGTAGTTCTTAAATCTAAATGGCCGTTTACACGTTACGGGTTTTAGCTGCGTAAACTGACTCGACGACACTATAACGTGTACATGTAGAGCTATGAGACGTAAATAAACGTTCCCTAAAACACTTAACACTAGATTTTCTCGTAAAAACTAGATGATTAATTGAAAACTTCGCGGCAGACGCCGTCGGCGCCCATTTCGTAGCCAGGGGGGCAGTTGGAGGGGACTGTGATCATGTTCCTCATGGTGATGCCCACGATTTCCTTGGGCGGCTCTTCGACGGTGTTGCTGTCGCCGCCCGAGGTCTTGTCCTCGGCTTCTGCTGCAGCCACGGCGTTAGCCTTGGCCTCGGCGACCTCGTCAGGAAATACGATGCGGTTGGAGTCAGCCATTCTGTAATTATAGAAAGTTGACACATTAGTAAAGTAAGCCTTTCAAACTTTATCAGAAGCTGTGACACGTTAAAAAGTTTATAGAAGAACAAGATAATTTTTGTATTGTGTTATAAAAACCTTTTGGGTTGCCGTGGACGATAAGATTCATCTATAAATAAATTTACGATTTATGATGCATTATTTATTGAAATCCGTCTAAAAACACAAAATAAAATGGGAGTGACCTACAATAGGCTAAGTTGACATGATTAGGAAAATTATCTACTAATTAAATTAATAATTATGATAACTATAATCGAATAAATTCCGTTAATGCAATCGAAATGTAATTAGCTGTAGATAATGCACTAGAGTAGTATCTACACTAGGCCTTAAGCTTTGTCTACCCAATACCCTATGTTAAAAGAAAATACATAAAAAGTAATACATAATTTCATTGTAACTGTCGGTATTTTGATTGTTAAAAGTTGCTGCGAATATGGCATTATTCGAATTCCAAAAGAACGTTATTACGATACCCAGTTAGCAAAAAACCGAGTCGTCACGACCTCTGGGCACGCTCAGGTTAGCGTGGCCTTGAAGGAGATCAAGAGCAATAAGTACTACAATCATCAGGAATAGCACAAAAAAAAAAGTTTACATGAATTCGGGATTAAGCATTGTGATTACAATACTTATGAGATCTCTACCTACCTACATTACAACGCAAAACAAAACATGGAAGGCAATACCCTGGTACTTAACACAAGGATAAACACTATAGGTGAGAAAACTACACACGGTCGGTAAACACCCAAGATTCTTTTGACATTTACCTATGTTAATGGAAGTTTATGTGCAAACAGAGCTCTGAAATGAAATTATTTGTTTTGTAAATAGGATATCGGAATCACTTTTATCACACATAATACAAAAAAAAGAAGCTAAATGGAGTCGACATTTCCTATCTGACTATCCCTGAGAAGAAATGGTATAACAAACTCAAGGGTCAAAGTCTCTTTTAAAGTATACATAACCTTGATCGATGATCATGAGATTAGTGTCTGAAATGGTCTTTTGAAAAAAGAACCACTCAGATTTGAAAGGACCTGTCCAGTCAGTGCAAGCACTTGTCAGTAATCGTGAAGTTCAACTGAATATCGGCCTTGAAATTAAATTCCAAGACATGCTTAACGTAAAAGTCACATTAAATAATGTTTAAATCCTTATTATGCAAAAAAAGTAACTTGTACTCACATTTTATAACTGGAATATAGCAAAATTCTGTAATTGGTTCACACACACGCTCGCGTCTAGATGCAAGACAGGACTGATGCGGACAGCCGGCCGACAAGCAGTTTTATACAAACTATTCTACAGGGCTTTATCGCACTGCACACTCAATGACGCCGCGCGCCATCCGCCATGATTCACTGATTATCCCCTCGAAAAATACTTTTTTTCCCTCGAAATGATCCGCTATCGATATTTTTCCAACAACTGTCGATGGTCTTATCAATACGTACCTTTATACTTCAAAACACACCTTAATAAATTATGATGTTTATTGGTTTCCGTGACGATGTAGAAAACTTGTTACGAAGTCAAAACTACTGTACATTAATACTGTACATTACACGCTCTTTATGCCTGGAGGCTTTTATTTAGATATTAAGTTCTGTTTACGTTTAGTTTTTATTTCTGCCTGAGTATAGTTCTCGTTGATTTTGTGTGGTATATTGATGTGTGCTAGCTAACATATGGCTAATAATTTAAATTATGTTTTGTGTTGCATGCATAATGTAAATTATTTTGAATACTATTATATAGAATCTTTTTTTTTTTTTTTCTTCTAACTGAACATACAGCTATGCTGCTGGGGAGTTTGTTACGCCACTTCTTCTTCCCAGCTAATGCACTGGTGAAGGGTGGGCGTTTTGGGGGACTGTCTTATGTAATTTTGTCGTTCGAAAAGTGCTGATTCTCAGCCTAGTTTGAATAAATACGAGTAACTTAATTTTTTTTTTTTCTTTTGAATTGAATATAAAAAAAAAACTAATTCCTACGAGGTCTGGGAACGATTCTAAAGCAGAAAATATATTGCCACCCATGGGCATGTGCCAGCCTGTATTTTTCTGAATGTTCATGAAAAATCATCGAAATAGTAGATTATTAACCAAGGGGATAAAGCAGTGTCTTCTGTCGCGGGTGACGATTTAAATCGCGAGCGTAACGAAGGAGTCGAGGTTTACTCCCGAGCGTAGCGAGGGTGTTAAAAACTTAAATCACGAGCGAAGCGAGGGATTTAAGACGAGTCCTGAGTGTAGCGAGGGATTTAAGTTCACCCAAGACTAAGACAGCTTTATCACCGAGGAAAATACTCTACTTTTCGTACCATTTGCGAAAAAATTAACACAATAATAATATGAGATAAGCATTTATTAAAAATAATGACAATTAAAAGTAAAAGTTAACATTCGAAACATTGGTCCAATTATTGATAGAGAGAGTTACATTTTTGATTGGTACATTTATTGTTGATGAGTTGATTTGAGTATTTTTCTGTTCTTGCGTCTGAGGAACTTGCGTTTCATTGTACATAGTATACGTCGGAGATAGTGGTGGTGGTGCATCGTGAGTTACGGACGAAGATAAGATAAATATAAATAATTTTCCAACAAAATCCAAGGAAAATTATTTAAAAACTTATGAAGAATTTTCAAAGTGGAGAAGTGCGAAAGGCCTATCAATTTCAGAATCAGTACTTCTTTTCTATTTTGATTATTTATCCAAGACAAAGAATCCGAATACACTTTGGTGCATATACTCAAAACTGAAAGCTACAATAAGCATCAAACACAGCATTGAAATAAATAGATTCACGAAATTACTAACTTTTTTTAAAAGAAAATCACAAGGGCATTGCGCAAAGAAGTCTAAAATTTTTACGACTCAAAATGTGGAAATATTTCTTAATGAAGCTCCTGACGAAATTTTTCTGGCCACAAAAGTAAGTATGCATGATTTAACTATGAATATTTCGTATCTTAGTAATGGTAATTATTCTATATATTTACCTGTTTTTTATCTTTGTTATAGGTGGCCTTAATTTTTGGACTCAATGGTGCTTGCCACGGATGTGAACTTGTAAACTTAAAGGTGGAGGACGTTGAAAATCATTCCAATGAGTTGCTGCTGATTAATGTAAAGGAAACTAAGACAAAGAAAAATCGGTAATTCATTGTACAAGGACAATATACTAAAATCATTCATAAATACCAAGCATTACGTCCCACCAACATGGAAAACAATAGATTTTTTATAAACTATCGGAATGGGAAATGTACTCGACAAGCCATCGGCAAAAATAAAATTAGCTATATGCCAAAGGAAATAAATTGCTAAATATTTAAAACTTAAATATGTTGAACTCTACACCGGTCACTGCTTTAGAAGAACTTCAGCGACTTTCTTGGAGGATTCAGGGGCGGATATTACGTCAATAAAAAGACATGGTGGTTGGAGCTCTGATGGAGTAGCTGAGGGTTATATCGAAAGCTCAATGACGAATAAAACCATATTAAGCAGTCAAATTAACAAAAATAAAAAACTTAATCCATCAGAGCCACAACCATCAACTTCCGGCATCTTATCTTCGTCCGTAACTCACGATGCACCACCACCACTATCTCCGACGTATACTATCTACAATGAAACGCAAGTTCCTCAGACGCAAGAACAGAGAAATACTCAAATCAACTCATCAACAATAAATGTACCAAACAAAAATGTAACTCTCTCTATCAATAATTGGACCAATGTTTCGAATGTTAACTTTTACTTTTAATTGTCATTATTTTTAATAAATGCTTATCTCATATTATTATTGTGTTAATTTTTTCGCAAATGGTACGAAAAGTAGAGTATTTTCCTCAGTGATAAAGCTGTCTTAGTCTTGGGTGAACTTAAATCCCTCGCTACACTCAGGACTCGTCTTAAATCCCTCGCTTCGCTCGTGATTTAAGTTTTTAACACCCTCGCTACGCTCGGGAGTAAAGCTCGAGTCCTTCGTTACGCTCGCGATTTAAATCGTCACCCGCGACAGAAGACACTGCTTTATCCCCTTGGTTAATAATCTACTATTAAAAGGGGTCTATTTTTAATATTTTTCATGTTATTCGATTTAAATTTTTTGCGTAGCGTTTTTATTATTTCTAAAAGCCGAACTCAACAGCTTTTAGAAATAATAAACAGAATCCAAATCGAGCCAATAAAATCGAAGATATCACAAAAAATATAAAGCAAGGTCACAAACGTTACTCACAAATTTAAAATTGAATGACATGAAAAATATTAAAGATAGACCCCCCCTTTTAAAGTAAATTTTCGATCATTTTCATGAATATTCAGAAAAATACGGGTGATCACATGCCCATGGGCGGCATTGTATAGTTTACAGAATTTTTGTGTTTGTCTGAATATATGTTCCAGCATCACGCAAATACTACCGGATAGATTTTGTTAAAATTTTGCATAGATATTCCCTTTAAGTCTTGTCTGGTCTATTGCTTTATGTCCGTATTCTTTTATAGTTAACCGCAAATTGTAAAAAGACAAGCCAAAATGTTAGAATTATGCAGATAGTTATAGATTTAACCTTTTAAATGACAATCATCACGCTATACCTTTATGGAGCTAATCAGTCAATCATGATATACTTATACAGAATGAATTTTAGAGATTGCCCCTCTCACAGATTATGAAAAAAATGTATTATCGGCAAAAAAAAAGAATACTTGTGAAGGTGTAGCTTGACCGAAACCGTCGTACCGTGCAATAGGTATGTGCACGGCGAGACGGGGGGCAGTGCAGGCCGCTCGTCCGACAACGCTCTCAGCGTTTCGCCGCTCATTCATCAACGCTGCCCCCGCCTCGCCGCGCATTCCTATGGCACGGCACGGTATAGCGGTTTCGGTCAAACTATAGTATATACACAGGCGTTCATTCATTCATGAAAAACGAAAAACTACAGTAGCAATCGGAAATTGCTATTGAAGGCTGCGGGTGTAGAACTCAGGACGTACTGCTTCTCACACGGACAACTGTTCATCGCCTGCTCCTAGGACAGTAGTCTTGACTCTCTGTATATTTTGGCTTCTGAGACCAAAACTACAAACGTAGGTAGTATACTGGGCAATGCTATAAATATGTGGCTGTTACTTTAGTATATTGTGGTGTCTTACGACTTCCACAAACCCAGTACGGTACAAGAAACAATGTCTAAAGCTCTATAGACAGAGTGGTCATTAAAAGTACTACTTCTAACTTACTTGTTACTAATTATACAAGTGATCTGTTAAGATGGGTCAGTGTGGACAAATCTGAAACTAAGTGTGAGATTCTAAGGAACTATGTCGATTTTAGAGTTATTTATTTAAACTTTTTACACACAAAAAAGGTACAAAGGCGGACTTAATGCCTTAGGCATTCTCTACCAGTCAACCAAGGGTGGTGAAGAGATTAGATGGCACGTGTTCTGTTTGAGAGGAACAGAGAAAAAAATAAAAAATAATGATATATTTTTTATTTATTTTCTTTGTTCCTGCATTATAACTAAAATAGTTACAACAGTACATAAATAGGTTATAAACTGCATACACATACATACATATTCACTACTAGTTATACTACTGGTAATGAAAGTCATTGAAAAGTCTTTAAT
This sequence comes from Agrochola lota, assembly GCA_947364205.1. Taxonomy (NCBI): domain Eukaryota; kingdom Metazoa; phylum Arthropoda; class Insecta; order Lepidoptera; family Noctuidae; genus Agrochola; species Agrochola lota. The sequence goes on along the minus strand of OX376228.1, from coordinate 7,299,095 downwards.
CCCTAGTCATACCTATGAGTTTATTTTTATTTTTATACCTTTGAATACAGTTTTTCTTAACTATAAAATCGACTAATTAGTTCTTTCTTTAGAACTCTATCTTAGATTTTCCTATCCTGACCCATGGCAACGGATAATGAGATGTGGTAGATAGATCTATGATATATAAATCTCAGACTACCCTGTACTACAAGCACTTATAGTTTTGTAGTTTTATAGAATTTTCTCTAGCCTTCTCAGATTCTAAACGATATGTATACGATATAGTCACGCCATCGCCATCTCTGCAAATAAAACATCTACAAGGAAATACCGGAATACCTCGGACCATGCGTCAGAAAAAGTAACGGGATCAAATGCAGTGCCAATGTCAAGAAGGGAAAGTGATAGCGTTCGGCGCCGTCCTAATTGACCATCGCTCGCACGATGATGCGATGCGATTCTGAATGATAAATGAAATTTGAACGATAAAATCGCTACATTGCGCGACCGTCAATTAGGACATTCATTAGATATTCGATTTCACGCTCGTGCGAACATTTTCATGGAACTGACGTAAATAATTTTTCAGGGAGACTGCGCTGTAGCTGAAGTCAGAGTAAATATACAGATAAGCAGTGCTGGATTAAACCAGCGCGGGGCCTGTAGCAAATTCTACTTAGGGCCCTATGGTAAAACTTGGTTTATTTTAAGTTCTATAGTTTAGTTTTAGGATATAAACTAGTCAAATCAATGTTTCGAAACGAATACGTTCTGTTCCTGTTCCTAAACAGTCAATTAGGTACTTCAAACACATGACATTTTTTAAACAATGCAATGCTAGCTATAGCAGAGGCACTTTTGAAAAACCTTTATGATTAATTTTTAGAATAGCTGGTGCTGGCAGTGTTTTGTTCGAAATTGTTTTGCACCATAGGCTTCATATTGGCCATTTATACTGAAATAGGAGTTACTTTTTCAACTAATGTTCATGAAGGAAGAGAAACTAATATGCAAGAGCGAGCGAAGCGATGTCGATTTTTTTTTAACCTCCAATTGGTTAGGTGACCTTTTCACCAATTATATTGAAATAGCATATTCAAAAAACTTTATGAATGAAGAGAAACTTGGAAGAAATTTCTCTTCAGAGATCAGAACAACGTTTGAGAGAAACTAAATAATAACACAAAAACTTTTGACACTTGAAACTGACTTAATTTTCGAAACTTCTTGTAGCTCGCGTAGTGTCTTTGACTCACCCACAGACGTGTTTTTAATACAGAGCCATCTAGTATAAGTTTTTAGAATCTCTCATAAAGTTCAAGTGAAGTATTAAATTCACCCTTTCTTTCACTTTTACTTTCTTTCATCACTCTAAATGATCTGGATTAGTAAGTGTGTAGCACATCGCACATTTTTTTTATGTGAAAAATTAATTTAATCTGATAGGTAGGTACTTCGTGGAATTCCATTCGACTCAACTTTGAGGTGACTTTGTTATTTTAACCCTGAACTGTTACGTGAACACTTATCTTCTACAATACGGCCGAACTTGGCAGTTTCGAATTTCGCGCGGAAGGCTGCGCAATAAAATAGTTTAGCAACCAAATGGTAACATGAGGCGAGTGTGAGTGAGAGAACATGCGCGAAAGTTCGTAGTGCGTAAGGTCAGACCTGCCAAATTATATCGGCCGTATTGTACCGATATCTAACTAAGAATTGCCAATAAATGCGTTCTATACCTATCTATGCTGTGAGCTAATTAGGTATAACATTTTTGACTCTTATTTAAAACTTAGAACCTGCTGTCGTAATTCATCCTTAGCCTTTTCCCAATTATGTTAGAGTCGGCTTCCAGTCTGACCGGATGCAGCTGAATACCAGTATTTTACGTGGAGCGACTGCCTATCAAACCTGCTGTCGTAATTACCAATGAATATTTCCTGTGTAGCGTAGGGCAAATATTTCTTACGTATTTCTTGCCTAATACCTTAGGTACTCTTTTGTTGTCTGTACACAGTTACTGACCGAAGTAAGAATGGTGTTAAATGTTTTAATTGCCGAGGATATCGTGAAACAAACCACCTTTTACCTGGTAAAAAACATGGACTCTAATACTGCCCTGCTAACCCGAAAGGCGCTGTCTCAATCGGAGTAAGTTTTGAGAAAATTTACTTTTTGTAAATTGTAATTAAGGAAAAGTTGAGGTATAAAAATCTTATTAGTAGTTTTTTTTAATGTTTTAAGTTATTTAGCGCTATTTGGCTTATACCCTTAGATGTGAAAATGTATTGAATGGTATAAAACTAAACTAAAAGGGCGTATCTCAGAGATAGCGGCTTTCGGCTTAGCAGGGCAGAATAGGGATTGAAAATCTGTCCTATCCTAAGTTCTATACCCAAGGTTCCTTGGGTCCTTCAACAGCTGAGGTCGAGAGGAGCTGTGCAGTGCTGATGCCTGCAGCGGTATTTACCCCACGGATGTGTAGGAAGCAGTATGTAGGTACATAAAGTAATTTATGAGTCTGGCGTAAGCCCTACGACACTTGGGGTTTTTTCTATCGATTGTAATTTTTTCCGACCTGCAAAATGTAGATACACGATTTCAGAGTTGTCTCAAAAATCAAACAGACTGAAACAAATCCCGCGCTGGTCATGAATTTTCATAGCAGTTGTATGACGCGTTCGACGAACTGCGCATGATGCACCTCAGTGAGAGTCCAGCTTTAGGGAGAAAGAGAGCAACAACGTTCTCGGTAGCCCTCTTCAGTACCAACCTATACGTAGAGGACCTCCTCTTGCGTGAACCTTGAACGACTAGGTACATGATTCAGCCAAAACGCACTTTAAGTTGTAAAACTTTCACTAAATACGAAAATCTAAAAAAAAAACACTAATTTATTTTAACATTTTATTATCTTTAAACAACTACACAACACAACACTGAATGTTTTAGATAAAAAATATAAATACATCATGCGATTCGACCTCATTAATACTGCTACGACATAATTTACGTTCTTATACTAAAATAGTGAATATTCGTAATTCTTAAATCTAAAGGGCCGTTTACACTTTACGGGTTTTAGCTGCGTAAACTGACTCGACGACACTATAACGTGTACATGTAGAGCTATGAGACGTAAATAAACGGTCCCTAAAACACTTAACACTAGATTTTCTCGTAAAAACTAGATGATTAATTGAAAACTTCGCGGCAGACGCCGTCGGCGCCCATTGTTTGGCCAGGGGGGCAGTTGGACGGGACTGTGATCATGTTCCTCATGGTGATGCCCACGATTTCCTTGGGTGGCTCTTCGACGGTGTTGCTGTCGCCGCCCGAGGTCTTGTCCTCGGCTTCTGCTGCAGCCACGGCGTTAGCCTTGGCCTCGGCGACCTCATCAGGAAATACGATGCGGTTGGAGTCAGCCATTCTGTAATTATAGAAAGTTGACACATTAGTAAAGTAAGCCTTTCAAACTTTATCAGAAGCTGTGACACGTTAAAAAGTTTATAGAAGAACAAGATAATTTTTGTATTGTGTTATAAAAACCTTTTGGGTTGCCGTGGACGATAAGATTCATCTATAAATAAATTTACGATTTATGATGAATTATTTATTGAAATCCGTCTAAAAACACAAAATAAAATGGGAGTGACCTACAATAGGCTAAGTTGACATGATTAGGAAAGTTATCTACTAATTATGATAATTATAATCGAAGAAATTTCGTTAATGCAATCGAAATGTAATTAGCTGTAGATAATGCACTAGACAAGTATCTATACTAGGCCTTAAGCTTTGTCTACCCAATAACCTGCCATTAACCTATGTTAAAAGAAAATAGATAATAAGGAATGCATAATTTCATTGTAACTGTCAATATTTTCACTGTTAAAAGTTGCTGCGGATATGGCATTATTAGACTTCTAAAAGAACGATATTACGATACCCAGTTAGCAAAAAACCGTGTCGTCACGACCTCTGGGCACGCTCAGGTTAGCCTGGCCTTGAAGGAGATCAAGAGCAACGACTACAATCATAAGGAATAGCACAAAAAAACTGTTAACATGAATTCGGGACTAAGCATTGTGATTACAGTACTTATGAGATCTCTACCTACCTACATTACAACGCAAAACATAACATGGAAGGCAATACCCTGGTACTTAACACAAGGATAAACACTATAGGTGAGAAAACTACACACGGTCGGTAAACACCCAAGATTCTTTTGACATTTACCTATGTTAATAGAAGTTTATGTGCAAACAGAGCTCTGAAATGAAATTATTTGTTTTGTAAATAGGATATCGGAACCACTTTTACACATCATATTTAAAAAAAAAAGCTAAATGGAGTCGACATTTCCTATCTGACTATCCCTGAGAAGAAATGGTAAAATAAACTCAAGGGTCAAAGTCTCTTTTAAAGTCCAGACATAACCTTGGTCGAGGACCATGTAGATTAGTGTCTGAAATGGTGTTTTGAAAAAAGAACCACTCAGATTTGAGAGGACCTGTCCAGTCAGTGCAAGCACTTGTCAGTAATCGTGAAGCTCAACTGAATGTCGGCCTTGAAATTAAATTCCAAGACATGCATAACGTAACAATCACATTAAATAATGTTTGAATCCTTAGGTAATAGGTAATACGGGCTGGTATCCGCAACTCCACATCTAAGCGCGTATTTTACGTACGGGTGGGAAAATCGGTTATTCGATCCACCCCAGCTCCTCAAAGAAGGCCAGCAACGCCTTGGTGTCACTGACAATCTCACGTAGGGTACCTGGTTTGAATCCTTATTAGTATCCCTATGCAAAAAAAGTAACTTGTACTCACGTTGTATAACTGGAATATAGCAAAATTCTGTAATTGGTTCACACACACGCTCGCGTCTAGTTGCAAGACAGGACTGCTGCGGACAGCCGGCCGACAAGCAGTTTTATACAAACTATTCTACAGGGCTTTATCGCTCTTTAGTGCACACTCAATGACGCCGCGCGCCGTCCGCCATGATTCACTGATTATGTCTTATCAATACGTACCTTTATACTTCAAAACACACCTGAATAAATTATGATGTATATTGGTTTCCGTGACTAATGAATTACTTATTGGCAGTAAACCTTTAGCTTGCGATACACGATGTAGAAAAATCGTAGCGAAGTCAAAACTACTGTACATTGAATATTTTTGAAAAAAACTAATTCCTACGAGGTAATTTCTAAAAGCTTATGAGTTAGGCTTTTAGAAATCATAAAAACGCTACTCACAAAATTAAAATTGAATAACATGAAAAATATTATAGATAGGGGATAGACCCCCCCTTTAAAGTTAATTTTCGATAATTTTCATGAATATTCAGAAAAATACGGGCGATCACATGATCATGGGTGGCATTGTATAGTCTATAGAATTTTTGCCTGTTTGTCTGAATAAATGTTTCAGCATCACGCAAATACTACCGGATAGATTTTGTTCAAATTTTGCATATTTATTACCTATAAGTCTGGTCAGTCTGTAAGCTATAAATTATCACGCTATTTGCTATAGGCGATGGATGAGCAATATTGCTTTATGTTCATATTTTTGTTAGAATATTGCAGATAGTTACAGATTCAACCTTTTAAATGACAATCATCACGCTATACCTATATGGAGCTAAGCAGTCAATCATGATACATATAGGGTGAATTTTTGAGATGGCAATAAAGGCAGGTATAACCTTTGTCGCTACAAGAAAACGATCTAACATTTTGATCTGCATTCACAGATTTTGAAAAAAAATTACAGTATGCAAGAAAATTGAAAAAAATCTCAAAAGCTTTTTATGACGCCAATCAATCCTGTTACTTATTTATGGATGAAAAAACTCTAGAGACAGAGTGGTTATAAAAACTACTACTTCTAACTTACCTGTTACTAATTATACAAGTGATCTGTTAAGATGGGTTAGTGTGGACAAATCTGAAACTAAGTTTGAGATTCTAAGGAACTACGTCGATTTTAGAGTTAAGAAAGTCATTGAAAAGTGTTCAATCCCTAGTCATAACTATGAGTTTATTTTAATACCTTTGAATACAGTTTTTCTTAACTATAAAATTGACTAATTAGTTCTTTCTTTAGAACTCCATCTTAGATTATCCTATACTGACCCATGGCAACGAATGATGAGATATGGTAGACAGCGATCTATTATATATAACTCTCAGACTACCCTGTACAACAAGCACTTATACTTTTGTACTTTTATAGCATTTTCTTTAGAATTCTCAGATTTTAAACGATAGGTATAGGATATAGTTACGACATCGCCACCTCTGCAAATAAAACATCTACAAGGAAATACCAGAATACCTCGGACCATGCGTCAGATAAAGTAACGGGATCAAATGCAGTGCCAATATCAAGAAGGAAAGTGATAGCGTTCGGCGCCGTCCTAATTGACCATCGCTCGCACGATGACGCGATGCGATTCTGAATGATAAGTGAAATTTGAACGATAAAATCGCTACATTGCGCGACCGTCAATTAGGACATTCATTAGATATTCGATTTCACGCTCGTGCGAACATTTTCATCGAACTGACGTAAATAATTTTTCAGGGAGACTGCGCTGTAGCAGAAGTCAGAGTGAATAGACCATAGATATAAGAAAGAAGGAGATATGCCTGGTAGTTGAAAATGTATTGAAACCCAATGTCTTCACTAGATCCCCTCTACATTGCCACAACTACACATGCAGATTAGTAAACCCAATAAATACGAGGTCGCGCTCACACTTGCAATTTATAAATCAGAACGTACTACACAATCAATTATAAACCTTATCCCGTCAAACACAGCGTGCATTTACCATGCACCGTACAACTCACTCACACGAAACCAACGATCACTATCGTTGTGCTGTGCAAAAGCCATTTATTTTACATAATATACGCTAGTGATTGATTAAATCGGAAAGATATCGATTCTCCCATTTATTATTAGTAAGTATTAAACTTTTTGGGAGTTCCTAAAAAATAATTCATAAAAAACAATATACATACTCGTATAATAAGGGTAAAAGACAATTACGGTGGTACAAAAGATCCACCGGCTACTGTTGTACTGTTATAAAGACAGTATTAAATTCACACTTTCTCTCACTTTTACTTTCTTTCATCACTCTAAATGATCTGGATTAGTAAGTGTGTAGCACATCGCACCTTTTTTTATGTGAATAGTTAATTTTATCTGATTGGTAGGTACTTCGTGGAATTCCATTCGACTCACCTATAAGGTGACTTTGTTATTTAAACCCTGAACTGTTACGTGAACACTTATCTAGTACAATACGGCCGAACTTGGCAGTTCCGTGTTTCGCGCAGAACCAAATGGTGACATGAGGCGAGTGTGAGAGAACATGCGCGCAAGTTCGTAGTGCCTATGTTCAGACCTGCTAATTTAAATATCGACCTTATTGTACCAAAATCTAACTAAGAATTGAAGGAAGGTATTGCTAATAAATTCGATGTCTACCTATGCTGTGAGCTAATTAGGTACAAAAATCTATCGGAGTAAGTTTAGAGAAAATTGACTTTTTGTAAATTGTAATTTAAGGAACAGTTGAAGTATAAAAAACTTCTTAGTAGTAAAAAAAAAAAAAAAGTTATATAGCGCTATTTGGCTTATACCCTTAGATGCGAAAATGTATAGCTATTTAATGGTATAAAACTAAACTAAAAAGGGCGTATCTTAGAGATAGCGCCTTTCGGCTTAGCAGGGCAGAATAGGGATTGAGAATCTGTCCTATCCTAAGTTCTATACCCAAGGTCCCTTAGGTCCTTCAACAGCTGAGGTCGAGAGAAGCTGTGCTGTGCTGATGCCTGCAGCGGTATTTACCCCACGGATGTGTAGGAAGCAGTATTTAGGTACAGTCACGAGCAATAATATATATACATTGTCATATTTTCTAAAAGATCTTTACTTCCACCATTCAAAAAATATGTGTACGACATTTTTTTCTATATTACCTAACCATCAAACTGTGTCAAAACTGGGTTTACATTGGTTTCACAGTAATCTAAATGAAACTAAATCAGTAAAAAGTGTACACTTCCAATGTAATATTTAAGTATCCATGACAATATCTATAACATGTATACAAAATGTATACATGTAATAGAAATTGTATACGTGTTATTGAAATTGTCACGGATACATTAAAATGATATTGAAAGTGTATACCTACTTTTTCCTCTTTTTGTTAAGTTTATTCATATACTATTGTATAATACAATGGTTTTCGAATTCAGTGATGATGATTACACACAATCATCATCAGCTTGTATCAGTCCACTGCTAATAGTCTAAGCTATGTCGGATACTTTTGTTCTTTTTGCTGTATTATTTTATTTCGGATCCTATCCATAAGAGAAACCCCAAAAATTGCTCTCTGAGCGACAACTACAATGCGATGAATACATTACAGTTTTATATATATAAATAGTGGTTGGATACTGCAATAAAACATGAGCTTACAGAATCAGTGTTGTAAATCATTATTAATAATGCGTGGTAAATATAATAGCGTAGTTATGCGTAGAAAAAAAAAATTGGACACTGAATTGACTGAGACTATTGCAAGAATTGAGTACCTACTATTCGTACGCTTCTATGGGAGCTATTGCGTTTAGACTTGTGTGATATGCTTGCCATACGTGAACGCCATTATAGAAATTGGGTTTCCATAGAAAGTATACGAAAACCTTTAAAATATATGAAAATCTGTCATTTTTACGGGAGGGCACTGTTGTTGTGTCACAACTGCTGCTGCTGGGATCGGATGATGAATATACCGGAATAGGTATTTAGACCTTTATATATGTCGAAAACTTTCTCTAAACCAATATTCTTGTATAAATCATCAAAACGGACTTTCATAAAGTTATGCTAGTCTTAGTTAGTGCATTATTGATGCTGGAGTATTTAGCCAAGAGTATAAGTCATAATGAATGCTAATATAGGTACATATCTTGTAAAAGTCATATGATTTAAGCATGTAAACGTTTTTGAGACTTTTCTTAGAAGATCTCTGCTCTTGATCTTGATACTGTATTTGAAAATGCGTTTACAAGTAAGATAGGATTGACCAAAACTGTTATATGATATTTTTAGATCCAAAGCATTAAATGCTGCGGTAATTAATAGCATTTTCCTAGTTGGATAGCTACCTTTCTGTAACATAATATGTAATAACGCAAATGATTTTGTCAATTAAGTAAAATTACAACTTGGGTTCTTTTTGAACCCAAATTGCGACTCATTTCCAAGCTTAGCTGCTTGAAACTGCTGCTTTGTAATTATTTACATAATTTCGAAACTGTACTGTATACATGTTTTTGAAATTTCCTTGGGTACATAATTACGTTACTAAAAGTTAATATTATTTTTTGGTAATCTATTGTTAACGAATATTTGATAAAAATGTGTAGTTAGTTTTGACACAATTTAACGTTTACACAATTATTGGTCACAGTTAGCATACTTACTTTTGCGATTTAAAGTCGCTACATAAATTTGAAGTTTAAGGGCGTTTCTATGTGACTGTACATAAAGTAATTTATGAGTCTGACGTAAGCCAAGTGTAGTAGCACTTGGGTTTTTTCTATCGATTGTAATGTACCTGCAAAATGTAGATACTTACACGATTTATGAGTTAAGGTTAAAAAATCAAACAGACTGAAACAAATCCCGCGCTGGTCATGAATTTTCAGAGCAGTTGTATGACGCGTTCGACGAACTGCGCATGATGCACCTCAGTGAGAGTCCAGCTTTAGGCAGAAATAGAGTACAATGTTCTCGGAGGCCCTATTCAGTATCTACCTGCATGTGGAGGACCTCCTTTTGCCTGACCCTTGAAAGACTAGATACATGATTCAGTCAAAACGCACTTTACGTTGTGAACCTTTCACTAAACTCGAAAATCTTTTCGGAGACAATTTCATTATAGCACAGCATCATTTTTGACTTAGGTACTTCTAAGTATTTATACAAAGCCCGAAATCACCTAAGTACATGCCAAAGTCTTCCTACAAGGCTAGTCTTTATTATACCATTACGAAAGAAAATAACTACTACGAAACAGGTTTAATTCTAGGTACAGTACATAATTCACATGTACGTTAAAACCAGCGTTTCGAAAAAAAAAAAAACAATAATTCATTTTAACATTTTATTGTCTATAAACAACTGCACAACACAACACTGAATGTTTCAGATAAAAAATATAAATACACCATCCGATTCGACCTCATTAATATTGCTACGACATAATTTATGTTGTTAAGCTAAAAAGGTGAATATTCGTAGTTCTTAAACCTAAAGGGTCGTTTACACGTTACGGGTTTTAGCTGCGTAAACTGACTCGACGACACTATAACGTGTAAATGTAGAGCTATGAGATGTAAATAAACGGTCCCTAAAGTGCGTGATAGACGTGCGAATTTAAAGTACGCGGTTTTTAAGTTCGCGAACTTACTCGGCTCGCCGTCGTCGGTGACACACGTGAAGGTTGCTCACATTGTATCGCAATTTTAACGAATTTTCTGAACCAAACTAACAAACATTACACAAATGTCGAAACAAAATGGCGGCTCGCGACTCGCGGTAATGACAGACGTACGAAACTACGGACCTAGGCAGGCTACGAGTAAAATTTCAAACCTGCTGGATCGCCAACGAACTTACTCAGCGGTTTTAAAGTACGCGTAGTATGACACACGGATGAGAAAGGTCGCCGAATCATAAGTACGCGTACTTGCTCGCACGTCTATCACCCCTTTAAAACACTTAACGCTAGATTTTCTCGTAAAAATTAGTTGATTAGTTGAAAACTTCGCGGCAGACGCCGTCTTCGCCCATTTCGTAGCCAGGGGGGTAGTTGGACGGGGCCGTGATCATGTTCCTCAAGCTGATGCCCGCGACTTTCTTCACTTCCTTGGGCATCACTTCGTCGGTGTTGCCGTCTCCGCCCGAGGTCTAGTCCTGGGCTTTTGCTGCAGCGGTGTTAGTTTGACCTCGGCAACCTCTTTAGGGAATACGATGCGGTTAGAGTCAACCATTCTGTAATAATTATACAAAATTTTCACATTAGTAAAATAAGTTATTATTTCAAAAGCTGTGAAGAAACAAAAAAAAATCACTTAGAATTTTTTTTATTGAAATCTAATTAGCTTTAGATAATGCACTAGACTATTATTTATTAGGCCTTAAGGATTGTCTACCCAATAAACCATGAATACTTATTTTCATTGTAGCTGTATGTATTCTAATAGTTATCGGTCGATGCAGACATGGTATTATGCGGATACCAAAAGAATACCCCTGGGTTTGCAAAAAACGTGTCGTCACGACCTCTGGGCACGCTCAGGTTAGGCTGGCCTTGAAGGAGATCAAGAGCACTGAACTTACTACAATTACCAGGAATAGCAAAAAAAAAACATTTAGACGGTATCGATGCTCAGTATTGTAATTTTCTTAAATCTAGGTATAAAAACATAAGGAAGGTAAGTACATGGCAGTCAATACCAAGGTACTTAACACCAAGTAAGATGTTATCTTAATTATATGAGAAAGCGACACGCGGTAAACACACCAGATTATTTTAGCATTTACCTATATTAATAGTGGTTCATGTGAAAACAGATTACTGAATCCTGCTCCTACCAAAAGCTTAATGTCAGCCTTGAAATTAAATTATAAGATCTTACTTAAAACTCACATTAAGTAATGTTTAAATCCCTATTAGTATCCCGATGCAAAAATAAATATTTAAAGGGAATGTAAATTGTACTCACATTGTATAAACTGAAATAGATAAGAAAATTCTGAGGAAGGTACACACGTTGGCGTCTAGATACTTAACAGGACAGATGCGGCCAGCCGGCCGGCAAGCAGTTTTATACAAACTATTCCACAACTGTCGATTTACATTTAGAAGTCGATAACAATTATGCATTGATAATTTTGCGCACAATTTTCCGCGAAAATGCAATCATAGAATAATGGATTTCAACGTCAGATCACACAGCCCAAATTTTAAAGATTCCTGTAAAGAAAACTTGTACAATAAATAGTTGGAGTATTACAACGCGTGACTACAGTCACAATAACTTGATTAAATTTAGAACATGCTTAAATTCTTTATCTTTTTGCGATGTTTATCAAGCTGTTGATCCAAATGTGGCGTACGATAATTTTATGGAAATATTCCAGCTATTTTATAATTTATGGTTCCCCTTAATTAGTAAAACGATTAAGTCAAAAAGGAATCCGAATTGGTTGACATCCGGTATCAAACGTTGCAGTAAAAATAAACGACAACTTCTTTGGCATTTAAGAGCAAAACCTAATAGTAAAAACCTGACAAAACTTAAAAATTACTCAAAAAGATTTAAGAAAATAATAAAATTCACACAAAAGGCCAAAAATAATCATAAGATAGCGACATCAAATAATAAATCGAAGGATACATGGAAAATTATAAGTGAAAACAGATATTGTCCTCCACGTGAATATATAACAGAAATACGTAGTAATGGTACTACATTAACAAACCCCAGTGATATAGCGAACGCATTTAACAATCACTTCGTAGAGCAAGCAGAATTACTTTCAAAAGCCTCAAAATCTGTTAGTTGTAAGACTCCAAATATATGCAATAATTCAATATTCTTGGCTCCGACTACGCCTAATGAAGTGTATCGTATAATACAAGACCTAAAAAATAAAGTTAGTGTAGGTTATGATGATATCTCAACAAAAGTACTAAAATTCGTTTCCCAAGTGATATCAGGTCCCATTTGTCACATAATTAATTTAAGCATTTGCTCTGGAATCTATCCTGATAAACTAAAGCCCATTATAATTAAGCCTGTATTTAAAAAAGGTGATAAGACTGACATTAATAACTACCGACCAATTGCGCTTATACCGGTAATATCAAAAATATTTGAGAAAATTATTTAAAACTGTATGTATTCCTTCTTCACCAAACACAACATCTTAGTTAAGGAACAGAAAGGCTTTAGGAAAAACAAATCCATAAACTTGGCTATCTATGACTTCCTTAATATTATAATGTCAGATATTGATCAAAGAATTCCCCCTAGCGCTATATTTATGGACATGACGAAAGCCTTTGATCTAGTCGATCATAATATTTTGTTAGGAAAACTAAGTGCTTACGGAATAAGGGGAAACGCTCTCTCTCTTATAAAATCCTACCTCGACAATAGAACACAGTGTACGGAAGTTAGACGAATTTGCAAAAAGGATAAAAGAGAATAAAAAATACATTTTAGGAAAACGTAAAATTACATTTGACGTGCCACAAGGCAGCGTATTAGGCCCACCATTGTTTTTGGTCTAAATAAATGACTTTCCAAAACACGTCACTTTTCCTATGGTTCTTTTTGCTGATGACAGCACTTTAATTATTAGGCATGATGATTTAAATACAAAACATGAAAGTGACATTAAAAATGTATTACAACAATCAATTGCTTGGCTTGAACAAAATAATTTAATTCTTAATTTAAATAAAACTAAACTCATGCAGTTTCGACGAAGAATTACCACTTATGACATTAATGTAACTTTTAATAATAATAAAATTGAAGAAGTAGGACATATAAAATTTTTAGGATTGACAATAGACTCTAAATTGCCGTGGAAAGAACATGCATCGATCTTAATTACATAATTGACCAAGTTTGCCTTTGCTCTTTATAAACTCAGTAAAATAGTAAATCAGGCGGCTGTCGTCACCGCGTATTATGGCAACGTAGATTCCGTATTACGTTATGGAGTAATTTTCTGTGCAAGTTCCTGTAAAAACCTTGACATTTTTAAAGCACAAAAGGGGTGCATTAGATCCATATGCAATCTTAAATCAACAGAAAGTTGCAAACGTAAGTTGCACTTAGCTTGTCTGTTATTTGGAGTTATAAAATATAAAATACAAGCAGCCGACCTACCTATACAATAAACTGAGCTGGATTACTAGTAGAAGAGAATGCGCAAGTAGGCAGTGCTCGCTGCAACTCTCCACTCAATTGCACAAGACAGCTGCTTTCAGGGGAAGTTTTAGATACGCCGCATCCAAATGCTGGAACAATATTCCCCCGCCGATAAGGAGTCTTAAATGTCTTGGTACCTTCAGAGTTCGACTGCGGCAGTTTCTTATTGCCTCTCAGCAAAAACTGGGTATGACCATTTCGAACACATCCATTATATAACTGGCTGTCGTGTTCTTCCCGAGTCAATCCGTCTAGTTGGCGTAACTGGTGATCACAAACCTGTGAACAAGGGGGTATTTAGTAATTGAATAGCTGAGGATCTTTTGTTCTACATATAATAGTTCTAATACACATGCTATTTACCTATATTTATTTACTATGAGTAACCACTATTATTTTAAATTAGCCATTGAATCGTTTATTTATTTGCACCCCCGCTACTATAATTATATTAACATTATTTATTTCAACATTATACATATGATAAAGTAATCAACAATATCAACACATTAATGAACAAGAACGTTTCCAAAGGCAAAACTTTACTGCGTTGACTTTACTAAGTTGCGGGTATACTTACTTTTTTCACACGCATAACACTTTGTCACAACACCAATTTACCTCGTCTGCTCGATGTCCGTATGTCAACTGCAGGGATCCAGCAGAATATCAGCGTCAGGTATATTTGCCTGACACATGCTGAGCTGGACTCCCATTTGGTGCAACCTTTAGACGTACACCGCACCTTGTTTTTCCTTTTTGTTTTTTTCATTTAAACAAAGTATGTAGTGATGTCACTTCATTTCTTGAATTACTTATGTTTTTATTTTTTGTATATTGGCATCATGTTTTTATGTATATTCATGTAATATTTTATCTTTTAATTGTGCTTTTGTGTGTCTTTTGTATGCACTGAATAAATGTTTTATCTATCTATCTATCTATCTATCTATCAAACCGCATTTTATCATCTTAAAAATACTAACGTTACCTTGTCTTTACATATACGAGACTGCTTTGTTCGTAAAGAAAAACGGTGATTTATTTAAAAAAGCTTCAGAACAAAGCTATCGATCCATAAGACCAACATATCGACATGAATAATGCCTAAGAAGTTCAAAAACCGCACTTATGCACAAGAGCATACTTTGTATGGCTCAAAAGGTGTTTAATAAGCTACCAAATGACATAAAAGATTTAAACTTGACACAATTTAAACGTAAACTAAATCATTTTTTAATAGAGTGCTACTATACCATTGACGAATTCCTAGTTGACAAAATTTCATGTGACTGACCATTTATTGTATTTATGTTTTAATGTAATATTCTTATACATATGTCCATTAATTTATTACAATATATTAAATCTTGAATTTTATTTTTTATGGACATTAATTAGTTCTTTATGTTGCATGTAATGTATTACCTCTAATATTGTAATTTAACAATGCATGCCTTTTAAGGTAGATTTTTGAGCTACTATAAAATATGTTTAAGACCCTGTTGTATCACCAAAAATCGCATTAATAAAAACTTTGAACTTTGAACAATAAATCTTCTATTGTATCTCGTTAGTGTTGCGTGTTCCATACGCAACGGTGAGTCTGGCCGCGCGCCGGCTAACCGATAGGCGGCGACCGGACGCTCAGTGGTGGATCCGATGTGCACCCGACGACCGCTTACCGGGCAAATTACGCCAGTACGTGTGAAAGATAACGTACATGCCCATACATTTAGCCGCCGGGTACCCGACACCGGCTAGCCGGGCAACCGGGACGTACGAAAAGGCACTTAAGTTCTTATCAGACGTACACACTCAATGACGCCGCCAGCCGTCAGCCATGATTCACTGATTATAGAGTCCCCTCGGAAAATACATTTACTCCGTCGAAATGATCCGCTATCGCAATTTTTTTCCAACAACTGTCAATGACGCAATACGTACCTCTACATCAAAACACACCTGAATTGCGTATTGGTTTCCGTGAATAATCAGTTCATGACAGTAAACTTGTGATAGATAGGTACTGTGCCGATAACACGACGATGCAGCGATGTAGCGAAATCGTAGCGAAGTCAAAACTGTACATTGTTTTTTTTTTAAGTACTCGTTTTTTTTTAAGAAACTACTGCGAGGTCTGGGAACGATTGTAATGCTGAAAATATAGTTTTTGGAATTTTTGTCTCTATCTGTTTGTCTGAATGTATGTGCCAGCATCACGCAAATACTATCGGATAGATTTTGTTTAAATTTTGCATAGATATTCCCTGTAAGTCTGGTTAGTCGGTAAGCTATAAATTATCACGCTATTTGCTATGAGGATGAGCAATATTGCAATTTGTTCGTATTCTTCTATAGTTTACCGCAAATTGTAAAAAGGTTAGAATATTGCAGATTTAACCTTTTAAATGACAATCATAACGCTATACCTATATGGACCTAAGCAGGCAATTATGACATACAGGTTGAATTTTTGAGAAGGAACAATTAGGGCAGGTAGGTACCTTAAAACCGTTGTCGCTACCAGAAAACGGTCTTAACACGTTCAGTGCCAGGAGTCCTACGAGTTAGAGTGAGCCCTCCAGGTTCTTTCTCGTTTTAAATATAGGTTTTTCTTTCTCCCCACCCTACGAGTACATAAAAATACCGCCAGAGATACTACGTATAGCGACAAGACCCCTAGGAGCCACGTTCTTGGCCCGGAGCCGCATCACGGCTGCCCTCATCTCTGCCTGTGTCTCCTATGGGACGCTGATAGCGTTCTCCTCTTCTGCAGACTCTACGGCTGTGGGCAAAGTCATTGGCGGCGGAGTATGCTCCGCTCTTGCCGGGAAGAGGGCTGCGACCACTTCCTCCAGCAGCTCGGGTTGGAGACTCTCCGTAAGTGGAGGCGCCGCGGCTCGAACTTTCCCTTGGACCGCGCGATAAGGGCGCCCCCACGGACCCCCGTCTAGAGCTTCCAACATCGCCTCCCTGGCTCGCGTCCTCGCCTCGCCGAGGGCCAGCCGCACAGTCTCCTTAGCCGCGCGGTACACCTCATACAGCGCGGCTTTGTCCTCAGGGAGCCGACGACGTCTCCTCCGGTATCGAATATACTAATCGCCACACAGACGAACCGCTGTCCTCCGGATGTCCTCAGCGACAAGTCACTGCCTACTTCTGAGATGAGGGCGCGGCGTGGCTCCTCCCAAGCGGCACACTCTGCCAGCGTATGCCGCGCCGTGTCCTCCCGGCAGTCGACGCAGTAGTGACACCGGGCGTCCGGCTCCCTGTTTATGCGACACAGGTACTTCCCGAAGCAACCATGCCCCGAGAGCACCTTCGTCACCCGAAACGATAGGGAGCCGTGCCTCCTCCCGAGACAGCGCTCAAACACCGGCCGGACCGCCTCGATGATGTCGAGGCCGGCGGTAGGGCGTGAAAGCCTGTCCCGCCATTCCGCCACCAGGACCTCGCGAAGCTGAGACCGATGCAGCTCCATGTGTCGCTGCATCGGTCGCTCGCCCCGCGCCCTCGCTTCCTCGCGCCACCGATACGATGACGCAAGTACTCTCGCCTCGAGGTCCCAGAGGGGATCCGGCCAGTGAACAAGCCGCCTCGTAGGAAATCGTGCCCGCAGGCGAACCCTAACCTAACCTAAGGTAAGACTGTTAATGAGAAATCCCGTGAGGTATACTTAATCTTTATGAATACATCAGTCAGTGTATCAGTGTTGTGCCGTTAGATAGTATATGCTCAACAAAAAGTTAAATTCAAACTTGGACATATTTCATGACCCCTTGGGTGGTATTCGAAAACAAATACTTGAAAATTATCATTTAGTAACTTAAGTAGAATTAAGTACGTAATATTTGAAGTATGTGTGTAATGTTCATGCCCTTAATTTATTTGTATTCTGTTGTATTTTAGTTTTAACTTTCTTCAAATTTGACTTTTAGTTTATAAGCAGCTTCTGTCCAGTCTTTTTTAGTACACCTATAATTTGTGCATAGGTACATTATGTGTATACATTAGCAGTAATACCTTTCCTAAATACTTTTATAAACCAATATTGAATGTACATGATGTTGGTGTTCTTTAATAAAAAAGTAATTTAAAAAAATTCAACCGACTTCGAAAGAAATTAACTCAAAATTATGAAATAATATTTTTATATCTACACGAAATTAACCAACAAAACGAAATCAAAAGTAAGTACGAAACAAATTAGGGGCCTACAATTTTTTTTGAGTTCGGTGCCAGCAAAGCCATCGAATATAAAACAATCAAAATAGAAACGATTTAACGGATACGAAACGGAAGTTAAAAGACATTTTACATAACTAATTCTATTCGATGACGCTTCAATCAGAGAGAAATCAAAAGATGCAGATAGTTATGTGCCAATATCTCCAATCACGGTAACGTTTCAAGCTAAACGTAGTTAAGGTGACGTGGAACGACGCATTTTACCGCTGATACTTAGTTCGGCTGTAATTGTATATAAGTTACAGATCACAACACTTGAAACTACAGTCGTAAATTTAGTCAAAGGTTATTTGCAAAGGGTCAAGCTTATGTTGCTTTGAGTAGAGTTTAATTCGCTTGATGGCCTTGCTATAGATGAGTTAGATCCCAACGAACTTTTGAAACAACCAAATTTTTTTGCGATTACAAACTTACATTTGCAGTTGGAGAATTGGCCGTGACGTATATCAATGTATGGGAGAACATATTTCGCAACTACTAAGTTAAGTTTGTTATTTGGATAAATTTATCCCAACTACGGGACCCTTCATTGCGTGGTCCGACAAGCACTTGGCCGGTTATTTCTTTTCTAACACGCGCTAGAATTTGACCAAGGTTTTGAGATGTTTCCCTATGACACCACACCCGTAGCTGGTATCAATAAGCCAGGCCGTCGCACTTACACGTATTAGACCATATCTTGAAAACGACTGAACCGATTTTGATGAAACTTGCACTGTACCCTAAGTTGAAGTATATGTAAGCCAATAAAAAAACAATGGTCACAATCCGATTAATAGTTTCGGAGATATGCGAGAACAAACATACATACACCTATAAAATTTTGTATATTTGTTTGGAAGCCCTAACAGATTATTATATGTGAATATCTTGCAGTTTCAATAATATTACATACATACATGTCGAACTGATAACCTTCCTTTTTTTGAAGTCGGTAATATATATTTATAATTAAGGAGGAACGCAGGTGTTCATTAATTCACTAAAAAACGAAAAATTTCGCAAGCAATGTAAATTCAATTTCCCCTGGAAGTCAGGATGACAACCAACCAATTATCATGAAAAAAAATCATACCCACTTTACGTGTAGGGGAGGTAGGTACCTACCCTAAAAAAAAACGTTTTCATTATTTTATTTTAGCACTTTGTCAGCGTGATTAATATGTATACCCATGCCAAATTACAGCTTTCTAGTACCTACTAAGAGTCTCTGAGTTAAGCCGCGGACAGACGGATAGACGGACATGGCGAAACTATAAGGGTTTCTCGTTGACTACGGAACCCTAAAAAAGAAGTCAAATGTTTTCTTTGATTCGAGATTGGTAGGATATTTGAAGTACTTCCCCTCCAGGGCCCGCTTCAACTGTCCATCCTGTACTTACGTAAAATGGCGTAGAAATTTTAAAAAATCAGGAATTGGTCGTTAATGCAAGATACATGCTTATTATTGTCAAAACTTTTTAATTAAAACACATTCACAATTTTCATTTAATTTTTTTTTTAACCACTGATACTGTGTAAAAGAAGTAAACAAAGATTCAGGCAGAATTAAAAAAAAGATAAGATTGGCCTAAATCGTGCATGGTTGAATGTAAATGCAGTTCCTTTTTTTTCCATCAGCTATATCCTTCCAGACTTCGCGGCAGACTCCTTCTTCGCCCGTTTTTTCATTTGGTTTGCAGTTATTCGGGACTTCGATACTCCTGCTCTTAACATCTGGTAAAGTACCGTTACCGCCTTGCATTTTCTTGTTTTTGGGATCTGAGTCAGCGTAGCGGACCACGCTGACGCCGCTAGGGAGGTCGGCGTGCAGCACCCAGTCGTAGCCGATGTCCCACAGATGCGGCCCCAGGACCGATCCCTGCGGGACACCGCACGACATCTCTCGCCGGTTCCACTCTCCGTGGTGACCGGGGTAGATGACGGCCCTGTCCGTCAAATAGGCCTCGACAACTCGACAGAGGTAGGTCGGCATCCGGTGATACCGGAGTGCCTCACTAATGCAACTCCAGGGCAGGGTATTGAACGCATTGGCGATGTCAAGAGACACCGCCAAGACGACCCCACCCCGGGCAACAGCATCCCCCGTCGTGAAGGCTCGACCGCGCATGATGGCATCCACCGTAGAGCGCCCCTTGCGGAAACCAAACTGGCTCTCCGCCAAATCCGGCCCCACTCGCACCAGCTGCCCGACAAGGCGGTCTGCAATTATTCTTTCAAAGAGCTTGCCCACCTCGTCGAGCAGCGCGATGGGCCGGTAAGCGGACGGGGAGTCCGTCGGGCGCCCCGGCTTCTTGATGAGGACCAGTTTCCGCGTCTTCCAACGAAGTGGGAACTGGCCCCTCTCCAAGCATGCGCTTAGGAGCCCCCGAAGTCGAGGCCCGAGAGCCTCTAAGGGACGAACCCAGGCTTTTGCAGGTAAGCCGTCGGGTCCTGGGGCGGTATTTTTGGCACTCAGCCTACGTACCGCCACTCTCAGATCTATCTCGGTCACCTCCGGAGTATCGTCGTCGTCGTCCCTGGTGTGGTCCGCATCGGGTACCACAGGAGGCGGAGCCATGGGCGGGGGAATATGTTCCCCTCGCGAAGGGAACAGAGCGCTCACCACGTCCTCCACGAGCTGGGGCCAGAGACTCTGCGTCAGCGGGGGAGCCCATGGGCGGAGCTTATCTGGCACCCATTTATATGGGCGTCCCCACGGATCTCTGTTCAGAGTCTCCAGCGACTCCTCGCGGGTTGTTTCCTTACCTTAAATATAACTTTTGTCTTTTTGTATATGCCTAAACTTTTATACATGTTAAAGTTTAGGCATACATTTTTAAAGATTTATCTACTCACTTGTTTTTGACTGGAACTGTTGATTCACTTGATCTTAGCAACTCGGATGTGGGAATCGATTTGTGTGGATCACCAGATTGTTCCATGTTTTATACGAATAATTCTGAATACCTTATCACATAATCAAAATATACGCCGACATGGTTGATAGATTGTTCAATGACGCCTCATTAAAATATATTGTTACTTTTCGGTGATCTGCCTATTAAGTTTAAAAGACCATATCCACACAAGGCAAGTGAGTGCAAATGCTATAATATTTAATTTATCGTCGTTATCTAAAAGAGTTTTTTTCTAGTGACCACGCTAATGCACTAAATTCCCTTCATTTTAAGTTATTTTAACATAATTGCATATTTATTGTTAATGTTCAAAAAACGGGTGAAGACACTCACTCCTGTAACACAGGTTCCAACCTAGCTCAGGAGTCAGGGCTTCAAATTAAAATGTAACACCTTTTTTACGTCAATAAAACATTTAATTATTTTTAATTTTTAGTGTTATAAATGTCAAGATTAAAATCGAGCATCTGTTGTTCATTTATCGATCGATAAAACAGACCCAAAGTGGCTATCGCCAAAAAATACGATCGTCTGTTGTTTACACATTTTCTCCATTTTGTTCGATTAGAAACGTCTCGATCGGGAGAAATACAAATATGTAGATATGGTGCCTACAGATTTGTATTTCTGCCGATCGAGACGTTTCCAATCAAATAAGTAATAAATGAGACAAAAAAAAAGAAGTAGAAATTAGCACGACATTTAAGTAAATTATAGACAGTGTGTAATTTTTATTGTATCTAATTGATCATGGTTTTGTTCAACAAACCTAACTAAAGTTTTATGTAGAAACTCTGTTATAGAAAGCTACTGTAGAAAGTGACTGAGCTTTGCCAACCTCAATGATAATGCCCCGAGCTGTACCCCAATTATGTAATACACAATCAATCAGAATCTGAATCGTTTTGACACAGATTGCTAGTCCATTGATTCATAAGTTCGAAAAAAGAATCTGTTCAACAACGTAAATAACGCAATGAATATTGTTGAACTGAAAAAATTAAACAGGTTAGTCGCAATCGTTTACCAAAAATTGTTGCGTTAGATAACAGGTTTAATGTTGTTTGATTTTCTTCAATCACGAGTAACCAGCTTGTCCGTAAATTGATGAAAATAGTAGTAATATAGTAAGTACTGCTCTGAGAACTCCAAAAGCAATTATGAACGATTATGTTTTAGAATATGATTTTCTACTCTTTATAAATATAGACGTTTTACCTACCTTTGATATATCGCTTTCCATATAACTACCTCTTCGATCTATTGGTGTGCTCTGACTGCTGTGGGGTTGGTGCCATGGATGGGGTTTTGGGTTCGATCCCCTAGTCGGGAAAAGACTTATTGGTTGAGTTCTTCCCGCAGTCTGGATCTGGGTTTGTGTCTCGCTCCCTTTTGAATGGGACTTAAAAATAACTAGCAAAATGTAAGAGGCGTGGTGTTATGTAGGGTATTTCATAAAAGTAAGTATACCTACGAGACACTAAAAAACTATCAAATACGCTACGTAGGCAAATACTGTAGCTGACGGAACAGTTGAAAGAGCCAAACTATTGGAATTTCGATAACGAATCAATGAATTCCTTGAATTATGATGTTTACACGAAATGCTTGTACAGTGATAAATAATGAATTTTGGAATTTTGCCACATTAATAATATTTAAAGGGTGTGGTTACGACGTACGTTTATAAATGGAATGTACACATGGCTATATGACGTACTTTGGAATGCTATGCTATCGATCGTCGCCATCTTAGAATCTAGTTGGCATAAAAACAAATTCTTTAGAAGTGAAGCAAGGACAAAAAACTAAGCACGACAATAAAAAATCCGCCCAATAAGTCCAAAGTTATTTTGCGTAATTTCATGCTCTACACAGTACACAAAGTTTATGAAAACGGATAAGTTAAAACATCTGTTAGGCTGAGATCACGATATTTAGCGCAGCAAGTCCAAGGAATCAGGGGACATCCAGTTCAAGCAATGGAAGTACGGATGCACGATATCTTAGATTGTAGGAGCTATTAAAATGACTTTAATGCCAATTATATGTTGTTTGAATTATCACTAAACATTTTGAACAATTATACTGATAACAAGGTTCTTTTTTACTTATCTTAAACCTGAATGACTGTGAATGGTATTAATTTTGCAAATTGAACGATTTACGTCGCCTTTCCTAAATCCTCAGCATTAAGATAAAAATATTGATAAAAAGAAATCTCATAATTCAGTCAAATGGTTTTTTATCGTTATGCGTTTTTTCCATACATCAGGAAGGAAAGACAAACTGTTCTTAGTAGGTACCTACTTTATTGATAACAATATTAACAATGAACCTTACAATAATGATATGTAAATGTTAAAAGCAATCGATGCCCTTACCTACACATGCACTCAAACTTAAGTAAGACTGCATGAAAATAGATGGGCCAAAACGATGACATCCTGGAAGGGACCAGTCGGTCGATTCTGTAAAAATATTAACGTGAAGCTTAGGTGAAGTGAGCGTGAAGTGAGCTGTCACTGCCACAGAATCGACCGGCAGGATGCTAGGGATTAACACTATTGACAGCTCACTTCACCTAAGTTTCACGGTGATATTTTTACAGAATCGAACGGAGCGTAAACAAGGAAGACCACACACTCGCTGGGAAGACGAGATCGTGCGTATAGCTAGATTACGCTGGATGGCCGTGGCGTAACATAGAGAAAACTGGCTTTCTCTGGAGGAGGCCTTCATTTCAGGGGTTCTCAAAAAAATAAAAATAAGTAATCAATACTGTAAAACTTCGAGAAATATAAGTCTTTTTTTATTTGTTTATGTAAATGTCTAATATCTGCTCCCAAATTACGATGTTTATTTTATTTTACTTTTTTGTGAGAACGGTGTAGGCTTAACAGACTGTAGATTGGTAGACCATTATCTATTTTGTTAAGCACCTGGTACTTGATAACAGGCCTACACTGTCCTAGCTCTCATGCCTATCTCAGTTAACACTGTAATTTGAAAACATTCAGCCATTTATTTTTAAAGGAGTAACTGGAGTTTCTTGCGGGCTCTTCTCCATAGGAAACGACCAATTGGAACCGTGCACCTAGCTTCTAACGTTTCATAAGTGCCCTTGTAGGTTTATGTGAAAAAAATAATTTGATTTGATTTGATATGCAGAATTCATTAGAGTGGATAGTAGGTACCTTTATATTACAAGTAAAGAAGCTAATAGGTAATATAAATATTGCCTAGTATCATTCTTGATATTTATTGTGTATGTAAAATTATTGTATTTTTTCAAATCTGAAATGAATGAATTGAATCGAAGCAATAATTAAGTACAGTTCTCAATGTTTCAACAGTATGTTTGCGGGATTGGATTGTCAGAAAAAAAAACAAAGGTGCACTTATTCCGAAAATAATAGTTTTATTTTTAAGTCTTGTACAATTCGTTTACACTCATTGCCGTCTTGAAAAGAAATCTAGCTTTAACTAAAGAACTTCCCGGCACACTCCGTCGGCCCCCATCGTCCCGCCCTCTGGGCAGTTGTCCGGGACCACTACAACATTCCGCAATGGTTCCAATGGTAGTGGTAAAGGTCGTTCGTTGGAAGAGTTGCTAGACTTCGCAATCAGAGCAGTGGCAGCGTATTGAGGCATCGAATTCACACGGCTCTAGAAAAATATACACTTTTATTAAGGTATATAGGGTGTAAGGGACGTCGACGCGCAAACATGACACTGACGAATTTCTATGAATCTAGAATTACTTAAGACGCAGCGACCTTGAGTGGTTAGCTTGCGTGTTCTGTACTGAGCTCACGCAACCCGTCGTAGCCAGTAATAGGACTCGCCCATCAAGGACCACTGTCCCAAATTAGACGCATTATTAATTTATTATACATAAAACAAAAAGTATTTTAATAAAACACGTATACTAAAAGATCAATAATGAAATAATCTTTAAAATGGTGAAGGGACAAAAAAAATTAGCTTGATAGCTTTTGCGTGATTCTCAGTTTTTATCCGCGTTAGACATAACTTTACAAATTAATTTCACTATGTAATTTAATATGATCAAATATTCATATATTAAGTTATTAAGAAAATGCTCGAATTTAACATATATTTTTTCCAAATTTAACACTGCTCGTTTAGACGTGATCTTCAGTATAAAATCATTAAAAGTCGTTTATCGTCGCCTTATAAGTGCTGAATTCACACGTCGATGTCACACCATGTACTCGTATAAAGTAGGCGAAATGCGGGCCATGCATGTAACGATTTAAAAATTTCTTCCAACACATGTTACGTTTGACTTGCGCAAGTAAATCATTACGTGAGTGGCTAGCATTATATGCGTTGCGAGGTCGACTGAAAACAACATGCAAAAAGGACGCATTTGATTTATGGAAAGTTCACAGGAAAAGAAATCATCAATCATCAGTAAACAAAACAAAAGCAATAGGTACGACGTGCTGTAATCAAATTGGCGGGTAAGGCTTTCGCGTTAAATTGCTTAGTGAACGAATTGAATTACAACCTCAATGGGCGAACTGCTGTCACTTCACGTAGTCAGGGCAATACAAAACAATGTTTGGAATACTTTCAAGATTGACAAGACTTCTAAAACGACATGAACATCAACTGTCAAAAATTTTAAAGGAGTCCTGTGAATTTATATTAAACTTAAAAACATTCGTTTCTACAATATGGTTCATGTTCCTGTATTACTCGTTTAGTGTAGTTGAAATGCTAAGAAGTGTTAGTTTGGAAAAAGTAAGTAGAAATATCAGATAAACACTTACACCAACAATCAATAAAATGAACGTGACGCTGGCGAACTTTTGATCTGCCATCTTGGTTGATTTTTTTAAATAATTTTGAATCAAGTGTTTCACGTTTGCTTCACTGCAGATAAATGATACAGAAGTGGTGTCAAATGCAAGAAATACTACATTCAGACATAATTCACCAGAGTAAGTACTCATTGTTGCACAAATAAATTGATCTTCAAAAAATAATTGCCATACATAATTTATCAATATGATTGTTAGTGGGTATTGGAATAAATTGTAGTTTTCCTTATACATTGCTCCACCTTGTGTCATCAAAGGAAATTACCTATTATGATTAGAAACCACTTGTGTAGAATGCTTATTGATATTGAGTGTCATGTTTATAGAAAATCTGGTTACGAATAATGTGTATGTAATATGTAAGTCACAATAGGGAATGACAAATATATTTACTTACTTTTCCTGCCTGTACTTACAAATAATAAGGAGTAGCTACTTAGTACTCTGATATGTTATTAATTTAGGATAAATTATGCATCGACTTTGGTAAAAAAAATCAAGCAACCACGAGTATTTTTAAGGAAAACCCAAAAAATTACGTCGATCTGACGCAATAAAAGTAGACCTAATTAATTGAACAGGGCTTTTATGATGATAATAAGTTAAAAATTATCACGAGCCTACATAAAATTAATATGTTTTGAATTCTCGGTTTTTATTTTCTACCGTTAATAAATTTTATACTTGATGGTTCCTTACAGCTTGTCTTTGAATAGCTCTAAGTATATAAACTGATGACAGACAGGTCAGTACCTACTACATACACTCGTCGGTTCGTAAAAAAACAAATATTTTCCCCAGCATTGTTACACCCCACAGAAGAAGATTCAGGCCAGCAAGGAGCATATTCGAACAATATTGTATCACTATCAAGCCGAAACTATTCAAGAGCTGTTCACTGTCCGATCTAACACCGCAATCAAGTGATTTCAGTGAGTGATCTATTTGTTAGTATTGCCATGATTTCTTTTGAGTTTTGATTGTTAAACAAGGTATACTATTTTTATCTCACGAAGCGACACGCGCTTTACTTGTGCTTACCAAATGTACAAACACGCTGTGAATGTGTGTGTAATCGAAGGAGCTCTCGGTACACAACGATTCACATCTAATGGCGGCTCGGAACGCACACATTCACATCGTATTTTGTATACTTAGGGGTTTATTTATAAATGTTGCTTGAAGTTAAGTGACGTTCAAACGTCAAAATGTATGGTTAAACCGTCGCTAATCATTACTTCACTTTAAGCAACGTTTATAAATAACCCCTTTGTTACCACAAAGCAAAGCGCGCGTCGCTTCGTGAGATAAAAGTACTGTACCTACCTAAGTAAATAAGGAAGGAAAATAATAGAATATCTACCTCTTCTACACCCAAGTTGTACCTAGCTATCTACATAATGTACACGAGACGCAATCAAAATTGTCATAGTCGTCTATTAAAACATACCTACTTGTGGTTTGTGATTCATTGAGATGGGTCAGTATGGAACTCTTTATTATACGAATATCTTGTCATTTATGTCAAAGTACCTACCTCCGATTTTAAGAGCGTTTATCCTAAAAGTTGGCAACGTCGGAAATAGCTGTTAAATATTTACCTGCTTTGATTAATTTGGCAATATTACTGTATGGAAATATGAAATGTGGCTAACTAGTGAACTAAAATATTGATTAACAAATGCAAGAATTAATATCGTAACTCAGAATATTTAGATTAAGTAAGTTAATAAAACAAGAATAATAAAATGCAAGGTTAAGTACAAAGTAACTCTTTGAATTCCACACCGCAAAATGTCGGAAATGATCTGCGGAACAGTTTGGGGAAATAAGAAAGGTCTTTAAAAAGTAAAGTCACCTTGACTGGACAAATTGCTCGGGAATATAACATACTACAAGAGTCAATCAGTGATTGCCCTTTCCTGGTTTAAGATCTCTTCTATTAGGTATTCATATTATGTACTCGTATATACTACTTACTTAGTATAAATTAAAGTCGCTTTTTATGTGTGTGCCCGTGTTGTACTTCTAAACTACGCAACGGATTTTGATACGATTTCCACTATCATTAAGAGAATTTATTCCCGAAGGTTTATGTGCATTTTTATTAAACTTACATATAATAAAGAAATCCCAATGATTAAATAAGTTGTAAAAACCGTGCGCAGTAGGGGCATTAGCTAGTAAATTAACAAAAGTTTATGGTAATGATTTAACAATACCTGTCCAGCATTAGATTACTTCAAGAAAAGAGTTAAAGAAGAAAGGAAACGCAAAGAATCATATTACAATAGTTCTGGTGACGCTGACACAAAACATCGTAGAAAACATACCGACCCATTAATGTCGTGGAACTTTAAAGGAAAGTAAGTAAATAATCATGGTAGGTAACTCAAACATTAGCCAAATACAAACGCACTAATGATTACAGTACCTTTAAGTAGGTCTTTAATTCGTTATAAATCATTCAAAACTATCACCAGAAAGCCGAAGAAGAAATCCGAAATGTCTCCTGAATCCTATGCGAGCAAGTTTGCCGTCGAATACTTAAACGGTTTTCAGAAAGACAGTTACCCAAACCCTTCGTCTTGCGCTGACAATTCCAGGTAAACAATTTTCATGAAAACATAATATCTATTTATAGTAGTGACGAATATTAGGATGAAACAGCATAAAGTAAATGTCTGACGAATGCTATTCTTTGTTTTCCAGTATTGATAGCACTGACCTATTGGGCCTTCAGAAAGGAGCTGCTTTTCCATTCAAGTCGACACCTAGCGGTAACCTGAAAGTTCAGTCAAATCAAGTAAATGACCCGCTATCTTTTTGATGTTGTAAATTTGTGGCTTATATGGTTATAAAATGTTTGTTTTGATTTCGTAGGTAGTGTTTCAATCTTCCACGGTTGGTGTTTTATTAGCGGATCCCACTCAAGCTAAGGTGAAGGTAAAATTTGAAGGGAAAGCATCAGGCGAACCTGACGATGAAACGTCACAAAACGATGTTAGTTCTCTTTAAATTGCCGCTAATTGCTTTTAATAACTTACATCTAGATAATATATTGCTTTCTTTGGTGTTAAGGACCATGATATAGATTCTGAACCACAAATACAATTTAAAACTAGAGAAACAACCAATGCAAATATTCAAGTAAAAAACACTTTAGCCGATCGAATTGGAAAACAGAAAACGCCATGTGTTAGAGAAGATAAGGGCAAAGACTTAGTCAGTCTCGGGTACGCTGTGGAAGAGCCCATAGACTGGATGCGAGTACAGCTTCCTAAAAAACAAGATCTATTTCAAGAGTTTTATCGCAGAATTCATAATTATATGTAAGGCTCAACTTATTTCAATAATAATAACTAAGTCTACAAAGTCAAGAAAAATCCCCAACCGAATGAACCCGGACAAAGCATTTATTATATTTAGCATTTCCGTTATCAACAACCAATTTTGTCAATGTCATGTCTACGACGTAAAACATGATATCTACAACGTAGTAGTGCATTTTCCTTACTGCGATTGTGTACATACTTAATCAGATAAAGCTTCTCGTAATGTACTGTATCTAACACTTTATTGATTTTATTTGGTACTTATGTAGAAACAGCCACTCGTGCCAAGTGCCAATCCCTGTTTGTTTCAATATAGATCATGATTTCCAGAAACACTGACACCATTATACATATAGGCGATGAGGAGTTTCACTGCCACTACATAGTGTTGCAAGTTTACTCTTCTTTCTTTGACATGAACCCACACAGAGAAATTGAGCTGCCTACTGTAAGCAACAACATTAATTTTCACAATTCCTTCTTACATTCACATTTGTTTTAATTTTGAGAGTATTATCAATTTACAGGCCAACGTGTCACCTGAAGCTTTTCAGACCATATACGAATGGATGATATTTAATGGCAATGAAAGTAACAAACTGCTAAAGAGAGAGAATATCTTAGATTTATTTTATGCTGCGCAGTACCTTGCTATTAAAGGTAATTTGATAAAATTTAGAACTCCGCTAGTTGATATAATATTAAAGACAAACTCATTTAAGAGTAATTCTTCTCAAACAGATCTAGAAGATCAATGTTGGTCTTTTATTGTGAATGAGGCCCTCTTTACCGAAGACACAGCATTCGCTTTATTCAGAGAAGCAAGGAAAAAGGGAATGACACCTGTGATGGATTTAATGGTAAATAACTTTATATCAAAAGCCTTTCACAAGTAGAAATCAATTCAATCAATGACTAACATTTTATTGATATGTAATATCTTTCCTCTCGCTTTCCTGCAATCTGAGCACAGAACATCTGTAGGTACCCTAAAATCTGTGGGAGTGATTTCGTGAAAAGGGATGGAAGTGTGTAACAGGAAGCCGGTGAAGCGCGTGCTATTTGATTTGACCAATGACCGCGCGCGGTGCTTGAGTAGACCGTCAGAAAAGACCTTGACGAGGGCCCCTTTAATGTTGCTTTGCCTTTTACCAAGGTGAGATGTCAGATGTTTCACATAATATGCAACTACTGTAAGGCTCGCTCGTTTTTATTTCTAGGTACCTCGTGTGATGAGGTTTTTCCTACCTTTAGTCGCGTCGAAAGACTTCATCGAATTGGAAACAGATGAGATAATGATATTTCTCAAATCAAACTACATATCTGTTACAAGGTATACTATTCTCCTCTGTATTTAGATGGACTACTATTACTAGCTTGTCTATGTCAATGTTACCATCTTCATCGTTTTCATTTCTAATATTAGCACCACGGAACTCTTAAATACAACAATAATAGTCGCTATTAGGTAAACATTATATTTAATTATTCATTTGAATCCGCAGTTACTTTATGTATAATTGAAAGGATCGTGATGTATTTGCGTTAATTGAAAGTAATATATAGACGTACATACATTGTGTGGGCTTCGGTAGTTTTCCGATTTGCATCATTATGTAGATGGATTGTGGATTTATATCTGGAAATTAAAATATTTCATTTCATTATAAATTATCCACTGTCACGCCTCATATCTGATATCCGCTTCCTAACATCTACAGGTTCCTTAGCATGACGTCTTATCATCACACTATGCACGGACGACCCCGACCCGGAACTGCGTGGGTCGAGTGTAGGCAGCTTTAAAGCTTTATTTATTGTAGCACAGTTTGGGGTCCGAGCCTTCCGAGAACCGGCCCATCCGGGTTTTGTTTTCGTATCCCCTATACCCTAAAAATAACCCGAAATAAACCCTTTTAACTATTTATGATGACTACGTTCTGACTTTAAGTGATAGACATTTCTATAAAAATCCATTTTGAGCACTTATCTTTGAAATCTAAAAATGATCTATCTAACGTGTTAAACTGCACGTTCGCACCTAGATTGAAATGTAGTTGATCCATCCTGTCTGTTTGTCTGTGTGTGTCTTGATTCAATCATTTTTTTACTATCACTGCAATTTACCTACACTAAATAAATGGTGCTACTTTTTCCCAAGAAGCAAAACCTGCTATTAATAAGACACTGGTCCAGACATTGGTGAACCTAATACCGGTTTAGCCTTTAGAAAATTGCACGAATTAAGGCCATTTCGTTTTCTTCCAAGTTTTCCCATCATGATCAATTAGTACCTCTTTTTAACACTCATTCTGTTTCGGTATTCACCTTGTTTGTTCCTAAAACAATTTTCCAATCGACGCGATAATTGGACATAATTGGGTATGACGAATGCGAGGAAAACATTGGAATAAGTATTCCAATGCACATACTCTTCTCCTTTTCTATTGCTCAAACGAGGTATACAAAATATAGCGTGATTTAAATATTAGGCAGTCATCAACGTGTGTAGCTAATAAGTGACACTGACTGCCCAAGGTACTGCGTACTTGAGTGTCGTCAGACTGGATTCAAAAAAAATTGCGCTCGTTAAATTCCTGGTTATCAGCTTTCAAAATCATAACACCAAACCTGTTTGATTTCGCTGTGGGAAGTTTGTTTTTTGCCATTGAACTCAACCTTCATTGCATTAATAATGTCAATACACTCACTGGTCTCTTTAATCCAGTAAGCTACGGTGAAAGTGATCCGGCTTTGTAGGTTTACTTTTTTTTTATCCAACTCCCTCTGCCTGAGAATGTTAGTAAAGTATTACTATCGAAACTGTTTCTAACACTTAATCAATTGTATTCCAGATACCTATTTTTATGTTCCTTCTAGCAATGCAGTTTCTTTGAGTTCTTTAGCAGTAGCCTTACTTAACTTGTTTATAATGTACGAGTACTAGCTTTTACCCGCACCATCAACCTCGTTTCGGTTGGAAATTATCCCACGGCACTACTACCGGCCTAAAACGTATGCTGTGTCCTAACCCAGGTCATGGTTCAGCCGTTAAGTATGAAAAGGTAACATACAAAGTTTCGTATTTATAACGTTTGTATGGATTATTCAAAAGCTCATCTTCTTTAGCGAGATAGAGGTCCTGATGGCTGGAGTGCGATGGCTGTACGGCGACTGGTCGTCCCGCCGGCGGTTCGCAGTGGACGTGATGCGCTGCGTCCGGTTCGGTCTCATCTCGCCGTGGCAACTCGTCGACATCAAACGTAACCCCGACAACGCAGAGGTACTGGAGATCGTCAACGAGGCTGAAGTACAGCAGATGGTCGATGATGGACTTGCGTAAGTTTTCTGAATGCTTAAAAAACAGAAAGAAGCTGCTGTGGTCGGGTACGGCATTGAATTATAAATGACAAGTCGCCCTGAATCGAGTGCGTTTTCAGCAAAAACTCCATGTGCTGTGCGTAGGTAGCTGTATCGACCATATTGAAGTCTTTGAAAAGCACCATACTGCCTGACCATAATGATCATTGCCATTCACCATATTATATCATTATGATATGCGAATTGAAACTTATCTGGCCTTCAGTAAAATTATGGTGGACTGGTTCATGTGCTTGATCATGAGCAAATCAACCACAACTGTTGATTCAAATGTTTTACAAAAGCCAATGTGTTAAAACTATACATACTGACATAAAATTTACTGTAAATAAATGCAAGTAAATTCCACGAAATATGTATGTGCTGCTACAATGTTACCATTGTAGGTAATTAAGTCCCCAATAGGACACGAACAGAATATTTACCTTCCTTGTTTATGCATAATTTTGCCATATTCATGTACCTAAATAACATCAAGAAACGAATTAATTCATTAATCACTAACAGTTTGATTGATTCGTGACGAGTTATTTCAAATATATTAGGACCTCTAATGCATTTCATACTTATTCTTCCCTAACACAGCCAACATTATAATTCAATTATTTACCTAAAACATAAAGAATCAATAATTCACGAAGCAGTGCGAAATATTACTTATGACCGTAGCATAGTAAGTAATAAAATGTCAAGGTTATATAGAAGATTCTGTAAAAATATGAACGTGAAGCTTAGGTGAAGTGAGCTGTCACTGCCACAGAATCGACCGGCAGGATGCTAGGGATTAACACTATTGACAGCTCACTTCACGCTCACTTCACCTAAGTTTCACGGTGATATTTTTACAGAATCGGAACGGCTGTACCGTTAAGACGTAGAGATATTATATGCCTGTGACCTTGAGGTGGTTAGCTTGCGTGTTCTGTACTGAGCTCACGCAACGCGTCATATATCCAGCCAGTAATAGGACTCGCTCATCAAGGACCGCTGTCCCAAATTTAACGCATTATTACACGTATTGACGTAATATAAAAACCGAGCTCTGCTCTGGTGAAAATAGAAAATGCTCATTTAATAGTATAGGATAGTTCATACTAATTCCATGTATAGTACCTACATACTAATTCCATGCTGCCGTGATAGTAGGTAGTTAGTAATTCCATGCTGCCATGATAGTAGGTACTTACTAATTCCAAGCTGCCATGTCTGTCAATTGTCAAATGTCAAATATGTAGTCTAAGGTAGCCATCTTGTTTTAAACTTTGGACGACCGAACTCGGCTCGGGTGAAAATACGGAGAAAACGGTTTTTCCCAGATATGAGACCTACATAGATTGATCGATTTTTCGCCCCCGTAAACCCCCTATATTGCAACTTTCATCGAAATCGTTAGAGCCGTTTTCGAGAACGTGATTACAAATATATATATACAAATATTGCTCGTTTAATAGTATAGGATTAAACATAAAACAAAAGGTATTTTATTTATTTATTTATTTATTTAACAGTTTATGTACACACATTATAAAACACGTGTACGAAAAAAGCCCAATAATTAAATTAACACACAACTTTACAAATTAATTTCACTATGTAATATAAACATAATCTAAAATATTCATATATTAAGTTATTAAGAAAATGCTCTAATTTAACAAAAAAAAAATCGAAATCATTAACACTACTCGTTTAGATGTGATCTTCAGTATAAAATCATTACAAGTCAGTTATCGTTGCCTTAACCTGTTTCTAAATATACACGCTGAAATTTTTATGGTTCTTTTTCCGCAACAAAATGATTTTGTCCTGGTACTACAATAGATTTATAAAAAAATAAAAATAAGGGATTCAAAACGGCAGATTTAGAATTGTGAAAAACAAAACTGGAAAGCGACTTAGAACCAATAGTAGTACAGCGTGAACGACTGACTGCACGCGACTGGCGTAAGCGACAAGCGGTCGTTGATACTCACGCTACAGCTGATAACTACCTACTCCTGAGTTAACGAAACACAATACTACCTAAAAGTTATTCCAATTTTCCCTTCATTCATACTTTTACAGACATAGGACCGTCATAAATACTTTTTTACCTACAACTTACTGAACACGAAACTGAAAAACAAGTTTAATAAGTTACATAAAATTGTTTTCTGAATTAAATAATGAAGTATTTAAGGCGTATTTCAAAGATCGTAATCACCTTATTTACCTACAATGATTTTAATAACTAACCTACTTTTAACTGTTCGCTATTTACAAAATATCTACGAATAGGTACCTACAAAGGGAATAGGGATGCACCATACAAACACATTTCACAGTTGAGTACTTTCCAGACGTATGTACGTGTGGCTTTCGTCAAACTTAGCCGCAGCCACGCGCATACTTCGATGAGGATCCCATTCGAAGTACTCGATGATCTGCTGGTCGAGCGAGCTTTGGCGAATGAGCGGCCGATCGACCTCTGCCCTGTGCTAAAGCTGGTGTCTTGAAATGCCCATGATCGAGTAACCGCTGTGTCGCCACTAGGATCGTCCGGGCCGGGTCCAGGGGTTCAAAACCCCGCGAAGACGAAACGAATCCAAGTGTTGCGACTCCGCGTAAAGTTATTACTAGCCCTAGCAAACAGGTTGTACCATACCGACGTACTCCAAATTGGAATAACTGTAATTACGATCCTTTTTAACAAATCACGATAACGCATTACGCGTCACGACGATCGCGGGTCAACTAAGAACACCGGCGCCGGCGGCGCGGGGCGGGGGGATGCATTTGGAGGTGCTCGCCGCCGCTATGTGCATGCGGACTAGCAGACTAGATTATGCCGTATTACTATTATTTTGGTCTGCACATTTACGAATTGCTCTTCGCTTTGTCGGAAGCGCGCAGCCGCGCATGGCGGTTCGTTTGATAACGTAGGTACCTAAGTTATTTCTATTGGACTACTATTGTTGCTCACGCTTTCGAGTTTATGCATTTTTTAAAATTATTTTAACACTTAAACATTTTTTTTTTAAGTTCTATGATTCAGTACTCGTAACTCTATGATTCAATAGTACTACTTAGGGCAAATCGTTTTGCCACGGGAAAACAATTATTAAAATTTCAGCGTGTATATTAAAAGGTAAGCGTTTTAAAATGCGTTTTCTTATCCACAGCTATGTTATAATAAAATATTGGTATGGCAATAATTCTAAGAACTATTATCACTGGATCGATGTACTCGGGCTATCGGAACCCGCTGAGAGAAACTGGATCGGCGAGGAAAAGGTACGAAATATAAACGAAATTGATGACAAAGACATGTGTACATTGGCTAATAAGTATTTATTTATTGGTTGTTCACCTGTGCAAGGCTATCTATCATCAAGTAGAGTAAACAAAAGAGTATAATAAACAATAAATAGTAGTTATGTAGGTACCTGTAGTATATCTTCACCCATCAAACATTAGAGCTAAGTCGGTCTTGGTACGAAAATAGCAGGCAACATTCTAAAATGTTATTTTGTTGTAGAATCATGTAACGTACAAAGATTTCCTGAATTATTTGGAACAGTTCATGGTCCCCAAAGACCAGATGTACCAACAGATGGCCATGATGCAACCCCCGAGGAGGAACGACGATAACATACCAGGTACACGCAAACTCTGCAGGAGACATTAGCCTACTTACTAGTGTTGTCGTACATCAGTGTTAAGGAGTTCAGGAGCCAGTGCCGGCGTAAAGGGGGGTGCGGAGGGGGCGGTCCGCCCCGGGTGCCAAGCACCAAGGGGTGACAACGACAACTCACTCGTACAGCCTAAGAATGCGCACAAAATCTCCCTCTCTATAGAAATATCAATAAATAACTACCTACTCTTGTACCTAGCTACTTACATACTAATATTAGGTATATTTTGAAACGCACCGCAACTAGTTTTTTTTTTTTTTTCGAATATAATTTCTAATTCTCTAGTGAAACCGAAAGAAGATTTTCAAAGTAAAAATTATAAAAATCTTACGACACAATGAGCCAAGCGCGACTAACCAATCTTTGGATTTTATCAATTGAAAGCGACAGGGACGTCAATTTTGATAATGTGATCGAATATTTTTGTAAATTAAAATCTCGTACGCATTTTTTGTATTTGTTGTTTTAATATAAGTAGGGGTACTCAATACTAAACCGCCCGGGGTGACCTACGTCGCCACTCTCAGGACCCGTTGTATTTATCCTGAATAATTGTGTACTCACTACCATGCCTCTTTCGTCTAGTGGTTGCAAGTACAACTGCTTTACGTGGGTTCCTAAGTCCTATTTCCAAGTCTGGCAAAGAGTTCTTGGGTTTTCCATCAGAGATTTCTCAGTAGCACCCCGGAGGATTATGCTCTGTTTATGACAATAAGCTCGCCCTCTTCTATTGCTTGATTAAATGTGGGTACCTAAAATACATTTCTGCCTACCCGGTAAAGCGTGTTCATATATTTTATTGAAACTTCATAATCTGGAACTGAAGCATTCGCGCACATCCGACTGTGACATGGAAAATAGCCTGGTAAAATTGTTTATGGTGTTTTTGCAAATCGTAAAATGCTAAGATAAAAACAAATTCAAAGTGCGAAATAGAATTCGTAGAAATAACAGAATAATAAAAACTACAATGTAAATACACGTGTCTGTTTGTGTGTAGTATGGTGAGGTGTTTCTTCCGTGGGGAAGTCGTCATGGATATCCTTCATCTGGGGAGAACGGAGGGTTATGCCGGACTCCTACCGACTAAAACCTCACTTTTTCCACTACTAACATGACTCGGGGCCCGGGAGATACATGTACATTCGCTGCACCCCCGACTGGTATCAGCCCGCCATGCCTAGCGGGCCCCATCACCAAGTGCGGCCGATCCCACGAAGTCAAACGTTCTCCCATAAAGACGCGCATGGAACACTGCCTGCCACCTCTTTGAGCTCACCTGGAAACACTTTTGCAAAAATAATAAACCGAAGAAATATCCGGACAAAAACGGGAAAGTGTACAAAACCTTACCTCAGATTAGTTTTAACACTTTCCCTGCCGACAATATATAAAGCTTTTTAAGTTCAGGAGGCCATGGAGGTCGCCGGCGGGTCCCAAATTTTGCTGATTGTGAACGCCGTGAGTCAATAGTTAAAATTATTACAAGAGGCCGTGGGGGCCGCCGGCGGGTCCAAAAAAAAAATCTTTCAAGACGCCGTGGGATCCGCCCTGACCTCCCGAATTCAAATAATTTTTACAACTACTGGCGTGCGGTTATGGAAAATGTGATACTTCTCGGGCGTGTACATAAAGCTTAGCTAAAAATTAAAAAAGAACAAGTCAATAGGACCAATAATTGAGTTGCTATGAGACTTGACAGTGATGTAAAAAAAAAACATCATAATATGAATATTCATGTATTTATTGAAGTTTTTATAACAAAAAATAATTATAATGTCCTAAGAATTACTTTTTTGTATGAATAGTCGCAAAACACGATGCGCAAACGCTGGGATTCGTTGGGCAAGTAAGGCAGACGGTGTTAGTTTTTTTTAGTTTGTTTCTTGGCGTCAACACTTGTTTTACCTTGCAATCTTAGTTGTTCGTAACAGTGTATGCACTTACGACGCACAATTCGATTACGATGGTCAACTACAGGATTTTTCCCGAACTTATGCTCCCTTGGTTCGCATATCTCTGCACCATTGGAGCGTTCCTGACATAAACCTAGTAACTGGGTGCATAACTGTTCCCTGAATTTTGTAATGGTATAGCGTTTGGAATTAATTCTTTTATGTGTCTTATAGACAAGGTAAGCATTTATGACAGTGGTTTTCAGTAACAATTCTATTGCAAGTTTTTGAAACCAACGAATGTTACGGCGTGATGGGTTAGAGTAACCACCCAGTTGATCCGAAAGATCAATTGAACTTTTGTGCTTATTGTAGTCCGCAATTGCTGTAGGTTTCAAAGCTGATTTATTTTTGTTTCGTTTGCTTGTTACAGTGACGAATCCCACTTTATGTCTGGTAGACAATCCAAGGACGTCTCGTTTATTTTTCCATTTGAAGACCAAAACCCCGCTGTCATTTTCCATAGCAACCATCTCCCCCTTCTTCAACTTTTCTCCTATGACATTCATGGGTAAACCTTTCCGATTTTTTCGGACTGTGCCAATCAAGTGCGTAGAACGTTGTAATAGAGCCTCGGCCAAGTCAACGCTAGTATAATAGTTGTCGGTGACTTTGGTTCTTCCTACGTCTAAGTATTCCTTGCTCAGTTCTAATACCACATTTTTTGACAAATTTTGTTCACGTGTTTCATTTTTATTACCCTCGTAAACTATCAAATCATACGTATAGCCATTATCACCACATATTTTGAAGAGCTTGATGCCATATTTATGCCTTTTGCCTGGGATATACTGCATGAAAGATATACGACCGCGGAAGGCAACCATGGTTTCATCGACTGTCAGGTATTCGCCAGGAGACATATAGTTTTGAAATTTGGTAGTGATCAATTGAACCAAACGTCTTATCTTGACCAGTTTATCTGTCCGTGATGCACCTGGAAAAAGGGTATCCTCAAAGTGCCAACAACGAAGTAATAATTCGAAGCGGTTTCGGCTCATAGTCGACCCAGCTAAATTACTTTTATAAAGTGGGTTTCGTGACCAGTAATCTGATATTTTAGGCAGTTTTTTTAGGCCCATCCACATAAATAAACCAATAAACTTTTTCATATCCTGTTCATCACAATCTTTCCATTCTTTCAGTCTACAGGAACGTCGCATAGTTGTCATTAGTGTAGTTTTATTTGCATAACAGTTGGTCATATTTACCATTAGGTTCATAATTTCTTCGTCAATAAACATTAAATAATAATCCAACTCACGGTGGCACGATTCGGGAATATTTTTCAATCCAGGAGCGGCAGTAAACGGGAATTGCTTCTGATGGGCGCCGGTTGGTAGGTACCAATCTTTCGCGCCTCTTGACTGCGCAGGACGGTTTGGTCGCTGGCGCGAGCGCGGCGGCGGTAAAACATCGGTGTCAGAGCTTGAATCACTACCACTCGACGATTCAGTGCTATCAGTACTCAGGTGACTACCGTCTGACTCCGGTATGAAGTTAGGATCTAAGTCAGAGTCGTCCGACATGTTGAAAAACGCGATTTAGATTTGTTATCGATGAAAAAGCGCGGGAAAAACGACAATCGCCCGGCCGTGGGGGCCGCCGGCGTCTAACTGCTTATTATTATGACTGGCGTGCAGAATAAAACTATAGGTACATAGATGCGGCGTACCGCACGAAAAAAGTGGGGGCTGCCGGCGGACCCAATGGCCGCTAATAAAAGTATTAAGAAATGTGCTTTGGCCTGCTGAACAAAATTTTTTGGGGGTCGCCGGCGGCGGTTCCCATGGCAGGGAGAGTGTTAAACACCTTTATTCCATTTGAAATAAGATTAGACATAACTAAGCCTTTTTTACAGTCCGTTCAACCGATTTTGTCTTCTATTCCGTTGGTGGTATGACAAATGGCAGCTGCAGCAAACAGTTGGTATTGTAACCACTTTTCTGCTTTTAATGCCATCATTATGCCTACAGTAAAGAAATCAGAATCGGTTTAACGGACTATAAAAAAGGGTTTGTTTAAATGTCTAATCTTATTTCAAATGGAGTATACTTTCCTGCATCGGCAAGTTAACAATATAAGTTTTTCTTATAAGAATTTATACATTATCAGGCAGTATGCGAGGCATGGATACCGAGAAAATGGAAATGCGGCGACCTAAAATGGACTTCCCACTACCAGCCACTCTGAAAGGACTGACGTCTGATAAGGATAAATCCTTTCCAACGATGAGCGAATTTTTTGAGCATCGGAGAAAGGTGTGAAGCTAAGATTTTTTAAATAAAAATAACAAAAGCGTTAAGGCTTCCGCAGACAGGTGCGATGCGACGGCGCGACGCGACACTGGTAGAACAAGTTCCGTGAACTTTTCAAAAAAATTGTTTCACCAGAGTCGCGTCGCGCCTGTAAAGCCAAACTGCTGCCTGTGGAGCCTTTATAAAGGGTAGGCATCGATGCATAAACTGTTACGTGTTTCTAGACTGACCCACAACCGCTGAAAATGTATGTACGCTCTAAAAAAAAAACTGCTGTTTCATAAAAAAGTGCAAAATCTTCACGGTCAAAATGTATGAAACAGCAGATTTTTTCTTAATAACCGACGAAAAATGTCTACGCTGGTGGGTCTTGAATCATGTGATGAATTCATGGTAACAGTTTCCGCGTCAATATCCCTAACACCGTGTATAGTACCTGAGTACTTATTTACCAGACCACCACCTTATTTACCGTCAGTTTTACCTCAGCCTAACCCTTTGGGAATTACAGGCGTTATTTATACTATTATTTACTAACAAAATCTATTTCAGACTCAAGAAGGTCAACCATCAGTTAGTCCATCAGCCAGATCGCCAACATCGCTGGACCAGGACACATCCACCGTACCTGAAATCAGAATGAGAGGTCCCGAACTAGCTTCTAAACACCAAAAGCAATTCGAGGTATTATCATCATGATCTTCCCCTTATCCTGAATTTATTTGTGGTGCAACTCGTCTACATCTTCTTCTTCCATTTCTATTTCTCTAT
The DNA here is from genome assembly GCA_947364205.1 of Agrochola lota. Classification (NCBI taxonomy): domain Eukaryota; kingdom Metazoa; phylum Arthropoda; class Insecta; order Lepidoptera; family Noctuidae; genus Agrochola; species Agrochola lota. The sequence goes on along the minus strand of OX376228.1, from coordinate 7,257,673 downwards.
TAGTCGTTCCCTCCTTTCTAGCCATATTATCATCTTTCACACAGTCCATCGATCGTTTCTTTGTTCTTCCCCTAGCTTTATAGGCATTCGCATTAATACTTAAAACATTCCTCACAACATTTTCATCATTCGAATTCTAAGTTTATATTAATGAAGACCAAGATAGTACTTCTTTTGTCAACGTGATTATTTTTTCATCTTTTATAAACGATTATAGGAACAAAGGAAACATTTAGAAATGCAAAAGCAACAATTGGAGCTGGCTCAGCAACAACATCGCAAACAGATCCAACAGATACATATGTGCACCATTGATCAAGATCATGTTCATGTAACATATTTTTTTAACTATTTTTATCTTTTTTATTTTGGTGCTCAAAGCCTAGTGTAGACTAACGCGACGCGACTCGAATAATACAATTTAGAAAAAACTTAGAAAACTTCACGTTATAACAATAACCGGTGTCGCGTCGCACTGTCACGTCGCGCTGTCGCGTCGCGCTAGTCTGCACGAAGCTTTATGAAGAGTTAAAAGAAAAATCAAAGAATTGAAAGGGGCTGGATCAAAGCTCAGTTGTGTTAATCGTTTTTTTTTCCACTGTTATAAAAATAAATATAAAGCAGCAATCAGACATAATGTAAAGCATAGAGCAGTACTTTTTAATAGGCGTGACTCCATTATTTGTAAGAAACTTTCTGACTAAAACAATTTCACTTTTGCCAACAGCCTTCAGCAAAAAATGATCATAATATGTACGATCCACCAGAAAAGGACTCTGCTGAAAACCTGAACACAACTAACAGTGAGTCTAGCAGCACTGCAGAGACCAGCCTGACTGAAAAAGTACGTGAATAAGGATGCATTTGGGCCGCAAATTCGCAATGGCGGACTTTGTAGCGTTGCAGCATGACGTTGCAGCTAGATATGCCACTCCGAATTTGCGGCCTAAGACAGATTTCATAATAATCTCTCTGATTGAGCGATTGAGGTCCAGTTGTAACAGCTCCGACTTACGTGTCGTAAGGTCATGGTTTCAAAACCCGGTGAAGGAAAACAGCGTGAGGAAACCACAAATTGAAGACATGATTTCCAACCCACACTGAGCCCGCGTGGTGGATTATGACCCACTCCCTCTCACAGAGAGGAGGCCTGTGTCCACAGATTAAAACTACCTGCAATGCGGTATTTATGGGGGAATAGGTACCGCATTGCAGGCAGTTTTCATCCGCTGAGACTGTTTATGAGGTAAAAAACGTATCACTAATAAAAGTTTTTCACCACATAAATAGTCTCAAGCTACGATTGACATCTTCAGTTTCATCTTGACATTAGATCTGCGAGTTTCGTTTGAAGTTTAAGTTCATGTTTATTTTTCCATAAAAATCAATAAATCTATAAAAACTGTTTAAGAAAGTGTCCAGGACTTCAAAGTATCAAAAAATTATCATAAAATTCCACCTTTAATAGGGGGAACTTCAAATTTTCTACGTTTTATGCAAATTGCAGGTCAGTGTAAGATTGTATGTTGATTAAAATATGATTCGTGAATCCTCTTTACGGATTTTCGTTTACATAAAAAACCTTATTTATTTTATTTTATCGTTTTCTTTTTATATTTGGTGCGCCGTATAAAAAAATTTGAAACAAAGTAGTTAGAACAATAAAATTGTTAGTATACAATTTTAATTATTTTCAATAGGCAAAATTTTTCGTTTTATGTTTATTGTCGACATTTCATGATCTGTCCCATCACTACAGAGTGGAACGTTTTTAAAATTATTTGAAATAGCCAATCATAGCGCAGCTTTCTCCTTCCCCGATCGTTGCCGCTCTCAAAATTTGGCGAACTCGAATTAAATAAAACAAATTTTTTAACAAGCGGTATCTAGACGGGTTGATCTTTGCCTGTGCCCCGCAGCGGGAACGTTATATGCTCATGTATAAGCTCTCTAATTCGAATCAATACCAAAAAGTATATTTTCTTATAATAAATCGTGTTAAAACGGTAATTTGATCGTTTTAATATAACTTTCCCATAAACAAGCCAGCTTTTGCCAGCTGGCAAATGTATGTTTCCTTGTGCCAACTTCAAGAACTCAATGAAATATCAAAATGAAAATCTGCTTCTATTCCTTGAATGCAAAAATTGAATATCTGCGTACAATTTAATCGTATGGCTCAATCGTTTACACAATCAATTAACTTCTGATAAGTTACATTCACGTAAATATTGATAACAGATAGTTTTATTGATTTCCACAGAATCAATACGCAATGCGACGATCAGAGAAGAGGCATAGTGTGGCTGCCTCGTACCTTGCCGCAGCCACTGCTGCCTTGTCGGGATCTAGAAGGCAGGTTTCTTAGTTTCTTCTGTTTCATTTAAAACCTCCTCGGAAGGTTTAAAAAAGGAGGAAATCAAGATTGCAATCAGACATAACATAAATGCTCAAAGAGGCGCTACGAGACGACGCCGACGGCGAAGCGCGATGCGATCGACCAGTAATTGTTGTACCGGGAAATTTTCATAGAAATTGTTTTGTTAGAGTCGCGTCGCGCTTGTTTGCGGCGCCTTAATACTGATCCACAAATAAATTCAATCCTATGTTTTAAATAATTTAGGTACATGTTATTGTAATGGTGGATGCTTGGAGGAGGCCTATGTCCAACAGTGGACGTCTTTCCGGCTGAACTGATGATGATGATGTATTATGGTGGAATGTGTCCTGCGCTAAAAATATCTGTAACATCCTAAAGGTATAAATATTATAAATATTTACCACATTTTATGCAAGTAAAGATACTTACAAGTGGAGCAGTGGTGGCTCAGTGGTATCGACCGTGACTTTAGAGTTGTAGGCCATAGGTTCGAACCCTGACAGACGCTTTACTTTGTGTGAATTATGTCATCACCGCTGCTCTTAAAATGGTGAAGGAAAAACATCGTGAGGAAACCGGCATGTCCTAAAAACAAAAATTCGAAGACATGTGACGTCTACCAATTCGCACTGGGCCCGCGAGGTTAATTGCAGATGATATTACGCGACAACAAACTTACTAGCAATAAGTGCATATATTGATGTCTTAGTTCTACCCACAGTCCCACGTCAGGCCCTCGTGCGCAAGCTGCGACAAACGCGTCGCGGTCAGAGCCGACGCCGCGAAACATCGCGCCCATGTCCCAGAACAACACCGCAAGCACGGAGATATCACTCTTCAACCAGTCCAAAGAGTCCCTAGCGAAGATGAACATGTGAGTCTAGTTTTAATAGAAGGGACAAACCATAGAAATATAAATTATATCTATGGGACAAACACTTCCTCGTTAGTCCATCTTTGAACATAGCATAAACATAATCAGCTGTTCCGGTTGCTGAAACAGGGAGAGGGAGCACCAATCCACCACGCGGGCCCATTACGGGTTGGCGGATGTCACATGTCTTTGAATTTTTGTTCCTAAGACATGCCTTTTTTTTTTTGACCGTGGGAAATTATCAAATAACTTCTCCCGCTCTGGACGGAGCGGGCGGGCGTGTCAGACTTTTACTGACTAAAACCCACCCGTGTTCCTTCCGTTGCCTGTGTGCCGGGGCCGCGATATCCCTTTCGGAGAAACTCGCAACCCTGGCAGGTCCTAAGACATGCCTGACGATGTTTTCCTTCACCGTTTTGAGAGCTGTGGTGAAGAAAAATGAAGTTTTTACAGAAAGTGCCTGCTTGGGATCAAACCCACGACCTACATTTCGTAACTTGTACTGTGAACATACTTCTACCATAATCATTTGCAGGGCAAGTCAAGATGACAGTTAATGTTTGCCTCGCACATGGTATAAAATTGCCCTGGAGCTCGTGGCTAAGTAATAACAACCGCATGGGTCGATCCATCAGGTTAGGCTACGCTTGCTTGGGTTGGTCCGTGGATGGGTGACCATCTTTACATACCGAGACTGCTCCGTGCCTCGGAAAGCACGTTAAGCCTTTGGTCCCGGCTGCCATTCGTGGATCTTTGACAGTCCTTAAGGGTCGTCACAAACCCGAAAGTCTGACAACCAGTCTTACCAAGGGGTATCCTATTAGAAGGTCAGATAGGCAGTTGCTCCATGTAAAATACTGGTATTCAGCTGTATCCGGTTAGACTGGAAGCCGACCCCAACATAGTTGGGAAAAGGCTAGGCAGATTGATTGATTGATGGTACAAAATTGCTTGTCATTTCTCATGACACCTGTTATATTGACGCTGTTTGTTATTATTCCCTTATTATTGACCATTTATGTAATCCCCATTTCATATAAGTGCCGTTGTTCCATAACCACAGTTTTAGAAGTTGGTCATCATGGTTAATTAAGGTTTTAATTATAGAAATTGACGATATAAAACTTAATTAATCTATATAATTACTGTCGTTATTATTTTAGTTTATTGAAGCCTAATAAATAATTTGCTATAATTTCCATATCAGGAACAAGTTGTCTACGTCTATTCTGGGCCCTTCAAACAAGAACTACATCGCTGAAGGGTCCTTGTTCAACTGGGACAGGGAAACTGTTTTAGTTTTCGGTGGAATTGATCTCCTCACTCCATATGGATTCGGAGGAAACACTGGAAAATATATTTATAGGTAAGATCGCCTCATCTTACTACCACTCTGTATTCACAAACACCAAGAATATAAAGAGGAACTCGTGCTAGAAGAAGTAGACCTGTAGAAGGTGTTTAAATAGTTTTTATTTTCTCATTCCCCATCATTTAACTTTGTCTCCTTGATGTATTAAATCACACCTTTAAATTTGGATATACAGGATGAAAATCAGGGTGGCCCGTAAAACGAGGTCCAAAGCAAAATGGTAGAAACCTCTCCCCAGGGGTTTCCCGAAACACCCCCATGTATGTTTAGCGATTATTACAGTTTCGGAGGTAGAGAGTTATTAATATTTTTTGCGAAAATCTCATTTAACTTCAGACTTTTTTATTTTTCTCTTTCAAGTGTTGCATTTTTTTTAAATATTGTTTTTTATCATAAATTCTTAAATTAGTCTATGATCGATAAAAAATACTATATGTCTAATCATCTTTTAAAGGGACTAAAATTTAGATCAAAGGAAAATTTTTGCTTGACATGATTCGTTCTAGCTTTTCAGTATTTGAAAAAAAAAGGTGGCTATAAATTACCCCAAAGTAGTTTTAAAAACTTCCCCGAGCCCTCGGCTTTCCTAAGCAATACAAATAATAAGTACTTTTCGGGACATTATTTGGAGGAAGTTCAAACATGGTGGGTAAGACGAAAAACACTTTTTTTTTTTGGTACCTACTACTATAGTATAGTATTGTATGTGTTTCCACTTGGGAGTAATCTATTTTTATGTACTTCCTTTCCGCATTGGGTGATGTTTTTGGGTGGTGTTTTAATCGATCGTCGTAGACCAACATTTAAGATATTACAAATAAACAAAAATATATTTTTTAAATGCAACAGAAATTAAAAATGTAAGTAAATGAGTATAAAAAAGTCTGAAGTCAAGTGTGAAATTCCCAAACAATATTAAACACCGTCTAGCTCCTAGACTATAAATAATCGCTGAACATATGAGGGTGTTTCGAGAAGCCCTTTGAGCGGATTAAAAAATAAATCTCTGGACTTCGTTTCAAGGCCCACCCTGTGTATCCGTAATTGTCCAACAATATCTTTTCGTTCTTTATATTGTAGGCATCCAATAGAAATTTTATTCATAATCGATTCAACATTGTTTAAGGTTCGACCCTGTGACCAACGTTTGGGACTATGTGGGAGATCTGCCGGAGCCAAGACATCATCACTCGGTCGGCTTCTTGAGGGGCCGGGTGTATCTTGTCGGTAAGGCATTATTTCAAAGTCCAAGTCAAATCGTTCGGGTCGGCATGTAATTTTAAGTGGGGTCTGGATACTGTTGAAATTCTTTATCGAGGATAAAAATGGTCATAATACTTTCTAGTTATTTTATTTTATTTTGAATTATTTATGCACAAGATAATTATTATAAAACACAAAAGGCCAGTTTTTTATAGTTTTGTTCACGCGAGGAACAGCTAATGCGAGGAGTGTCTTCAAGGTGGGGTCTGTCAATCTCAAACGGTATTAATTTTTCAAAAAAATCCTTTTTGTAAAATGTGATTAGTTTTATAACAATATTTGGCGGTCCATAAGGTCCGCGTGTTGCCGACCGATGGTCTAGTATATATGTATGTATTCATGACCTTATTAATATAATCGTCTAGAATTTATGTCATATAGCGGCTTCGCCCGCGTGATATCTTTATAAAATAAAGTCTATTTTAGTCAGTGATAATTTATCATTCTACTGGTGTAATAGTTTTTTAAATCAGGAGTTTGAGTTTACTCATTACAAACAACATACAAAAATACAAACTTTTCTCTTTATAATACTTGTGTAGATTTAGTTATGTTTACCTACTTACCTTGCCTATATTTGCATATGAAAACTATGCTCGTAAAAGAATTTCATACATTAAGGCTCGTGCAGACCAGCGCGACGCGACGGCGCGACGCGACTCAAACAATGCAATTTCTAAGAACACTGTACGGTATAACAAAACCGGCGTCGCGCCGGTCTGCACAAGCCTTTAAATAAGACCACCATACGCCAAATTGTATTATATTGTGCAGGTGAAACCTGCATACAATTTGGCGTATATTGTAGCCGCAAAGGACGTGGCTTACTTTTGTATGGAGGCCTACCCCTACTTATAAAATATTATGTACAGGAAAACTTATGACTTCAAGTAAACCTATTGACTTCTAGACCTGTAATATAGAAACAAATTATCTCAGAAGTCCTGGGATTTTTTTAGAGGCCAATTCAAAATGTCGCTTTTACGGAAATGTCAGGCGTTATTTTACTTTGTACAATTAAAATATAATGTTGGAGAAACTTCTAGGTAGGCAATGATTTACAGGGTTAGAAACAATCCTTAATAAATTGAAACAGATTGTCTATTTACCGATACTGAAAACTACTAAATAGACGAAAGCTCTCTCAGTCTTCGCAGTTAGTGGATGTTGTTGCATGGGGCTATGTTGTGCATATTACGTTCCACTTCAGCTGGTTTAGGTATTGCAAAGTTCACTTCAATTGTGTAACAGGAATATTTATTATTGCTTCTGCACGAGTCCAATATGGCGTCCATGACTGACATCGGGATTCTTCCATCAGCCTAAAAAAAAAATATTACCTACGTTAATATTATTGTATTCCTAAAACAATTACAAACACACATTTAATAACGATAACATTTTTAGTACAGTTCAGTTAGTTATTTATAAAAGCAAAATCTTAAGTACCTGTATCTATTCCGCTAGTGCTACCAATGTATTGAAGATCCAATGACAACAAGAAAACGAGTATCTCTTCATTTATGTTCGGTATAGTCGCCGGCACGTAACTTGGCAAGAATCGTTGATGCGTAAAATTCGTTTTCGCTTGATTTTCTTAGTAGACATGTTCAAAAATAAATTATGGCAACAACCACAGAATAATGACGTAATAAATGTGTAATTTTTATTGTTGCACTAAGTGTATATGCGCAAACTTACACCCCATACGCCAAAACCTTGCCAAGTTACGTGTTAAAGCGTATTTTTCCTGACGTCATATTGTATCAGCAGTTAAAACCGGTTATTAATTCAAAACGTAAAAGAAAATATGAAACATGACAGGTCAGTCTTTTTTATTATTCTGGGACAAGCGGCGACATGGACCAGAGGTGGACTGTCAGAAAATGTTAATGTAACTTATTATTTTATGACTTATTTCCAAAACTTCTACAGGAAAACAGTAATATGGGATCTTTACTCAAATTTAAATAAAGTTTTTTCATAAATTAATTCATTTTGTACAGGTAAATATCACACAGCAATTTTTATGACTTCCGGAGTAATTATTGGCCACCTCCTTTATAGTCAATGTAACTTAACGGCGTAGCTCAATCAAATGCTTTACTTTATCATCATGTATTTGTCTATAAGGCGGTGCCGATCCCCGCGATGACGACATCCGAGGCAAGTCGGCGGTAGTGTCCACAGTGTGGAGCTTTGAGCCGGTGTCACGCTCCTGGTACAGCGAGAGTGGACTCATGACGCCCCGGAAGAACTTTGGACTGGTTGTGCATCGTATGGCCATATACGCCATCGGTGGGCTGGATAAGAAAGGCAGGTATGTATCAACTCCGCAGGAGATGCCCTGGGCGTTGGGAATCGCAGGCCAATTCCCGGCCACCGTACGCGCGGGCTTGCGGACGGTGAGCAATGGGTAGCTGGCCGTCCTATCAGGACCAGGCCCAGGTCGACGGCGCGTTATGTTCCACGCGCGCCTCTATGAGATGTCAGCACAACAGAAGGGATCTGCTAGGACCGATGCCTGCCGGGGTCGCGGGAAAGTCCGAAAGGGATACCGTGGCCCCTGGCAACTTACAGACAACTGAAGGAACATGGGTGGGTTTTAGTCAGTAAGAGTCTGACACGCCCGGGACCCGCTCCGCCCAGAGCGGGAAAAGTTATTTGATAATTTCCCACCCTAAAAAAAGGTATGTAAGTATCAACTATATAAAGAGGTCAAGTTGGTTACATCATAAATGTTAACGATTAGAAAGAGATCAAACGCTGTGCGGCAGATTTTAGCGGTATGAGGAACAGGGTGTAAAGTTCACTCATCCACTATAGAAAAGGGAGGATCCTTCGACCAGACGAGTGTCATGCCTGGCGGGCAACTGCCCAGAGGTTGAAGTTGGGAGATTGTATATATGTTTACTTTTATCACCTGTTTCAGGGTTCTCCGTTCAGTGGAGAAGTTCGATCCTAAGACGGGTTCATGGAGTGAGGTGCGTTCGATGAGCGTGTGTCGAATGGCCGTGGCTTGTGCGAAGTACCGCGATTACATCTGGGTGGCAGGTGGTATGACCGGCGAGAAGAAGAAGCCAGTCTGCAAGATTGTCGAGTGCTACAACTCCAAGACTAATGAGTAAGCTATGATCTCTACACCTATCTATGGCAATTTCAAGGCTAGCGAAATATATGGAAAGAGAAAGGATTTCAATCGCTACTAAGCGGCTTCCATTTACCAAAAGCAATCAATCTACCTAGCCTTTTCACAATTGTGTTGGGATCAGCTTCCAGTCTAACCGGATGCAACTGAATACGAGTATTTTACATGGAGCGACTGCTATCTGACGCCTTTTTGTCTCTCCCAAAAGCCACTACGCTACTATTAATTCCCGCTGCTTTTAAGTTTCCGTCCTTAAAAGGGCTAACGGAACCTTTATTTTTATAGTAACCTGGTAAACTTGGTGCATAACGTTAGTCTTGCAATTTACAAAATTCTGGAATTTTAAATACGACCCCCAAATCTGGCATTAATCCCAAGTGTATAAGTAATAAGGATGATCATAAAAAATTGCTTTTTGTCCTTCGGGTAGATTAATAAAAAATATTGGACGCGTATCTTTTCTTTTATTACGTAATCAAAATATTACGGCAATACATTCGAGTTAAAGTGTGCTATGACGTCACGAGTATGTACATTGTATACTTACTTGTGACCTAGTGACCACCACTCCCCAACTCTAATGCATTTTTAGTCATTCTTCATTAAAGCAAAAAATACGTGTCTAATATTTTTTTATTATCTGACTGACGGACTAAATAGAATTTATTTTATTTACTCACTCAGCCATCATCCCTATTATATTTCTATAATAATATGACTAAATGCAGGTGGACAGAAATACACAGTCTGCGGTTTCCCAGATGTTTCTCCACGATGTTTGCAATGAACGATAAATTGTACATTGTCGGTGGAGCTGGCAAGGTATCAGAAAAGGTTAGTAGATATTTAGAAAGCAAATCTGGGAGTAAAATATTTGTTCCCTTAAATAAATAATAGACTTCTCGATGTGAATAAGGAATTGTTTCCAATGGATTTGCAGGAGCATCAAACCGCATAGAGATCCGCTATCTAATTACGTAACATTTCGTAAAGGATTACGCCAAAGCGGTTTCATTTTGACAGTTCAACAACATTCATTGCGTTATTTGCGGTGTTGAGCAGATTTTTTTTCGAACTTATGAAGCAATGGATTAACAATCTGTTTCAAAACGATTTAGATTCTGATTGATCGTGTATTACGCAATTCGGGTACTGACTGATCATTTCTTCTTGCTGACTCAAAAATAAACACCACAGGACCGCCACGAGGTCGGCAAACACATAAAATAATGGTTTTACGGTAATGAACATTGTCATGTTTTAGGAAAAGACAGTAACCAGCGTGGGTGCGATTGACGCGTGGGATTGGAAGCTGCGCAAGTGGAAGCAAGAGACGGAGATGTCGATGCCGAGACATGGTCACGCACTGGCCTATCTCGGCACACAGCTCATCATCATCGGTACGTAAGCTCTTGCTTATGAAAAGCTTATAATCTAGTCGTATTATCAAAATAGCAAAACCACCAGTTAGCAAAGAAAGAAGAAAGAAAGAAAGAAAGAAAATACATTTATTTAGCACAGACTAAAACACACACAATATAATTTACACAGAAGATAAAAAAAAAAACAAATAAAAAGTGAAAGTGCGATGTAAGCAGAAATTTGATGGAGAGTGTGCCTCAGGGCTGCGCCAAAAAGGCCCAGTTCTGCAAAAATGCCAGACAAATTTATGTGCCTGACGCTGGTTTAACAAGACCAAAGTAAAGTCAGCTGAAGCTAGTTAAAGTCACAATGGTGGTAAAGTGCATTTGTTTTCGCTAACCTATCACATCGTTTACACAAGGCACGCACCTCTGACTTTCCGGATTCATGTGCGTATCACTTGCTTCAAAAACGGTGAAGGAAAACATCGTGAGGAAACCGGCCATGCCTGAGATTCTCGCCGTGAAACCAAGCCAGAGGCCCGTGGGCGGCTTTAAAACTTGGACACGCGGGTTAGTCACTAACCACACGAAAAGAAGAAAAGTAAGAATCAAAATATGTGGAATGTTATCTAAGACACTTGCAACAAACTGCTCTATACAAATGTTAAAATTATCTCAATGGTTGTTCATCTTCAACGGAATCATTTATGTCGGCCAGGTTTTACTGTAATGATGATCGATGGATGGCGTCATTACCAGGTCATTAGCGATAATAGACTCATTACAATCAGCAAAACATAACGATCAATAGTTGGTACTTAACAAAATTGGTAGCTTTTTGTTGATATAAAGATTAGGAACATTTTGAAATTACGCAATGTAAATATCCGGCAAAAAAAAAATGAACCATTCCATTATTTCCGTATTTGCGTAATAGTTACCAAGTAATATAACAGTAAGGATTCATAACAGGTAAAACATATTTCTATAAACATGACTATTTCTTAGAAAAAACGTTTTCAACTGGGTCAGACACGTAGAGTTGTTAGCAAACTAGATTATTGGAAGTAAACTATACATTTTTGCCTTGTCTACATAAATATGTAGGTAATATTTATGCTATCAGCACTTTTAGCCTAAAATATAATCGGTCAATTGATAAACTAAGCGTGCATTAGATGCACTGTAAATATGCGTCTAATTATTGTCATCTTGTTAAAGTACAATTCGCTAAAAAAATATGTCAGATAGTACTCAATATTTATCTGTCAACTAGAAAAACGGTTTCTCCTTAGCAGGTCCTACTTTATCATATGCTAACTGCATTGATAAATACTTTGTTTCCTTGATATTGAAAATTGATTGCTTGAAGTTATCCTGTCCATTCTGTTTTTTGAATATGGTTATCAATGAGACTCTGGTAAGTAAATTCTGCGGGACCGTTACCATAAGGCCCGGGCTTCACAAAAGCGGAGACGAGACAAGAGGAGAGGAGATGTGTTTTAAACAACTAATAGAATTTCGTTATTCACACATCTCGTCTCCACTCAGCTTCAATGGATACCGCTGAGCGGAGATGTGTTGTGATTTGTACAGCACGATCGACGCGGAGATGTAAACTGTGCCTTGCCGAGATTGAGCTAGGTGGCGGTACAAAGGGAAGATGTGAGCTGTGCCTCGAAAGCTGGCGCCGGCGCGCAGCGGAGACGAAAGAGAAGAGATGTAAGCCGCATGCAGTGAGTGGCGCCGATAGTTCCCCTCGTGTCGCACAACCCGCCAACCGCACCGCACGCAGCTCAGTTCCGCTCTAGCCAGCACACATCTCTGCTCGAGTCTAGTCAGTAGATACGCATCTCCGTCCAGTTTCGGCGGATACAACCTAGCTGAAAAACACCTCTTCTCGTCTCCGCTTCGGACATCTCCGCACATCTCCGTTTTGGTGGAATCCGGGCCTTAATCCTATCAAAAAATCATAGTTTGTTTCGCCAGGATTACTATGAGCCCGGGGTTTTTAAAACCACTAAATCCATCAACCATTAGTCAGCTTAAACAATTAGTTTTTAACACAAGAATCGCGTATAAGTCATGTGTTAGTAACAAAACCAGGAAAGTGACGCAGCTCATTCATAGAAGAGAACAAATATTATTTACTTGTTAATATTTGCTAACGGATATTCCTTTGCGTATGTGTAAAAAGGGGACGAAGCTTAAATAAACGTTGACGTCAAAAAAACCGCAGTAACGGCAAACAAGTTTCTCTCACTGACAGAGGATATGGGGAATTGGGCTGCACAGAAACGTTTTCGGTGTTAGCCTAATCTTCATTAATATCTTAAGTTACAATTCAGATTAACCAGACTCGGCAGTGATTTATAATCACGAGTAGGTACCTAATGTGCAATGGTACATTGTTATACAAGGGATGAAAATGAGTTCATCGGATTCAGATATTGACAAAATTTTGTTTTTATTTACTTTCCATATATTCGAAATGAAAAGCAGAGTGTTTCACCCGAGGTAAAAACTCAGCTTTTCATTTTGCTTTTCATATACAATGCACTCGACAAAACGAGTGAAGATCCAATTGCCGCTTCCGAGTTTTATTTTTATGTTTCTTTTACTGTGGCATTCTACCAGCCAGTATTTTTTATCGTGGATGATAAAAAATAGTAAATATTTAGCTCAAATCTATGTAAATTAAATAATAATTTAGTGAAAAGTAAATTATAAGTATAAGTCATGTGTCTCTGTCACTTTAAAAAAATATTATCAACAATTTTGTAACAAACATGTTACAAAATTGTTGATAATATTTTTTTAAAGTTGAGCTTCCATGGTTTTTAAATTTTTTGAAAGTAGGGAAAATCGTTTCCCAAGGACGAAAAGGACTGTTTTCATCCCTCTGATCAGGTAACTTCAAGCGTACTTTCCAAGTATAGAAGAAATGAAAAATACTTATCTAAAGACTATTCTTTGGATATTTTCCTGGGGTAACCCTGGGAAAACTTTGAAAAGATCTACAGATTAACTATAGGAAGGTATCATAGTATTTATCTCTCGGGTATTTGAGCTCATTTAGCTAGGGATATTTTTAAACTACTCAGTCTGCATTCAAATGTTATTGCGCATCTATAAATATTTCTGCACAAAATGCGCCTCAGATACATGAGACCGAAAATAGTTTTATATGCTCGAGAAATGTGGATTCCATACGATGTGGCGTGTGTGATTCCATGTGGATCGATTCTTATTGTAAATAATGTTTATTGCGGTAATTTATTTTTTTATTTAATTGCACAGTTTATTATTTTTGGGGAAAAGGATGATTTCCTGGCTTGGGATTGGGACTCAGTGAGATGGTTATATTTTGTCATCAGTCGCATTTGTAAACCGTGGTCACCAATCTATGGGTAACTATGCGCACCGAACTAAGAAGCGTGATCAATCATCAATACCAAAGCTACTTGCCCAAGACAAATATTGATGTATGGTGATCGTGCAGTCGGTTTCCTCATGCTTATGTTGACCGTCAGGGGCCTTTACCCTTTATAGGGCAGAAAAGAAATTTGTAGTTGACTAGTCTAACTTTAAGGTCGATTTTATCAATTAAAAATCGACCTTAACGACCACGTTTTCAAAATTAAAGTACATTTTGTTGTATCATATAAATCATCATTCAGGCTAATTGGTAATAAATAACAAACAGATTATGTAGAAATTGGTTCTATTGCTTTAAAAAACTAAATTTAATTCCTGTCGTAATTTGTTTCCCATACAAAAGTGCAATGATCACAGACGCGCGTATTACAAAAATGCAGCAAATAATAAATAATGCACGCAATATGTAACCTGATTCAACAATGTTTTGCCAGGTGAACGGATAATAAATCATTAATTTATTTGCCCACAAACACGTGTCTCATATTCCATTCCTTTATGTTATTCTTTCTTGTTACTTTGACGTTTTATAATGATAGAAGTAAATTCCAAATTAAGCATGTTAACTCTATGCGTCAAAATAGTTACAACGAGAAGGCGCTAGTTTTTTTCGGCCGAGCCATTATGTTTTGTAACTGATGGTTTCACTTCGTGCGTGTCGTAAAAAGGACAATAAGAATTTGTTTTAAAGTTCCAAATTACGTGAATTCGGTAAGTACTATACTTTACAGTGCAGCAAGTCAGTGTGGTTGATGGTAAATTATAGTCAAATGCATGTTTCACGAGTAACTCGAGGAAGAAATTACAAGAATATTATTAATTGTAGGTAACGTACACGTTCATTTTGTTCATTTGTGTGACCATTGTGTTATTATTTTTGTGTCACGTTACACAACGGAATGGGTTAGGGCTTGTCACAGTATATTCACTTAAATGTGAATAATAATTCCATTTCCGTTCTAGGAAAGATGCCGTTAGCGTCCGCTGAACGGTAAAGACGTTACTGAGTCGCGATAACACAAATCTCCCCCTGCCAGCTAAGTGGTTGGTTCTGGATATGTGGAAAAATTCACAACATATATATAACGAAATTAAATGGAAAACTATCACAGTTAAGTAGGCTCTACAAATTAACGAGTAATGATCATACATTGCGTATGTGTGAACATGTTTTTCAACTACAATGTTAAGTTTTTTCTTGGGATAAATTCATCCCATCTACGGATCCCTTCAATGTGCTGGTCCGACACGCACTTGGCCGGTTTTTTAAATCAAATTCTGATGGCGCAGGTGGCGTGACAACCATCTACATGCGAGCGTTGAACAACGTGGAGTCGTTCTGTTGCGAGCGGGGCGCGTGGATCCGCGGCGTAGCCACCCTACCGTCGCCGCTGTCGGGGCACGGCGCCGTCACGCTGCCGCCCGCCTCGCTCATGTGACCACAACAGGACATTTCGGTGAGTTCTCTTATCTATTGAACAATGTAGATTCGTTTTGTCGCGTGGAACCGCGGTGTAGCAACGCTGCCGTCGCCACTGTCGGGACACGGCGCCACGCTGCCGTCCGCTTCACTCATGTGACCACACCAGGACATTTAAGTGGTGCTAATGCTAGTCTTGTCTATTCTGGGTCTGTCTTCTGTCAGATATTGCCCCAAAGTATCTTGCGTCTAGAATGCTATGTTATGTAGGTGGCATTGCATCTTCTTTAAGCAACAAACCTCTTGTAGTCAACGATAAATAATAAATTCTTCTTTAAGATTATATATCGCCAATTTTGAATTGGAGCATGTTAACGACCCAAATATCAAATGCCAAGCTTAGACACACACACGCTATTATAAATACAATTACACATGCAATCTACAAAGTTATAAACTATTTACAGAAAGTTCTTTCTGAACTGGTATACTATATTTAGACACCCATGACTTTTTGATTCCAGGTGGACATTCTCGTCAGCCGACGCAACTCCAGCTCGACGAGACCTAAATTGAATTCTTTGTGACGTGAATATTGTTTGCCGTGGACTATGTAGGATATTTTAAGTGCACTATAACTGTAGTTTGTAGTTTGTGAGAAAATTGTTAGTAAACTATGACCTATCTTAGTGAGTGTCCTGTGAATGTTAGCTGAGAAAATTGTTTGTACGCGTTAAATTATTAATTAAAAGTTTGTTCAATCGTTTTGCGATATCATTAAATACTCGGCTCATATGTTATTGCTTGTTTATGTTACCTCACTTATATTAATTAAGGCTTATTTAATCCAAGTAAAACCCGGATTGAATATCATATAAGTTTTATTTATACAAAATATAATCTCTTAATCTATCTTATCTACTCTAAAATTAGATCAATTTTAATGTCAACTTATCGTTATTATCACACTGTTCAATACAAAGAATGGTTCGCTCATACATTTTATCGATTGTTAGGCCACATGTTTCACAGAGTAACTCCATACAGCCGACCATCTGCATCGCGATGGGCATTGTAGGTTGCTCGGAGAGATGGGCGGGGCCTATGTCCCGAATTTCCTTCTTCATTATCCTGAGCCCTACTCCACTCACTCAAGGCTATCAAAAGTGATGAAATTCCATACAGGTTACGCTGTGTTATCATTATTCTAAAGGTTACTCCCAGACCTCCCTGCAAACACCAAGCAGGTCGCGCTCGAAGCCCTCATCACACGGAGAGTACCTCATGAAGAACAGCACGTTGTTGACTGGTACGAAGCGACCTGGCTTGATGTGTCGTATGACTTCCTGAAATGAGAAACTTTCATGAGTATTTATGAAAATAAAAACTACTTTAACTTGACCTTCGGAATACGAGAGTGGAATTTGGAAATCATCCTTCATTCTCCCTCGTATCTACTTGATGATTAAAATTGACAATATTATCGTGAATTTAGGTACATACAGATGTCACTAGACAAGAAAAGGGGATTTGTGTGAAACAAAAGATAATCGTTGCTATGTGTAAACGAAAAATACAAAACAAATTGACAAAGACTGAAATGTTAAAAAAAAACAACACGTATGGAAAAATTAAAGTAAGCCCATCGTTCAAGGAATTGATTGAAGGTAATTGACAAGATATCTATAGTCTGAATGAGATAGTACCTAAAGGACAAGGTATCCACTGTTCTGTTATCAAAAACATCAAAGATATAGATAAAGTTGAAGAATTATTCCATTGCTCTGATTAGAAGTACTAAACTAATAAAAAAGTAAGCATGTCTTCAACTTCTGCGTGGGTCCTAGGGTAAAATATGTTTAGTTAAGTTGGTGCAGATTTTTTTTACAGCTTATTATACTGTGAACACCAATCTTCACCACCTTCTTCTTTTGTCAACCACTGACGAGTGTTGACGAAGTTTATAGTGGAACCATAGTAAGTTGGAATCATAAATTAAGAAGACGCTTGCGTATCAAGGTAACCCGCAGCAGCATCCATCCTCTTAACAATATCATCGTACTGCGATCACCACACACAACAACAAAGTATTCAGATACTCCCGTTAAATACCCCCTTGAGGTTCTTTGACTTTTGGAAGCAATCTGTGTTTGAGTTCAGCTGAAGCTGAAGATTTAATATAAAGAAAACCTGTACTCACAATTGGCATGCCATCAATTTCAGTAGAAATGGTATCACTCTCGTTAGCTGCGTCCTCGTCCGTGTGAACTATATTCCTCGGGTGTATATGCTTGGCGTAACCAACAGCACATATAGCAGACAATACTACTAATAACAGAAACTTTGCCATTGTTTTTAAATATTTTTTTGAACTTAAGACGTGTGTTTCCTATCAAACGCTCAGAATTTGTTTGGTGCTCGCTATACTTTTGCTTCCTTTTAAACGTTGTATTGTTATCTTTGGGCTCGTCGTTTTACGTCACAGATGCGCAAGAGTCAAGCTGGCTGGCTCGCTGTTTGTTTAGATTCGACGCAGGAGTAAACAGTTGGTCCCCCTGTTCAATTAATTATACGTCACGGCAAGTTTCCCAAGTCACAGTTATTCTTCGGTTAACGCGAGTGACGTCGATCAGATGAAGGATAATCCCAATATTAAATACGAAATACGTGCAGCTTCTCATGTTTTCTTTCTTCTCAAGAATTCTTACTATAAATATTGGTAGTAATGGATCAGTACTCAAATACTGTGGATAAATGACGCAAGACCCACTTTGAATTTCCTTTGTGATAATGTTTAGGGAGAGCTTTACGGATCCAGCATGTGTATGTTGCAAGAATGTTGCTATACCTTTTGCTTTCCCGTAGTCGGGTAAAAATATCAATAAATTAACGAACATAAAATCAAACGGTGCACTTAACCTCGTTAAATAGACCACCAGAATGAGGGCTTGTATAAAGGCATTATCGCTATCATTAAATTATAAAATAACCTACCTTTTAAGCATAAGATAATAAGGCTAATTCGATTATGTACAGGTACTACAAAGTAATGCCCTACATAATAGTGTACCTATGAACATAACGCATTATTATAAGTAGACTGTTGATAACTGGGTAGCCCGATTGCAAATTAAGAATCCACGCGATCGCTTGTTTGATTTAAAACAGTACCCTAATTGCGTAATACACGATCAATCAGAATCTGAATCTTTTGAAACAAATTGCTAATCGATTGCTTCATAAGTCCGAAAAAAAAATCTGCTCAACAACGTAAATAATGTTGTTGAACTGTCAAAATTAAACAGATTAGTCGTAATCGTTTACGAAAATATTTTACGTCATTAGAAAGCTGGTCGAATGATCGGATCCAAACTCTATGAAAACTGTATTTTGGACAGATAAGGAGTATATTATTCCAAGGATCTGGGCAATCGGATCAATGATATCCTATTTCGCCAGATTATTCGATCTTTTAAGTTTTCATCCGTCAGTAGGTACGTATACCTACTCTCCTAAGGGCAAATTTTTTCAACATCGGATTCTTTACCCGTGGACTAGCTTCAGCCCGCGACTCCGTACGCGAGCCTTTAACTTTCGTCAAGAATTGGGCTATCCAATGCAAAAAGAATTTTTGAAATCCAACTGGTAGTTCCGGAGATTACATACAAACAAATTTTACCTCTTTAAAATATTATATAATATAATAATAATATTAGCCTTATTAGACTGAGGCTCTCGTTGGGCAGCTGGATAAAGGGCTTTATTCAGAAAGCGGTACTTCTGGCACGGCTCGCATTGTTAGGAGGTTCCTCTCTCTGGAGCCGTGACCGCCGCCGGTAGTTTAGTGTTCCCAATACCGATGGGCTACAATTTTTTACATATTTTAATGTTTTATATTCTTTTATTCTAATATTTAAAAATATAATTTATATGTATATAATTAAATAAAGGACATAATATTAGCCTTTATTTGTTAATAAAGGCTAATATTATTATCTTGCAATCTAATTACATTTATTTAGTTGATTCTTCAAACATAGGTTTCAGAAGATTGTTCTCCCATATTCATTATGAATTTTCGTCCGCGGATACAAAAATATCTGACGTTGCGAAAAATCTGCCTTTAATTAACGCTTAGCTTTATAGCTAAGTACTTGTACAGTAGTACAATTATATAAAATTAACGGTAGAGCTCTTTAAAAATCATTAATCCTTCATTGCTATCTGATATACACGATCTGATACAATTTATATTTAGTTAAAATGCAGCACGTGTATCTAATCAAATAAATATTGCGCACTATTACATGATAATTGTAATCAAACGCGAATTCGTTGAAGGAAACACGTAAACTTGTAAACACTAGAAATGTTCGAGGAAGGAACTGTTTATTTTTGTATGTATATATTCTTAGAATTACAATCACGCCATTACCTGTAAGTAAATAAAGGAAAATCTTTTCGCACCTACTACGTATTAAAATGAATGGATTACGGAGCGATGACTTGAAGAATGAATGAGAAACCTCTATGATTGTACAGTGTTTGACCTTGAAACATTGTTTTATGAATGATTGATCTTTTCAGATCTAAGTTACTTATTTATTTGATAAATCTACCGTTCAAGAATATTATGCAGTTGGGCTTCATAAGTTTATACAGATGACGCGATAACGTTTATCTTTGGAAAATAAATCTAAAGAAAAACAAAATAAATCTAGTTAAAAAAAGAACACTCATCACTTGATCGATGCATCCCATTTGGAATTGGAAATTTAGAATGCATCGATCAAGTGATGAGTGTTCTTTTTTTAACTAGATTTATTTTGTTTTTCAGACTGGCTAAAGTAGACTCAACCTTCATGGGGTAATGTTTGAAATGTTACAATAAAATACCTCCCCACATACTCCAATTAAATGAAACGAAATTTAAATCTTGTATAAAACGCACACTATGCTGCCAAGCATATTATAAGTTGGGGGATTACATCGATGACAAAAATGCTTGGCTCAACGGTGGTCCAGCTCCACAAGGGCGCATAAACTAATTGATTAGCATTCAAAATATTGCTGGAGCTGCTGAAGATTGTAAAACTATCTTTAGATTGTATAAATTCAATCTCTTAGTATTATATAATTGCATTTTTTTGCATTTACTGGGTACGTCTTTCATTGACTTGAATGTGCCCTAGCGGTTGAGAGCATGTCATGCTCAGTCAAATGTCTCGCTGTTGGTGGCGTGTGTGTTGGATCATTAAGTTCCCTTCAAAATGGTTGAGCTAAATGGTGCTGATGCATGCGTCATGTTCGTGAACGGGCGCCGTCAGTGGGGACTGGTCATCTCTTAGCTGCCACGGCTTATTTGAATTTATTTTAATTTTTGAATTGTTTTTGTTTTTATTTTTATTACGGACGCTTTTAACGTGCACGTCTTTCTACATTATTCTCATATGTATAATTACAACATGGATGATGTAACCAATATTTTGTAAAAATATTCTGATTTAAAAGAGTGTCCGTGGAGTTTCTTGCCCGTTCTTCTCCATAGGAACCTACTACGCGTTGGAATGGACAATTAGCTTCATATTTCTGACTGACCGACAATTCAAAAGTACCTGTAATTAGTTTATTTGAAATAAATGCTTTGAGTTTGAGTTTATTCTGAATTTATGTTAAGTGATGCTTGTGTTCCAAGAATGTTTATTTTTTTTATCTGCCATGAGAGATAAAGAAAGTCACATAATATCAAGTACCGGTACCTTTGCCAAAACCTGTTTGTTACCTACACACAACACATTGCTATGGTCTGCCTCGTTGGTCAGGTCGCAAGTGCTACTGCTGAGCATGAGGTCCTGGGTTCGATTCTCGGGTCGGGCAATGTGTTATTGGGTTTTTCAATCAGAATTGCAGCAGCCCGGAGTTTGGATTTATGCCCGTTTAATGACAAGAGGCTCGCTTCCTATTCCATGAGACTTAAAAACATAACTGGCGAAATATGGGTGGACCTACAATAGGTACACCTCTGCCCAACCCTTTGGGTAAACAAAGCGTGATGTTATGTTATGTAACATACTACCAAACGAACTATATAAGTAGATACATACTTTCTGTTTAAAACTAAATGTAAAGTCATTTTAATACAAAATCTTTGTAAATTGCTCTGCCCTTCCAGGGTTCAGTCAGGTGCTGGACCCTTTGAATGTAACATCTACTTACCAGATGAGTGCCAAACAATATTTACACGTAGGATGAAAGCGTTCATAATTATTATGCTTATGTAGCGAATACTGAATTCTCAAAACAGAAAGCTATACACGGTCGTTTATTTAGAATTTATGAATGAATGAAATGCACCAATCCCAGCGTGGTTTAACCAGACTCGATAAATCGAATGAACCCCAAGATTTGCACTAGACCATGAAGCCTCATGTTTCATGGGACTACAAAGGCCATTGCATATCAAGGAGTAGACCGGGTGGCGCGGTAATGGTAAGGAAGACGTGCCCTTAGGATAAGGAAGGATTTTAGAGCCGTACCGGATATGCATGCTTATACACGGTCGCTTATTTAGAGCCATATTATTTAATTTACTTATATATTTAAATATTATTTCTTAAAACAAAACAAATATTAGTTATACTGTATGTGTATGAGTGTGTGTGTGACTGTATTTAAAGCCAGGTTCCTATGGGGTATCGTAGTGCTGCCAATGGGTCTCGTTGGTGTTGGTGAGGTGCCTGCGAGTGATGCACTGCAGGTTCGAGCCCAGGACCTCGCCCGGGGGACAGTTCGGTGTGTCTGGGGACATAAAATACATACCAGATACAAGATATAATTGAAATAACTGAAAATTTAAACAACTTTTTCTATAGGACCAAATCAGAAATCCCGAAATAAAATCAGCTGCTCCTCTCATTTGTTAGCATAACTCAATGACAAAATGTAGGTAAAACTTGTTCATAATGTGAGCACAATAACTCCGCCGGGAGCCCTCGCGAAAGGCTCATATTAAATGTAGGTTTTTCTTTGCGAATTCGGCATTATAAACTGTGAAAATAAAATCTGTTGTATATTTTAACAAAGTTTCAAACCTAATGCCAGTGACACTCCTCGAGGGTTAACTTTAGCGCAAGCGTAATGCCGGTGACCAAGGGGGTCCTTGAAGTCAACTTGCAACAAGTATGACGGCATGGCGTATGAGCTTTATGAAAAATGGTTGGAGTCGAAATTGTTAAGAGGGTTTCAGTTATTTCCATTACACCTTGTATGAAACGTGTCTGACATGAGTCTCCATCATTTTGCCAGTTATAATCCAATGTAGGGGCGAACATTCAACCCAATAACACTGTAAATAAACTGGGAATCGAACCCATTGAACTAGTTGCGTTTTTTAATGACGAAAGCATGTACAAGTTGTTGATTTATTAGAAAACCTAATAAAACACATCTCGGAATTGAACCTGCATGACCCTACGTTCGCAGCCGCACTTGCGACCACTTTAACCATGATGCATTTTATTTAAAAAGTAGGTGTCATGTTATGCATAGTCAGCATGAAAAGTTCAACAATCATTATACTTTGGCACTAAGTTAAAAGTATTATATTTATAATATTTTAATTATTATGCAAAATCATCTTTTTAGGGTTCCGTAGTAAACAAGGATCCCTTATAGTTTCGCCATGTCCGTCTGTCTGTCTGTCTGTCCGCGTATTAGCTCAGAGCCTGTTAGTACTAGAAAGCTGTAATTTGGCATGGGTATACATAATATTAATCACGCCGACAAAATGGAAAAAAATACCAAGAAAAAAAAAATCCTTCCCTACACGAAAAATATGTTCTACCATCCATTCCGTAAGGGAAAACATGTTTTTCAATTACAATGTTAAATATGTTCTTGGGATAAATTCATCCTAACTACGGAACCCTTTATTGTGCGTGGTCCGACCTCCACTTGGCCAGTTTTTAATATACAATTTGACATTGATGAGTATTATAGGTATATAAAATGGCATGAATATTTACTTTATAAAGTATGTATTATATTACTTTAATTATTGTGAATATGTGGACTGAAAATGGGTATTTTTTTTTCTTAGTTTAGTAATGGTCTGACACTTTGAGTACTTTATGCGGCCTACCCAAATGTCTTTTCTTTGGTATTGTGAGTCGAGTCATTGAGCTCCTTAAGTTCTGAGTTGAGCTACACGTTTACTGACAAATGCTTGCACTGACTGATTCAAATCTGTTTGGTTCTTTCCTCGATAGACCATTTCAGACACTAATCTATATGGTACTCACAGTCATGATCTGACCAAGATTATGTTTGGACTGTAAAAGAGACTTTGACGCTATATAATAAGTTTGGCATTTATTCTCAGGGATAAGAAATGTTGACTCCATTTAGCTTATTTTTTTTGTATATGACTGTAAAAGTAATTCCGATATCCTATCCTTACTTTTATTAAGTAAAAGTAGATACTCAAGAAATCAAATCAGACGAGCTGACTGACTCTACCCATACCAATACTTCCTACTTGTGATATCCTTAACTACAGTTTAGACTGAAGTGTGATAGACAGGGTAACATAAACAAAATAAAAACAACATGTTCCAAGAAATCATTAATTACATTATAATAGGATAGATAGTTCAAGAGTTTTGTTTTGTTCAAAGAGACCGCTTATCAATTGATATGGAATCTATCGTAAAACTTATTTAATACTAGATAGATACTTGTTACTATTCGATAGGATAAAAGGATAAAATGATTAAGTTTGAGAGTTTAATTCGTAACATCAATTTATACAATTTCAGGCAGAATCATAAAACAATCGATTGACATTCACTCCTTATTTACTGGGTTCAGACAATGTATTTTGAAATAGTAATACAATTGTATGGTGAAGAAGGCAAATACATTTACATGTTAGCTGGTATAAACGCATTATTGTTGTATTGTTCCACGTCCTCTCTGTAAGTAGCTGCTGGCGTCACCTGCGGCGACTGTTCAGCGTATGATCCGGACAGTGTTCCACGGACCAAGTTTGGAGAACAGCGCAGAAGAATCGGTAAAGCACAGTTGTTTGACTTGCTGGTTGGAAAGACTGCCATCACCTGGCCTTTTCTCTGCGACACCGCCGGCCTCGACACTTGGTAGGACGGAGACCTCTCTGCACCTCGTGCGTATGACACAGGCATCGTTGGCAGGAGGTTGTTCAGCATCGCGTCATGAGCCAAGTCTTCCAGAAAATCTCTTCTGGAACGAGTGATTCGCAAGTTAGGCATCAATTCTGAGTTTTCAGGGTTTAACACGTCAATGTCAAAGTCACCACGAGTTTCCAGAGACGGCATCTTCTCATGAATGTGTGTTGCGTAAACTGGCGGCAAAGTGTGTACTGGAGGGACGGGGTGCAGAGCTGCAGATATACTGGTGTGTACAAACGGATACAAACCATCCTCTTGTGAACCTGCATCTAGCCCTTGGTCTAGTTCGTAGGCGTCGGAATCAGTGTCATAAGTTGTCCGTAAATTGTATTTACCGTTCCAAATCATTGGTGACGGCGGGTTTTGGGTGATCAATCCGTATTCCAGGGGCAGTGCTGCTTGAATGCCATGTTCAAAATATGAACTCTGTGGTAAGGGATCCAACACAGCCAAATCATCTGATGATAAAGTGGGCAATCTAATGAAATCATTTCTCTCTCGGTATACATTTTCGTCGTCGTTTGAATTACTGTTAACCTCTAATGGTCTCAGGAACACAGATTCAGGAGCTGGTTGCGGGATCAGATTACGCGTTGCTCGGACCAATTCATTGTAATCGAGACTGTCATAGTTCGAGAAAAACGGATTCTTGTAAGTTAAGGGAGCAGTCCGAATGAAGCCGAAGCTCACACAAATTATAACACACGCACTTAACATAGTAATTCGTCACTGAATAATGTTCTTTGACAAAACTTTTATTTAAAATGTGTTGAAATACTTTAGAGCGGTGAGCTGAGAACGTCGCATAACAAAAATCAGCAAAATTTTGAAGTCATTGGCAATTGATTGTATACTATGGCTTCATGTTACAATTTCTTATGATATTTGAATTTAGTTTTTTGTCGTGTTGCAATAATGAATTTGAATTGCAGTCTGGCATACATTTAATTAAGTATTTTTTTCCCAACGAAGCCGCAAAGCATACGAGTATACTATGATAGCATATTTATGGTCGACCTCGCAATTGAACCCGGGGACCCCATGTTCCGCAGTCGCAATTAGATTTGTATCTAGTTGCTGGCAATATAATATCCCAAAAACATGGGTTTGCTCTATGCCTCTGAGACCCTTTGTCCGGAATACAAGCATGTTGTATGTTATGTTATTATTATTACGATCAACATAAAAATACATTAACCTACTAAATAAATTATTTTGTGATCGAATAACTCCGGTTGTCATTTGTAGATCTTTGAAAGTCGATACGGGTAGTCAGAAGCCCGAAAGTCTGACAACCAGTTGCACTGGCGAAACATTCACATAAAAAATTGCTGAAATCTCTGTTTTCTGTCAATGTTCGATACAATGTTTGACAGGACGTAGAGATTTCAACATGTTTTTATGTGAATGTTTCGCCAGTGCCATTACACAGGGTTGTGAAGGTCAGATAGGCAGTCGCTCCATGTAAAATACTAGTATTCAGTTAGACTGGTTAGACTGGAAGCCGACCATAACATAGTTGGGAAAACGCTAAGCAGATGATTATTTTCTTCGCGCCAATTACTGTATTAGCTAGGTGGAGATAGTTTAAATTATACAAGAAAGTTGAAGAAAATGCTTTATTCTTTTTGTGATGTTCTATAAACATAAGTACAAAATCTGTAATAAATAATTAAATAAGTTAACACGGTCCATTATTTTCAATTGCCGATACAGTCAAGTCCAAGTTACATTTTGTTTTCTAGAGCGATTGCAGAATTTTTCTGTTTTACAACAATAGGTGATCGCAGAACGTTGGTGGTTCTCATGTCGTTCGTCTTTTTGATGTCACGCTTGTTGTGGAAGCCGAAGTCCTCCTCCATTCTGTAGGAGGGGGAGCTGTAAGAGGAGGGGCCAGCTGAGTGAGGGTTAGCCAAGCTGCCCGACACCACGGACGGCGAACAACTCAACAGCAAGGGGATACTACAACCTCCGACATTTGCGTTGGGGAACACGCCAACCGCACCCGTTGAACCAGCGGAACTCGACAAGCCTGATCCATAAGCCGATCTAGCGGATTCCTGTGAAGGCTTCCAGCGGAACATGTGATCTGAACCAAAACCTTCCATCGCGTCTCTCATGCTTGGCTGGAAGTTGGAATGCATACCGCCCATCTCGTGCATTTGTGAATGCGTCATCGAGTTGTGATGATATCTCCCAGGGAGATGGGGGTGAGCTGGGACGTGGCTCGCCATCTCAAAGTCATGAGAGACACCCATTTTGCTCGGGATCTGATGTTCACCCAAGTGAGAGTTTCTCAAATGATCCATGGTATGCTCAGGAATGATACCATGTCCATGTGGTTGTGCGTGAGCCATGCGAAACTCATTGCCAAATTCTTCAGCTGCTTTCATTGAAGACAGATGATCCAAATGTGTGTTTTCCTGTGCCCAATGTGCGTTGTGCATGTGCTGAAGATGATGCAAATGTTCTTCCGCAGCTTTCATCTCTGGTACAGTTTCCATAGAAGACAACTCTTCGTGCTGCATCATTTGATGCTTTTGGTGATCTAGGATGGAGGTGTGATCCACAGATTTTGCCAACATAACATTTTCATTGTGTTCACCTAAATTGTGAAAATGGGTCTGTTCTAATTGCTCTGCAGATTTAGGGATGCTATCAAGGTGTTTAATTTCAACGGCTTCTTTCGGTTTCATACCCCAATTTTCAGTAAGATGTTCTTTCTGCTCCGGTTTTGAATTTTCAGCAGCTTTTGCTAGTTCCATTGAATGTTCTTTGTGCAAATCTTCTTTTTCTCTTTTGTCTTGATCTAAATGATTCGCTGACTTTGCAAGAAAATCGATCATACCATCATCAGCACTTTTTTCCTGTTCCAGATGATGTTTAATTTTGTCTTCAATAGCTATCTCTTCTGCGCTTTTTTGATGTTCACTAAAGGCATCTGATGTCAAGGGTTTAATTATCGTGCCTATGGTGATAGGAGCCACAGGAATATTTTCTGACGTTTTAAACGCAGTATCCTTTTCTACATTCAATTTGGTTTCTTTTCCGTCTTCAACTGCTTTCATGAAAGGTACCTGCATTATGTGATGCTCAGATTGGCCTGTTAACATGTCCATATTAAATTCAGAACTTTTTTCTTGATGATGATCAACAATATTCTCTTCGTTTAATAAATCTTTGTTTTCGGTGTGTACATTGTTTTCTTCTAATTTGGTTTCAGCACTTTTTTCGTGTTCATGAATTTTGTGGTTCTCGCTTCTCAAAGGTTCTTGGCTTTTAATGTTATCTAAATGAATTTCAATCATTTCAGAGGGAGCAGTCTTCATGTCATCTTCAGTATTTTGTTCTACTGCAGCATTATGTTCACTGAAATGTTCCGTTATTTTCTTGTTCAGGATCATTTCTTCTGCAGCTTTTTTTTCTTGATGATGAGTTTCTAAAGACGATCCATCCTGTTCAAGACGTAAATTGTTGACTTCAGGTAACATTGCATGCGAATTAATCATTTCTTTAGTTTTTTTATCAGCTACTGTAGATGCTGCCTTTGATTGATCCAAATGTAACATACTATCCTGGTTGCTGGCAGCTTTGAAACTATCTTCGATATTTCTCGCTATCTCAACATTTTTCTGAATATTTTCGAGGGCTTCTTTCCACTGGGCCATTCTCTCTTCTTCTGTTTTTGCTATGGTGACATGAACATCATGCATGTCCTCTGAGTTCCTTGTAGTTGTAGCGTGTAAACTCATCGATTCTAAGGTTCCAAAGTTTTCATGGATATGTTTCAGGGCTTGTCTAGCTACTTCAATATCTTCATGTAGTTCAGTGTCAGTTTGCGATTCATGTGCCATTTTCATGTCAGTCTTCGTTTCTATTTTCTTAAGATCTCTTTGCAAATTCTCTACAGCTTCCTTCGCCATCTTGATGCTATGTTTCACGTCATCTTCGGTGGTATGAATGTCAGAACCCTCATGGGCAGAACCTGTCACTGAAGTCCTGAGTTTATCATCTTCATTACACAATTTGACCTTGACTTGTCGGGCGCATGTTTCATTGGAGTCGGTGTGAGCTTTTTCTTCTTCAGAATCACGATAAACTTGGTAACCATATTTTTTCTTCACAATCAATGGCTTTTTCAATGTGAAGCTTCTTCCCGTGGGAGTTGAAACTCCAGCGTCGAAGTTTACATTTTGAACTTCACTGTTTGAGACTCCATTATTCAAAATAGAACTGGTGCTGATCTCCGATGGTGACTTTCTTTCTCTCTTCAGAATGTCTGGTAAACTTGGTTGAGTTTGAAGATGCCCATCTTGAGTACGATCCGTGTTCTCCAAGCCATCCCCGGGTAGAGCGGGGGCCGCGATGGCCAGAGCTACCAGAGCAGATACCACTACGAGTGTCTTGTTCATGTCTGATGCCACGATTGATGCTGGGATCAAACTGTATGGTTAATTTATACTAAATTACCGAGGAGATTTGTTCGAACGAACCTAAAAGAAAACAAAACGTGCTTATAGTAATTGGCTCACAAATGCTGAGACAACGCCTTCCGGTTCGAAACATTTACGCTAAACATGAATTCCGAGAACCTGACTTAAAAATAACTCACCTAGTACCTAAGCTATCGATTTACTACATAGTATGTATACCTAGTTAAATGGTGCCAACATAGCTCAATAAGTAAACTGCAAATCTTATTTTGGCATTAAAGAATTAAGTATGATAAACGTGAAAATCATGTGACAGTATCAGTCTGATATACTTCTGTATTATCAAACTTGATGCCTAAAAGACTAAACCAATTGACGCACTATTTGAAAACGGATTTAGGAACTATACAAACAGGCATTATATACATATATCTACTTTCAGTAGCATACATAGTAAACATAGTACATAGTAAACCTCGTATATATCCAAGAAACACACACACACAGGACAGGACAGGGTCCATAATTGTTTCTATTATATTTTTATTTACCACCTGTAATTGTACATTATGGTTTGCAATAAACGTTTTGATTTGATTTGATTTGAAAATTGGGAGGCGTCTAATGGATCATAACGTAACAATACTTTTATCAGCCCGATTTCTCACAGTTATGTTTTTCAAATAAATCTATTTTTCCTGTATCCTTTATAGGTCCGTTTGCAAACAAGGATGAACTAATCACTTTAATAAACGAAAAACTATGTAGGTATGCATTGCAATTAGATATCTGCTTCGTGTGGAAATCGAAGCCGCAGCTGATCAAAGAGCCACTGCGTCTAACAACCAGTTAAAATGTCATAGCGATCATAATTTTACTTATAAGAAAACATAACATAATTAAACTCTATATTCCTCGAAGAGGTAGTTCAGTGTGTTCACCTGCATTTCGCTATAGTTATGAATAAGTCCTAATGAAATAGGGCGAGCCTATCACAAATAAGCGGGCCCAAATCTAGAATCCGAGCTGCTGAGAAATTCCTGATGGAAAAACCCAATAACACTTTATTACCCGACCTGGGAATCGAACCCAGGACCTAATACTCAGCGCTTGTGTTGTGACCACTAAAGCAACGAGGTAATCAAAAATTAATATTCTTTAGATAATATGTCAATTAGTTTCTTCTATATATAAAAAATCATGACTTTTTTTGGGCTACAACATATTAAAAAAACATAACGATAACAGAAATGATATATTTAGTGTCCAACTAGTGAATTTTAATCAAACCCACGTTCGTCGGTTAGCAGCCGCGTTTACCACAACGGAACCAACCAGGGTTGGATTTTTCGCTAAATAATGTTTTATGTTGACGTAAATACCTAAACATTGTGATGTTGAGGCGATGATGGTAAAGTTACGACGGAATAGATTGACTGTCGTACGGTGGGTTCGATTCCCGTACGGAACAATTATTTGTATTATGACCCAAATAGTTGTTTTTCATGTATCTGTTAATAAAATATAAAAATAAATAATAGAGATGTCAGAATTTAAAAAAAATGTTCTCTTAATTTAACCGTTATAGATATTTTGTCTATCGCTCAAAGGTTTACTTGCAGAAAACCTTATTAGTGTATACCTTAAAGTAGCTAGTCATTAAGCACATATAGGAATTAACGCTTTGTATTCCTTATTTTTTCGTGTTCGTTCCTTTCCGTGTGGTGCCGGACGTAAAGAATAGTACCATCCCATTTCTTCCCGTGGGTGTCGTAAAAGGCGACTAAGGGACTTAATAGGGCAGCAGCGGTCTCTATGCATTTTAACACCATACTGCGATCGCCAACCCGCCTGCCAAACGTGGCGATTATGGCAAACCCCCCCATTTGGTGGCCTATGTCCAGCAGTGGAGGCCTTTCGGCTGAAATGAAAAATGTTGATTCCTTTTTTTAAGTATTAGCAGTTTCATACAATGTGTGTGTTTACATCGTGTTTCGCCATGTGCGAGTCTTGACATCACCAAAGTACTTAAGCCATACAAATCGAGACAATTCTTGACATTTCTAAATCCTATCTGTAAAAACTGATAACAGAAATCAGCTACCTATTTATCAAGACATGAATTTTAGAGACAAACATGAATTTTCAAGTATATTAGATGATTTGCATAATTCTGATTATCAGCATTCTTCAGTAATGGTATGACAAACAGTTTATGTTCACGTACGGCACAGTTAGCATGATGTTTGATGGACTAACTTTGCCCGCGACATTACTGCTTCAGAAGATTTTTTGCACCATAATATTTGACTCGTGCCATCCGGTTTGTGAAGCTAGTGTTAGCTAGTGTTCGGTGGAGGTCTGCCCGGCTAGGGAGGGGCACCGCCGTGTCCTTGTGGAGACGGCGATCGGCGGCAGTGATCTCTCGCGTCCGGCCCTGGTCCAGGCCATGGTACGGAGCGAGAGGGATTGGGAGCCGTCACCTCCTTCTGCGAAGCTGCAATGCTCGCGATGGAGGAGGCAAAGCGCGTGAGAGAGGGGCAAATTTCGCACCCTCACGCCCCTAGCCGCCGCAGGAGACGCCCTGGGCGTCGGGAAACGCGGGCCGATTGCCGGCCACCGTAGGCGCGGGCTTGCGGACAGTGAGCAATGGGTAGCTTGCCGTCCGATAAGGACTAGGCCCAAGTCGACGGCGCGTTGTGTTTCATGCACGCCTCAAAGAGATGCCAGCACTACAGAAGGGGTCTGCTAGAAACGGTGCCTGCCGGGGTCACGAGAAAGTCCGAAAGGGATACCGTGGCCCCTGGCAACGTACAGGCAACACTGAAGGAACACGGGGGTTACCTAGTCCTACTCTAGTAACTATATCTATCAATGCATGCTAGGACAAATAACTTTTCAAAAATAGTCGACAAACAAAATTGTTTGTTTTAATTTCGACATACTCAACCAATCTTAAAAATTTGATTTTGCTTTGGCTTGTAATAATTGCATCAGGGATACGTTCGTATCCCTATATGTAAAATATGTATACAGTACATATGTTTGCTGTTAGGTATCTCTTCCTATGCTGCATCGGTTGGTGTGATCACGTCAACGCTGGCTGTCGCTGTAAACCAGCGCTGTGGCTCTGGCTCGTCGCATAGTGCCACAGCATTATGCTGAGTGATGGCCGTTTTGCGTGGATATGATATGACGCATATATTCCCTCTACTTATTCTTATTGTGTTTTTGTGCTTAATTTTTTTATTCTTTATGCGTAACAATTTCTACATATTTTCTTTCTACTTTTCCATATTTTATTAAAACTACAACCAATCAATCACTTATTACGGTATTTTGATAACTATGAACAGATATAATACCTTAAATAGTGGACTCTCTCATAAAAAATAATTTCATGAAAAAACAAACACAACTTCAGTTTTATATATATTTATAAATTGGCTAATACTGCACTTCTGTGCAGTCTCTACGTAATGTAATGACGAGTTTGCACTTTCTTTAAAATTCTTCGATTCGTGCTTGTATGTAATTTTGTAATAATTAACAAATTATGACGTCATACTATGTGGTAACCACCGCGCGGTGTTTCTGTGTTGAAAAAAAAAATTGTACATACACAACAACACGCCTGTACTCCCGAAAGGTTAGGCAGAGGTGTACCTATAGGAACACCCAAATTTTGCCAGTTATGTTTAAATCCCATGTAATAGGGGGCGAACCTATTGTCATCAACCGAGCACGAATCGACTCCGGGCTGCTACTGAGAAATTCCTGATGGAAAAACTCAATAACATTTTGCCCAACCTGGGAATCGACATCGTGCTCAGCGCTTGCGATCACTCAACCAACAAGGCAATCAAAAATTGTATTCGTCAGATAATATTATGTCAAGTTTCTTACATACAAAGTAATCATGCATTTTTTGGGTTACAGCAAAATATAAAATCACAAACGATAACAGAAATGATTTCAAATGAATCTATGCCACTGTGCCATTTGGATTATAAGTATTTTGCTTACATTATTTATCTAATGAACGAAGACATTTTGTTCTGTGCCATTTCCAAATAATGTATGATAATGTACTTTTCAAATTACCTAATTTGAATAAACATGCAAGGCTCAAAGAATAATTTGTTGAGTTGTGCCTAATACATTGTATCAATATGAATGTGAATAGTCGTAGCTTGTAGCCCGTAGCCCGCGTAGCTGTACTACGACACTACGACTGTCTACGACTAGTCTACGAGGTTCTACGACTGTCTACGAATCTATGACATGCGATATCATAAGAGCGTTTATTCCGAAAGTGGGCAACGTCACTAATAGATGTCATATATTTCTATATTTTGGTTAATTTGGCAATATTACTGTAAGGAATTATGAAATGTGGTTAACTAGCGAACTAGAATATTCATAATGAATTGCAATTATAATACTGAATACGATGTTGTAACCGTTTTAGGTGTAAAAAAGGCATTTGGAAATTTTCCAAATACTTTTTTTACATCTAAAACTAAATATTCGGTGTTACGATATTAATTATTGCATTTCATAATCAGTATTTAGTTCACTAGTTAGCCACATTTCATATATTAATATTGTCAAATTAATCAAAATAGGTAATTATTTGACAGCTAGTTGCGACGTTGCCAACTTTTAGGATAAACTGAAAACCAAAATGTACTGGTCGTATTGTTCGGATGCTGGTTGAATTAAATTAATGTTTGGAGATAAAAATAATCATTATTAATTAAATTATGATTTTATAGAAAAATCAGCAAATCTCAAAGCAATACTAAATTATAGATTCATTAATCCATTCATTTATTCATTAATTTTTTTCTAAATAGGTTTATTAATATTGCTGTGTGATTTACTAAGGAATATGACTTAGGAATAAATACTTGGTCATTTGAAATATTATATTATACATCAATTTGTTTATTTATTATAATTTCATTATATACCTAATTAAAATTATAATTAACATTAAATCATTTAATTAAGTCTAGAACTGTTCACGAAGCGATACTCGTACTAGATTCGGCACAGGATAGTCCTTGGAAATGACATGATGGTTGCCTTGATGTAACTCAGGGTAATCTTCCGACACCTTATAATGGCTGACGGCATGAACCGTATCCAACCAAATGGTGTTCCTCTTCTTTCTCGCAAAATTTCGGTTACAACAAGCTGCTTCGGATTCAGAAAAAGGCTTTGCGATAGCTTCTTTCAAGCCATTGTCAGAAAGCGGAGCTTCACAGCTAGGAATATTGGGTTCCTGAAACTGGCTTGGTGAACCAAGTCCATTGGGTATAAGATCTTGGATGGCCGTAGAAGCCGTCGTGGTCAGCCCCACTTGTGGCGAATTAAAGATGCTTATAACCTCGACAGCATCTGTATTCACCGTCAGATCTTCACTCTTAAAACACACAAGTTGGCTGTCAGTTGTTCTGGAAGAGACATCCTTGGAAGGAGATACCAACGGCTCTTCAAAAGATGATGGTCTCCTTCCATCCAGAATATCTATCAATTCTGAATTAAGAGAATTAATATATTTAGTTTTACGTGATACAGATTCCTTTGCGTTTTGTATCGGTGCCATGAGGACTGAACCGATTGTAATAATAAGTATTATCGTTATCTTCATTTTAATTTAATTCAGAGTAATTATACGATAATGATTTATAAACAGCGATAATGCTCTTATTTATAGATACTCATTTACTTTAGAAAACGCCTTTTATAGCTGCATTTTATAGCTATACAAACGTGTCTTTTTGTTTTGCATCTTTTGTCTAGTCTTGTAGGTACAAATGAGTAAGGCTTTGCATCCGGCGCCTCTGGTATACCCACTTGAGACTTAGCTGATTACCTTAATAAAGGCTTGGTGAATATCTTACAATAATGCCACATAATGCCCATCTATTTACCTATTTTACTACTTACAAATAACGTGGTGGTCCCAAATTACGAATTGTAGATCGTCGTTTCGAACCTTGAGTCCCAGACAGGATGTACTTTGTGCAATTTATGTCATCACCGATATGCTAGAAAGTCTAGAAATAACCAGACAAAGACATATGACGTGCACTAACCCTCACTGGGCTTGCATAGTGGATTACGGCCCACTCCATGTCACATAGAGGAAGCCGTAGAAACGGCACAGATTTCTGCGCGACGCATGCAGGTCGTCACTTGTTTTTTAGCACTGATTCATAATTCTGTTTCAATGTCAGATTGTTTGGTATAGCTAGGACGCGAATGTGTCTGTGTAGCTGCATCGCAGCATGCGCTCGCGGCCTGTCAGCCTCGCCTGCCCTACCCTGCAAAATCTGTACTGTGCTGTGCTGCGTCACCACCACGTGTGTTACCGTCTCAGCATACACTTAGCCTGCTTCCCAGCAGTAGGTACGTACTTTTGTGGGTATGTGAGAATTTGGAAACCAGCCATCTTTGCCGGCCAGGTTTTTTATTAATATGCTGCCTGTATGGAATAATCTGCCCCCGCAACATAGGTACCCATAGGTCTGTGGAACACCACAATTCAAACCTATTCGAACGCACCGACAATCCAAACCTCCTAACCTGTATGTTTACTTCATGTTTAGTGTGTATGTTGAGTGTATGTGTTATTTGGCATGATTAGATACATTTAATAATGGTAAAACAAAATATTGAGGTACTTTTAACTTTTTATTGAAACAAAATTACAGTAGGTTACAACTAGCTTAATCTACACTGTGTAATTCACTATTGGTGCGCAGCGTGACTGGGTTCATGGCTCATGTGCTCGTGCGTGACCGTCACCTCTTGTTGTTCGTGCGCTTCATGCTGCAGGGGTTCATTCACCAGCCGGTACGAGTCAGCAGCAGCAGCGTATGCAGGGGCAACGTGACCTTGGGATTCCACCATGTGTCCCGGCACTATCGTAGGCGAGCAGCTGAACAGCAGGGGCACGCTGCAGCCTCCGACGTTAGCGTTGGGGAACACACCAAGCGCAGTCCCGGACGTGGCCTGCGTCAGCACCCGCCCACCAGCACCAGATAGAGCAGAAGAAACACCTGCTACTCCAGCAGTGCCATATCCTCCCATCCTCGCCATCGGCACATGCCCCTGCATGACCTGGTCCATGTCGGAGAAGCCCAATAACTCAGACTCTGGCTGTTCGTCTACGGAGCGGTAGTGCGGCGAGGCGTATCCGTATTGCGGTACAGCTGCATATCCATGATATGATGGAGCAGAGTAGGCTGCTACTGGCACGGAGCTGACGGGAAGCTGCACGGCGCCGGCAGACGCACACGGAGACACGTAATGTTGCTGGCTGTACGGCGCCCGGCGCTCCCGCAGGAACTCTTCTATTTGTTTTATTTGTTGCTTGTTCACGTATCGCGGCTGTTCCCCTTCAGGGTACATAGGGGCTCCTGCGACCGACAGGGCGACAATGGCGAATACACCAGAAAATAATATCGACTTCATGGTGACTGTGTGCTGTGCCGAGACCACCGAGACACTAATATTTATACATAAGCTGCAATTGACTTTTTGATCAAATATAACTACTTAGCTTGCAGTCTACACAAGTATACTAAACAAGTTCTTGACCGAGATATTTCTGCAAACTCAGATGCTTGATCTCGCCAAACTACAACCAATTAGGCCACTCTATTCATAATATGATGTACTAGATAACTACAACTAAATAATTATGTTCAATAAAGGTTTGTTTGGATCAATGAATGCGTAAATGCGTACCACCACGCGTTACTGAATTAAAATACAACCATAAATTAGAAAACCAAAATTCTCGCGTTTTCATACTTGGTAAAAATATTTGGGGTAAACGTAATAACGAAAGTGCACTGAAACTACGTAATATTATTTTCAAGTAGCACTTTGCCAGTGGCTTCGTCCGCAATCCTCTTTATTCGCTATACCTTGTGTATTTCGAAAAATCCTTATTCCTTGTCTACATCATAAAACCTCTGGGTGAAATTTTAGCTTTCTAAGTCCAAGGGTTTGGCCTGGACGTTGATGAGTCAGTCAATGAATGCAGAGTATAACTTACTAACTATTTAACTAATAATAAAATTTATCATATTAAACACCCAGTGCTCTTCTTCCTCTCTCCTACTTGATCTACTTGATATATGCTGTGCCCGACAGGATCCATAATTGTGACTAATATAGCTATTTACCTAACAACTTTATACATTATGGTACGCAATAAAGAATTGAGAATTGAGAACTAATTTTTTATATTAGGATGAACATAATTATTTAATAGATCCTTCTCCGGAGTCTGAACTGTTCACATAAAAAAGGATTTCATTAATACTATCCACCTATACTCCATTTGAACATTTAAACAACCCTTTTTTTACAGTCATTTCAACCGATACTGACTTCTATACCGTAGGCATAAGGATGGCATTAAAAGCAAAAAAGTTGTTACAGTACCAACTGTTTACTGCAGCTGCCATTTGTCATGCCACCAACGCAATAGAAGGCAAAATCGGTTGAACGGACTGTAAACCTGGTTTAGTTAAATGTCTAATCTTATTTCAAATGGAATATAGATAAACCTGTTTCCGTATTACCAACTTCAACCTAGTGTAATATTTGACCACGGCTATGAATGCAATGTAAGGTATGTGTGTAGTTTAGAGCTCTGTACCCCTACGGGGAATTACTGGCGTGGCGTGATGTAATAATTATATGTTATTAATGACATCGGTCCTACGATCGACCCGCTAGAATAGAACCTACGATCCGCAGCTAGTAAAACCAACCAGTCTGCTACTGAGCCATTAATTCGTTTAATTACTTTGTGGTACATTAAGAACTAAATAAATATGTCGTCTCATACAAGGCTATACATTTGATACAAGAATAAAATTCATGTAACATAATTATTGTACTCGTACAATGACATGAATATTTACTTTGTATTATATTATTTTACTTATTATGAACTAGCTTTAATTCGTGAAATTTCGCGTTTTTTTTTTCGTTTTATTTCATATTCTTTATCACCACCTCTTTAGGTATCCGAATATCAAAAAATATTTGGCCTAGATCGTAAGGCGTTAAAATTGATTCGCTGTTGCAATGTATACTAAATGTGAAGACTATGTGGGTCAATGTAATTTTTTGTTAATTTTTTCTCACTTTGTATTAATCATGGTCTGGTAGTTTGAGTAATTTATGCGGCATACCCAAATGTCCTTTCTTTGGTATTGTGAGTCGAGTCATTGAGCTCCTTAAGTTCTGAGTTGAGCTATACGATCACTGACAAATGCTTGCAATGACTGTACTAGTCCACGGTGGTTCTTTCCTGAAAAGAGACACTTCTACATGGTTTTCACATGATCTGACCAAGATTATGTCTGGACTTTTAAAAGGACTGTTACCTTTGAACGTGATTCGGCCTTTCTTCTCAGAGGAGACAGATAGGAAATGCCGACCTCATCAAATTTTTTAAATATAAAATAATATGATATTGACGTGTAAAAGTGTTTGTATGTACGAGTACATGTACAAACCTACGTACAGAAATAAAATAATTTATAATTTAACTTCACGCCTGCAAGTATTTCTTAAAAGGACACAGATTTCTCCAGTTCTGTTGAAGATCCTTCATATATTGTAAAAGCTTATGGGCCTAAATCAAAACTCCGGGCAGACATGCAGCCCGAAAACCCTGCGTGGTGAAGTTTTGATTCAACAACGAAGAGAAATTGCCGAGCCATCGACACGAAGAAGGAGTTTTTCGGCGAATTATCGATCGAACACAAAATATTCTTAAGTAATATATAGATATATTTACAAGATTTACGGCTCGATCATAAACTGGCTGATCAATAGCTTCTGCAATAGGGAGCTGGACTCCCGTTGAATGTTTGTTTCCATAGCCTACAAATTGTTGCATCTTGTCTAGGTTCGGTGAGATAATTTGTGTACAGCTGTAATAATGCTACGATGGGAGATGGTGATGCAAAGGTGATTCTGGTTATTAAGGTTACTATCCAGGTTGTATGAAGCATTATATCCCGCATGTTTTTCTCGCGAGGTAGGCAGAAATGGGTGAAATATGAACCCATTTAATTAGTGCAACGGCCGTGACTTCCGCGTTGTAGGTCCCAAACAGGCACTTTACTTTGTGTAAATTATTTCATCACCACTGCTCTCAAAACGGTGAAGGAAAACATCGTGAGGAAACCAACATGTCCTAGAACCAAAAATTCGAAGACGTGTGACACCTACCAACACGCACTGGGGCAGGGTGGATTATGGCCCACTCCCTCTCACCGAGAGGAGGCCTTTGTCCTAGCAGTGGGAACATTATATAGGCTGATTGAGAAGCAAAATATTTCATTAAACTTTTACCGTAGTCGTTTTGCCCATCGTGTCATAGATTGCAAGCATAATTATACATGCATTATTTACTATTCACAGATACATAATATTCATCGGTTATAGCTATAGTTCCAAGGTACAAATTCCGTATTGCATACTCGCATTAAAATTTCATAATAATCACGTATGGCGCTCACGGAATCAATTATGCGTCATCAAAACTCATACTAAGTATTTTTTTTAAGTTTAACACATGATTGAATTTACATGCTCGCCCTACATTTTAAGTGTGCCATTACAATATTATATGTTCACGCTTCCACTTATGATTCGTGGTAAGCACGATTTGAAACTCCCATCCCTATGTAAGGTATCCGTTTCGCCGTATTTATAAAATGTAGGTATCCTTCGACACATACAAACCTCTTCTCGTACAAAGAAGGAATGCTAGCTTAATGGAATGTAGGCGATTTCAAATCATGAAGCCTCAGATTTCCTTGTAAGAAATGTTTTCCTTCACCGAAGTAAAATTTTTACGACTAAATTCCACAAATCTTATTTATTTATTTATTTAAAATAGGTACGCCAACAGCATACATAAAGTTCATTAAATATTAAAATATCAAAATCAATCTGCCTAGCCTTTTCCCAACTATGTTGGGGTCGGCTTCCAGTCTAACCGGATGCAGCTGAATACCAGTATTTTACATGGAGCGACTGCCAATCTGACCTCCACAACCCAGTGACTGGGTTATACGATACCCCTTGGTAAGACTGGTGTCAGACTTTCGGGCTTCTGACGACTCGTAACGACTGTCAAAGATCCACGAATGACAGCCGGGACCAACGGCTTAACGTGCTTTCCGAGGCATGGAAAAAAAGTTATAAGATATGGGCTCTTATATAAAACGAGTTACAGGTGTACACGACATTTACATACAACAAAGCTACCTAAATGACATAAAATTAAAATGGAAAACAAATAAAATCATTAGCAAAAAAAAAACAGCGTTGAATTAGGTCTAAAACAAAACAAGAAGCAGACTTACACACATATTATTAAATATAAAATAACTAACTAAACTAAGTATGACATTGGCCATTTAAGTCAAATAAAAAGAAAATCATAATCATGGTACCTAGGTACGCCTAGAAACAATATAGGCCACCTGAATTAATCTAGATAGGACTTCTAGTTAGTAGAGACTGCCTCGTTTGTGTAGTCGCAAGCGCTACTGCCGAGCATGAAGTCCTGGGTTCGATTCACATTCATTATTTGGAAATGGCACAGAACAAAATAGAGTGTGGGTGTGTGTGGGTGTTCATTAGATAAATAATGTAAGCAAAATATTCATAACCCAAATGGCACAGTGGCATAGATTCATTTTAAATCATTTCTGTTATCGTTTATGCTTTTAAATTTTGTTGCAACGCAAACAATGCAAGGTTTTTTTTTTATGTAAGAAACTTGACAGTATTTTCTGAAGAATACAATTATTGACTGCCTCGTTGGTTTTGTGGTCGAAAGCGCTACTGCTGAGTATGAGGTCGTGGGTTCGATGCTCAGGTTGGACGACAACATGTTATGGGACTTTTCTATACGGAATTTCTCGTTAGCAGCCCGAGCCCAGGGTCTAGATTTGTGCCCGGTTGATAGCAATAGGCTTGCCCCGTATTACATGGGACTTAAACATAGCTGGCGAAATGTGGGTGTACTATAGGTACACCTCTGCCTAACCCGTCAGGCAAACTAGGCGTGATGTTATGTTATGTAGAACTTCTCGTTATTTTGTATGAATTTTGTAATTATTAAAATGGTGGATCTTTATCTCTTGTTTTTTTCAGATACTTACTTTCTTGTATAAGAAGGTATTTATAAGATTCCTTAGGTTACTGATGAAGGTTTATTTATTGTACCTGGACAGTTCTGCACCAGAACACATTGCTTGGAGAACTCGTCCCTGATATATCCCGCTGAACATCGGCACCCAACGCGGCAGTCCCACGTTGATGGGCACATATCTATAATCATGTTATTACACATTTTAGGGAATTCTATATTCTTGCAGACTACACACGTAGTGTTAAGATTAGTGGCAGACTAATACTACTACTACTCTGACTAGGTGGTAGTCAGATGGGTGGATGACATCAAAAGATCGCAGGTAAGAACTGGGCCCTATACCTGCCACAAAACTTTACAATTACAAGTTACAAATTTGTAAATCTTACATGTGCGTGTACCACATAACTCTAAGCCACACAATTGTAACCGAAAAGCCTTACAATATGTAAATTGTAGTGACAAGTCTACAATTTATATTTAGCCCTCATGCTTTGTGTTACGCTTTTAAAAATACGAAAGAATTGTAGATTTATAACTAATACATATTTGTAATTTCTGTGAAACGCAATAATTTCTACAATTTAACAATTTTGTGGAACTGTAGACTTGTAACATTTGTAGTATAGGGCCCTGGTTAAAACTCCCACAAACCTGGGAAGCATGGCACAAAAGGGAGGAACAGTTTTTCAGTAGTAAGGAGAACAAGACTTCCAATAATGTGAAACCTTATCAATTGCTTGTCTACACATAATACCTGTGGATAACATCCTTAGGTTAACACAAGTGGGAGGACACTTCCACCCACACAGAGAGAACTCTTCATTATCCCGCAAACACGTAGAAGTCCTGAACAACATCACAAATCTTGTACAAAATACTAACAAAACGCTAGCCGTTAACATGGACGTAGTTATCAACAAACAAGTTACGAGTTATCGCTTTATTATTATTGATTTATGTTTATATGTGTATGAAATAATAAAAAACTGAAGTGGCTATTTGTTAGATGACGTTCGCCCAATCCCATGAAGGATAACGGCACCATGACAAAAAGTTTGTTATTCCAAGAAATGTGACTTGGATTTTCCAACAAAAAGCGTGAAGATTAAAATGAGTGATCCTCTTCTTTATATGGCTTTAGATAGGACTACAATATAAATTATAAAAATAGCAGTCTATAGGTAGGTCTATTTGGTAATCCGTGAGATGTGGAAAGAGTGGAAATAGAATCAACAGGCCCCTTTGCGCAGCCGTGGGACAACATGGGCAGATTTTTTTCTATTTGGTCTACTTTGCTGGGTCATTCATAAAATCAACGTTTTTGAAGTAAAAGGGTCCTTGCTTTACGTAGGTAATTCAATCTTGTTGGCACACGGTTGGATTGCCGCAGTGGAACAGCGATTGGCTTCAGCACTTAATTCTGCACAAAATTTTGTTTGGCCTGTAAGTACTGATATTGTAGATCATTTTGATAAACACACCCACAATACATCGAGAGATCATTGTGTGGGGTAGCTTTTGAAATATAAGAATTGTTACTTTCAATTGTGCCTTTTTGGCTTATACCTACACCACTTATTCATCAGTATGATCTACTGCACTCGTAGCATGACAACCATAGAAATGGGTTTTTTACCGGATTTGTCGACGGAATAATAGAAAAATGACAGATTGTTTATCTGTCATTTTGTCTATTCTGCCGTCGCAAAACCAGCGCAGCTTATCATGACCAGCAGCGCGCTTATCATGACCACGATAGAAACGTATCGTGGTCATGACAAGCGCGCTGCTCATCCCGCTATCAAAAAGAAGCGTGAATATACAAATTCAAATCATACATTGGCATGCAACATAACTGCAATAACCTTGGACGTATGGTCGGCAAAATATGTGTGGACGTGACAATAAGAAATTAAATCTGAAGATGTCCACTTTTACAAGGAATGATTTGTCATCGTTGCTTGTAATGAAGCATTTCTCAACCGCATAATTCACCTATATTTTTTAAATAAACAATTTATTGTACAAACATGTTTAAACCTACATGACCGCAAATGTTTTCTAGATTGATTTTGATACGTTGGTAAAAATTTCCGTACCTTTGTAAACATAGTTATAGGGATGCGAAGAAATGCATTTAAAGAGATAACTGAAATTTTTGGAAAGCTGGTTACAGAAACACGAGTTTAGGGTATAACTGCACGCGGATGGTGAGCAATGGGCAGCTCACCGTCCGATAAGGACCAGGCTCGTGTCGACGGCGCGTTGTGTTCCACGCGCGCTTTCTAGAGATGTCAGCACCAACT
This sequence comes from Agrochola lota, assembly GCA_947364205.1. Lineage (NCBI taxonomy): Eukaryota > Metazoa > Arthropoda > Insecta > Lepidoptera > Noctuidae > Agrochola > Agrochola lota. The sequence continues at coordinate 7,214,255 of OX376228.1, read as the reverse complement.
GACGGGGTCGAAAGACCAATGCCTGCTGGGGTTGCGGGTTTGTCCGAAAGGGATATCGCGGCCCCGGCACACAGGCAACGGAAGGAACATGGGTGGGTTTTAGTCAGTAAAAATCTGACGCACCCTCTCGCTCTGCCCAGAGCGGGAGAAGTTATTTGATGATTTCCCAGCCTCAAAAAAAAAAAAAAAAAAGGTTATAACTGCACGAGGTATGCCCGCTGTTTAGTGGTGGTTGCACCCACCCTTTATGAAATGACGAGCCAATAATTGTAGCTATAGATAAAGCAAAGCCGCCCACAAAGTTTTCAATTACCCTCTTTTTTATAAACGTTGCATAAACTTAAGAGATGTTTAAACGTCAAAAATTTATGTTTAATTGACGCTAATCATTACTTCTTTTTACCATCTAAAGTTTTAGTCAAAATTAAACACCAAACAATAAAAGGACTCAAATACTTACAGGTGCTGTAAGCATTCAATGTCAAGTTCAAGCATTCGTCATTCTCCTGAGTCGCGGGTATTCCAAATACAGTCTAGCAATTTCTTCAAGCAACGTTTTATATAAGGGAGTTAATGGTGACATGCTTCTTACAATAGATTATTTTATAGGTAGACTAGCTGCGCTCCGCGGTTTTACCAGCATAAGTCTCGATCCCGTGGGAATATCGGGATAAAAAGTATCTTATGTCCTAACCCAGGTCATGGACTACCCATGGGCCAAATTTCATCCAAATTCGTTCAGCCGTTTTAACGTGAAAGCGTAACAAACAAACAAACTGACTTTCGCATTTATAATATTAGTTACGATAAGTTAGTATAGGTAGAGGTACCTAACATATTATAGAAAATTTCCTGAAACTAATATTCAGTAAACAATGAAAAAATAGGTACCTACATCTGCTAATAGATAAATACATGTACCTACATAATTTTAAAGTTTTATCTAAGAATGTAATCAAAGATAGAGCAGGGCATTGTTATCGGCAGAATCAGACGAGTTAACTACACTCTTGGAATAAGAAAACTGTACGTGCTATATCTATGTGAAATGGACACGATCTTCATTGCAGCATGATTAATTTTTCCTCCACCTCTTGTCTCCCATTACTTTAATTAGTATAAAATGAATCTCTTTATCCTAAACGCCATCAGTTATTAACGTAAAGCATAAGAATCGTACAGTACTTCTTAAAATAAAGTTCAATAATGCACGTGAACTGTGCTGCTGTCTTTGCTGCATTAGTCTTTTCCTGTGTGAGCGGCTATCCAAACTTATGGAATAGCAACCATCTCACTCCGGTCCATGGACTATACGTAAAGCCTTCGACTGATGGGACCACTGGAGATCTGTTCGTCGCTGCCACGGAAGAAAGCGGAGCCAAGTCGCAGTGGGCGGTTGCTCAGCCACAAGCCACTGCGATTCCAATGGCCTATGCTTCAGGATACCCAACAACACACGACGAAAGTACTACTCAAAAACGCGCATTGATGCCAAGTGCACCAGTTCAGTACGCCTACGCTATGCCCGTGGCATCTGGCACTCAAGCTGAAGGTAGTCAGGTAGCTGCGTACCCCTACGCTTATACAATCCCTTCAAGTCCGGCCGAAGCTCCTAAATGTGAGCATCAGGCTAGTGCTTCTCAATACCCCTACCAGTTTCCGTTTCAAATGTTTTATCCGCAAATGACGTCTGCTTACACCAACGCAATGAGCATACTCAAGGATGCAGGACTTAGTGAGGATTCCGCCAGTACAGTGATGTCCCAGGCTGCACCAACGTGGTCCCCTGCTTCCTACGCCTATCCTATGTATGTGATGGTAGACCCCAATACGTGGAACCAGAACCAAGCTACAACTACTTCAACGCCTGCACCATCAAACCCTCAATCGGAAGAAAACACTCAAGCATAGAGAGTAAAATTTTAGACTAAAACTGTAACTTATGATAAATTATTTTCTTATGTAATAAAATGTGAAATTATTTGGTTTTCTCATTTTCTCCATGGTAGGTACTTTATACTTAAGTACCAAATAAGGAGCTTGTGGTATCGCATCCAGTTAAAGCATGTGCAAAGAGGATAATTTAGCATCCCTTTTCGCCAAGCACATGTGGCATTGATTTAATATTAGTTTTTTTTTCACTGCAAACAAATATTTCATGTATTATGGTAAATCAAAAGTACAAGAATATCAGTATCGTCAGCAACAACAGTTACACGATTTTCTTCTGTGAAGGTCAGAGCTGTTTTTACAATAACAGTGTCATCATTACCCAATAGAGCACTTATGAGATGAGCGAAGAGGTGGGTGCTAACCAACAAGCTCCAGAAACTTTGCAGGAGCTGAAATTTGGAATAATGACAAACTTTATTTTCTTTGTACTACTATTATTTAAAAAGATCTTACAGAAGAGACCTTTAAAAACAAAATTATGCAGGGTGGCTTGATTCAGATGTTCTGGAGTGTATATTTCGCAGATGGATTGTCGAATCCCATTGTTTTACTTAACTGCTACCTAACTGTTTTACAAAAAAAAACAACCGACTCCTACTTTGCAGAAATTTGAGTTATTTTTCACTTCGTAATGTTTTTTTGGAAGTCGGGAGTTTTTTTTTTTTGTAAAATCGTTTTTATTTCTTGCCTTTTAATGGGTCGGTTTGTAATTTACCTAAGTTAAAATAGCCTAATGTCAACTGCTCATCACCTTTTACAAAATATAGATTTTTCCCGATGCAGGGACGTTAACACTTTCGACTCCACCCATTTTCATATAAATCACACGCCATGCCGTCATACATATTGGAAGTGAACCTTCCGGGTTGTGTTGCCGGCATTACGTTTACGCTAAAGTTAACCATCGGGGACGGTCAACGGCATTAGTTTTAAAACCATGATATAAAACAAAGTAAAATTATGTTTTCAGGGGGTCTTATAGTTATACGTAGAACACAACCTTTAAATTTTTTTGTGAATATTTATAACCATTGTGCACGTAAAAAAAAAATGCTTGTATTTTAAAACAATAAAATAAAATATATAATAAACACATACTAATAAATCTTGTTAAAATATACGTCAGATTTTATTTTCACGGTTTGTAATGCTGTATTGTACATTTAAAATATAATATAGAAACTTTCCACATGACTTTTTTACACCTAAAACGTTTACAACATCAAATTCCATACATAATTGCAATTCATTATTAATTGTTGACGAGTTCTCCTAGTACTTCACCGTCAGCTCCACCTTTTTTGCTTGGCAACCATAATAAGTAATCGAATCGAACTAGTGAAATATTTATTATTGAGTAGTTCCGGTGGCCATCTGTGGTCTAGCATCTTCAGTTCCACTTCACCAAAGGGCGCTTTCCGAGAACAAATGCACAAGTTACTATAAAAAAAAATCCCAAATACGCTATAGGTGCGCTAAGGTGTAATATTTGAAAAGCTACCTCGATTTTTCCAGGATCATGCCATCACCTGATGACAATGGGACCACCTGGGAAGTGACCACAGAAATCAAATCCATATCGGTCGTGCCGTCTTCGAGTAATCGGGGAACATACATAAAATAAAAAAACCGGCCACGTGCGTGTCGGACCACGCACAAAGAAGGGTTCCGTGGTTGGGAAGAGTTTATCCCAAAAACAAACATAACTTTGTAGTTGAAAAACATGTTCTCCCAAACATATACCTACGTCACGGTCAATTCTCCAACTGCAAATATAAGTTTAAAATAGCAAAAAAAAAGGTGATAAAACTTGCTTTACTTTACTTGTGCTGTGAGACCTTGCTTCCTGCCAAAGGAGAATGGTCGTTTCTGCCTTGAAGCCCATATACCAATGGAAAGATCTCATCAAGGAGAATATTTCTTATTATCAAGACTTCTCTTGATTGTTAGCACGTAAGGAGCTACAGAGCTCTAAATGTGAGTAATAAAATATTATTGAAATTCTGGTATTTCGTCAATTCATTTTATTTTATTTATTCAGTACCTTGCAAATATCATCTTTCAAGCCTATAAATGAACATTTTAAAACATTGGCCTCCTAGATACCGTTTTAGCAACAATGTTTTTAAGAGTCGGTCGACCGGACAGAATGTTAAGCCTATAGCTTTGAGATATTATGCCAATGGAAAGATCTCTTCAAGGGGAATATTTCGCGATACGATGACTTCTCTCGATTGTTAGTCAGTGAAGAGCTACAGAGCTCTCTAAAGCTCTCTAGAGCTCTCTCAAAGCTAGTAAAGGTTCTCCTTAAAGATTCATTTTCATTGGTGTATATCTTATGGTTATTGAACGCCAAGAAAATTCCTTAGCTTTGGTGTTCAAGTAGTCACACTTATTTAGGTCATTAACTCAAAACTGCCTAACAATTGGCAAAAGTCGTGTTAGTAGCAAAGGTTCTCCTCAAAACGCTCTTCCCATTGGTGTATATCTTAAGGCTATTGGGTCAAGAAAATTCCTTTTGTGCGGTGCCCAAGTAGTCACACTTATTTAGGCCATTCACTCCAAACTGACTAACAATTGGCAACAGTCTTGTTAGTAACAAAGGTTCGTGAGAGTCCAAATGGCGGGTATACCATAGCGAATTCAATTATACAAATTAGGTACCAAACAAATGTACCTAAAACATAATATTTTGTACCTAGCTCTAAAAAATCTGTACCTCCTTCAGAACGAAATTATTTCGAAATTAAGGTACACCCGCCATATTGACATCAAGATGATTATGATGATTATGTTCTATAATATTTTATTATTTAAGCATTACTCATAAAATGTAATTACGCAAAAAAAAAATACCAAAAAAGTACCTCAAGTAAATAGAAACACACACTTGATCAGTGGGATAGTTCCTGAGAAATAAAACAACTGTGTCTCGTTTACTTATGTTTATTATTTCGTTTATTTATTTTCTTTCATTTTTCACACTAAAAAGATATTTGAAAAAATACAACAACCGTGTCTCGTTTATTTATGTTCTTTATTTGATTTTAAATACTTATAAATTATATTTTTAAATATTAGAATATAAAAATTAAAACATTTAAAAATATAAAAAATAGTAGCCCATCGGTATCGGGAACAGGGTCCAAGCTACCGGCTACCGGGTCAGGGCTCCAGAGAGAGGAACCTCCTGAAAATGCGAGCCGAGTCCAGGAGTACCACTTTCTGAATCAAGCCCTTGATCCAGCTGCCCAACGAGAGCCTCCTTAGGTGTTGGTCGAGGCTCTTGGCAACTAAGCCATTGGCTGATACGACTATCGGCACAATGATCGCTGAGTCCACATCCCACATGTCGACAACCTCGTGAGCCAAGTCAAGATACTTGATTTGTTTATCTTTCTCAGCTTTCACGAGGTTCTCGTCATGTGGGACCGTTATGTCAACAATCTTTGTGCGCCGCTCTACTCGATCCACCACCACTATATCAGGTTTATTGGCAACAATAGTCCTGTCAGTGATGATGGATCGATCCCAGTACAATGTGATATTTCCATTTTCGAGAACTGGGTCGGGCACATACCTGTAGTACGGCACTTCCGATTCCACAAGATTGTATTTCAGAGCTAGTTGCTGATGGATAATCCTGGCTACAAGGTTGTGTCTATGCAAGTAATCTTCGTTAGCTAGACGAGAACAGCCGGAGATAATGTGTCGTATTGATTCTCCCGGACGGTGGCATGCCCGAGAAATGTCAACCGTGCCGTCTTTCTCAATAAATCTACGGTAGTTGTTCGTCATGATAACTTCGTCCATAATTGCACAGACAAAACCTTCGGTTTCCCCAAAGAGGTCACCAAACCGCAGCCAGGCTACGGGCGCTAGAAAATCTACATCGGGTCCATGTAGGGCCCGGAAAAAGCGTCCGTGAAGCTCCTTACTCTGCCATACCTCCTTGCGATCGTTAGTGTCAAGCACTACAGGCTTGCGCCAGTTCTCTTTAGCCATGGAGAGCGGGGTGAGGCCCTTGTCCGCCGCGACCACATCTCGATGCATTCCCACGTCGGCTTCTAGGAAATATTCCCTGAGACTGCATATCTCGCGATTGTGGAGGGTCTTAGCGTTTAAAAAACCTCGACCTCCACACTTTCGCGGGATATACAGTCTCATTACCGATGACCGTGGGTGGTGCATTCAATATGCAGTCAGCAGCTTACGGACCCTTCTATCCAGGGCGTCGAGTTCGGTCTGAGTCCATTTGAGTATGCCGAAAGAGTACATCAAAACCGGCATGACCCAACCATTGAAGGCCTTATTTCCGCCTGATAAAAAACTATTAAATACTTTCTTCAGGCGGCCAAAAAAGCGCTCCTTCAATGATTGCTTCATGTCAGTAACATTGATGCCCAACGCTTCCGACATACCCAAATACTTATAGGTTTCGGTTGCGGAGAGGGCTCTAAGATTTATGGAATCCGAGAGTTCCGTTCCCACGGATCCCATAATCTTCCCTCGCTTGACCGCACATTTGTCCACACCAAATTCCATCCTGATGGCACTACTGAAAATTTCAGTTACTTTCAGTAGCTCCATCAGTTGCAAATTGTTGGGGGCAAAGAGTTTAAGGTCATCCATGTAGAGGGGGTGAGATATAACCTGACCACCTCTCCTCAGCCGATAGCCTAGACCTGAATCCTCCAGCAGTGTGCTTAGAGGATTCAAGGCTAAACAGAACCAGAGCGGACTGAAACTATCGCCCTGAAATATGCCTCGCTCGATCCTTATCGGCTCGCTATTCCTACTTATGTTTATTATTATTATGAATTATTGATCTAGGTACATATTTATATATATATTTAGGGATAATTATTAAATTATAAATCATGAATGTTACGCGTCAAAGTTATTAGTAACCATATTACTTTTTCGTTTTATTATTTCACTTTTCGTCTTTATTTAAATAAAATTTTATTTACGCCAATTTTTATTATTATTCTGAAGTTAAGTTTAAGTTTTTTTTTTAAGTTTCATTATGATAAATGAGCTTTATAAAAATGTATAAATGTTGTATCTTATATATAAAATAAATTGAGTAAATTGAGAATATCCGAAATATCCCTAGACGGTGTTGATGTGTTTTTATCAATGGTAACTTGTTGAATAATGAATTCATGTTTTACCATTATTTTTCGTGTCTGGACTCCATAAATATACCGCCCGTAGAGTTTTTGTATTTTTGTGTTGTTGGTAACTCTGTCTAGAAATGTCAGATTGACAAGCGAAGCAACATGCTTTTGGAACTGCGACGAAAATAAAAATTAAAATAAACGTCGTAGAGTTCTACAACGAGTGAAGTGGTAATATTGATATAAGCCAAGAATCAACTAAATAAGACAAAATGGTTTCCAAGAAAAAGAAGAAGGTATGTAAACATATTTCATAATGTCACAACACGTGTTTTTATTATTGGGTATAACCAATAAAATTTCGCTTTTCTGCAGTATTCATCCGGAGAAGGAGCACAGTTTATGACCAGGAAGGCTGCCCTAAAGAAACTACAGTTGTCTCTCAAAGATTTCAGACGTATTTGCATATTGAAAGGTATTTACCCACGAGAACCTCGCAATCGTAAGAGGGCTCAGAAAGGCGCAGGCGGTATCAAAACATTGTACCACACAAAGGACATAAAGTTCTTGCTACACGAACCTATAATATGGAAGCTCAGGGATTTAAAAGTAAGTATTTCAATACTTATAACATTTTTTTATTAATTACTTTGTGCAACATGGATCATAACCAAATGTAATGTTCTTCTTTTAGGTGTACCAACAAAAAATTCGTCGCGCAAGGGCTATGAGAGAGTACAAAAACATGAAGAAGTTCTTACGGGACTATCCAGATATAAACATAGATCACATCGTCAAGGAAAGATATCCTACATTTGTAGATGCGTTACGAGACCTGGATGACTGCCTCACTTTATGTTTCTTGTTCAGCACTTTCCCATCCCTGAAGAAAGTACCGAGAGACCAGTCAATGCTTTGCAGGAGACTGACAGTTGAGTTCATGCATGCAGTTATAGCTGCAAAAGCACTCCGTAAAGTATTTGTGTCGGTCAAAGGCTACTATTATCAAGTTGAACTAGAAGGACAGACCATCACATGGATTGTGCCACATCATTTCTCATTCCAGGTTATTATTGTTTATTACCTAATTCAAATAGCAGTGGTGGCCCAGTGGTAACGGCCGCGACTTACAACTTGTAGGTTCGAACCCTGACAGGTGCTTTATTCTGTGTAAAATATTTCATCACCACAGCCCTCAAAACGTTGAAGGAAAACATTGTGAAGAAACTGGCATGTCCTAGAGCCGAAATTTCGAAGACATGTGACTTCTACCAACCCGCACTAGGCATGCGCCGTGTTGGAGGATTACAGCCCACTCCCTCAGAGAGCACAGAGAGGAGGCCTATGCCCCGCAGTAAGAAGATTATAGACTGATGACCTTATTCAAATATTTTATCTTCTTTTTCTACCAAATTCTTACTAACACAATCTCTTTTTCTTCAGCCTCAAAACAAGGATGAAGTAGATTTCAAGATCATGTCAACATTTGTTGAATTCTACACAATGATGCTGGGTTTTGTCAATTTCAAACTGTATAACTCTCTAAACTTGGTCTATCCACCTAAATTGACCGCAGCATTCACAGCTGATGACAAAGAGCTTATAGATGAGCATGCCTACGTGGCTGAGAGGATAGCAGCCATGAACTTGTCTTTAGCCAGAGTAGCAGGGTCCAATGATGCTGAAGAATTGCCAGAAATTGACATCTTCAATACAGAGGATGAGGATCCTCAGAAGTTAGAGGAAGCAAAACTTGAAGCAGAAAAGGTCCAGAAACTGAAGACAATGTTCAAAGGCCTCAAATTCTTCATAAACAGAGAAGTACCCAGAGAACCATTGGTTTTTATCATCCGTTGCTTTGGTGGTGAAGTTTCCTGGGACAAGGATCACTTTGTAGGGGCCACATTTGATGAGACAGATGAGAGCATTGCATACCACATTGTTGACAGACCCACCATGGATAAACAGTATCTCTCCCGTTACTATGTGCAGCCTCAATGGGTGTTTGATAGCGTCAATGCTAGAACACTCCTGCCTATCAATCAATATTTAATGGGAGCTGTTCTACCACCTCATCTTTCACCGTTTGTTGATAAAATTAAAGATCAAGTTTATATTCCTCCTGAAGAGAAGGCTCTCAGAGATCCTAACTTCAAACCTTTGGGTAAGTTTTCATGTAAAACAATATTTATTATTGAACATATTGTTTTTTACAATGTAGGTTTTTTTTGTACTACATAATCATACATTTTATTTCTATTCACCAGATGATGACCAATCTGGAACTGACATTGAAGAGGCCAGTGATGAGGACAAAGAAGATGAGGAGATGGATTCTGAGGAGGATGGGGATGCTGAAGCAGCTCTAGCCAAGCAGTACCAACAGGAGGTAGATGAGGACTCTGACTCTGGTGATGATGATGGTGTGGACCCCGAGAAAAAGAAACTGGCGAAAGAGAAGGTAAAACTCAAGATTCCATATTCATTTTCGTTCAAATGAGTATGATTGTAAATGAATGAAAAGTCCACTCATTTTAATTTGCAGAAATGCTTCTTATTTTTTTTTTCTATGTAATCTTTTCATTTACATTTGTTTTCTTTATTGCAGAAAAAAGCAATGGCTGTGACTGCTGGTGTGCCCCATAAAGATCATCCTTACCAGAAAGAGATAGAAGACAAACAAGCATTCCGGCTGAGAGAGAAGCTTGTTCGCAAGAAGCACAGGAACCTTTACAAGAGCATGAAGGCTGGACAGGAGAAACGCAAGAAGGAGATATGGTTGCTAAGGAAGAAGAGGCGTCTTCATGACGAGAAAGCCAAGGAAGACAAGAAAGCAGAAAAACGTAAACAAAGAGACCAAGCATTGGAAGCTTCTGCTTAAAACATAAATAAAAACTTTATTTCAAAATAATTGTTTATTTTTATTTATTTCTGTATTGTGCTAATTAATTTACCGTATAAATATTTACATCACAATATAAAAAGTTGAAGACATTTCCTTCAAATAACAATGAAACAAGACAATAATAATAATATTAGTCATTTGGAAGCAAGAAAATTACTTTGGTACTATTAGATATGGCTTATCAGGCTAAGTTTTATATAAAGTTAGTACCAACTTAGATATGAAATACCAGACATACCTATTGAATAAAAAATAATCTAGTTCTCTATAACGTAAATAAACTTTTTATACGTAAATATGCTATATCGCACGAACTTGAGCAGACCAATGTGTCTATTTGTTGTGGATTTCAACCACAGAATAAATGTCCATTCACACTATAATAAATTGTTTATAAATTATTGTCCATTCATATCGCCCTATTGCTTATAATTAATGATCATTCTAATCTTGTATTATCATTATAGATAGTGCTATCCACGAAGACGCATCCCACTCCGCTCCGTACTAAACTACAGCTTACAGTACACGCGGTGGGGCGTCTTCGTGGATGGCACTATCTGTATCTACCTAGCCTTTGGCCCAGCTATGTTGGGGTCGGTTTCCAGTCTAACCGGTAGCAGGTGAATACCGGTATTCATCATGGAGCGAGTGCCTAAGTCACGTCCACAACTCAATTACTGGGTAATACGATACCCCTTGGTAAGACTGGTTGCCAGACTTTCGGGCTTCTGACCACCCATAGCGACTGTCAAAGGTCTACAAACGACAGCCGGGACCAACGGCTTAACGTGCTTTCCGAAGCACGGAGAGGTCTCGATATTTGGTCCGCCATCCGAGAACCATCTGAAACTTCGATTGACCCGTGCAGCTGTTATTATTTAGCCACGAGTTAATCTTTTAAAACTTTTACAAAGTATAAACTGAGTGAATGATTGGAGCCCCACATTAGCTTAAATTTACTGGAGTGTGGATACCAGTATCCTAATTATATTTATTATTATAAATAATTTATTGATTATTATAAATTTAGTAAACTAAGAACTTCTACTAAGTTACGTAGCGAAATAAATAATCCCAAATTCAATAAAAATTTATAGATTCTCGTGACGGGGACTTTAGTCGTATCGTTTAAGAAAATGTAGCTGGTATGAATAGACTAAAATCACGAAATGAATAATATCCTAATTAGAATCACTGTCGGATTCGCCTTCATCGTCGCTGTCCTCAAGCTCAGGCATCGGAAAGCGCAGTATAGCTGCTATTCCAGTCAGCTGATCTAGTTCTGAGGAAGCAAAGAGACAATTACATACAAATTGACATAATAAAACAGTGTTATTAAATTATTATTAATATTATAAAGACGTAAAGTTTGGATGTAGGAGGTAATCTCCGAAAATACTCATCCGATTTCAAAAATTCTGTTAATGACAGAAAGGTACACTATTGTTATCATCGAGTGCTATAGGATTCTTCCACGCTAACGAAGTCGCGGGTAGAAGTTATATCAACTATAACAGTGCCAATTACTTTACATAATATAATAATATAATTCACACTTACGTTCCCCAGACACGTGCATGCTAGAGAAGATCCTCACTTCGCCGCCATTATCCCGAACTGAATCAACGATGGCGACATAATCTTTCCGTTGCTGTATATCTGGACTCCTGTAAAACAGAGAAACTTGGTTTTATTAAAATCAAAATCGCAGCAGTGATATAAATTGTGAAAGTCGCGGGAATCAATTATATAGGTTTAACAACGAGTTTTGTCGACCGGAGAATAGACAAAATGACAGTTAAACAATCACAATCTGTCATTTTGTCAATTCTTCCGTCGACAAAACTCGCTACGCGTGCTGGGGATCGTCTTTCGGCTGAGATTATTATGATCACAGAACAGAAAAAACAGTAGAAATCCCAAGTAGGCGGGGCCCGCGTACCCCGAGTTTTGCGGAGATCCGCATAAGCTCCTTCCGCGCCCACACCACGCGAATCAGTCTCGTTACAACGGTCACGGTGAAAAGAACTTGAAATAAAAAAAAACAAAAATGCCCTATTGTGCTGTTTTAGAATGTAAACACGATAGCAGAACCAAAAATATATCAAATAGAGGTATGTCATACCATCTTAAGTCTTAATTGATTTTATTTCGATCAAAATTTGAAAAATAATATTTTATTAAACAAGACAAGTAAAACTGGACTTTTTATTATTCAGTTTAAGGTCTACTATATTTTAAACTTAAATATATTCTTCGCGAAGATTCCAACTATGCACATGTCACAGTCAGCTACTCAATTAGAGATTACCATTATCGATAATGAGTTATCGATATTTTAAAGGAGATGCGCTAAGGTAGCCCGTGAAATTAAAATTTCGTTACGTTTCTTGCAATTTGTAGGTCAGTGTCACGTTGTATGTTGATTAAAATATGATTCGCGACCGTAACAAATATGGCTTCAGAGAATTATAATCATTAGAATCAGCAACAAACAGCTCACCTTTCAACAGTCAGCTGTCAAAACGCATTAAAAAAAAATCTGATCGTGACCTTGACATGGCCCCGCCCATTTTGGGACTGCTTGCTTTAAAACCCCGATTTCTCGCCATTTTACTATGAAACCCATATAACACAATAACTATTTCGTAATCTGTACAATATTTCCAACTGGTTCTTATAACACTTACAAGAATTTATTTGGTTTACAATAAAACGAGCCTATTTACACTAAATTTTTTTTTGTTATTTTCACCCATTTTTCTCATTCAAGAACATAAATACCAAAATTCAGCATATTTTTACATTATAAAATCATTTTTCTACGAAGATTATTAACCTTCCAATAAGAAACAACAATATTATAACTTAAAACCATTTAAAAATATGTCCAAATAACGAATTGAAACGCATCATAGAATTTCGCGGCGCCCCAACCCGACTCACTCGACGCTCTGTAATTATTGTAAACATGTCAAAGTTGTTGATGTTGAGAGATAAGTTGCAAGTTTGTGGGATTATCTAAGTGTTACAAACGCTTAAATGTTCAACTAAATTAAATATTACCACTTAACATCACAAACAAAAACCACTTGACCACGACGGTTCCGAGTCACTATTTTTTTTATAAACAAAGAAACTCTTTGTTTCATAATAAAAACTAACTAATAACTAATGTAAAAAACTACATTACCTCTCTATTAAAAGCAGTTCTATTTTTATGGTTTATTTGAGAAATAAAAATATAAATTCGCAACATTTGCAAATTGCCGCCATTTTTTTTTTGCAACATCCGGAAGTAATTTCCGAGTGCCATGCATTCGTTTTGATGCTTAAAATGTTGATAGCATGGCATGTTTTATTGCTAGCTCTGTCTTTCGTGATCACAATACCACAAGAACGATAGAGATAGGGCGCTTAGTTTCATAGATAATCGCAATAAACTTGGACCATAATCTACCTGTCGTAGCACAGCAAATGTCAGTAGATTATGACTTGTCTCCTTCTGTAGTACGGCAGTTGTCATTGGAAAGGTTCAATTCTCAACTAGAATAATCCTAAAATGTCATGATTTCATGAAATAGTCATTCAATAGGATTTTATGAACGTAGAAGGATTATTTTGTATTGGCAATTTTTTGATTATAATTCTATAAATTAATATTTGATACGGCCGCGAATCACATTTAGATCAACATCATAATATTTAGATCGGCTGGCGTAAAAAGTGATATTGCCAAAAGTGACACATATGAGGTCTTAAAGTCGCAACGACGACATGAATCATCGTGATAAAAAAGACAACCGCCTTCAAAATCTACAATATACATACAATAATCGTCTTTCACTTTGTCGAAAAAATAAATAAATAAATAGGTACAGTACAACTATTTTCTAAATGTCCCTCGGCAAACTTCGTGTTTCGTCAGTCGTCGGATTTCTATCAGTTGCCTTTGCACTTGGTGCAGACCGGACACTCTCAGTCTCTCAATCGACGATAAGTAGTAATTTTCAAATTCGGATCAGTAGTTTAACATAACAATTCTTAATTATACTTTCTATGAAACGTAAGTATGTATTAGAATAAAATACTAACACTTGATTTCGAACAAAATAATATTTATCGACTCTAGCTGTTGACTGTATTTTGTTCGAAAATAAAACGGAATGTCGATAAATAAGTCAACGACAGTGGCACATCCCTAGAGGAGGACGAATAGTAATGACCTCGTTACGCAAATATGAATCTTATTGGTAACGAAATACAGCTTTAAATTGAATGCATTTAATATAGTGACATCTAGCGTAACTTGCTCATTAAACTATTCAGTGAGTGCTTTAAACTGAAATAATAATAAATACGTAAATAGAGTAGACAATAAACAACTCTATCGTCTATAAATTGTGGTTTATTTTCAAATAAGCGACGTCTGACATTATTTCCTACTTTCATTCAATGTTAAATTACCAATCACACCAAAGATTTCTTAGTGTTACGAAATACAATTAACTTGTATTTGTTTGAGTTTGGGTACGCTGGTTCCGATACTAATGACGCGATATGCGACTTCTTCTGTTTTTTTCTGTTCTGTGATTATGATAATGAAATGAAAAAATCAAGCTCTCTTAAAAGGCTGGATGATCTTTCAAATAGTCAGATCTCAAGTTCTTGGGACGCTCTGCATACTTCACAATTTGCCCGACAGCAAATTTTCCATTTTTATACCTTTCGTTTATAAATTAAAAGGAAATTACCTGAACAATCTATCAGAAATCATAAGGACCTCAATAGCTTGGGCATCGTTCGCACATTCAATGTGTTTCTTCCCATAGAAAGCTTTAGCAGGTTCCAGTTGCAGCATTGTGTAGAAACTCTCCAGCAGCTTCACCTCACTGGCAGCTTTTGTGTCTGAGATCTTGGCCAATACTGCTGGCTCTTGTAATACTTCTGGAATAAATAATGTATTTATTTATATAAAAGAACAGAGTATGTTTGTTCGACTCCCGCACAGCCCATACCGTTCCAGGCAGAAACTTGAGTTATGGATAGTAGTTGTAGTTTGAAACGAAGGCGTGTAAGTAAAATGCGGTATTAGGGCGCGTTATTTCAGACTGGACAAGCTACACTGTGTGTGAAAAGGGTTACATGTTGTCAAACCTTGACTAGGTGAAAAGGGGTAATCAAGTTTTAGTCGATTTTACGGCTTGCTTCATTTAACTTGAAAATTGGTGCAAATAATCTAAAACTAACAATTTTGCGAAAGAGAACCCCTTTTGACTGGGCTAAAATATTATTTTGATTAATTTTCAAAACTACCCTTTAATAGGGGTTTCGAATTTCGAAGGGGAAAGTATGAAATCCACGCTTAGGGCCTGTGCACACCACGTTTTTTAAACGCGCCGTCGACGCGCGTTTTACAAACTCGCGTCGACGGCGCGCTTTTATCCAACAGACAGGTGTGCAAAGGTCCTGACTTGCGTGCGTATCGCGTCTGTATCACTACAAACGCGCGTTAAAGAAATAAAGTGTGTGCTGTGTTGTGTGCTTTCCCATATTTTGAAAAATTGACAAATAGACAAAACAATTATATTCATATGCTTAATAAGCATATGCAGTTCTTAGTTAGCCATTATAGTGACAAGCTTGTATTTCTTGACACCAACACTTTTGTGGAAACTTTAAAATCGACTAGGGATACTGTGTATCTGCCTGTTAGTTTTAGACACATAATAGCAAGGCTATTAGCTTTTTATATAAACTCAGACATAGGTAGTATGTCGAAGTCTTGTATTATTAACACCACAATGATTAGTAATAATACTAATAATAAGGTGGTGAACCTAAATAAATGTAGCTCAAATGCTACAAATATTTTTACAAATTGTACGAAGGAGGTTCCATGTCCCTCACTCACTATGAGTTCACTGCCTCTGGATAGTAATTTAAACTAGTTTGTAAGACAACAGAAGGTACCTGTAAGAATATTCTTATACCTAATAACAACAAGGTATCTTCTTGCTCTAAAATAAATAATTATCAAAAAGGAGATCAGCAGAATGCCTTGAAATTATTTCATCAAAATATTCAAGGTATTTCTTCCAAATTATTAGAAATTGAAATGTTTTTAGAAAAAACTAAGTTTGACATTGTTTGCTTTACTGAACATTGGTTAAAGGATTACCAAATGCTAATTAATTATGAGAACTATAGTGTGGGCAGTTGCTTTAACCGTAAATCTATGCTACGTGGAGGTTCTCTTATCTTGATAAAAAATTGTTTAAAATCGAAACAACGTAATGACATAGTTGGTTTATCAGTTGAACATTGCATTGAACTGTCCTGTGTTGAGCTGGATAAGCATGTTGTAGTGTGCGTGTACAGACCCCCTAATTATCAGAACTATTCTTTATTTGAGTCAATAATGGAAGATGTCCTAGCGAAACTTGCATCTAGCAACAAAGCCGCAGTTATTTGTGGTGATTTTAATACAAATATTCTGGAAAATAATTCAAATAGCAGTAGAATAATAAGCCTTTTTAAATCGTTCAATTTGTCTAATGTTTTTACAGAACCGACTAGAGTAACTCCAACTTCTGCTACTTGTATCGATAATGTCTTCTGCGATTGTGATTATTTAGATAAAGCCATCGTAAATTATTTGCCGTCTGATCATAGTGGACAAACGGTAACTTTTAGGTTTAAAACACTTAAGCAAAAAGTGCAATTACAATTTAGACCAATTACAACTGGCAAATTAAATAGATTTAATAGTACCCTAAATAATAAGTTAAATGCTCTGGGCCATAATATGGATGATGCAAATAAATTGTATGAGGGTTTCTTTTCAGTAGTGCACACAGAATTCAATAAAACTTTTGAAAAGAAAACAAAAAATATTTGCCCTAACTTTATTTTTAGCGACTGGGCAACTAGAGGTATTAGGATAAGTAGAGAAAGACTGTTCGAGCTGTATGGCCTTAAGCCTTACATTAACACTGAAACTTTCAACAAGTATGTTGCTACATATTCCAAAATTTTTAGAAATACCTGCAAGATAGCTAAAGCTATGCATATTAGCAACAAGATCAAATCAGCAGAAAATAAAATAAAAACAGTTTGGAAAGTTATAAATAATGAAACTAATAGGAAAAAAATACGAAACACTGAGTTCACATTGGAGACTTCACGTGGTGTCTTAAGCTCGAATTTAGAAGTAGCTCAAGAATTTGTAAATTTCTTTACTAATATACCATATAAAACGACGGAAGCTTTAAATTCCTCACCCGATGTCTCAATAGATTTATTAAAAGCGAATGTTCCAGGCTGCCCGGTTGAATTTCAATTTAAACATATAAACCCTATGATAGTTATAAAAGCTTTTCGGCAAATTAAAATCAAATTGACCGAAGATCTATGGGGATTATCTATCAAAGTTTGTACATCCATAATCGAGACTATAGCACCATACTTAGCTTTAATATTTAATTTGTGCGTGGATCAAGGAGTCTTCCCTGATTTAATGAAATACAGTAAGGTTATACCCCTTTTTAAATCTGGGGACAGTAAAGACACTAACAATTATAGACCAGTATCCGTGCTGCCGGTATTCAGCAAGGTGTTCGAAAAGGTAATGCTCAATCAAATGCTTAATCATTTTAACACCAACCAAATCTTACACGATCAGCAATATGGGTTCACCAAAGGACGTTGTACGACTGACGCCGGTGTAACCTTATTAAAACACATATTTACAGCGTGGGAGGGGGCCCAAGACGCCATAGGAATTTTTTGTGACCTCTCAAAAGCATTTGACTGCGTAAATCATGAAACCTTACTCTTGAAACTTGAGCATTACGGTCTAGGTAAACTTGCGCTCAGTTTGCTAAAATCTTATTTAAATGATAGACAACAGCAAGTCCAAATTAATGGGGTCAATTCACTCGGTCTAAAAGTAAAAATGGGTGTACCACAAGGCTCGATATTGGGTCCTTTCCTCTTTTTAGTATATGTAAATGACCTACCCCATTTATTAAAAAACCAACCACAAATGGTGTTATTTGCTGACGATACTTCTCTAATTTTTAAGATAAATAGACGTGCATCAAATCTTGACGACGTAAATAACGCCCTACTGCAGGTCCAAAATTGGTTCACTGCTAATAATTTAGTATTAAATGGGAAAAAAACTAAATGCATTAGATTTGCTTTACCGAATGTTAAAAGTAGTGATTGTGACATAGTATTGAATGGGGAGAAATTGGAATTCATCGATAAAACTGTTTTCTTGGGGATCACGCTCGACTCCAAGCTGCAATGGGGTCCTCATTTAACATCTCTTGCAGGACGCCTAAGTTCAGCAGCATATGCTGTGAGAAAAATCCGTCAATTTACTGATGTAGATACCGCGAGGCTGGTCTATTTCAGTTATTTTCATAGTATTATGTCTTACGGTATTTTACTATGGGGACGGGCTGCAGATATCGACTCTATTTTTATTCTGCAGAAAAGAGCCATCAGAGCAATATATGGCCTCCGCAGACGCGATTCTCTAAGGGAACTGTTTAAAGATATTAATATCATGACGGTACCTTGTCAATATATCTATGAAAACATCATGTACGTTAGGAAAAATCTAAGTCTTTTCAGTAAAAGAGGTGATAGACACAATTATAGGACTAGAAATAGGGACCAATTGATTCAACCGGGTTTCAGACTGGCTAAAGTAGACTCATCCTTCATGGGGTACTGTTTGAAATGTTACAATAAAATACCTCCCCACATACTCCAATTGAACGAAACGAAATTTAAATCTTGTATAAAACGCACACTATGCTGCCAAGCATATTATAAGTTGGGGGATTACATCGACGACAAAAATGCTTGGCTCAGCGCTGGTCCAGCTCCACAAGGGCGCATAAACTAATTGATTAGCATTCAAAATATTGTTGCAGCTGCTGAAGATTGTAAAACTATCTTTAGATTGTATAAATTCAATCTCTTAGTATTATATAATTGCATAGCACATGTGTGAGCACTATGTTCCTACTTTACAGTTACCATTTACTGGGTACGTCTTTCATTGACTTGAGTTTGCCCTGGCGGTTGTGAGTATGTCATGCTCACTCAAATGTCTCGCTGGTGGTGGCGTGTGTGTTGGATCGTTAAGTTCCCTTCAAAATGGTTGAGCTAAATGGTACTGATGCATGCGTCATGTTCGTGAACGGGCGCCGTCAGTGGGGACTGGTCATCTCTTAGCTGCCACGGCTTATTTGAATTTATTTTAATTTTTTAATTGTTTTTGATTTTATTTTTATTACTGACGCTTTTAACGTGCACGTCTTTTTACATTGTTCTCACATGTATAATTACAAAAATAGATGATGTAACCAATATTTTGTGAAAATATTCTGATTGAAAAGAGTGTCCATGGAGTTTCTTGCCCGTTCTTCTCCATAGGAACCTACTACGCGTTGGAATGGGCAACTAGCTTCATATTTCTGACTGACCGACCCCTTGACAATTCAAAAGTACCTGTAATTGGTTTATTTGAAATAAATGCTTTGAGTTTTGAGTTTGAGTTTTAAAAAACCCATGTCGGGAGAAAAACGGGAAAACAATTTGCATAAAAATCACATTCCTTAGATTTAGAAACTTGAAACTTGGTACAGATGATGGCATTTTATTGAAGAAGAAAATCCGGTAGAAGGAAATCCTAATGGATTATAATCCCTAAGCTAGAAATTTAATAAATGAATAGAAAGAAGAAACATCTTACAAGTTTTTTTAAACATATTTATTAATTTCAATAATAAGAAAAGAGAGAGAGAGATATAAAATTGAATTAAATAAATAATAATATAAATTATGTATGATGTAAAGGAAGTATGCACAACATATCATAATAGATTACATAACATATAAAGATGATAAGAACTACTTAATCTTATAAATGGATTAATGAAAATAGCCCAGCATCTAATATAGACAAGAACAATAAATTAACGAGAAAAACTTTTCTGAATATTTAACTGCTATTTATTACGTAAATAAAAAAACAATAGTGACAAGACTTTACAGATTTGAGAATGGCATCAACTGGCAGCACGGAATAGAAAGGAAGTTTTAGCTGATGTAATATAATGCAACATCGACATCACTTGATGTGTCAACTATAATGTTGTAATACTCAATACTTTATTTGCATTCCACAATGTGTACTTAGACAGTAAATTAAAATTATATGTGATCATTATGGACCCTGTCGGGCACAGAATAATAGTAGGAGAGGAAGCTTTGAAAAATCAACTTAAATTATCAGTGTTCTGAACAAAATTAAATATTATTATATTTACATAAATAGTTTACTATACTTATTAATACTTATTAGATTATGTTAGTTAATATTATGAAATAATTATTAAGATTCATACATATACTCCATAGGTTTAGGTAGTTAAATAAAGGTAAACCAATTGTAAAAAGGGTTTTTATAGATGACAGTTTCTTGTTTAAAAATACGATAAACCAAACAAAATTTATTTTAGATTTTTTTACAATAGTTTCCTCTTTTATTAATGTATGTTAAACTTTATCATTTATTCATAAACTATTCTTCATAGATGTAACTGCTTGAGCACAATTATAATAATATTAATTCTGTAATCTGTAAATGTCTACTGTAAAGAGCCCAAACTGTAAACGTCAACAAATTATAATGTTGTTAAATTGAAGAGTACAACTGTGATCTAGCATGATAACTGAAGTGATAGGTATTACATTTAGTCGGTTACTGGACGGCTGTCTCGTCACATAGTTTTTTTTTGTTTAACTTTATTAACTACCTAAACCTATGGAGTATATGTCTGATCTAGGGATTTCCCTTTTGAAACAGAAGTTGGAATATGGATCAGAAAGAAAATTACAATTATACAAACCCTTTAAAGAATGTTTGAATCCTGATGATGCTTTGACCAATAAGAACTTGCTTTTATTATCAATGAGGAGTTTGTTATCAGTTTTAACTGCTTGCTGCATCATGTACTCAAAGAACTGGTCTTTTACAAATCCTGGTGAAGCAATAATGACACACTTGACAATGCTGAAGTCTACATGTCTCAGGATACCTTGCATCACAGCTTCATAGAACTTATTTAGACCCTGTAATAGAAAAATGCGACTAGTTAAAATTAAAGAAAAATGTGATTATCCATGGAGACTACTCAATCTATGTATTTCATGTTACTGCTTGCATAGGCTTCTAATAGTTAAACCATAGCACTTAGACCTCTTTCTGCTTACTGCTTGCAGAATATACTAACTTTCATTCATAAGCCAGGGAATTCAACAACACAACTTCTTTCAACAATTATTGCTGGAATATAAGCAAAAACATACCTTATCATGTTGTTGCACAAATCCTTTTCGCTTCCTAGGTATAGTGATATCAATTTTAGATCTCACTAGTGTCATGGAGGGTGTGATGAGACAGACATGTGCCAGGCCTTCCTGCATCACAACGGCACCTACATCAGCATTGGCAGCTGGGTCACAAGCCTGCTCCACCCTCTCTAAAGCCACTGAATCCCATAGTGGCTTTTGTAGAATGAACTTCCTATTTAGTTCTAAATCTAATGTGTGATAGGCACCCATCTGAAAACGATTTAGTATTAGTAGTTTTCAATACAAAAAACAGTTCAAAGTAAAAATTTTATAATAGTCTTAGACTACATTTTGAAATCTAAAGAAGCTGAAAGGTTAACAACTTACTGCTCAAATTTTTCCTTTAGTTGCTTACTACTTACATAATTATTACAAAGAAGCTGTGAGATGTTTACCTTTACATACTGATTCTCCACAATATTACGGCCTTTCAGCCTCAGTACACATGCTTGTGTATCAAAATCAATAGTCGCCACAGTGATAGTGAGTGTGGTCCTCACTCTGCTGCTAGTTGACGAGCCTGTTGCAGACTCGGTCTGAACCTTGCGTACTGTGGACGCCGTCACCGCATCAGCTTCCGCGACGAGATTGAATGCGTGCCACATGTCCTCAGGCTCCTCGGGGATGAGGCCGATACTCCTTAAAAATAACCCCAATGTAAATAGAAATTGTCACCTATTCACTGATACTCTGATAGTCTTTACTTGGTTCGAATCGAGCAATATGTTAGTTTGCAACTTACCCGCAGCCATCCCTTTCGATATTTTTGTGAACGAGCTTCATCTTCCTTGTATTGTTGTGGATTATTTCACATTATTTATTCATAGACATATCGAACGTGTAAACTTTCTTCTGGGTGCATCGGCTCGATGATGAAGGCAACACACAGAAATCAAATTCTTCTGACACAGGTCACACAAGATTCTGAATGAAGACATTTTTTTTGTCTAAAACGTCAAATTTTGATTAAATAACATGTTTTTAATTCGCTTTCGAATAGTGGTCTTTCTGCTCATGTCATTCAATCTTACAACTTTATCAAAGCAATGTGCTTGGCAAAGGTTTTCGATGATGTTAACTAATGTAAGTTTTTTTTTTGTTAGGCGCCTTAGCTTCTCCGGCACGCACACAAGAACTTACCAAAGTTTCATCACAATCGGTCGAGCTATTTTTGAATTTCTGCGAGACTAACGCACAGCAATTGATTTTTTAGTTTAGTTACAGTTAAACAATTTACAAATAACGTGGTTGTGACGCAGAACGAAAATACAATCAATATCAATAGTAATCTGTATGAAGAAGCATCTTTCGTCCTCCGCGCAGTTCGCCTCAGTGTAAATCCAGATAAAAATCTATTATAAAGTTTCAATTTGATCAATCAATCAATCTGTCTAGACTTTTCCCAACTATGTTGGGGTCGGCTTCTAGTCTAACCGGATGCAGCTGACTACAAAGACAAAGACAAAGACAAAGACAAAGACATTTATTCGTCGGATATGGTACGTACAAGTTGGTTAGGTATAATATGTTCAAGACACATCCGCCGCTAAAAGCGGCATACGAATATTTACATTTACATGGTCATAAAAACCTAACTTATTACTACATAAACTCTATTAACAATACGAAAAACTAAGACTATAGATATAAAGATACATTTATACTCTATTAAAATAAAACACAACAGCAACAATATTTGTAGGTATTATAAAACTAAATAAATCTATAATTTATTACCCTTATCAAAAAATTCTTTCATTATTCAAAAAATTCTTTCAGTGTATAAAAATTATTTTGGAGAAGCCATGTTTTTAGATTTCTTTTGTAGTAATTAAATGGTAGTTCTCTTATTACTTTTGGAATATGGTTGTAAATTTTTATGGACATAAGGTAGCTGTTTCTGTAGTGCAGAGCGCTGTTACAAAATTGGTTTTTTAGCTTAGTGGGGTCCCTTTTTGTAAATCTATTGTTTTCGGTTACTGTGGAGAAGAAGTGTGAATTTTTCCTAACAAATATGGCTATTTCTAAAATATAAATAGAAACTAGCGTTAAAACCTTCAACTTTTGAAAAATTGGTCTACAACTCTCATATGGAGGCGCCCCAGTTATTGCTCTCAAACATTTTTTTTGAGCTATGAATGCTCTTTGGATATGTGACGAGTTACCCCATAGGAGTACGCCGTACCTCAATACAGACGCTACGTAGCCGTGATAGGCGTTGAGTGCAGCTTCTTCATTCGCTGTTTTACGTAGTTCTCTTAGTGCATATACAAATCTGTTAATTTTTTTACATAGGTTTTCAATATGTATACCCCAATTACAATTTTCATCTAATGTTAGACCTAAAAATTTTATACTATTTTCTTTGTTGATTATTTCGTTATTATGGTTTAAATTAATTTTGGGGGGGTTTTGTTTATAGTTTGCAAATTGAATGTATTTTGTTTTAGATAAATTTACTTTTAAGTTGTTTTCAAATAGCCAATTTATTATATTGTTGATAGTTTGATTTACTTCTTGTTGATGTAATGTTTTATTATTTTCCGGTATTATTACTGACACATCATCTGCAAATAGTACGCATTTATGGCTTGTTATATTTGGTAAGTCATTTATATATAAAAGGAAGAGAAGAGGCCCAAGGATGCTTCCTTGGGGTACTCCAGACCCATTGTGTTTAAATGAGGATTTGTATGCCATCGCAACGAGTTTATCATTCATATGGGATATTTCCACACACTGTTGTCTTTTGCGTAGATAACTTTTTAGCCATTCTAACGCTGGACCCCTGATGCCGTACCGCTCACATTTATCTAGTAGTGTGTAGTGGTTAACGAGATCAAAGGCTTTGCTCATATCTAGAAAGATTACTGAAACAGAGCGTTTTTTGTCTATATTGTCTGTTATGGACCTGACTAGAGAGAATGCTGCCAAAGTTGTTGACTTACCTTTTTGAAACCCATTTTGTTCTTCATTAATAATTTTATGTTTATTTATAAATTGAATTAAACGGCTATGCATTATTTTCTCGTAAATCTTTGAAAATATTGGAATAAGGGTGATAGGTCTATAATTAGTTTTATCTAATGTACTCTTGCTTTTATGAAGGGGCTTAACTATTGAAACTTTTAATTTTTCCGGGAAGATTCCATCAAATAGAGATAAATTGATTGTGTGGCACAGTATTGGTGTTATGATTTCTGCACATAATTTGAGTATGTGCGTAGAGATCTCGTCATACCCTACCGATCTTTTATTATTTAGAGATATTATTATACGAAACACTTCGATATCAGAACTACCGTATTTTACATGGAGCGACTGCCTATCTGTGGCCTATCTGACCTCCACAACCCAGTAACTGGGTAATACGATACCTATTGGTAAGACTGGTTAAAGTTCATACTTTGATTTTAAGGAAAAAAAGCAGTCGAAAAAATTATAAAAAACTAAAATATGAGAAAAAAACAAAAGCACGTTTAAAGTTTGTGATAGGGAGAAACTAAACGTAGCTAACGTTAATCTCTTTATCTCTTACTATTTTTATTAAAAAAAATGGTTACGAATGAGCAAACTAAACGTAACTTTGAAGTTTTGAACGAAGGGGAGGACGGATGAGTTTATTCTATTGCATTTGCATTGGTTTAATTTGTTTTCTGTTTGGCCACAGCTTGTTTCATTTATATGTGTTTCAACAAACAGTGTACATACTTTAAATGTTGGTGTTTAAAATATGACATTCGTCCATTAGATATAATTAGATAATGTGTGTGTAGTGGCAGTGATAACGTCAACGGTCAAGCTCAGCTGGTCCCGTCCGACGAGCGGTAAAAATCTCGCGAGTTTTTCTTTACCTTACACAGGTAGCACCTTTCGTGCTCCATTTCTTCAAGGTATGCCGTTATATTTTTTTCTAGATAACACGCTTGCTTAGATACACTAAACGTAAAGAATACAAATAACACGTAGAACTTATATGTAATTATTTTCAATTAGTGTTATTTATTTATACACGTGTTAATATATCCACGGTGCTTATTTTATAATAACGATAGGGGTTTTATACACACGATCGCGAAATTTTGTTTATCTTTATTTACAACGACGCACTGGCCGTGATCCAGATTACGTGTCGTCTTATTGCGCGGGAACTCGCGATATTTTTAGTATATTAGTCGCACGATGATTTAGAATGCGTCGTGCCACTAACATTACTATAAAAAATCCGTTTTTCAGTAAAAATTATGTAGCTTGACTCTGAAGTGTCAGTTTATTAAGTGTTATAAGTGATTTAAAAAATGAGTGAGACCCAAGAGACCCTGCCGCCGGACTCGGCTACTGCTCCCCCTGCACCACCGTCATCCACGTCTTCAGAAAATGCATCACTTGCCAGCACAGCAACCTCCCCTGTCACCAAGCCAGCTGACTCCACAAGACCAACTTCTTTGCCCAAACCATCCGGCTTGAAGCCACCCTCCAAGATTGGCCGGCTCTGCTCCAACTCTGCGCCCAAACCTGCCGTGCCCATCTCTCCCAGAACTGGTGAGTGTTAATATTATCAATCCTTAGTACAGACAAACCTTTCTCTTATTAATACTGCTATATTCTCTTCTTACCTTAAAATGATGTCATGACTGCCTCTTACAAGGTGATAATTAATTATCCTGAAGACACAGTAAGCACATTGATATGCTTTATTAACAAACTGCAATTGACAAGATTTCTAGTCCTGGTACATTAATATTTTATATTAGAAATGGTAATTGCCTGTATGCCTAATTTATTTTCTGTATTTAAGCAATGTTGAATGTTTCATAAATCATTCATTTAGGGCAGAGTTTTAATGTAATTGTTTGATGAGCTGTCAATTAAAATTTGGCTCTAGGTATTGATCGGGCTGACCCTCCTATTACATCTTATAATGTTCAAGAGAGACAAGGCCACTGGGGAATGGCTAATTAAATGCCAACGGGCTCACATCCTGTCTGAACTTTACATTTGAGCAGGCTTGAATATGATCTTCAATTTTTATCACATGTGATAAATAATAATCTGGAGAATGGTTGTTTTAAAAATATTGACTATTGATGAAGTGGTTTGAATGCTCATGTATTTGCTATTCATGTTGCAATGTGCCTGCCCCAGTTACTGCAGGCGCAATATCACGATAAACCGGCGCAGTGTGAAGTGCGCGTGTGTAGATTATATTGAGCTATTTAACACTGGCCTTTGTGGAAGACCAACCATGTTAGTTGGAAATGACATGCAGAGACAAGTAATTTCTTTCTGATCTTATTTTTTTATCAATAACACGTTTACGATGTTTTGCTTTCGCGCGAGAGGTGCACCGCCAAACAAAAACACCTACGTATTTTTTAAATTATTGCCTTATTCAAAAATACTAGGTATCTTCAAGCTCAAATGCTGCTACCGTTTACGTCAGTCATGATGATTCGTTTCACTACAAACGTTCGTGATTTCCAAAAACGGTGTTTTCCAATATGAGAAAGTCTGACACGGCTTTTCAATTTGTTTACAATGATATCATCCCAAGCCTAAAGATACGAATGTCGTATCTTTTCATATCCTTATCCATTGATTATACTGAACTTCATGACTGTTATTGCACCAGACGAATAGTAAAATAAAATGTAATGTACGTATAAGATAAGGAAAGTACACGGCACATTGTTTAATCGAATAATAATAAGTGTTGCGTTAGGTCATCATCGCTTATTATATCGATGAGATGCAAAGTGACCTCAGCTCTCCCAGTATCATCGTATAATCACGAAGAGACATCAAAAATATACGACCTTGAGCAAAATGAACGAAACCAGTTTTCTAAATAGTTGTTTACCGCCAGTGGCGCGCATCGCTTTATCGATTAACGACTCAAATTAATATAAATCGACTCATCATCATCAATAAATTTCAAATTAAGTTGAAATGTTTGTTTAAAATTATGAATTCGGCTTGAAAATATATATCTAATTCTTCAGTTTAAAGTGAAAATGTTGTTAGTTATATTGTTTAGTATTTTTTCTCATGCTATGATATAGTTGTCGGCGAGTTTCACCGGTGCGTGGTGTTATGTCCGATGGTCGATTGGCGATGGTTCGTGACTGCGCGCCACTAAGCGTCGTCGTCCGATTCGTAGCAGTAATCACCGTTTTCACTTCAAGGTGCATGAGTAAGCTTTTAAAAAAATCTACCTACCTTCTAATATTTACCTACTAGGAACGTATTGGGCCTTTGGGCCTTTTCTTTTCTCTAATAATAAAAAAATACTACCTAAATAATGAAGTTAGTTTCCACTAACAAACTAAAAAGTGGAATTCGATACTTATCCAACACTAATGACAAGGCAAAAGGTTAATGAATAAAATGCACTTAATGGTTCTGAATTGAAGGTAATCAATTGGAACGTAAGCCAAAATGAGAATGACGCAGTTTTCAATGCTATCAGGCTTTAGTTCCGGTTGCTGCTAAACTTTACAGGATTACAATTTACATAGTTGGAATTCTTTAATTAGGTAAATTAATCAAGCGAATCTTTTAAAAAGACGTGATACAAACTAATCAAAGTATTCTCTCCTAACTAAACTCTATCTAATAGCTTGAAGATCTACCTAGGTAACATGAGGCTGCTTTAGGAAAACGGATAAAAATATATATCAATTTCACACGATAATTTAATCCGACTTGTGAGGCGGTAACTACTCCATGTTCTCGTCAAAACCAAGCAACCAAGTAAAAGTAACAAAAGACTTTTAATTATTTGTTAACTGATATCACATTTAAACATTAACCGTGACACACTTTAACAACTAACTGCTTGGCCGTTAGTCATATGTCCGCCTCCTCTCACAAAAAAAAAAACATGATCCAGTTTTTAAAAGTTTACGTCCAATGTTTATTGTTTTTACGATGTTGCCGACACTACCATTCCAAGTAGAGTGTGGCAAAAAATATTCCTGTTAGAGCGTTACCGGTTCTTAATACGACCTTCACAGATTACTGTTAAATACTTACTGCTGTACCTAGAATAACCGTTACTTTTATTGCAGCTAGAAGGAGATGACAATCACAATTTATTATTGTCTTACACCGACTAGGCACTGTAAAAACTAATTGTTATTATTATTAACTGGCCGTTGCCCGCGACTTCGTCTGCGATCCAGGATGAAAAGTAGCCTACGTTCTTCTCCAGGTCATAGTCTACCCATGTGCCAAATTTCATCCAAATCCGTTCAGCCGTTTTAGCGTGAAAGCGTTACAAACAAACAAACTCACTTTCGCAAACTGAAACTAATCTCACTGAAATTACGATGAACTGTGTTACGGGCTGAAGTAAAATAATTCGTAAATTGACGATAAACAAAGAGTACGCAAAAACAATAATTAAGTGCTGAGGATGAGAGTGCTGAGATCAAGGATGACTGTTTCGTCAACTGAACAGTTAACGAATGTTATAGCATCGCTGCAGAGAATAGCGTTTCCATGTTTGTTTGGGTCTTACAATTCGTCTTCCATTGTCCGTGTAGTTCACTTTCACCGAGGCATGACGTGCGCTTGCGCTGCGATACCACTACTCTTCATAGATCTAGTGCTTTGTTACGATATTCCAAAAAGAGAAATACTTGTAGAAGAGCTGTCCTACTATGAGAGAGTCGCGAATACAGGAATATAATACTTTTGATGTCCAAAATCTTTACTTACCGGCTATAGCTTAACACAAACCCTTATCTCAGTTAAGTCTATTTAATAAAACATGTTTATTTATAGCTTTCAGCATTGATTTATTCATCGTGTCTAGTTTTAAAGTTAAAGATGAAATATAAATCACGCGAAGGTTAAAAGCAATGTTAAAGGTAAAATTTGCTTAGCCCCAAGAGGCAAGAGGTAACTTTCAAACCTCCGGCCCGTTACCTGTGTGACCTTATTTGTCACCCGCAGTTACAGTAACGACATAGATTTACGAGTTTAGCTGCCAATTTGCTATTTTAATTGCCTATTTAGATTTGCAATTCCACTTACCAGACACAATAAATTTAATGAAAGGAAATTATACGAATTAGGATAAGCCCTAACTTATGGTGAAATGTGGAGGAACCAATCAGATAAGTCAAGAGAATGGGGATGACGACAAAACATTTTTTTTTAGTCCGTCTTTGAAATTATAAAAAAATATTGGACACGTATTTTTTCTTTTTTTACGTAATCTAAAGATTACGGCGATACATTGAGGTAAAATGTGCCATGACGTCATAAGTATGTAGATTTTATACATACTAGTGACGTGGCGCCCCCACTCCCCAACTTAAAATGCGATTTATCTAAGTAATTTTTTATTAATATGATAAAGCAAAAATTACGTGTCTAATGTTTTTTTATTATCTGACTGACGGACTAATGAGAATTTTTTTTTTTACCCAGGCATCATCCCTATTGCTTTCTTGTAGGTTAAATCGGACACAAAGATGCAGCTTTGAAACCTCTACCTAGGAATGATGAAATTTATGTGCTTGAAGTAAGCAAAAATGTGTGTGATTAGCTCTCTATTTGTGCTGTAGAACACATTGCATCAGTTCTTATTATTCAGCACCAGTCCTAATAGTTAATAGGGCTAACCGTTGCAACAATCCTAACGTTGGGCTATCTTCCAATCATTACTTATGCACTGCCGAAGCCTTTTGATCGTAAATTCCATAAATGGCCTCAACAAGTGATAATCTGTTTGATGTTAGTCTTTGTGCCGTTCGAAGTCCTCCCACTCTACGTCTACGGAAAGTAGAACTCATTGTGGAAGTAATGATGCCATGTGTGTGAATGAACCTCTTAAAATTGTCACTTGTAGAGTTGCCTCTTTATTCGGAGCTAAACTTGTTTTTTCTAGGCTTATCACTTACTTAAAACCGACTCGCAAATATACTATAAGAACTGTTAGCATTATTTTATATGCTCAGTTAAGGTTAGTAGGTACTATCTAATCTTGACAGAGCGCTTCAAAATAAACTCTCATTGGCTTCAGAGATAGCATCGGAGCAGCAACATTTGGGCGAAGTTAACGATTGCTACAGTGGCAGTAAGTTCTTCATTAATGCTTTCTAAAGTCAGCCTATTGTTCAAGGCGTCGCATCAATCAACTGTCATGACTGACAGTTCGGCGCCGGAGCCACCATTTACGTCACCATGACGGTGACGGAAAATGCGTGATGGAAATACTTTTTTCTTCGTAAAACTTTGTCCTTTTATGACTTCCTATTAAGATTCGAATGGTGCCTCATCACAAGTTATTGATTCAGCTGAAATAAATAAATATCTTTTTGTTTCAATTCACGATCCAAGAACTACATTCTACGAGACACGAAATGTTGGAAACGTTTCCAAGACCTTTATTTTGGCTTTGTGGAATCTACACTAAACAGTAATAAAAACCCATACCTACCAATACTCAATATTGGCGATCTAAGTATTTCACCATCCATCATTAGGCAGCGCTTATTAGCCGTTACGATTATTAGCATCCGTACGGATGTCGTAATCAAGTTCCATAAGCCAATGCCACTTTGATCGTAACCGACCGACTTGTATTCCATCATGGTCCATAGGTACTGCTTAATTTATTTACATTCCTAGCAAACTGGCACGCATACACAATCGAATTTCAAGATCTTTAGTTGGTTTATAATTAAATTATCAATTGAACGGTCTTCGGCTACGGTGCGTGCCTGCGATCAAAACAATATTATTGAAGCTGCAAGTGGTCCGCCTTGAGCGTAAACATTCTAGGATTGGAACGTTTAGTCTGACATTTCCACAAAATGTCAGCTTGTGCACTTAGGACAATCATATTATCACAAGTTGGTATTGCAAACCAATAAAATGATAAGCAATAAAAAATTCGTTCTACGTCAATGTTTGACAAGCCAGATGCAAGCAGAAGATTACAAAACACAAACATTCTGCAGTTATTGTGCAAATGTATCGTGCTCTCATACCGATGAGCATATAATTATGATATTCCCTAATTTCCCATACCCAATACACAATAATGATGTCGCGCTTGAAAATAACCAAGTCTTGAAAACACTAAAAAAATATTAAATAACAAGTGTTTATCCCAGAATTTAGAGATCTAACTGAAACCAAATGAAAAGCTGGATCTATTAAATTTCAATACTGGTTTTTATCCTGATCTAATCTTCCAGGTCGACTAAGAATTTTCTCGTATTGTTATCATAACTCATAATTCTGAGAACAATGTAATTTATACAGCAATTATAACTAAATTGCGAAAATAGAATAATAAGCAATTTAATGAGCTTCTTTTGTTTGATTACAATTGAGATGAAGCTGATTTTGAACTAAAATAACAATGCTCTCGTGACAGTGACATAATTTGTTGCGATTGCCCAATGTTTTATGAGAACAACTGATTATAAACATTGCACGATCGAACACTACCGGGAAATATTACGGCCGTTCGGTTTTTAACGTTGCAACAACGTGACGTCATCGATGCAAATCAATTAACTGGGAGGAAACAATTTCTTTCGAAATCTTTTCTGTACCGTGGTTCTGCTATAACTTCAATAACTAGGCACCGGCGTTCTTACAAAACCTAATCCTGTTATTCTTTTAGAAGCAAGCATAACGCTTCAGAAAGATAATATTTATTCTCGTTCAAACTTCAAAGTACGTAGCATATAAAATTGTGACATTAGTTGATCTTAGCTATCCAAGGTCGACGTTGCATTATTCATGTCTGCTAGTGATATCATACTCGATCCTACATAATATTCAATGTACCTACAATTGTGTACATCCACTTGCTCAGATTAGTCGGCAAATGTTAGAAAGTAATTTCTGCGGCCAACCATGAAGAATTGGAAATGTTTGGCTTTGAAATCTCTATTTTATTCATACTTTTGTAAAATTGTATATCCGTCACTAGTTTCTTAAGCTAAATCTCTCTAGGTAATAAAATTGTCTAGAAAATGATATCATACCGATACGTCTAAACGTTTCTCAATTCTTTGCAATCGACACTGGTCGTTATTTAACTGGTGTAAGCCAATTCTGCGTACGAGTTGGCAACATCCTGGTGTTTCACTGAGCAGCGGGTGTTGCCCACAGGTGATACGATATTCCTGTAACTCGAGTATGTTGAAACCATTACTGGAAAGTGTTCCGGTCTGGCGGCTGTCGTCAGCGACGCGCAGGCGCAGGTGTGGAAAATCGTCACAACAATAACTATATTCAGATTCTACGTGTCTTTATGCGCATAATTTCATTGTTTTTGTCGTCGGCGGCGGATGTATAGAATTTTCATGAGAATCGACATACGAGATAGATTCTAGAATATCCAGTAACATCAGTGTTTTAAAAACAAATTATTCGGTAGCCTAACCCGACTTGGATGTTTTTTTTTTACTGCAAAATAATTTTAAAGCTTGATTCGATCTAGCGCTGGGCCAAAACGTTGTTGGTGGCCCCAAAATAGTTTCGCCATTATTAATTCACTTTTTGTTACAATCAGGCCCAAAAGTTGAACAATGAATTTACATTAAGTCAAATCTTGTAAAGTCACGAAACTTTCACCATTGCCACAAAATTGTAGGCTGCGTAGACGCAATTCTTTGCCAAATACAATAAGGATTTTCTTTTTAAATCATCGGTTATGCATGTCAATTGCGTGGCCGGAGGTCGAGGTATTATTACCCATTTGCCTGAAAAACCGGGATTTCCCGATGTCCCTCTATACGTATTTGTTATTCAAGTGGCGCCACGCCGTTCACCGCTATACTTATTCGATTTAATTCGCTAATAAGGAAATTGTTTTTTTTAATACGGTCTATCAAAAACAACAAAACAGTGCTATTTCGAGACCTATACGTATATTTTTTTTTATTTACCCAAGGTTTTTGTACGTGACTTGGTGGAACAGGATATCGGCGCGGCGGAGGTTATACTCCAGTGCACGGCGACGTGCTAAAACCAATTATTTACTGTAAACAGTCCCACGGTAATGCGACACCAAATTTTGCATTAGCGCCTGGGAATTTAATAATGTTCAGTCAAAAGTAGAATTGATATGACGTTTTACCAAGTCTCTGACATTTAGAATTCGCACAGTCCCGCCAATCTGAACGATAAGTCAAATCGTTAATCATTTATTTTCGTTTCGTAAAAAGATGCCCATTCATAGATAAATATCACCCGTCTCTCTACTATTCCATTGGCTACTCAAGGATGCATATCCAGTACGGCTCCCAAATCCTTCCATATCCTGAGGGCACGTCTTCCCTACCATTACCGTGCCCACCTCTAGGTCTACTCCTTGATATGCAATGGCCTCTGTAACCCCATGAAGCATGAGGCTCTAGGGGCTTGCAATTCGGGCGTTCATTCGATTTATCGAGTCTGGTTAAAGCACATTGGGGTCGGTGCATTTCATTCATTCATAAAAACTGTCATAATTCTGGGTCTTATGAAGTGCAGAAGTCTTACGTGTTGTATGATCCTGAATTTTTGTTCTCAACAACATCAATAATATTTTTATTTTTGTGAACAAGTGACATTCTGGTTTCAATCTGTTCCTCTGTTGATTTAACTCCAAATAACTGATTGATGATACCATTCTGTTTTCAGGGAATGCACAATAATGTTCGTTTTAGAAATATCATACAAACTTGAAGGCTTTAATGCGATACGTGATGTTTACCGTCTCTTCTGGAAGCTCGGCGACCTTTTCGCAGTTTGTTATGCCGACGCACTTTTCAACAACGGGTTATAAATTAACCCTCACTGGGCAAGGAACACGAGAGCTACGTGCCTTCCGCTGTAAACTCGCTCCATGAGCCATAGCTCGCGGATTGTTTGAATTCCAATCTATCGGTCAAAGCCCCTCTTTTAAGTCAATAATTAACCGCACAATATTGACTGTCTTACTTAACTCACATAATAGTTTGATGCTTTGCTCAATATTTTCACGGAACAGAACTACACATTCTCTATTAAAATATTTGTTTCGTACGTGCAGTTTTTATCGTGTTTTCTGTTTTTGTCAGGCCTCGTGTGTTCATTAGCAAGTTAACATAAACATATTCTGTTGTAACCGTTTGGTTCGTTGAACTTCTAGGAAATGTCTGGTGTTAGACAATTTGGACAGTAAACATTTCCAGTGATTGGTTTTGCATGACCAAAACACAATCGACGTATCTAAATGCATAATCACGTATTACATAAACGTGGCTATCGAATTCTTATTATCCTAAAGGAGTCGTAAAACACTGAGCGATAAAATTTTCGTGGCATGCCAAAGTGTGTCGAGAGGTCTTCCCAAGTTTGTGCACCGCTAACTCAAAAACTCCGCGTGGCTCAAGGGGCCAATATCTCGGGCTCCTAAGCCCTGAGTCAGCGCTGCCTCACGTCAGTTCGTGCCTCCGGGACGTCGGATAAAATCACCGACTTCCTTTCAGAAATATCAATTTGGTTTTTGTGCTAAATTGACCGACCCGCGGCTAAACCCGCACGGGTCATTCACTTCTCAGTTAACGTTGGGTTTAGCAGTTTTTAAATTAAGATAAAAGTTAGCCATTCAAGAGTTTGCGTAACGTAATAGAATTTTACACAATAATAGAAGTATTGAAAGCATAGGTACGCATGATTGGAATTCTCAGACGAACTATGGTGAAAGGAAGCTTAAACTTTATTGTCTACTGTTACATAAGCTTGCTGACCGCTCTAAAACATGACTTCCATAATTCTTATTTTATGGCTGTTCCTTCTGCCTTGTTAATAGCATACTTTCCGTCTGTGAATTATTTTAATGTTAGGTCATACGTTAGCCAGTGTAGTGAAAGGTACTTGAGCTGTGTTTACTAAATTGTAACGATCAATTGTCTATACGGACAGGTGTCTCGCAACCACAAAGGACTAAAACGTTTCCATGAGGATGTGGTGACGTGTGTGAATCAGTCGACCTCCGGTTGCTCGCTTTCTTTGACCTATTAGAAATCGTGGCTCGTTCAACCTTCATGTTCCTTACCGTCACGATGGCCGTTTAGTTTTATCCGTTTCAGTCCAGTTTCGAAGTTGCTGTCTGAGGTTATTTATTAGAGGATAATGTAACAAAGCGATCAAGTAAAATGTTGTTTAGATAGAGCATTCCTTCAAGCATTCGTTCTAGTGTTTGGCCGATTAGTAAGAACACAGCACGCTGGTCTTATTGTCCTTAGTGATACGTGCGTTATCTTATCACTATTTATAGAAAAGACAAATACATATGTAGTTTCATTGTTCCTTTTATTATATTGCCGAGGCGCAGTTAAAGTTAAATGAGTAACAGTTAAGGGCTATATTGTTCTATAACGAAAGTAGGAGTTTCAAAATCTAACCCAGTTGACCTTTCAGAGAGGGCCATGAAATCTCGGGGTGGAAGTCTCAAAATGGGTTATGTTACGATAAGGAATCCTGCTCCAATACCGAGGCTCGAACCAGGGGGTCCACTTTCTAAGCGAAACCCGTAGTTCCTGCGAAAGTTACGGGCGTTTCATTCCCTGTCTAACTCATGGTATGTCCGTAAGTGAGACTGACCGTGTAATACCCGTTACTTAGGCCGAAACTACGGATTACGCTTAGGGAGTAGGACCCCAGGAGTGCCGACGAATTTAGGACTGACCCTCCGCACACGATAACGAAAACGTAAACTAGCTAATACCATGTATGCAGAAATGTAAACAAACACATTATCTAAGTACAATAACAAAAGTACTTATACAACTACTCGACAGTCATGCACGGGTCGATCTGTCAGGTTCTGCTACACTTGCCGGGGTTGGTCTGTGGATGGGTGACCATCTTTACTTACCGAGACCCCTCCATGCCTCGGAAAGCACGTTAAGCCGTTGGTCCCGGCTGTCATTCATGAGGATCTTTGACAGTCGTTACGGGTCGTGAGAAGCCCGAAAGTCTGACAAGCAGTCTTACCAAGGGGTATCGTATTACTGGGTTGTAGAGGTCAGATAGGCAGTCGCTCCATGTAAAATACTGGTATTCAATAAAGTTGGGAAAAAGCTATGCAGATTGATGTATAGATAGATAATCTTGAACATGACAAATTGCTCTACAAAATTGAGGACTTGACCGTTCCGTGAGGCAAGAACTCAATATTCACTAAACAAAATCGTAGGTACTCAGGTCAACACAGGAAAAACAGCTAGGGAACAAAAGAATAATATTTATTGCAAAAATAATAACTTGTAATTCGTCACTACATAGTTAAAACAATTTTTTTATCTTAAAGTTCATATTGAGGAAAACCACAAAGTACCAACTTCAATTGTAGATAAGTAGGCTGGTTTTTAGGTTTTTACAAACCATTTCTCTTTTTCCTTTTTATGTATGACCCTGATGAGGAAGTTTGATAAAAATCATATTAAAAAGGATCAGGGAATTTGACCGAGCATTAAT
Organism: Agrochola lota; assembly: GCA_947364205.1. Lineage (NCBI taxonomy): Eukaryota > Metazoa > Arthropoda > Insecta > Lepidoptera > Noctuidae > Agrochola > Agrochola lota. The sequence continues at coordinate 7,177,352 of OX376228.1, read as the reverse complement.
TACTGGCTGGAACTAACCTTTGCCGCATACCTTCATCACATTCTTTAAACATATCTCGCATCACGACACGACCACACTCAACAATGAGAGCCCAATTCACTGAACCCCTAAACAACTCGATCCCAAATAACTAGAGCCCCATATACCGGGGTTTTAGTTATTTGGGATCACTAACCCAAAACACTATCCCTAATGAACATGAACATAAAACAGCCCAAATCATGACTTACTTTACCATAGTCTATCCATCTTAATTGTTTTCGACCTAACCCAACTATGTCAGGGTGTCCTGAATTTGGGCTGGAGTTATTTGGGATAGCTTTCTTTAGAATTACAGTGATTTCGGCTTTCATTTCGAGACAGTAGTGTAAGCGCCTCATGAGCTTTTCATATCGATATTCGGCAAGGCCAGCCCAACCAGAGGGGGTCCTCCCAGTCCCCGGTCCAAAAATTTCTGTCTCTAATAATTCCTTTTCTTGAGAACTCCCTCTACCTGTACAGAGGTACCTAAGCAGCCGCAATTACCCGGAATAGAAGTAACGTTGTGAATTTAGTGTTTGACGCGTCCGACCGGCCTGGGGGTGGCGGGTGCGCGCCGGGAAAACAAAAACAAAGTAACGTAGAGATAGGTATGAGCGAGGGCGGCGGCGGCGCGGCGTAGGCCGGCGCCGGCCGACAGTGCACGCTCGACGACCGACCCCGACGCGTGTGAACACTACAACCGCGCATCTGCAACGCGCAGGATCGCCGAACTTCCAATCGCTATCGCTTCGCATCCCAGACTCCACCTAGGACACGCACAAGTATTGAAGATTTTTTATTCAAAGTAGCAGTGTGCAACCAAGATGCCCGTTGAAACCAAAATTAGCTTTTCCGGTGAGTCTAGATTCTTCAGTAACGTTACCTTTAATATTTAGGTGAACATCGGCCAAAAGTTCACTACAACTTACTCCCTTAAATACCATAAAACCAGTTTGAAGCCATTGACGACTTGGTATTCATGAATTCGCTATTTTATTTTTATTTGAAATTTTAATGTTATTATTATAAATAGGTTATAGCAAATATATGATAACAAATTAAATCTATGATATCATCCACTGATTAAGTACCTGCTTATTCATACAATAATTTAACGATTCGATGTTACTTTTCCAGCTTGGATAACTTAGATAACTTGAAATATTTCATGCAAATATCTCGACGATGCGATGTGCGCATTAATTTTATGCAATTTCAAATTCCTTGTATACTCTAAGCTGATATTATGTTAGAATCGTGAACCGGCGGCACGCTAATAGGAAGGTGCTAAGTGATAGAAACTATAACAATAGAACCATACTAAGTAGCCACAGAGTCCCCGGATAGAAATAGATTTCGGTTGGTGGTAAATATGAAGATGCATTTGGTCCTGAAGATATAGAAATCCACATAACATGTACAAATGGTCTCGCTGAGCATTGGCGGTTAAATGTTTATGCAAATTATAATGATAATGCACGTTATTATATCCGTCGCACAAAAACGGAAGATGCTCCAAAAACTATACGCAAATATAACAATGGTTGGGCAGAAGGAATCTATTTGATTTAAAAAACCGTTGACGTAGTAAGACTCAACCAGAGATTTGATAGACTGACAGAAATTACATCGGAGTTCAGACGTAATTTAACAATACTATCCGTGATGCTCCAAGCTCGCGTATCGAAGACCTCGTATACAAAACAGTATCGAATTTGTGGTTAAGGTGTCGTCTAGACGTGGATTTTAGAATCCAAACAAGTGACTAGACTCTACAACTGTAGAATGTGTTGCAGTCAAAACAATGTAGTTTTCATATTTAGATTTAAGCAGGCTCGTGCTTCGTGACTCTAGCATGATCTCATGGATTTATTGTCACGCAGCTGTTTATCTAACTACTGTTCTCATGTACTAGTGGCATGCATATTAGGGTCTAGATTCATATTTAGAGAAACTTTGACATTTGCATGCTCATTATTACTGTATATGCCAAACCTTAAAATTTTATTTCTTATTTTGTTGTCAACTTTCTCGATTTCTCTAGCATCCTAGCGTTGAAGTGGTCTTAATAATATATTTAATTTCCTTTGTTCCAACGCTTGCTCCTACCTAGATATTTGTTTTACTGTTTATAGAGTATTATCATTTGTGATATTATCCTGATGTGAATACTGAACGGCAGAATAAATATATTTGAATGTATCTAGGTGTTTATTTGAAAGATATTTTGTCTATTGTGGAGAGACTTAAAGAGGCCAATGAATTCGTCTACAAAAATGACCTAAAATAAAAATATTTTATTCATGAATTAGGGGAAGATAATTATGTCCCAAAGAACGATACCACGAAATAAAAATAAGCTACTCAGTCTAGAATTTTTAGACGCTCATTTGCCTAATAAGTAGGTATCCTTAGCTCCAGTTTCATGATACAGCGTAGTTAGGACAATTGCGTTATAGTTAAAACATTTTTGGGCATAAACTGTGTGGTTTAAAGGCGTGTCCGTTTGCCTCCCTCACCCTGCCCCCCCTTGTACTTGTGCTTGCAACCCCCTAGTCGAGCATTGAACACTGCCTAGTAAACTTCTTAACAATTTACATTTTTAACTCGACAGGAAATCAGCTTAGTTTCTTGCTCAGTTATTTTGTGCAATTATTCAAGCAAATTAGTTATTGTGTTTTCACTTTGTACACGGACCGTATACGTTACATTTGAATAAAAACTGGTTCTATTGGCTGTGTTACCTTTTATTCAATCAATGTTGGTGGTCGGCATTAATTTCCTAAGCGTGAGTTTATTGTTAGAAGTTTACCATGACCGCTGGTCCGATGCACTTATACTTGTTAGTCACTTAATGATTTTACTATTGCAGTGTCGCGCGCACTTAACCTTGTTTGGCTAACTAGTTGACATACCACATCGCAAACCATACTTGCATCCTGGCCTCGTCGCAGCCACATACAAATCATATCAAATCGCTGTGCGCTGAAGCACTGCACACTGGGTCAATAGCAACATAATATAATTGTTGAAACTATTTGTTTCAGAACAGGAAAAAGGATATGCTAATATAGCTTAATGTGTTACGCGTTCATTTAAAAAATTACTTCTCTTCCTACTAAAAAAATATCAGTTGTCATGCTCTCCTTTGTTAGTGAAATTCAAAGCCAAAACGTGCAAAATGGTGTATATATCCTATTCATGGCGTTTCAGTATATCTATTTACTTTACAACCTTGTTAATAGTTGCGTAATAGTTTTGTTTCTTTATCGTTTTCTATTCTGTAGCGTGACACACGTCATGTTCCTCGTTTAATAACACAAGTTACACTACAGTACCATTCAGTCAAAGTGGCTATTGGCCATTAGAACATTACCTAAGCCTATAAGTGCGTTAAAAATATTACCAAGAACTCAAGGTCATCCTTACCTTAACGGACTAAAAATACTATAGGTACGATATGTGTAATAATCAATGTTAATTAGTTTAGTTCGAAGTATTTGTAACAATATTAAATAGTCATGTTCTACCATTAATAAGAATGATTTATCTTACAGCCATCGTCGTTATGAATACATCATTATACTTTCTGTACTTATCTTATTATAAATCCTCATCATAGTTGTTGTTCTTTCCGAGAATCTTCCTCATTTCGCGAATCCCCATTTCGGTGCGCAGGTCACGTTCCATATGGTTGCGGAGATAACATGTCTCTGTCATGTTGTCCGCATTAAGGTAAACGAAGTACCTGCCTGCCCTGTCAACTTCCTGTATCTTATCCTTATCGGAGATGTGCTCTTCGAGTCGAAATTGCTCAATTACACAGCTAGCATTGTTGTCGGTCAACCGTGGCGAAACTACGGAGCAGGTGTGACCTGCACTTTGCGCGATTTCCTTGCATTACGAATAGGCGTATCATCATCTTGCATCCACGTACTAGAATGTTCGAGGCTGTAGATATTTTCCTTATTTTGTCTTCAACATATAATCCTTTAATGTATTGTTTTTGTCGTAGCTACACATCAACCTGTACAGTTGCTGCCTTGAACCACGGATTCAATTTCGCGTCGATAGCGATGCTTCTCGAGCGTATCAGACCGAGCCAAACATGTCTCGGTAATCAATCGTCACTCACCGGCTTGTCTTACATGATATTTTTATTTTGATAATTGAGATGTATGCTTAATCACAAACGGAGGTATCACGCCCCCGCCATGCCGCAAATAATGAATAATAGCCTGCTCTTGTTATATCATCGTTCAGCATAATTACCTGCTCCAGGACCATGTCCTCCATCTAAATCTTATGTTGCGAAACATACGGCAGGATATCCCGTTTTTACTATGTCATCGTTACCATGACCATGTGAACGGATAGCTCTTATTGTTAGTGACGGGATGCATCTCACGTGGCAATATCTTGTGTGGTTCTGGTGGTACGTCTTTTGACGTAATTTAATGTTCATTATTTTAAATTACCTCCGTCGGAGCGGTCGTCAATCACTTGACCAATTTTTTTTGCTGTCAGCGGCGCCAATTGATATGATTAAGATTACTTAGTCAGCCAATTTTTATTGCTGTTGTGTGACTTGTTACGAAATTTCCTCGGACTTAGATATTTATTGGGAAAGTTAGCACGAAACTGTTACAATTCTGAGGAAATTGAATTAATTATGAAGTTTCAATAGCACTTGAAATTATTAATTGTACGTTTAGGCACGTTTTATACAGCGAGTGAAGGTTTTCTTTGGAAGCAACGTCCAGTTTCATCAATTATCGTACTAACTAAACTATCACGCAGGTATCAGCTCACTCATAAATAAACGTAATCACGCGACAACAACTTGTACAAAGGCGGTTAAAATGAATCGTGTGCCTCACTGAAGTCTAAACAACATTGCAAAACATGTTTTTGCGCAGCACAACACGTAAAGGCTGAGATCATAATTTGTGTTGTGATGTACACCTATATTTGTTAGTTGACACTGTTTTGAGAGAATTCTTGTCATCTACAACACTAGTTGTTACTACGCCAAAAACTCAATTGTTCATTATTTTAAAACCCATTAGTGCCAATAACTAACAAAACTTTTAAACAGCTTACAAATATTCAATAAATGGGCTTTAAGTTTTTTAAATAGCAGTTGATCTGGAGTTCGGCCAAATATGGCTATATATTTCTACTTCTAGATAATGCTTTACAGTAAAGTACTTTTATAGAGTAGGTCGGAGACGTTCGGCTTATTTATAGTCGACGATACCGGCGCCTGCTTGTCTAGACCCTCCCAATTACTTCGGGGATTTCCTCTGATCCCTCTGTTCGTGCAGTTGCATTTCTCCAATGGGAATAGGATGAAAGAATAAATCTCTTCTGTCTAGCCTGTAATTCATATTTAAGTAAGCCCAGAGCTTTCCAATTGGGTTAACTTTCTCGTCTTAACGAGTCATAACTTTTGCTTAACAGCCGATAACCTAATAGCTATGAACTGGAGCACTTTATCTACGCAGATTTATTACTCTTCCGTCTCTATCCCCATGAGTCATGATGTCTCATGGGCCGATTTTCTTATCTAGGGATTGTTTAGATGACAGCGAAGTTGGGAAATCGGCTTTGGGCTTGATAAGAACTTAATAGATCAAGTTTATACTAACAATGACGGTGACTACAACGAAAATGAAAGAACGCATTGCAATTCGTACAAAATTTCAACCGGCGGAGTTACAGTAGATAAAAAAGCTAAGGTTAAAATTGCATTTCATAATTAAATCCATAGGTATTTTAATCCCTTTGATACATTACTCGTTTAATTAATCAACCAGACTACCGAAGGACAGACTTAACGGTCCAACTATCGTGAATATGAATCGTAACCCATTCAGCTATCCGTTGTGTCTATTTGTAGCACAAAAATAATAAACATTTAGTTGTTGAAGCGTTACGTGACGTATCATTAATGAGAATAATATTAGCAATACATGACGCATTGTAAGACTTTGGAAAAATAATAATGTTGTAATTACTTCAAGGCTTCATTAACAATAAATTATTTCATGACAAGTATGAATACGATGTTTATAGCCATTCATATGCGAATCATTAACGCCTCTCTGCTGTAGGTACTTCATAGACATTTCTCTGATTTTAAAGAAGCAGAGGCGTCGTGTTAAATATTCTATCAATCGTTTAACACACAAGTTCACCTTAGCACGAATTAACAGCCATGTTAGGAACGACAATACGCCTCCGTAAGTTATTGTCAATATTGGTCCAAGTATGAAATTCTAATCGACCGTATCGGAGCGTGCATTGTACATAGTTCCTCATTTAGTCATTTGACTAGTTCTACTTAATTTTCTAATAATGATTTATGATCAGCTTTGTTTGTTCTATCTATTATTTGCTCTTCATTATCAGTGATAACTTTTTGATCGTCAGATTCTTTGTCCTGTTCCTTACCAATATTATTCAAACAAATAACCAATTTCTTTAAGTTTTGAATCTTTTCAATAATGGATAGGGAATTTCATAAAGGAAAGAAAGAAATCAATACTTCACTATTTTTTAAATGAAAAAAATAGTGAAGTATTGATTTCTTTCTTTCCTCTTTTCCGAGTTATCGAAACATGTCTGATTTACATTATTGTTATGTTACATAATTCCTAAATATACATATACTATACATGTGTCGTATATGTTGCGTTGGTATGGTGATTTCTGTAATCTATTATCTATTCATAGTGTAGGCGGGTGTTCATGTAGACACGACAGTGTAAATTGCTCTATTGACAAAGCACTTACGTCAGTAATGTTTGAGACGATCGCGCTCTCAAGTTCAAGGTACAGTTTGTGAATTCCAATTCGCTCTCTCTTGTAATGTTCCTGTCAATGAAAACCTGCCTTTTATATTTATCAGAAAATCTTGATCTTATCGATAAATTCACCATATTGATTCTCTACATGACACGTAACTTATATGCGACTTTGTGTATACAGATGGCAGCCGAGGTTTCATTTCCATGTATTCATACTTCGAGCATGTAGTAACACCACTGATTCACCTTGTTTACCTGTAATACACATATGTGCTAACGACGCTTTAGCTATGGCTACAGGGTTTGCCCCAGAATCTGCTCCGACAAGATATGTTTATGTATACAAAGTTGATGTCATCATCATTCCATCCGCGTAGTTTAAAAATTGACACTCGGGCGACTGTTTTGCATAGTTCCCAAAACAGTAGTAATTAGCACTTGTATGTTAACAGAAAGCATTAGGTTATGATAATTTGATGATAAATCCAACATTTAAGGTAAAGCATCGCGTGATAACGAAACCTGAATATCAGTGTCTTAATGGATAGGTTTTCCAGCAGCGTACTGTGTAGTAAGTAAAGATAATTTCAGTAATTTCCACGCCCTGCAAGCTGAGCGTTATTTGATGCATTTATCATGAGCCCAGATAGGCATCGGCATATCTGCAGCCGTGAGAACTTCGTGACTAGGCCCACACCTAACTGTTTCACTTCTAGTAATGCCAATGCCAGTTGCATTACAGATATCAAGCGTAATAATGCTATTAACCGTTTGAAATGGTATCCGCATTACAATATAAATTATGTATTCAGAATACCTTACGAACCTTTTGGTTTTCACGTTAAAATCGGACTACACATCATAATAACATATGTAAATAAGGTAAGTACCAATCTAGAATTAGTTTGGTTAGTAACATTTACAAACGTGTTTGTTCTTCTAGGCGATCCTGGTAGCATTTGAAATTCAAATCTTTTGTCAAATTTGGCTATGATGGCATATTCTCCGTTAGTTCTGTTATTGTAAATTCCTAAATTGATGCTCAGGTCGTGACTCGTGTCTTTTTTCATTGACAACCAGTTCTCCAACCGTGTTTGTTTCCTTATTCTCAATCTTTTGGCAATAACTTGTTTAAGGTAAATGACACTTATTATATGTCACCATGTCAAGAAATTGATCCTCTTCGCAAACGATTCCTAGCTTATACACGTGCAGAAATTTAATAAAAAGTTTTCGCATCAAGCACCACTTACTACTATTTCGAAACAAAAGCGTTCTTCGTCGTTATTTAATAAACAATTGATATTTTCCATCTCGTATCTGGAGCAGCAATGATTTGGTGAAACTACAAACAACTATTTAAGCCGATTCTTGAGTACAACTTTCTACGTATTTATAAGTTTTCGTATGGAGCGAAAGGCTCGATCTTCACTGCCGATGCCGGATTGGTATTCCTTACACTCCACTTACTGCTTCTTTCGGATTAATTATCATCATTTAGCGTGTGTGACGGTCCACAATTAGCATGCCAGGTGTGGTGTTGTGCGGCTCATTACGCGCCATTATCGTAGCGGGAGCGAACGTGTCCTGATTGTAGATCGAATTTCATTCCATATACGCTCCTAATATAGGAATCCTATAGGGCGGTGGTCTCGATCGATCTTTAATACTACATTATTATTTGTAATGGCGATGTTGATCTACTAAATAGATAACTTCTACAAACGAGCCACGTCCCGTTTAAGCTAATCAATCGTGACAGTCGCATTCTATGTAAACACTAGTTTTGCATTCAATTTACTCTATATCTATGCTATCTGTTAACTGACCCACTTTGATTTGATACAACTAGGAGTCCGTTATCTTACCACAGATATCGCGAATAGTTGAGTGATCTTATTGATACCATTGGCATCTCCATCATTGCCAATTACCAAGATTAAAACAATGGTTAATAAATCGTGGAAGAGGTTCGAGTGGTAATAAACATCAGAGCGGTGAGTGACATAACTTATCTGTTATTTTGGTCAGATGTTAAAGTGGCGTCCTCTTTTAATTCGTGAAATACTGCTTTTGGCTTAAAATATCCCGTATATGGTATGATCAGTCTTTATTGTCATTTGCCAGTGAATACAAATTGGCGTTTCGCGTCTTTCTGTTTACGCGGCCTGTTGTTATAATATGGTAGGACCAACGTTGTCCCCATACCTGCTGATGACTCATGTATACGCCATAATTTTTTCACATAAAGCATCGCAGCCAATAAATATTTCAGTTATGATAATGTTTCCACAATTAATTGCTTAAAATATGAGGTCGATGATTCATTGGTGTTTATTGACATGGCTATAGATACGATCTTGTTGCCATTTCTCATCGTTGCGTTATACATAGCGAGGATCGCGGCAGCAGTCTGTCCGCCAACTCGGTCACCCTGAGTATTCCCGTTTCAAAGTTTAGTGAACCATATCTAATTTAGTTTCTAAATATCATAATTGGCATGGTAGTAATCATTTTTAAGTTTATTGCCCTTGATTTTGAACTCAAAGAAAAGGTTTTCACTTGCGATAAGAGAAAGGTAGGAAATGAGAATACGGAGTGATATCTGATCATCACGCAACAAGTTGTTATTATACCGTGCGTGAGATATAAGCATGAGTAAATGCATTATTGTATCAATGAATTGACTTCAGTTTTCTGGTATCGTTGTAAAAGTTGGTTGGTTCGATACTACATGGCAGATCGCTATTCTGGTGTACGTACATAGATCTTAATCATCGTGAAATCTTTTAACGAAGCCAGATTCACATGTCCTATTAACTAAACGAAATAATTGCCATTGAGAATTGCATCTGTCCTGCAACAACTCGTTTGCTTCGTTGCATCAATTGCGCGGCTGGTCTTCATGTTGACCGCAAAATTGTCCTTAATTGTCGAATTAGTGTCTATTCGGCGGGAAAGTGTGATACCTACGCATAGCTCGATTAATTGGAACACTTGATGCTAACTAGATTTTAATTTGCGGCCCGAACTGAAGAGTTAACTAAAAACATTTGTAATAAAAGTAATTTAAGTAAATGGTTATTCAAGTGTTTGTAATTTAGACTAGGTATACAATGCCTACACTGTAAATACCATCAATTTTTATACCAACATTACGTGATCTGTGTCGGACGTTTAAGGTATTACAATTGAATATTTTTTATATGAAAAAAAAGGCCTATGTCCAGCAGTGGACGTCTTTCGGCTGAAATGAGGATGTATGAAAAAAATATCACTATCGGACCGTTACCGGCACTATGATGCAAATTGACTTACTCACTGATTAACTCTATAGAAATTCTTGGTTTCACATGCCACGCCGTGACTTATCATTATCATGTTGTTATTGTATGAGCCTTTGTAGGTACCCATGTAATGCCTTGAATTTTATTTACCCAGTCACCGTACGTTATACTAAGGTATACATACATTGGTACAAAACCTACAAGGAATTAAATAAATATTTAATTTCTAATCTGCCTGTTTTTATCTCGTCGAGTACATCAACTTGAACTTGACCACAAAAACCAATGTCGTACCAAAAAGTTTTTCGTCGCACTTC